>JBBGZY010001357.1:1145000-1745000 GCA_037952925.1 Lithobates clamitans | reverse complement strand
GAGTTGTGCAGGAGAGAAGACTGGAGTGTATATACAGGATTGTATATAGTAGTCCCAAGCAAGTTGCACTGAACCTTTCTGGGCATCCCATAATTTTCCCATTCCCATCCAAGTTCAATCCCCTCAATAAAAAACACAACAAAAACAAAGCTTATGAACTTGTCTGTGTCTCTGAGTGCCTGAGAGATGGATGCGGTGCTGGGCAGGGTGACAGGTAAACCTCAACATTCAGCAACCCTTAATTTTACTGCCTCTTAGTGACTGTTAGAACTATGTGGACCCCAAAAGGGTTGTTGTTTTTTAAAATGCAGTTGGTTTTTGTGAAAAGAACAGTTCTTATATACTGTACATATCCTGGTGTCCTTCTTTAAAACCAACAAATGCATAAGCACAGTCCAGGCCAATAAGGAGAGAGGCACCAGGGCCTAGGAACATATTCTCAGGTAAGTAAACAGTAAACACCAGTTCTAGGAGGTTATTTTATGGTCTTGGGATTCCTATGATGTCGTTGACCCAATATGGTCATGTCTATATTTGGTCAGTGATGCCTAAAAGGATAGGTGTGCACATCCTATTGCATTAGAGTGTACACCCCAAAAGCTCAAACACATATGCGTGTGTGTGCACATGTATATATACTGACGGTGTCAGTAGAGCAGTGAACAGTGTCAGTAGGGCAGAGATTGGTGTCAGTAGTGCAGTGGACGGTGTCAGAAGGGCACAGATTAATGTCAGTAGGGAAGTGGACGGTGTCAGTTGTTTTTATTTTTTACTTAAAAAACAAAAAATTTTAGGAGCCCCGTTACGGGGCTTTAGTGAAATATCAAGGGTCTAAACAGGGGGATTCTGCACCAAACGGGGTGATTAGGGTGTGCCCAGGCAAAACTGCCCCCCCCCCCCGTGCGCACACCTATGTCTGTAAGGGTACCCCCAACCCTTTGTGGGGCACAGGAGCTGTTATTCGTAGCAAGCAGCAGTCGTTGGCAGTGTTTTTTTCTTTTGGTTGGGAGGTACTATTACTGCCAATGACACAATGACACAATTTATGATGCTTATTATTTGGTCCAAACTATATGTCATACCCTGTGAAGCAACACCCACTTCATTGGCCACAGCTCCAGGTGTTTGGTGGGTACTGCATTTTTTGTTTTAATCCTTTTAAGGCACCCCTCCTACTACTACTTTTATAGGTTTTCAACTATGCGGGGGATGTGTCTCTGAGCTCCTGCATCTTGTGTGTATTGATATGCTGAAATATACCCTGGAAGGCGGATTTGAAAGTGACACTAACACGTACAATAAAAATGCCTACATTTTAGAAAAATACTAGCTAAGTGGAGGAAGTATTTAATTAGGGCTTAGTGTTAGCAAAAGCAAAGAATGACATTTTCCAAACCGACTTTGGGGCCCCGTATCTCGGGGCCACTTGATGCTAGGAACCCCAGATTTGGTATACAAACCCAGTGGAACTAGCACTACAACATATCCAAAGCTGGGGTTCCTAGCACTAAGTGGCCCAGAGATATGGGGCCCCAAATTCAGTTCAGAAAATGTCATTCTCTGCTGCAGAAAAGTGCTTGACATTTTCCGAACCGACTTTGGGGCCCCGTATCTCGGGGCCACTTAGTGCTAGTAACCCCAGCTTGGATATGTTGTAGTGCTAGTTCCACTGGGTTTGCACACAAAATTTGGGGTTCCTAGCACCAAGTGGCCTCGAGATATGGGGCCCCAAATTCGGTCAACTGTGTCCACCTGCAGCAATGTCATTTCGGGAACCCTTTGGGTCCAGAGACCCCAAATTTTGGCTGCAGCTAGGGGGCATCTAGGAACCCTTAACTACCGAGTTTGAAGTTTGGGGGACCTATGAATGCAAATGGGCACAGTGAGGCATGCAAATGGGCACAGTGAGGCTGCAAATGGGCATTGTTGACCTTCTCTTCCACTTACAGCATTTCTCACCCGAGTCAATAAGTTTTCCCAGTTTTTTGTGGTAAAATTAGGTGCCTCGACTTATACTCGAGTATATACGGTATATGTATATATATATATATATATATATATATATATATATATATATATATATATATATGTATAGTTTATATTACAGTTATACAGGTATACACAAGTGAAAAACAGAGAAACACCTAAAGACCACTTAGGCAATGCAGATAAATACTTAAAATTTAAATTTTAGCTGAGATTCATTAGCATAGTTTAATGCGACAAAGCGATATGAAAAAATTGTCCCTTTAGCTAATACTGTAATTCTTGATTAGAAGCAATCATGCAGCACTGTTCAATGGATAAAATGCGGACATGGGTAAAAGAGCCACTGTAGAATGCCTTCTGTTAGTTCTATATTATTCCCAAATGCCTTGTCTCACAGTGTGTGAAGGATAAAGGTTGCCTTGTAGAATTTATATGTATAAACCAGTCATATGTATACTCCCGTATTTGGGTCATTGTTCATAGCAACAACTCAGCTACTTGCTAATTACACCTGGCCAGGACCAGCATCACAAAAAAATATATTTTTAAATAGTAAATCTAACTGTAATTTCTCCAACCACCAATTATAATATTATTATAAATTGAATGGATTTGTGAGGTAAGCCCTGACAATTCATTGTTGAATATAAATCCATATGAGATTGGACGGGGGTTGCACAATCAAATTGTAATAAGTGTGGCTAGTTTTAGAGCCCCATACCAGTCCAGTGCTTAAAAATGTGCAATTATTTTGTCCCTATGAAGATGCACGTGCTAGGAAATGTCCTTACACTGTAGTAAACTGAATGCAAACACATAAGAGAACTGTGTCATTGAAAACAAAGATATAACTCTCCATAAAATTGCATTACATTTTGAAGTGAATGGCTCCAAAGGAGATCAGCATTGACCATAATAATATACAGGCAGTCCAGGAGTTACGAACGGGCTAGGGACTGTAGGTTTGTTCTTAAGTCGAATATGTTCATAAGTCGGAACAGCATGGGCAGAACGGCAGATATGTCGTTTTCGATGTTCCGTTGAATGTGGCCGCCGTCGAAAAGGGTCCGTTGAATGTGCCCGACGTCGAAAAAGGGTCCGTCGAATGTGCCCGCCATCGAAAAGGTTCCGTCGAATGTGCCCGCCGTCAAAAAAGTTCAGTCCAATGTGCCCACCGTCCCGTTCGTAAGTAGGAGTCGTTTGCAAGTCGCATGTTCGTAACTTGGGGGACTCCCTGTACCCACATGCTTTCATAACAGTGGTAGTCAACCTGAAAATTAGAGAGGGCCTCAAGGGCCCCACTTCCAGAAGCCCGCTCTATAGCAATGCATTTTCATGCCTAAACATTCAAAATTTTGGTCCTACTGCATTTTTTGCAGCATTTTTCAATGCACACTGAAGAGGTTGAAGTACAATAACCTCCAGCATTGGTGGCACTGAGTGCAATAATAACCCCCGACATTGGTGCCAGTGGATGCAATTTAGCCCCCTCTAAATTGGTGGTCAGTGCTAGAGAAATATAACCCCCCAACTTCCCTCCTACATTGGTGGCGGTCTGTGGTGGGAACATTTAACCCCCTTCATTGGTGGATAGTGACAGTAAAAATTAACCACCCCATCCTTTCCCCCTCACCCCCCATCAAATCCCCCATTGGTGGTCATGGCAGTGAAAGTTAACCCCCCAACTGGTGGTCATGCCAGTGAAACAGCCCCCAACATTGTTGATCACTTAGGCTCGGTTCACACATGGGCAACCCGACTTACAGCGTGACTTTGCAAGGCGATTTAGAGGCCACTTCAGCGCGACTTTGCGCAACTTACAACGCAACTTAAAGTTGCCTCCAGGACAGGTGACTTTGGCTGTGGCCAATCACAGAATAATCAGCTCTGTGGGAGGGAGGGGGTTGCTACGGTAAACGTGGGAAGTACCTGTGTAAATTGTTTTCTTTTTCCTGTAAAGTCGCTTCAACATTATTATTATTATTATTATTATTATTATTCAGGATTTATATAGCGCCAACAGTTTACGCAGCGCTTTACAATATAAAAGGGAGACAATACAGTTATAATACAATAAAATACAAGAGGATTAAGAGGGCCCTGCTCAGAAGAGCTTACAATCTAATAGGGTGGGGCAGGTGGTACAAAAGGTTGTAACTGTGGGGAATGAGCTGGTGGAAGTGGTAGGAGATTAGTTGGAGACGTGATAGGCTTTCCTGAAGAGATGAGTTTTCAGGGATCGCCTGAAGGTAGCAAGAGTAGGGGATAGCCGGATAGATGGAGGTAGCGAGTTCCAGAGGATGGGAGAGGCTCTGGAGAAATCCTGGAGATGAGCATGGGAGGAGGAGATGAGAGAGCTTGAAAGCAGGAGGTCTTGAGAGGAGCGGAGAGGTCGATTTGGATGATAATTGGAGACAAGATTAGTGATGTAGCTCGGAGCATGGGTTTACATCACTAATCTAGTTCCGACTTGGAGGCAACTTCCATTGAAATCTATGGGTACAAGTCGCCTTGAAGTAGTACAGGAACCTTTCGGAGCAACTTCAGTAGTGTACATTAAGACGGCTCTCATTCACTTCAATGGAACTTCTTATGTCCAGCGACTTGGGGCAACTTGAGTTCTGACAAGTCGGATCCCAAGCTGCTGTAGTGTGAACCGACACTTAATTGATCACACAGTCCCATGCCGCTCTCTATCTCTTCCTAGGCCAGAACTTTAGTTGTACTGTGAGCTGAGATAACTTTCTAGCAGTACAGTCTTTCTTTCAGTGCTGGGTGCTGGAACACAGAGAGTGTTCCAACCCCCAACACCCCCCTGATACTAATTGTTTTCATTTTAGTATCATTAATCTTCAAAAAAATACAGAAAATTTGATCTTATCATATTTATTGTTATCAGTTATAAAACTCTGCACTACATTATTGCTCTTTGGATTTATTTATTAAATAAACTTACATCTGCATCTTACTCCTGCTCCATCATGTGTATGGCTCGGTTCACACTGCCGTGACTTCGAAGCCGACATCCTTTTGCGACTTTGGCACGGCTTGCACACGACTTCTTTAACCGCAGTCAATGCAAGTCATGCTGAAGTGGGACCAAAAATAGTGCAGGAACCTTTTTCTATGTTGGAGAGACTCAAGTCGCTATTAGAATGGTTCCATTGCACTGAATAGGGCGCGACTTGTCATGTGCTCTCAATATCAGAGCGCATGTCGCACCAGTGTGAACTGGGCCTTATTCATAAGACAAAGGTCATTCTATTATAATTCTGTTACATATTGCTACATTTTTAAATCCACAGAATGTTTCTGCTTTGATTTAAAAAGTTCCACGTCTTATGATACTGCTAAAAAGCCAGATCAATGCTGCAGGTTAAAGTATAACTAAAGGCAAAGTTTTTATTCATTTTGAATACAGTAGGGGGGCACTAGAACACCAAGGTTTTTATTGCTGTCTGCTTCCCCATTAGGGAGATTAACCTAATTTAGTTGTCCTGTTTATTGTCCTCCCCGAAAATAATAGTGAATGAAAATCACAAATCGTGGGTTGTCACCAGAGCAAGAATACATGGGAAATCTTATAATGGGTGACACAAGTTCTGGTGACCCTTGTGACAACAAGGATTACCTCATTTTGGAAAGATTTCATCTCACCTACTGCTTTGGTTATGGGATAGGAAATGAAGGGAAATCTCCCCAATGGGACACAGATGGCAAAAAAAAAACTGAGTGTATTAAGCCTCCTTTACTATATCCAAAATGTAAAAAGTGTTGCCTTTACTTCTACTTTTATATGCATATGGTATATGAGATTTACTCCAAACAAAGGGATTAGAACGTTTTATATAACCCTTTCATGACTAAGCCTATTTTTGACATTTGGTGTTTACAAGTTAAAATCCATATTTTTTGCTAGAAAATTACTTAGAGCCCCCAAACATTATATATATTTTTTAGCAGAGAATCTAGAGAATAAAATGGTGATTGTTGCAATATTTTTTATCACACGGTATTTGTGCAGCGGTGTTTTAAATGCAACTTTTTGGGAAAAGGGACACTTTCATGAATTTTAAAAAACCAAACAGTAAACTTAGCCCAATTTTTTTGTATAATGTGAAAGATGATGTTACGCCGAGTAAATAGATACCAAACCTGTCATGCTTTATAATTGCATGCACTCGTGGAATGGCGACAAACTTCGGTACCTAAAAATCTCCATAGGCGACGTTTGAAATTTTTTTTACGGTTACCAGGTTAAAGTTACAGAGAAGGTCTAGTGCTAGAATTATTGCTCTCACTCTGACGATCACGGCGATACCTCACATGTGTGATTTAAACACCGTTTACATATGCGGGCGCGACTTCCGTATGTGTTCTCTTTGCTGCGCAAGCTCGCAGGGACGGGGGCGCTTTAAAAATTTTTTTTTTCTTATTTATTTTATTTATTTTTATATTTATAAATTGTGTTTAAAAAAAATATTTTTTTTTAATGTAAACATCCCTTGTGACAGTAATAGGTGGTGACAGGTACTATTTATGGAGGGATCGCGGGTCTAAAGACCCCCGATCCCTCCTTTGCACTTCACAGTATTCAGATCGCCGTTTTCGGTGATTCTGAATACTGTATATTTCTTTAAAACCGGAGCCATTGTTAGCCGAGTAAACGGGAAGTGACGTCATGACGTCGCTTCCGCGTTTACAATTAAGAGGCTGGAACAAAGCCGCTAATGGCTTCGTTCCAGACTGTCAGTAGCTGCCAGAGGCGGCGGATTGGTGATCGGGCCTCCCAGTGGATCGCGAGGCCCGGTAAGAGCGGCGGGAAGCGCGTCCCCTCCCGCTCCTCCGGTATATCAGCCGAGCGGCTTTTAGCTGCATCGGTTGTTATACTTAGGAAGCCGATCGCCCGCTCTACAAAACAGTACCGGGATGATGTCTGCAGCTGTGGGCATCATCCCGGTATAACCCCCGAAAGCCGAGTATGCACATCTCCGTACCCTCGGCAGGAAGGGGATAATGTATCGTTCTATGGGGGTTATTTACGAAAGGCAAATCCACTTTGCACTACAAGTGCAAACTACAAGTGCAAAGTGCACTTGAAATTGCACTGAAAGTTCACTTGGAAGTGCAGTCGCTGTAAATCTGAGGGGTAAATCTGAAATGAGTGGAAGCTCTGCTGATTTTATTATCCAATCATGTGCAAGCTAAAATGCTGTTCATTTTCCTTGCATGTCCCCCTCAGATCTACAGTGATTGCACTTCCAAGTGCACTTTCAGTGCAATTTCAAATGCACTTTGCACTTGTAGTTTGCACTTGTAGTGCATAGTGGATTTGCCTTTAGTAAATAACCCCCTATGTGTCTCCTATGAATACGTTTAGAAGTGGAGGATAAGGACCAAATAAAGCTTAAGAGCACAATATGTTCTGATAATCGCCCCAACCTTTTCAGACTATACTAAAAAAAAAGTGTTTTTTTAATTACTTTCTGTGTCCGTGTTGGAGATATTTCTCCTCTTTCCCTGTCCCATGACTATACTGTATGCCACAAGGAGGTGCAGGAAACACAGAAACAAACACAAGGTAGACACAGACAGATCACACTTCATTCACAACCGAAGCAAACATTTGCTTACCCACAGCTAAAGTAAAGCTTTTGTTTAGAGGCATTCCTTAAAGCAGAATGTGAATGTGCCTAAGCACTCTTGTGCCTACAGCATACCTCCCAACATTTTGAGATGGGAATGAGGGACACCTACTAGCAAATGTATGTAGGCATAGGACAAGCCCCCTGCCACACCCCTTTAACCACTTCAGCCCCGGAAGGTTTTACCCCCTTCCTGACCAGAGCACTTTTTACAATTCGGCACTGCGTCGCTTTAACTGCTAATTGCGCGGTCATGCAATGCTGTACCCAAACGAAATTTGCGTCCTTTTCTTCCCACAAATAGAGCTTTCTTTTGATGGTATTTGATCACCTCTGCCGTTTTTATTTTTTGCGCTATACACGGAAAAAGACCGAAAATTTTGAAAAAAAATGATATTTTCTACTTTTTGTTCTAAAAAAAATCCAATAAACTCAATTTTAGTCATACATTTAGGCCAAAATGTATTCGGCCACATGTCTTTGGTAAAAAAAATGTCAATAAGTGTATATTTATTGGTTTGCGCAAAAGTTATAGCGTCTACAAACTAGGGTACATTTTCTGGAATTTACACAGCCTTTAATTTATGACTGCCTATGTCGTTTCTTGAGGTGCTAAAATGGCAGGGCAGTACAAAACCCCCACAAATGACCCCATTTTGGAAAGTAGACACCCCAAGGAATTTGCTGAGAGGCATGTTGAGCCCATTGAATATTCATTTTTTTTGTCCCAAGTGATTGAATAATGACAAAAAAAAAATTACAAAAAGTTGTCACTAAATGATATATTGCTCACACAGGCCATGGGCATATGTGGAATTGCACCCCAAAATACATTTAGCTGCTTCTCCTGAGTACGGGGATACCACATGTGTGGGGCTTTTTGGGAGCCTAGCCGCGTACGGGGCCCCGAAAACCAAGCACCGCCTTCAGGATTTCTAAGGGTGTACATTTTTGATTTTACTCCTCACTACCTATCACAGTTTTGAAGGCCATAAAATGCCCAGATGACATAAAACCCCCCCAAATGACCCCATTTTGGAAAGTAGACACCCCAAGCTATTTGCTTTGAGGCATGTTGAGTCCATGGAATGTTTTATATTTTGACACAAGTTGCGGGAAAGTGACAAATTTTTTTTTTTTTTTTTGCACAAAGTTGTCACTAAATGATATATTGCTCACACAGGCCATGGGCATATGTGGAATTGCACCCCAAAATACATTTAGCTGCTTCTCCTGAGTACGGGGATACCACATGTGTGGGACTTTTTGGGAGCCTAGCCGCGTACGGGACCCCGAAAACCAAGCACCGCCTTCAGGATTTCTAAGGGCGTACATTTTTGATTTTACTCCTCACTGCCTATCACAGTTTCGGAGGCCATGGAATGCCCAGGTGGCACAACCCCCCCCCAAATGACCCCATTTTGGAAAGTAGACACCCCAAGCTATTTGCTGAGAGGCATGGTGAGTATTTTGCAGCTCTCATTTGTTTTTGAAAATAAAGAAAGACGAGAAAAAAAAATTTTTTTTTCTTTTTTCAATTTTCAAAACTCTGTGACAAAAAGTGAGGTCTGCAAAATACTCACTATACCTCTCATCAAATAGCTTGGGGTGTCTACTTTCCAAAATGGGGTCATTTGGGGGGGTTTTGTGCCACCTGGGCATTCCATGGCCTCCGAAACTGTGATAGGCAGTGAAGAGTGAAATCAAAAATTTACGGCCTTAGAAAGCCTGAAGGCGGTGCTTGGTTTTCGGGGTCCCGTACGCGGCTAGGCTCCCAAAAAGTCCCACACATGTGGTATCCCCGTACTCAGGAGAAGCAGCAGAATGTATTTTGGGGTGTAATTTCACATATTCCCATGGCATGTTTGAGCAATATATCATTTAGTGACAACTTTGCGCAAAAAAAAATAAAAAAAATAAAAAATTGTCTCTTTCCCGCAACTTGTGTCACAATATAAAATATTCCATGGACTCAACATGACTCTCAGCAAATAGCTTGGGGTGTCTACTTTCCAAAATGGGGTCATTTGGGGGGGTTTTGAACTGTCCTGGCATTTTATGCACAACATCTAGAAGCTTATGTCACACATCACCCACTCTTCTAACCACTTGAAGACAAAGCCCTTTCTGACACTTATTGTTTACATAAAAAAATAATTTTTTTTTGCAAGAAAATTACTTTGAACCCCCAAACATTATATATTTTTTTTAAAGCAAATGCCCTACAGATCAAAATGGTGGGTGTTTCAATTTTTTTTTTCACACAGTATTTGCGCAGCGATTTTTCAAACGCATTTTTTGGGGAAAAAACACATTTTTTACATTTTAATGCACTAAAACACACTATATTGCCCAAATGTTTGATGAAATAAAAAAGATGATCTTAGGCCGAGTACATGGATACCAAACATGACATGCTTTAAAATTGCGCACAAACGTGCAGTGGCGACAAACTAAATACATTTTTAAAAGCCTTTAAAAGCCTTTACAGGTTACCACTTTAGATTTACAGAGGAGGTCTACTGCTAAACTTACTGCCCTCGATCTGACCTTCGCGGCGATACCTCACATGCATGGTGCAATTGCTGTTTACATTTGACGCCAGACCAACGCTTGCGTTCACCTTAGCGCGAGAGCAGGGGGGACAGGGGTGCTTTTTTTTTTTTTTTCTTTATTATTATTATTTTTTTATCTTATTTTTAAACTGTTCCTTTCATTTTTTTTTTTTAAATCATTTTTATTGTTATTTCAGGTAATGTAAATATCCCCTATGATAGCAATAGGTAGTGACAGGTACTCTTTTTTGCAAAAATTGGGGTCTATTAGACCCTAGATTTCTCCTCTGCCCTCAAAGCATCTGACCACACCAAGATCGGTGTGATAAAATGCTTTCCCAATTTCCCAATGGCGCTGTTTACATCCGGCGAAATCTAAGTCATAAAATGCTCGTAGCTTCCGGTTTCTTAGGTCATAGAGATGTTTGGAGCCACTCTGGTCTCTGATCAGCTCTATGGTCAGCTGGCTGAATCACCGGCTGCATTTTCAGGTTCCCTGTTGAGACAGGAGAGCCAGAGAAAAACACGGAAGACGTTGGGGGGGGGGCATTCCCTCCCACTGCTTGTAAAAGCAGTCTAGAGGCTAATTAGCCACTAGGATTGCTTTTACATGAAAGCCGACCGCTGGCTGAAAAGAATGATACCAAGATGATACCTAAACCTGCAGGCATCATTCTGGTATAACCACTCAAAGTCGTGAATGGCATACCTGAAGACAAAAAAATGGTTAACAATAAAGCACAGTAAACGGTAAGGTATAAAAAATTGCATACCTGAAAAGCAAACATGATAAAACATAATAACAATAAAACATTGCAGAATAGAATACAGTAAAAAAGAGCAGAACAATAGAGAGAGAATAGAGAGAGAGAGAACAATAAAACGACAACTATTTTTTTTTTATTTTATATTTTTGTTTGTGTTTTTTTTTTTTACACTTTTTTTTGTAACTAACTTTTATAACTGTAACCGGTTCCAGGTTCGGGTCTCTCAAAATGCGATGGCATCTCGGGAGACCCTGTGAAAGTGTGCCTAGTCTGTGCAATGCTGTACCCTACGCTAATACTCAACTAGTGCATGGTAGCGTTCAAAACATTCACCAATGCAAAGACCAGGATTATCAGGACAGGAGGGACAATAATAGCGGGTGTCACGCCTATATCCGCGCTTGCTGCAGACACAACATCTATTTTGGGGGGGTTCGTTGGGTAGGGGTACTCGGGAGGACATAAAGAAAATGCCTCTCATGCAGCAGACTGCATTTGGTTGGGGATGTGAATGGGAGAAGTACGGGCGCTGCAGAAGCGGTGGGTTCCCAATTAGGATTGGCGAATGCAGCAGGAAGGGCACTATGGGCACGACGGGCCTGTGGTTGTCTTTTTGGTGGCAGCGGGACACTACTTGTGCTTGCCACCTCACCAGCTTGAACTGCACTTATGTGACTCGCCACGTCACCAAGTGTTACTGCAGTGCTGGTTTGACTACGACCGGGGTGTACTAGGCCGCTGGCGCTTGCCAGTTCACCAAAACGTTACAAAAAAAACTGTTAGCGATCACAGGGATCCGGCCTGACTCTGCGAACGCTGCAGTTATGCGTTTAGTGTTCTGTAAGTGTCAGTGATCGATCGATACTGCACTTGGGTGGGCTGGGCTGGGCCGGGCGGAAGGGCAAAACGCAGGTGCTAGCAGGTATCTGGGCTGATCCCGCTAACACTGCGTTTTTGGGAACCCTAAACTGCTGGGGACACTAGTATAGATCTAATCGGATCAGATATTGATCCGATCAGATACTATACCACTAAGGGAGGTATACGGTGCGTGCGTGGGTGTTAGCGGTACTGGCGCTAACCTGACGCTGCCTGGGGCTGGTGCTTGCCAGTTCACCAAAACGCTACCAAAAAAACTGTTAGCGATCACAGGGATCAGGCCTGACTCTGCGAACGCTGCAGTTATGCGTTTAGTGTTTTGTAAGTGACAGTGATCGATCGATACTGCACTTGGGTGGGCTGGGCCAGGCGGAGGGGCAAAACGCAGGTGCTAGCAGATATCTGGGCTGATCCCGCTAACACTGCGTTTTCGGGAACCCTAAACTGCTGGGGATGCTAGTATAGATTTGATCGGATCAGATATTGATCCGATCAGATACTATACCACTAAGGGAGGCGTATGCTGCGTGCGTGGGGGTTAGCGGTACTGGCGCTAATCTGACGCTGCCTGGGGCGACGCATATCACCGCCGGGCGATCAGGGGGCTAAACCTTTATTCGGTAATAAACGGCGGGTGCCCTGACACTATAAAAAATAAACGAACTAACCAGCGTCACCCGTAACAGTTATACGGTGATCAGTGGTGAA
The DNA here is from genome assembly GCA_037952925.1 of Lithobates clamitans. Classification (NCBI taxonomy): domain Eukaryota; kingdom Metazoa; phylum Chordata; class Amphibia; order Anura; family Ranidae; genus Lithobates; species Lithobates clamitans. Next base: position 1,732,457 of record JBBGZY010001357.1, on the reverse strand, counting down.
AGGGTTAACTAGGGGGCAATCAAGGGGTTAAAACATTTATTAGATAGTATATGGGGGTCCCTGTCGCTATAAAACACTGACGGCGAACCTAAATATTTACGTTCCTAACTAGCGTCACCAGTGACACTAATACAGCGATCAGAAAAATGATCGCTTAGCGACACTGGTGAGGGGGGGTGATCAAGGGGTTAAAACTTTATTAGGGGGGGTTAGGGGGGTATCCTAGACCTAAAGGGGGGTAATACTCACTGACCTAACACTGTAACTGTCACAAACTGACACTATGCAGTAATCAGGAAAAAAAAAAAAAAAAATACTGCTAATGTCAGTTTGTGACAGGGGGGGGGGGTGATTGGGGGGGGATCGGGGGGCGATCGGGGGGGGATCGGGGGTGTAAAGTATGCCTGGCATGTTCTACTGTGTGTGTGTGTGTGTTGTGCACTCACTTGTCTTCTCTCCTCGGCGCTGGAACGGAAACTGCCAGACCGAGGAGAGATGACATCACATCCTCTGCCTGTGTGAAACGACACACAGGCAGAGGAGGATTCCCATTGGCTGGGAGCGATCGCGAGGGGGGGGGCCACGATCGGATGGTCTCCCCCTCGCCTCCCGACGCTCCCAGTCAAATGCCGACCGCCGATGGCACCAGGGGGGGGTCCGATCGGACCCCCCGCCCGCGGGAGGCAGATCACGTACGGGTACGTGATTCTGCCTGCCCGTGCCATTCTGCCGCAGTATATATGCGGTAGGCGGTCGGCAAGTGGTTAAAGGAGAATTAACCAAAAAAAAAAAAGGTTAATTAAATTCACAAGGGCTTTTTACAGCACTACTATTTCTTTATATTGGCTTTTTAATTTGGTTGAAAAGTTTCTCTCTGGGAAACACTTTTTGAAAGATAAAAAGTGCATTTTATATACAACTATAAAGATCAGACCAAAATGAGGGACAAATGAGGAGGAAAGAGGGACAGAGGGACATTGCTCCAAATCAGGGACAGTCCCTCGAAATCAGGGACAGTTGGGAGCTATGCTATAGCCTTATAGTTGTAAATCTGCAGTGTGAGATCTGTAATTTTTTGAACTTTGAGAAGTGCAGATGCACTCTGCAAGAGCAGTTGCACCAGAGGGTAGTAAATGAGCAAAAGCTCTGCTGACTTCCATTATCTAAACATGTGCAAGCAAAAAATGTCCTTGCACGTGATTGGGTATTCTTTGCGAAGTGAAGCTTTACCTCATTTACTAAGCTCTGGAACAACTGCACTTTGCAAAGTGCACAGTCTAGTTGCCTTTAGTAAATCAACCCCTATGCCTCTGACTGCTAGATATCTGGAGTGAGATTTGGTGATGTCACTACAATGCTACTCGCTGTACTCCTTACTGGAGGCTCTGACATGAGAAAGATAAGGCCTGCTTCTACCAAGATGGCTGCCTCCTAACAGAGGGACAAGGGATGGTGAGCCAGTAACTGAAGAAAGATTAGCTGCGGAGAGACCACAGGCACCTGGACTGGAAACTAGGGATGAGCCGAACACCCCCTGGTTTGGTTCGCGACAGAACATGCGAACAGGCAAAAAATTTCTGCGAACACCATTAAAGTCTATGGGACATAAACGTGAAAAATCAAAAGTGATCATTTTAAAGGCTAATATACAAGTTATTGTCATAAAAAGTGTTTGGGGACCCACGTCCTGGCCCAGGGGACATGTATCAATGCAAAATAAAGTTTTAAAAATGGCCGTTTTTTCAGGAGCAGTAATTTTAGTAATGCTTAAATTGAAACAATAAAAGTGAAATATTCCTTTAACTATCGTGCCTGGGGGCTGACTATAGTATGCCTGTAAAGTGGCGCATTTTTTCCCATGTTTAGAACAGTCCCTGCACAAAATGACATTTCTAAAGGAATAAAAGTCATTTAAAACTGCTTGCGGCTGTAATGTAATGTCGGGACCCAGCAATATAGATGAAAATCATTGAGAAAAACGGCATGGGTCCCCCCCCAGCCCATTACCAGGCCCTTTGGGTCTGGTATGGATATTAAGGGGAACGCCACACTCAAATTAAAAAAAAAAGGCGTGGGGCCCCCAGGCCCTATATACTTTGAACAGCCTATACAAACAAGATAGGGACTGTAGGTTTGTTCTTAAGTTGAAGATTGTTGAAGTTGTTCTTCTGTTTGTAATTTGGAACAGGTACAAGTGTAGCTCCAGCCAAAAAATCTATTTTTAAGCTTTTTGGATAACATAGCAGCAGCCTGTGTAGCCAGGAATGCAGATTTCTGAGTGGAGAAATTGACCAAGCACCTGTCTCAGTAATCCGAAGTGGGTGAGGTCCTTGACTCCCTATCAGTGATAGGAAAAGCTGTCGCTTACCTTGCAGATGCTGCAGTTGAGTCTGCAAGAGTCTCGGCTAAGGCGGCCACATTAATCAACTCAGCTAGGAGAGCTGTTTGGATTTAGGCTTGGGAAGGAGATGTTAGGTCAAAGGGTAAACTGTGTGGCCTTCCCTTTCAGGGTCCATTGCTGGTTGGCCAGGGCCTGGACAACATTCTGTCTAGGTCTTCAGAAAAGGGGAAAAAAAATAAAGCCCAAAAAAGAAAAATTTAAAAGAATTTTTTGAGGCCCCCCAGGGCAACCACCGCATAGAGCCAAAAAGGAGCCCAACAAACGGTGGGGCTATGGTAGGGGAAAGCAAAAGAACAGTTTATTGTTTTCCTCCCCCAAGGTTGGCACCAAAGAAACCAAGTGACGCCAAGATCAGGGTGGGGGGACAGCTGTTCCACTTTGTCCCTCAGTGGGAAAAGATATCGGACAGCATTTACATCTGCCAGCGAGAGGGTTATTGTCTGGAGTTCTCGGCAAAACCCCCCTTCTTTTATCACCCTTACACATCCCCCCAGGGATACCCTGAAAAGATCTGCCTTCCTGGAGGGTATCCAGGAATTGATGAAGCAGCGGGTGGTGGTACCAGTACCAAAGGAACAACAGTACCTGGGATTCTACTTCCACGTATTCATTGCTGACAACACCAACGCATTAGCGCCTTGAGGCGATTCAGTTCGCATTTGCAGCGCTCTATAAATTTTTCATTCATTCATTCATTGTTCGCAAGTCGTCAGGAAAGTATCGGCTGATAGTAAACTTAAGAAACCTGAACAGGTACCTGGAATACAAAAAGTTTACTATGGAGAGTATCTATCTACTACGCAATAACCTCATGAAGGAGGCCTTCATGACGACTCTGGACCTCAGGGATGCCTACCTGCATGTGCCAATTCACGTGGATCATCAGGCATTCCTAAGGTTCTCAGTAGCAGTTGGAGGAGAGATTTTCACTGGCAGTTCAGAGCCCTTCCATTTGGCTTAACAGCCAGGCCAAGGATTTTTACAAAAATCCTAGCAGAGGCAGTAGCCTTTCTACATCTCCAGGGTATATCTCTAATTCCATAACTGGACAATCTACTGATCTTCGGACCATCAGTCACCCAGGTCAGATCAGATATCAACAAAGTAATGTCGGTCCTAAAAAACCTGGGTTGGATAATCAATGCGGAAAAATCCTCCCTCAAACCAAAACAGGTCAAGTCCTTTCTTGGTTACAGAGTGGACACCAGACTGCAGAAGCTCTTTTTGCCAGAGGACAAGATGACAAAACTAGCTTCATCAGTGGGGGGCTTGATAAAGACCCCGTCACGCTCCAGAAGGGGGGTGCTAAGAACCCTAGGTCTGATGTCGGCAATTATACCAGCCATAGTCTGGGCGCAACTTCACTCAAGAGACCTTCACTTCTTCCTGTCTTCATGGGACAAAAAGAAGGAGTCCTTGGATCAGGAGATATTACTAACTCCTCAGGTCCTGTCCTCCCTGGAGTGGTGGACCTATCAGTGCCGCCTATCAGTGCCCATCATCAGTGCCACCTTATCAGTGCCCGTCAGTGCAGCCATATCAGTGCCCATCATTGAAGAAGAAAACGTACTTATTTACAAAAAATGTTAACAGAAACAAAGAAAAATTTATTTTTTTTCAAAGTTTTCGGTCTTTTTTTATTAGTTGCGCAAAAAATAAAAATTGCAGAGGTGATCAAATACCACCAAAAGAAAGCTCCATTTGTGGGAACAAAATGCTAAAAAAATTAGTTTGGGTACAGTGTAGCAAGACTGTGCAATTGTCATTCAAATTGCGACAGCGCTGAAAGCTGAAAATTGGCTTGGGCAGGAAGGTGTGTAAGTGCCCTGTATTGAAGTGGTTAAATGACAATTTCGCAGACATGCTACACTGTACCCAAACACAATTTTTATCATTTTGTTCCCACAAATAGAGCTTTCTTTTGGTGGTATTTTACCACCTCTGGGGTTTTTATTTTTTGCTAAACAAATAAAAAAAGACCGAAAATTTTGAAAAAAATAAGTTTTTCTTTGTTACTGTTAAAATATGGTGTAAATAAGTATGTTTCCTCCTTCACTGACGGGCACTGATGAGGCTGCACTAACGGGCACTGATAAGGAGGCACCGATGAGCATTGATGATGGGCACTGATATGCAGCACTGATGGGTACTCATAGGCGGCACAGATGGGCACTCATAGGTGGCACTCATAGGCAACACTGATGGGCATCACTGCTATGGAGGCACTGGCAGGCATTGCTGATGGCCACTGATTGGCATCAAATGTGGGCACACATTGGCAGCCCTGGTGGCCATGGGTGGCATACCTGGTGGCCATGCCTGGTGGTCCTGGGTGGGCATCCTCAGCTCTCCTCTACTTGTGTCTGTCAGACGCGAGTGAGGAAAAGCCGATACACGGCTTTTCCTGTTTACACCGTGATCAGATGTGATTGAACACAGCTGATCACGTGGTAAAGAGTTTAAGTCAGAGGCTCTTTACCCAGATCTGAGATGTGGTGTGTCAGACTGACACACCACATCAACGATCGCCATGCTACGTGCCCCGCGTAGGCCGGCTTATTATCTTGATCACGTCATATGATATCCAGTCAGTAAATAGCCATGTCCTCCTTAACAACCATTGACTCATCTGCTGTCAGCACGGATTCCTTGTTGACAGCAGAATGTAAGCAGAAGAGACAATTTTTTTTTAAAAAACTAAACGATGTGCAGTTCTCCCCCCCCCCCCCCTCAAATTCATATTAAGCCCTCAACATGGGGGAGTGTTGATGAGGACAAAGGCCTCTTTTTCACAACCCTGGCTCGGTGGTTGTGGGGGTGATTTATCAGAATCTGGAACCCCCCTTCAACAAGGGCGACCCAGATCCCACATAAGTGTGTGCCCCCCCCCTTTAATGGCTTACATGCTCGGAGCTAAGGGTCTGGTATGGATTTAGGAGGAGATCTCATGCCATTTATTTTTTTCTTTTGATTTTGGTGTGAGTGCCCTATACCATTCTGTTGTCAGCAGGGTATCCCTAGATTCATGGTTGTTAGGATGCTGCCAACAACCAGCAGCCCTGAGCTGAACTGTCACATTTGGTAGGTATAGGAAAACCACTGCTTAAAGTTTCACTTCATGCTGCAACCGGAGGCCCGGACTGCATAAAATAACCTTGAAAGACACACATTAAATACTGCAAAATATTAAAATGTAACTAAGTGTAACTAAGGTATTTTTTTTTTAATTGCACATTCATGAGTTAAAGAGGAGTTCCACCCAAAAGTGGAACTTCCACTCATTGTACTCCTCCCCGGGATGGGCGTGACCGGAGGCTGAGGAGGAGGGGAGGGCGTTGAGAACCCGGACCTAGCCGCTATCAGCTGTTCCTCCCGACGCCCGCCCGCCACCCACGCCGGATGTTCGGGACGCCGAAGTGGCTTTCCCCATGTGTATGACGGCCGGAGGGTGGAGGAGACAGGGAGTAAGCAGCTGGCTTATGATTTAGCCGAAGCCGTGGCTCTCCTGGAGACAGGCGTCTAAGAACCGCACCGGACCCCTCATTGGAGCACTTGCGCTGGCCGCCAGCACACAGGTGGATACCGCTGGTCAGCGGTTTACATGACAGGAGGAAGTAAGATTGTCCAGCTACACAGAGCGCCGCACATCTGAGGTAACCTGTCTGTCTCACCCCTAACGAACGTGAGCCTGTAGTGTCATCTCCCGGTGAGTCTTTTACTATGATGTATTGGAAGGAGCATTTCAAAGGCTGAAGAGGGAGTTGTAAGGTGCAATGTGATCTTACTGGCTAGCGTTACTATCTCAGGGCCTGGTTGAACTTTTTGGAGCCGGTTTCTGGAGGCGGTTTCCCCCCTTGGGGTATCAGCAGACCACTGGTTTACCCAGGAAGAAAAAAGTTGACAGCAATTGAATAGGTGGTACAAACCTTTGCCCCCTAAAGTTTAAGGGGTGAGGGTGGATAAGATGACCAGGAAAAAAGGGTCAGAGGAGGCCGCAGCACAGGAGGGAGCGCATAATTTGCGAGGCCCTAAGGAAAAAGTAGCTCAGGGAGCGGCAGCTCAATTGGAGCGATTTGCCCATACACCAAATAGCACACCAAAAAAGGGAAACCAGGGGGGTGCACAACTCCAAGCGGTACAGTTGAATCACCCTGGGGGGAGGAAGAGCCAAGGTTCAGCTGAAATCTGTATACCTTCAGTAACCGAATCAGCATTGCAGACATGTTTGGTAAAGGAGAGTGGCCTGAGTGGCCTGGGCCATGAAGCAACAAAGGATAAGGAGGCAGAGCAGGAACCATCCCTGAAGGATATCCTTCTAGCAATTAATGTTTGCAAGACCACGTTGTCGGATCTATCAGACCAACTTAGAGGAATTAGAGATGACCTGGTCATATTGAAAAAGGATATGCAAGAGGTATGCGCCCGTACCACTGCTTTAGAAGAGAGGCTCAGTCAGGTGGAGGACGATGTGAACCCACTGAGACAGGAGGTTAAGAAGATGAAGGTACAGCTAGACACATGTCTCCAGAAAATTGATGAATACGAGAACAGAGCACGCAGGAAGAACGTGAGGGTCCTGGGTCTCCCCGAAAAGAGTGAGGGCAACAACCCTGTAGAATTCATGGAGGGATGGTTCAGGGACATGTTTGGCAAAGACGCTTTCTCCAAAATGTTTGCTATTGAGCGAGCACACAGAATTGCCCCGAGGGTCCCACATCCAGGGGGTCAGCCAAGGCCACTCATTGTTAAAATTCTGTTTTTCAGAGATAAAGCGACTATTCTCCAGAAAGCAAGGGAGATGAAAAATATTTTGTATAATGGTGCAAAAATATCTTTGTATCCGGATTTTTCTCCTGAGCTGCAGAGACAGAGGGCGAAGTTTGTAGAATGTAAGCGAAGCTTACAGCGGCATGGACTCAGATATGCGCTGCTGTACCCAGCTCGTTTACGGGTAATAGTAAATGGAGAGGTGAAATTTTTTATTAACCCAGCAGAAGTGTCTTCATGGTTAGAGGGGTATGAGGGTAGGCCGCGGCCAGGTGAGGGGATCCGGGGAGAGGGGGGGAGGGAGTAGGAGATCGGAACTCGGGGCTTTTTCTTTTTGCCCCCTTTTTTTTTTCTTTTCCTTTCTCCTTTTCTCGCCTCCCTCCCTTCTCCCCCCCCTCCCCCTCTTTCTTTTTTCCCCTCCTACCCTTTTCACAGTTGGTATAAGTAGAGATATATGGTTCAATGGTGTGGGTTTTAGGGAGAAGCAGCTATGGGGGGGGGGGGGAGGGGAGAGACAAAGTAATGTTTTTTTTTTTTTCTTCTCTTTTCTCTCTCTCTCCTCTCTTCCCTGTTGGTGTTTACACGTATTAAGTACGCTGGGGGTAATCCCCCCCTTATAAAGGTTCGGGTTGCAACGCAAGAGGAGGAAGGTGGTTCACCTAGGTCTAAAGGGTTAATCACGGTCACTTTGGAAGCTCAGTGGGAAGGGCCCATGATTGGGTCAGTGGGGGAGGGGGGAGGGTTTAGATGGAGCAGGGGGGGGAGGTGGGGGGTTGGAAGGGTTGGGAGGGTATGGGGGCGAGGATGTGTGAGTTTGGGGGGGGATAGGGGGGTAGAGTGGAGTGGAAAAGTAATAGCACCTAAATTCCAAGAATTATTTATAACAGTGTTGGAAATTGAGTATTATTTAGAGTTAAACAGGTGTGGCACTGAAGGTACATAGCACCAAAATTCCAAGAATTATTTATAACAGTGTTGGAAATTGAGTATTATTTAGAGTTAAACAGGTGTGGCACTGAAGTTACACAAAAAGTAATAGCACCAAAATTTCAAAAAAATTATTCACAACAGTGTTGGAATCTAAGTATTTTTTTAGAATTAAGATATAGGAACAGGTGTTGGTAGGCACAAAAATAGATATGAGGATAATGTTAGGAACAGTTAATTGTGTGAAGGTATGTTCGTGGAATGTGCGGGGGGTGAAAGATGTATGCAAGAAACAAGCAATTTTCTCTATGGCCAGAATAAGGGATGTCAGGATACTCTGCCTCCAGGAAACCCATTTAGACAGGGGTTCGGTCAACATTCTAAGGAATAGGGGCTACCAGGAGCAGTTCCACTCAACTTATTCCTCGTATTCAAGAGGAGTGAGTGTGCTGATAAACACCAGATTGGTTTTCTCCTGTAGACAGAGCAAACTGGATAAGTATGGTCGGTACGTTTTCCTCTACTGTAGTATTGAGGGGCGGGATTGTATTCTGGCGGGTGTATATATTCCCCCACCATTCAAAACAGAGATACTTAACAAACTGATAAATTTTACAGCGGACAAACCAGGGGTACCGGTCATAGTAATGGGGGATTTCAACATGGCTATGGATAATCGATTAGATAGATTCCCGACAGGGCTGATTCCTGGAGGGATATCCAGGGGCCCGCTTCTCCAATTTTGTGAGGAAGTGGGTTGGGTGGATGTTTGGAGGAGGAGGCATCCGGGTATGAGGCAATATTCATGCCACTCAAGGACGCATGCCACCCTCTCCAGAATAGATTTGGTGCTCTGTAACGAGGAAGCTCTGAAAATGGTGGAAGAGATAGATTATGATCTTAGGGGGCTCTCAGATCATTCTCCAGTGGTTTTTTCAGTGAAAACAGGGTGGAACACTGGACGAGGGGAGTGGAAATTGAACCCCTTCTGGCTTGAAGTGATTGAGGATGATGGAGGGATCATCAGTAGCCTGAGGGAGTTCATAAACCTGAATCAAGGGTCTGCCCCGATAGGTACCACTTGGGATGCTTTAAAGGCATTCCTTAGAGGGGTTCTTGTACAGAAAATCTCCTATGTCAAGAAGAAAGCACAAGTTAAGGAACAAAGAATAAGGGAAATGGTGAAGGAGGCAGAAGCTAGATATCTGGAGGAGCCTACCACAGTCAGATATGAGGCTTGGGTAGAGGGCCAGGAGGAATATAGAAAATTAATCCTGGAGAAAGAGGAAAAGAGTAGAATGTTTCAGAAACAGAATTTTTTCTGTGAAGGGGAAATGGTGGGTAGAACCTTGGCATTAATAGCTAGGGCAAACGGTCCCTCCTCCACGATACCGGCGGTGTGGGATAGAGACGGGTGTATTATAAGGCACACCCCCGGTATGGTGGAGGTGTTTAAAGTTTACTATGAAGATCTGTATAAGGCCCCTCAGCTAGATGTAGAAGGGGAGATGTGGGAGTTTTTTGAAAGACTCAATATTGCTCCTCTAGCCAGAGAGGAAAGAGATACCCTGGACGCCCCACTGACACTGGTGGAGATACAAAGTGTGGTAAAGGAAATGGCGAATCAAAAAGCGCCAGGACCTGATGGTTTGCCTGCAGAACTGTATAAAAAATATGGAGAAGTTTTGCTTCCTCAACTAGTAGAGGTTTTGAATGGGGCCGTGATGGAAGGTAAATTACCTATGTCTATGACAGAAGCTACAATCATAATTTTGTTAAAAGAGGGGAAGAACCCGTTAGACGCTGCCTCATACAGACCAATCTCACTTTTATGTACGGATGTCAAGATTCTGGCTAAAGTTTTAGCAAATAGGTTAAAAAAATAATTCCTAGAGTAATACACGCGGATCAAACCGGTTTTATTCCGGATAGATCGGTGAGTATGAATATTAGGCGAATGTACAGTAACATACAAGTACCTATGGAGAAGGGGGGCAGCAGAGCTATTCTATCTTTAGATGCGGTTAAGGCATTTGATAGCCTGGAGTGGCACTACCTGTGGAAGGTACTGGCAGAGTTTAAATTTGGCCCTAGCTTTGTGAAATGGCTGAAACTACTATATGATAGCCCGAAAGCTAGAGTCAGAGTCAATGGCGAGTTCTCGGAGTGGTTCCGGTTGGGGAGGGGGACGAGACAGGGGTGCCCATTGTCGCCCCTGCTCTTCGCCCTCGCACTGGAGCCCTTGGCAATTGCTCTGAGAACGTCACAAGAAATTCAGGGCTTCAAAAGTAGGGGTGCAGAGGAGAAAGTCGCTATGTATGCCGACGATATCCTGCTATTCCTGGGAGATACACAAACCTCCTTGCTAGCAGCCATGAAGCTAATTAAAGATTTCGGACATTTCTCGGGTTTGAGGATTAACTGGGATAAATCGGCTTTATTGCCGATAGATCCCCTGGTAAATCCTCTCCCTAGTGAGGTGAATTCGATAAAAATTGTAAACCAGATGAGATACCTGGGGGTAAATATAACAAAAGATCCGGGGCAGTTTATAACGGGCAATGTAGTACCACTATTGACAAAATTAAAGCAGAAGAGTCGGGTGTGGGGTGGTCTTCCTCTCTCGGTCGCCGGCAGATGTAATCTTATCAAAATGATATGGATGCCACAAATTTTATTTATACTACAGAATTCCCCTGTCTGGATTCCAAGGCATTGGTTTAGGAGGCTGGATAGTCTGTTCAGGGAATTAATCTGGAAAAATGGGGTGGCAAGGATAGGTTTGAAAACGCTGCGGCGGCCGAGGGAGGAGGGAGGCCTGGCGCTGCCGGACCCCTGGAGTTACTTCTTAGCAGCCCAAATACAGTTCATGAGAGGCAGTAATGTGCCTGAAGAAAGGTTAGGAAGAGATAACCTATGGAGGAGTAACATCAGCTATGCTACAGAGGTGGAGGCAGTGGAGGCCGAATCCTTTGGACATAGCTGCCCCACAACGCAGTTAATGATCAGAAGCTGGAAGATGGTAAAGGCTGCACTAGGATACTCGGGGTTCTCCGAATTTTCCCCGTTATGGAACAACAAAAATCTGAAGGAGCTCAGTGCGATAGGGAAAATGGAAGAATGGGATAGGAGGGGTATCCGCCGTCTGAGACAGATGTATAGAGAAGGGAGGATGAAGTTGTTCCGGGAGTTAAGAGAGGAGTTTGCAGTGCCCAATAGATTGTTCTTTGGCTACTTGCAGGTAAGACATGCCTTGGAGGCACAATTTAAGGGCAAAGAGATAGAGTGGAGTGAAATGCCCTTACTACGGAAATTGGTAAATAGCAAGGGTTCTAGAGGGCTGATTTCAGAAATGTACAGGAGTATAATCAAGGCGGGGCAGGAGGGGGAGGTAGAGCCCAAGAGGAGAACTAAGTGGGGGGAAGAGATCGGCACCATAACAGAGGAACAATGGAAGTTTAATCTAGCATTGGGCCCAAGGGTATCTCTGTCACCTTCACAAGGGATCTCCCATCTGTACCTAATTTATAGACTTTACTACACACCAGAAAAATTATTTAAGTTTGGAAAGAGGCAGGAGGCGAACTGTCAGCGTTGTGGAGACGGAAGAGGGGACCTGATACACATGTTCTGGCGATGCCCCAAGTTATATAGATATTGGGAAAACCTAGTGGAGGAAATCAACATAATATTTAGAGCATCACTGGTGATGGAGGCCCGAACCTGCCTTTTGAGTTTATTTGAGAAAAATGATATGCTGAAGGACACCCAGACGGCAATTATAAGATGTTTGTTTCAGGGTAGGAAAATTATAGCACGGAAGTGGCAGGCGAAAGTACCCCCAACGGTAGGAGAATGGAGAAGAGAGGTCAAGGATATGATCATCAAGGAGGAATTCTGGTACAGAAGGAGAGGCAATTTAAAGAAATTTAAGAGTATATGGAAGTTATGGCTGGAGCATGAATGAATTAGCGAGGTGCAATTAGAATTTAGGTTGTGTGGGTGTTTGGGTGGAAGGGGGGGTGGAGGTGGGGGGGGGGTGTTGGGAGGGGTTTGAGGGGGAGGGAGGGAGGGAGACAGCAGCAGACATTACTGTAGTTTGTACAAACACTATGTATAACTTCTGCCTAGCTGGAGAATTTGTCGCATATATTTCTTTTTTTAATTAAGAAGTTTTTGAATAAATAAAGATAAAATGGCATATTAACCACAATGATGTGAAAAAAAGAGATGGGCTAGTTTTTGATTTTTTAAAGTTGAAACAACGTCTCTTAAGGAAAGATTCGCTGAAGTGGTTATAAAAAAAAAAAAAAAAAAAAGAAAAAAAAAAAAAAAAAAAAATTGTACTCCTCCCCCCCTCCGGTGCCACATTTGGCACCTTTCGGGGGGGGGGGAAGCATAGCTGCCTTTCACAGGTACACTTTCCCCACTTCTGGGAGCCTCTGCTGCGGGTATTGACGTCACAGCTGGGGCTCCCTCCTCCTCCTTCCCCTGTAGCTGGGCCAGTAGGAGAGAGGAGCAGAGCCTTGAGCATGCGCAGTAGGGTTCCTGACGTGAAGCCCAAAGGCTACACTGCCGGATTCCCTTACTCGCAATGGAGGCGGGATGCACCCGACAGCTGATGGAAACATCAGCTGCAGTGCCAACATTGCTGGACTCCAGGACAAGCAAGTGTCCGATTTTTAAAAGTCAGTAGCTGCTGGCTTTTAGTTTTTGCAGCGGTGGGCGGACCTCTGCTTAAAATACCAAGTCATTTATTTTAACTCAAAAATTCATGCAGTATTTAACTCTTAGTGAATTGACCCCATGGTCCTGAAATGTAAATATGTGCGTGGCTAACTGACCTACTAGTGCCTCATGCCCACTTCCAGTTCGGCATCTTGAGCACATGTGCACCTGACTCAGTATACTTAATAGTATTGTGGACTCCATTGGGAACAGCTTCCCTTGATCCCTCCAGGACCTCTAGGATACCATATACTCCCTATCTAGGTGTAGATTGACAAATACAGTTTGAAGAACTGGGCTGTTCACCACGGGCCTGGCAGACTATCGCCATTTTTTCCACACATTCGCTGGCTGGTGATATCTGTGTGGTGCTTCCAATTAATTCCATCAAAAGGGCAGTTAAATAATGCTGGAGTAGCCTAAACCTAGAGTGAGAGGTGAAGCTCACTAAGGCAACTATCCACTGGTAATAGGTCTATTGTTTCGGTAAGAGGCTGTACTTATTGACCTGAAAGGGGAGCATTGGGTGATTACCACTGGAGGATATAAGGAATCAGTCTGGCACATTGTAGACTAATCACTATGTGGACTTTTTCAGAATTTTTGTCATACAGTTTCTTTGCACTTTAATTTTGCATGTTTGCACATTATTAATGATGAAATACATTACGATTTGTTATGAATTGTAATTAATAAGCACTGATGCACTTTACAAACTAGGTTTATTGAGTTGAATATTATCACTATATTAGTGGCAGCACAACACAACTTTATACTGTATATATTTCTCTGATCTGTTAGTACTGTCGTGTAAATACTGTAAGTGTGGCTGTCCAGTTCATATATTTTGGAGCACTATTAAGCGCAGGTTGTTTTTTGTTTTTTCAACCTCGTCTATGTGCCTCAACAAGTTGTTGAAAGGTGGGGTCTGCTAAGGCAAGTATGGCAATGTCTAAGCTGGAGAAGCCTGTGAACGACCCAGAAACATAATGCCTCCCTGTGGCCCAGATGGAGTCAAAACGGTCTTGAGTACCCTTACATGTAGCAATCCACTCCTCAGTCTCCGTGATCTCAGTCACCTTCTTATGCTGTAATATTGTTGTATATCAGGTATGCCCAGACCACCCGTCCACTTGGGCCATTTCAGTATGGCCATTAAAATTTGTGGCCTCTTGCCATTCCAAAAAAAATCTGTCTGTGGTGTCTGGCTGGTAATTCAGCTCTACATGATCATAAGGCACATCAGTGTGCCAGATATTTGATATTATAACTTCAAGGTTCTGTCTACAGTCACAGACACTACAAAGCCTTTTACATAAAAAAAAGTTAAAAATAAGATCAAGCCATGTTAGTTTGGATCTGTATACAGTATATACTGTAGATTATGCCAAAAATATGATTTTAGTATACTTTTTTGAACCTCTGTTGCTATCAACACGCACCTACAGTATCTCACAAAAAGTGAGTACACCCCGCACATTTTTGTAAATATTTTATTATATCTTTTCATATGACAACACTGAAGAAATGACACTTTGCTACAATGTAAGTAGTGAGTGTACAGCTTGTGTAACAGTGTAAATTTGCTGTCCCCTCAAAATAACTCAACACACAGCCATTAATGTCTAAACTGCTGGCAACAAAAGTGAATCCATCAGAGAGATAGCAGCAACATTAGGAGTGGCCAAATCAACAGTTTGGTACATTCTAATGAAAGAAGAACTCACTGGTGAGCTCAGCAGGTGAGCTCAGCAACATAAAAAGGCCTGGATGTCTATGGAAGACAACAGTGGTGGATGATTGCAGGATCCTCTCTAAGGTAAAGAAAAACCAAGTGACGGACACTCTCCAGGACGTTGGCATATCATTGTCAAAGTCTACAAAGAAGAGAAGACTTCAATAGAGCAAATACAGAGGGTTCACCACAAGGTGCAAACCATTTATAAGCCTGAAGATTAGACAAGTCAGATTAGACTTTGCCAGATGTATACCAGTCCTGGAAAAGCGTTCTTTAGATGGATGAAACCAAGATTATTCTGTATTAGAATGATGTGAAGAAAAAAAAGTGTGGAGAAGGCTTGGAACAGCTCATGATCCAAAGCACACAACATAATCTGCAAAACATGGTGGAGGCAGTGTGATGGCATGGCAATGCATGGCTTCCAGTGGCACTGGGTCATTGGTGTTTATTGATGTTGTGGCAGCAGACAGAAGCAGCCAGATGAATTCTGCAGTGTTTAGAGATATACTGTCAGTCCAGATCAAACCAAATTCAGCAAAGTTGATTGGACGGCGCTTCACAGTACAGATGGACAATGTCCAAAACACACTGCAAAAGCAACCTAGGAGCTTTTGAAGGAAAAGAAGTGGAATATTCTGCAATGGCCGAGTCAATCACCTGATCTCAACCCAATTGACCATGCAGTTCACTTGCTGAAGGCAAAACTAAAAGGCAGAAAGACCCACAAAGAACTGAAGACAACTACAGTTAGAGCCTGGCAAAGCATCATCGTTGGTAATGTCTATGGGTTCCAGGCTTCAGGCAGTCATTGCCAGTAAAGGATTCTCAACAAATTTTTTTAAAATTAACATTTTATTTATGATTATATTAATTTGTCCAATTACATTTGAGCCCCTGAAAATGGGGGACTGTGTATAAAAATTGTTGCAGTTCCTAAAATTTGTACTTGAATTAAAGCTGAAAGTCTGTACTTCAAATAAATTTGGATTGTTTCATTTTTGCTTTATTCTGGTGGCATACAGAGCCAAAAGTATGAAAATTGTGCCTGTGTCCAAATATATATAGACCTAACTGTATATACCATAGTTTGTATACACTATAATTTTCATGCAAACCAATTAATATACACTTATTGGGATTTTTATGTTTACCAAAGACTTGTAGAAGAATACATTTAGGCCTACATTTATGAAAAAAAAAAATGATTTTTTAAATGTTTATATTGGATATGTTTTATAGCATAAAGTAAAAAATATTGGGTTTCTTTTTGTTTTTCAAAAACTTTATATTTTCATTTATAGCGTAAAAAATTAAAAACCCAGTGCTGATCAAATGCCACCAAAAGAAAGCAGCTCTATTTGTGTGAAAAAAATATAAATATAAATTTATTTGGGCACAGTGTTCATTTTTTTCCCACATTTTCCAAAAACTTGTGGAAAAAAAATGAACCGTTCAAAAGACTCATTATGCCTCATAGATTATACGTTGGGGTGTTTGCTTTCCAAAATGGGGTCATTTTGTGGGCAATTCCATTGTCCTGGTGCTCCAGGGCCTTCAAAAGTGTAATAGGTGGTTGAGAAATGAGATGTGTCATTTATGCTTGTAGAACGCCTGAAGGTGCTACTTCAATGTTGGTCCTTTGTATGTGGTCAGGCTGTGTAAAAGTCTCACACATGTGGTGTCGCCATACTCGGGAAAAGTAACAGAATGTATTTTGGGGTGTAATTTGTTGTATGCATATGCTGTGTGTGAGAAATAACCTGATAATTTGACAATTTTGTAAAAAAAAAAAAAAAAATCTTCATTTTGCAAAGAATTGTGGGAAAAAATTACTTAAAAAAACTCACCATGCTAATTACTTAATACCTTGGAATGTCTACTTTCTAAAAAGGGGTCATTTGGGGGGTATTTGTACTTTCCTGACTTGTTAGCCCCGGTTCACACAGGGGCGGCACGACTTGCAGGTCGCCTCACCGAGGCGACCTGCACACGACTTCCACGGCGACTTGCAAAACGACTTCTGTATAGAAGTCTATGCAAGTCTATGCAAGTCGCCCCCAAAGTAGTACAGGAACCTTTTTCTAAGTCGGAGCGACTTGCGTCGCTCTTATTAGAACGGTTCCATTGTACAGAACGGGAGGGGAATTGTCAGGCGGCTAGGTCGCCTGACAAGTCGCCCTTGTGTGAACGGGCACTAAGTGTCTCAAGAAATTAGATTCACCTGATGTACTGAAGGCCTAATCAGATGTGATCAATTTTCAGTGATTGGCACCATAGTTTGTATAACTTTCACAAAGACCAAATAATATACACTAATTTGGGTTATTTTTACCAAAGATATGTAGCAGTATAAATTTTGACCAACATTTATGAAGAAAAATTACTGATTAGCAACATTTTATGACAGAAACAAAGAAAAAGGCATTTTTTCACAAAACTTACGGTCTTTTTTTATTTATAGCACAAAAAATAAAAAAAAAACACTAGTGATTAAATACCACCAAAAGAAAGCTCTACTTGTGTGAAAAAAAGCATGCAAGTATTATATGGGTACAGTGTTGCATGAGTGAGTAATTGTCATTCAAACTGTGAGAGTGCTGAAAGCTGAAAATTGGTCTGGGCAGGAAGGGGGTGTAGATGCCCTGTATTGAGGTGGTCAAGCTATGTTTTCTTACCACTTTTACCTACTTTTATACTTCTCACTTGAAAAACTTAAAAATCAACTGGGAAAAAAATAAAAAAAATGATGATGTATACATTCCATAAACTAGCCCAGTATGTATTACAGATTAGTGCCGTCCACTAACCTGTAAAAAAACCCTCTCACAAAAATTGTCCACTGCTGTTAAAAATTTTATAATGGACTTTATTGCCTGCCTTAAGTAAAATTATAGACAAGACTTTTTTTTTTCGCTTTTGAGTAGAGTAGGAAAATGCTAAAACACTTTTGTCTACTCCATTGGGGAGATCTCAGGCCACATCCTATCAGGAGTTAAAAAGAAACTGGTGTAAAGTTAGGGAAATCTTTTCTGGTTAGTCTTTTGCCGTGTACACACGAGCGGACTTTACGGCAGACTTTGCCCGGCGGACTTTTCGACGTACTTTACGACGGACTTTCTGAATGAAAGCGTGGCTTTTTGTCCGTCGAACTAGCATACAGACAAACGGACTTTTCGACCGGACTCGATTTCAACTGATTAATTTAAAACTAATTAATTGTTTCAAATCTAAGTCCGTCCAACTTTTGAGAAAACTAAGTCCGCTGGAGCCCACACACGATCGAATTGTCCGACCAAATCCCGTCCTCCAGGCAAAGTCTGCCGTAAAGTCCGCTCGTGTGTACGCGGCATAAGCGATAAGAGTCCCAATTGAAAGACTTCTACCCTTCTCTATCTTTTATCCTTCTCTCCCCTATCCCCCTCCATGCTTTATCTCTACTAGTTTAGTTCTATTTTTGTTTAATTAGTATTTTCTTTTAAAGTGGTAATAACCCCCTCCCCCCCAAAAAAAAAAAATATATTGCAGGTTACCCATGCTTAAATATGGTGTCTACATTTTATTTTAAACTGGTGATCCTGTCAGTAAAACATTTCCTGTCTTAGGGCATCTCCACACTGGATGGAAGAGCAACAGAAACCCCTTTGGACAACAGCATTGTCACTCTAGGGGGTGGGTAGTGTTAAGGCCCGTACACACGATTGGATTTTCCAACAACAAATGTATGATGGAAGGGTTTTGTCGGATAATCCGACCGTCTGTATGCTCCAGTGGACAATTGTTGTCGGAATTTCCAACAAATGTTGGATAGCCATGCTCTCAAATTGTCCGACAACAAATGTGTCTTGTCGGATTATCTGATCATGTGTACACAAGTCCGTTGGAATTAAATCCAAAGTACAAACACGCATGCTCCGAACCAATGCTAACCATGTAGTTTCCTGTATGTTGGCTGAAAAAGTTCTGCCGTCTTTATGCAGAACAAGTTCATGGCCAACGCCCTTTGAACAAAATTCCACGGATTTGTCCGATGGAAATCCTATCGTGTGTATGAGGCTTTAGACTAGCAGATTTAAGCCTGGTACATACGATGAGAATATTGTAAGAATGATTGTCTTTTTTTGCATGCTAGTCTTATATCGAAAACGAATAGGTTACTAGCTATACGGAAATTCTCATAAGGATACAACTTCCTGCAATGATGTAATTTATTCTTACATTTCCACGGTTGATATTTTATGGGAGTATACTGTACTGATGAAATGAAAATCGTATGTTCTGTTATCGCATGAGAAAAATCTTCGTGCTTGTACCGTTGGATAATTTCGCATGAATTGTTGTGATCGGCTCTCCAAAAAGCTTTGTACTAACGATCAGATTATCAGACAATGGCTCTGAACGCAGTATTTTTTGTCCAATTTTCTGATCGCGTGTACTATTCATTAGATGGACTAACAAAGCTCCAGCTAACACGTTTTAAGCAGTTACAACAGTTTTTGTTTTGTTTTTTTTCCAAACAAAAAAAAATTAATAAAAGTTGACCATTGTCATTATTAAATTGTTTGCCTCAACCCTTTAACTGCCACTTTCACTGGGCAGCCTGGTCTGTTAAATAGCTGAAAATAACAGACTTGCAGGATCATCGGGTGAAAATATAGAAAATCAATGCAGCCACCACATTAAAGGCTTGGTAAGCTGCAATTTATCATTGTAAACAGGGGCCGCCCATTTATGTCCGTTTTTAAAGAAGCACTTTACCCATAAGAATGCGATAATGTTCTTTAGCGAGGAACATACATTTCACATTAATAATTATGCTACCAAAATTAGTGTGCATTGCATTGAGAATGTCCATGGAATATAATGGGAAGACAAATATAAACTCGTTTGCGCGCAGATCCTGGAGACATAGCGATTTCACCTTTCCCACAGGTGTTGCTCATGTAGAGTATCAGATTGTAAGATTGAGATTATTGGGGATTACAGCTATTTTTTATGGAATGACAGATAAATGATAGAAAGGAATGCCCATGGGAAGCAAGATGTGACCTGGAGTCAAAACCATTGACCATACCAAATAAATACTTAGCAAACATACTCTCCATGTCCAGTGGCGATGTTTAATATTGAGATGAAATGGGATTATAATTATTTTCTATGGAATGATAAAGATGAATGACAGAGGGGAATGCCCATAGAGTATAATGGGAAGCAAAATATAAACTTGTTTGCAGGCAGATCTTGGAGATATAGCGATTTCACCTTTCCCACAGGTGTTCCTTAAGTAGAGTATCAGATTGTAAGACTGAGATTGTTTGGGATTACAGCTGTTTTCTATGGAATGACAGATAAATGATAGAAAGGAATGCCCATAGAGTATAAAGGGAAGCAAGATGTGACCTGGAGTCAAAACCATTAAACATATCAACCCTTAGCAGAAATACTCTACATGTTCAGTGGTGATGTTTAATATTGAGATGAAGTGGGATTATTATTGTTTTCTATGGAATGACAAAGGTGTATGACAGAAGGGAATGCCCATAGAGTGTAATGGGAAGCAAAATAACGGAAAATTGTATACTCACCTTTCCATAATTTTCCTTTCCTGTCGCATCTTGATGGCAGCATATACTTTGGGTTGTGACTCCGCCCCCACAACCTGATAGGACCACATAACTATAAGTTGCAGGAAGGGCCCCCCGCCCCAGTATTCTCTGTATATATACACATCACCTCAGAAGGGTGGGCGATTGTATGCTGCCATGAAGATGTGACAGGAAAGGAAAATTACGGAAAGATGAGTATACAATTTTCCGTTTTCCTGTCGCATCATGGCAGCATACAGTTTGGGGAATAACTCGCAACTAGGTGGGAATGCAAATTAAGTTTATTAACAAAGAATAGAAGAGTTGGCCTGGATAACGGTTCTTCCAAAATCCACTGTGGATAAGCGAGCGGAATCCACCTTATAATGAGATATAAAGGTGTTCCTGGAAGACCAGATGGCTGCTCTGCAAATGGTTTCTGCCGAGACTCTACAGTAGGCCGCCCAGGAAGTTGCCACTGCCCTGGTGGAATGTGCCTTTAAGCCCCCAGGAATCTTATGGTTACTTAGTGAATAAGACTTCTTGATGGCTTTTACTAGCCATGTCGCAATGGTGCGTGAAGATGCCGCCTGACCTCTCTTGAATCCATGCGGTATAATTAGAAGGCTCTCTATTTTTCTGATGGATCTGGTTGCCGAGAGGTACTCCAAGATGTTGCCCTTGACATCTAATGGATGAGGGTTACCCTGATCCGTGACAAGTGCTGGGAGATTAATCTCTTGGTTGAAATGGAAGGATGAGGATACTTTGGGGATGAAGCGATCTGAAGGCCTCAGGACTAAGCTCTCTGGGTAAACAATCAGGTACCGTTCATTAGCCAGTAATCTGGCTATCAGGAATGAAACCTTTAGTGTTAGGTCCCAGAGGGAGATGTTCTCGAGCGGGAAGAAAGGTTCCTTGGAGAGGGCTTCCAGAACAACTGAGAGGTCCCAGACTGGGAAGGAAGGTTTTCTAGGGGGCCTTAGTTTTAGGCAGGCCTTTTAAAACTGGATAATAAGGGGATCTTGTGCCCATTTAACTCCTGTCAAGGCGGATAGGGCCGACACTTGGACCTTCAGGGTGCTTGACCTAAGGCCTTTTTCTAGGCCCGACTGTAGAAATTCTAGAATTTGTGATACCGAAGGGGAAGATGAATCCTAGCCTTGCTGCTGTGTAAAGGTGACAAATTTTTCCCAGACCCTTCTGTAGGTGTTGGTGGTAGATCTTCTGGCCTGAAGTAAGGTGTTCACCACCTTTTGGGTACAGCCTTGATCTAAGTACCTAGCCCTGTCTCCAGGCCATCAAATGTAGCTTTTCCGGGTTCGGGTGAAGTAGATGGTCCTGGGAGAGCATATCTCCGATAACGGGAGAGGGAGCGGGTCTGTTGTGTTCAGTTGCAGGAGAGTGGTGAACCATGGCCTCCTCGGCCAAAAGGGGATCACTGCAATTGCTAATGCCGTTGATTTCTTGAGCCTTAGAAGGAATCTCGCTATGAGGAGAGTCGGGGGAAAGATGTAGCCCATGCGAAAACTCCAGGGGTGTTGGAGGCAATCCGTTCCCTCTGCTGTAGGAAAGGGAATTCTTGACAAGAATCTCTGGCATTTCCTTTATGCTGGTGTTGCTGCAAGATCTATATCCGGTGATCCCCAGGTCCGAGATATGACAGCAAACGCCTGTGGACTCAGGGACTACTCATTGTTGGAGATGAAGCTCCTTGCTCAGTGAGTTGGCCAAGAGGTTCTGGGCTCCCGGGACGTAAACTGCCCTCAAGTCTAACAGGTTCAGCTGTGCCCATTCTATAACAGGACGGACCTCCTGCATCATGGAGCTGCTTCTGGTGCCCCCCTGCCTGTTGATGTAGGCGACAGCCACTCTGTTGTCCATTCTCAGAAGGACCTGCTTCCCCCTCATGTGAGGGCTGAAGGCCAGGAGAGCTTGGAATGCTGCCTTCATTTCCAGCACGTTCGAAACTGAATCCTGTGACCTGAATGGCCAGCGGCCCTGAGCCGCGTAGTTCTAATAGTGTGCCCCCCACCCCTCCATGCTGGCATCTGAGGTCACTGTCTCCTGCAGAGGTGTGACTATGTGCTTGCATCTGTTCAAGTTGTGAGTCCGTGTCCACCATCGCAGTGATTGCTTGACCTCCTCTGAGATGGAGATCGGCTGGGACATAGACGTGCCATCCGACTGGCGCAGAAAAGAGATTTGGAGGGGTCTTGAGTTCTATTGTGCCCATTGGACCATTGGAATGGTCGCTGATAGTGAGCCTAAGATACCGAGTCATGCTCTGGCTGGTAATGTTGTGGTTGAGATTGACTTCCTCACTCTCTGGATTAGGAGAGGTATTTTTTCTGGAGGGAGCTCCACTGTATTCGCCCCGGTGTCCAGTTTTGCTCTCAGGAAGACCTTTCTCTGGGTGGGCTGGATATTGCTTTTCTTCCAAATTAATAGCCACCCTGGACCCTGCAGTGTGGAGACTAGAATTTCCCGATGTTGGATGAGAGACTCCTGGCCGTCTGAGAGAAGCAGAATATTGTCCAGGTAATGGTGGACCCTTAGTCCTTTCTCCCTCAAGTAAGCTATTACAGGTAACAGGACCTTCGTAAATGTCCTGGGTGCGGTAGAAATCCAGAACGGGAGGCGTGGATAGGGATATGCAGATATGCGTCCTGGAGGTCGATTGAAAGCATCCAATCTCCGAGGTTTATTGCTTGGAGGATCGATTGTAGGCTTTCCATTTTGAACGACTCTATCCGAACTGATCGGTTGAGGTTTTTCAGGTCCAAGACCGGACGCAAATCCCCTGACTTCTTTTTGACTAAGAAAAGCGGGGAGTAGAAGCCTTTGCCTCTTTGTGTTAGCGGAACTTCCACTATTGCCTGTTTTTGAAGAAGATCCTGGATGTACTGAATTAATGACATCTTTTTCTCCCAGGATGGTGGTAGTTTGGTTGAGCAAAACTGATCCTTTGGGGGGGCGTCTTTTGAACGACCATCTGTGCCCAAATTGGATGGTGGCCACCGTCCGTGGGTCTTTTATTGTTTCTGTCCAAACCACCCTGAACTTTGTGAGTCTGGTACCCACTACCGCTGGCTGGGCGCACCTTCAAAAGGTCTTCTGGTCGCCGGAGGCAGACGTTTTGGGTTTCTGGAATTTAAAGAAGGATGACTGAGGGTTCTTCCACCTCCTTCTATATTCCTTCCCAGGCCTATAGGACTTTGCATCCCTGTATCTCTCCGGGAGATTGCGTCTGAAGGAAGGCGGTCTCTGCTGTTTCGGTCTTTTGTCCGAAGGGATAAGACCTGACTTTCCGCCTGTCACTTTCGAAATTGCTGTATCCAACTTCGTCCCGAAGAGGTTTTCCCTGTCATACGGTATTCGGCACCAGTTGGACTTAGAGGTGTAGTCTGCCAACCAGGGCTTTAGCCATAGTGCCCTTCTGGCCATTACAGAGGCCAGCATGGACCTTGATGCGAATCTAATAGTGTCCACAGAAGCTTCTGCTACGAAATCCCCTGCAAGGCTAAGTTCTGGTAAGGCCTTGACTATCTGCTCTTGGGCCGCGCCCTCAGCAGCAAGTTTTGCAGTGCTTGAGGACCAACTGGAGATAGCTCTTCCCACCACGGCCAGTGCCACGGCTGGTCTGCAGGCACCTCCCGCAAATATGTAAGCTCTTTTAAGGTCAGTGTCAACTTTCCTATCGAGCACTTCTCTAAACGTCACCGCGTCTTCGATAGGGAGCGTCACATGTCTAGCTAGTAGCATCAAGGATGCGTCTACTACTGGAGGGGAGACTAGAGGGGACACCTTCGGCTCCTTGAGTGGGTACAATTTGGCAAGTCTATTAGTTAGACTAGTCTTCTTTTCAGGATTCTCCCATTCCTCCTTGATCAGCTCATCTAACTCGTCGATGAACGGGAAAGCCTCTGGAACTCTTTTGAGATTTGGGAAATATTTCCTCTGTTTCTGTTGGGTCTCCTTGGGCTCCTCCCAGTTTATCACTTCCTTGACCGATTTAACAAATGGTTCTATTAGCAAAAAATCTAATCCTGCTGAGGTTTCCAGCTCTTCGGTGTCAGACAGGAGTTCTTGCTCCCTTGATGTACTGGGATGAGTGGGTGAGGCGCTTTTTGCTTTAAACTCCGCATCAGGAGTTGAGACTTGCAGAGTTGAGACTCCGGAGAGTTCTATGGCATCTGGCTCTTTGCCTTTGGTGGCTTCCTCGATGCATCTGCAACAAGCCAGTTTATCTGGTAGGGCGGTGGCCCCGCAAACCCAGCAAGCGTTCCCGACAGGACGGGAGGGGTGCACTGGTGACTGGTGTCTGCGTGCAGGGGTTCTTCTGCGATAAGAGCGGCTATGTCTTGAGTAGGATCTGGATCGACTCCTTCTGTGACTTCCCCTGTGGCCTGAGCGACTTTGTCTGTGTCCGGAGCGGCTTCTCCTGTGCGAGGTCTCTCTTCGTCTTGATTAGGACGATCTTGAGGACCTGATAGGGCTGACCAATTTAGGCAGCATTAGTGGAATCCTGCTCTCTTTTTCAATCTTCACTGCTTACCAAAAGGATCCTCCCCCTTACCTATTAGGCTGATGGTGATCTTCTGGGGCAGCGGCCTCCATAGAGAAAAAGAGTGATTCACCTAAGAGAGACAGGAAGGTAAGAACCTGCAGAGTAAGACAAGTAGAGTGTACATGCGATAAGACAGCCACTTATCCAGAAGGGGGGGAACACCAGGATCTCAGACAGAGCACACAGGTAGCCAAACATACAGTGAAAGGGCAGGAGCAGAGAAAAACAGCATCAGGAGGTTTCTAAAACTGCCGCCCTGGCCGCCGCCCAGTGAAGGAAACAGAATCTTGGAGACTGCTGCAAAACAACTAAGCCTGTTTAAGGCTTATACTAAAGCTGCTGACATACCTCTGAGATCACCAGAGTGGGGCTCCTTCCATCTAGCTCGTTTAGAGGCTGTACAGGTAAGGACTTCCACCCAGGAGAGGCTAGAACCTGGCTGGGGCGAAGCGGTAAGGGGGTGCTTCTTAATCCGTTCGGTCCTGACAGGTGAGGAAAAATAAGAGACTACTGGGGCGGGGGCCCTTTCTGCAACTTATAGTTATGTGGTCCTATCAGGTTGTGGGGGCGGAGTCACAACCCAAAGTATATGCTGCCATGATGCGACAGGAAATAAACTTATTTGCAGGCAAATCTGAGAGACATAGCAATTTATCCTTTCCCACAGGTGTTCCTCCAATAGAGTAGAGCTTGGTCTTTTTTTCTCCTTTCAAACAAAACCAAAGAGAATTCCCAGCTTAACCTGCCAACAAGCCTGCAAATAACTGAATTGACCTGTCTAACAGTATGCCCCTGAAATAAGGGGTTTAGTTTGCACACATTTGTTTTTTTAACGCATACTGTTAGACAGGATAGTTTGGTTGGTTGCCGGCTGGATGGTAATTTGAGCTGGGAATTTTCTATGGTTTGATTAACATGCGTCACCGTTCCATGTGCTCCTTGCTGCAAAGGTCAATTATAGGTGGGGGCACTTGGCCTTTTTTCTGCTGTCACTTTTCTATGTTTCTATTGTTATTTGTGCACTAAAGGGCCCCTCTTGGAGCCCTGGGTTGCAATCCAGAACTTAGTCTCCATAGTAAAAAACCCTCTCCCCCCAAAAAAAATTGAAGGTAGATGGTATACCCACTTTGCAGTGGGCAGAGCGCAGGACCTGTTAGCCTCTAACTCCAAAGTATGCAATTATGTAGATGCAGGTTTGAGTTTAGAGCATCGGGAAATTAAAATAGCAGTGTTGGTACCATTCTCTTCCAGCAAAAAAGCGATTTTAACAGTTGACCCGTACTGACAGGGAGGACAGGGCAGAGAGTGCAGCCATCACTCTCGCATTTTTTTTTTCCATTCCTGATGGTATCGCCACCTTGTCGTGGTGGAATGGCTTGCATGCCCAAATGACCTCTCGGAGCTGTCTTGGCAGAAGCCTTTACTCCTGGTGGGGACACCCTAGCCGGATAGGTCTTGTGGTGATGGACCAGACTAAGAGCAATACCACACCTTATTATAGGCTTACATATAGGTAATAGTCATACATGGGACATTACTCCCACTTTAAAGAGATTCCTTATTAACTGCACAGACGCGCTCTTGAACAGAAACAGCGCAGTTAGGCTCTTTCAAGTAAATATGTATACTTAAGCTTAGTACAGTATGTAGGTCAGAGGTCAGTCTTCTCGCTGCTTCCTGTTTGAATTACATGGGCATGACCACTGTAAAAGGGAAAGGGAGGGGGTTTAGGCTCTAGAGACCATGCAGATCATTTGGTTGGTTGACGTGGATGACAATTGATTATTTCATTTATCCAATCTGAGCATACTGGGTTTGCATAATTGGTGTAAGGAGTGGGTCAAGTCCTATTAAAGAGGGCGTTTATTGACCGGCCCTTAAACTAGGGCACTTACAGACCACAGCATATCCAGCCCCGTCACGTCTGCTGCCGCAAAGCCAACTATACTGGGGGAGTATGGTGTACCCCTTTACAGAAGACAGACAGGATTACTTTAATGCCCAGAGATGATCAACCAAATTGTTTCCATGCTTTTTCAAAAAGCATATCAGGAGAGACTCCAGGAACTTGATCTGTACGATCTGTGGAAAAGAAGGGACAGGGGCAGTGGTGGCCCCTCCATAGGTGGCGCTTGGGCGCCGCCCCCCCTCCAGGGTGTCACAAAAAAAAATGTAAAAAATTTTTTTTTTTTTTTAAACTAGCCCTTTAAAAAAAAAAATACAAAAAAAGGTCCCTTTTTGTACTTTTTTTTTTTAAAGGGCCAGTTTAAAAAAAACATTTTTGACTTTTTTTTTTTTAATTTAAGTGCACGGAGTTCGGATGCCGGACACAGTGCACTTATGGGAAGCGCCAACGTCTATGCAATCACGAGATTGCAGATGTGGTGCTTCATTTGCGAGCGTTTAGCCCGCCTTGCAGCGCTCTCTAAAGCGCCGAGTGGCTTCCGCTCGGCGCTCGTAGTATGTATTACTACGGCCGGGTGGTTTGATTGACATCTGAGTTTGATGTCACTTCCTGTTTTCTCTCTCCCATTGCTCCCAGGAGAGAGGAAACAGGAAGTAAGAGAGGAGCGGACCTCTCAATCGCTGCTGGAAGGAGACACCACTGGAGAGGACAACACACAGCAAGGTAAGTAACGGGGGTATGATGTGACACAGGCAGGCTGCCACCAGGCTGCTGCATTTGGTGGTGACACAGGCTGCTGCATTTGGTGGTGACATAGGCTGCTGCATTTGGTGGGACACAGGCTGCTGCATTTGGTGGGACACAGGCTGCTGCATTTGGTGGGACACAGGCTGCTGTATTTGGTGGGATATAGGCTGCTGCATTTGGTGGGACACAGGCTGCATTTTATGTGACACAGGCTGCATGTAAGGAGGGACTCCGCTGGGGGAACCTGATGTAAGGACGGGCTCCACTGGGGACAACTGATGGCATCTTAGTGGCAGGCGACGTGGCTAGTGACACACTCAGGGCTCCCACTGATTCTGCATTATGGTGAGTTGAATGATTTCATTTTATATAACAATGTAATAATAGAAATAATGCGCTTCAATCATCCTGACACGATAACAACCATGGTGCTGGGATGATTGAAGTGCTAACACCAGGTCTTTGGAATATCTTTATTGGCTGATTGTTAAACTTTCTAGAATACACATATTTCTATTGTTGTTCAGGATCTGGGCCTGCTGTCCCTCCATCCCTCATTCATCTCAGACGCTAACCACACCACCTTAGAGCCATGCCCACTATTCTGCTAAAACCATGCCCATTTCCACCAAGTGGGAGGGGTCAAAAAGGAAGGGCGGGGTCTGGCCCCCTCCATCCGAAAACTTCACCAGCCGCCACTGGACAGGGGAGACATGAGTGATACCTTTAAATACATCAAGGGGGTGAATAGGGTTCAGGTGGGCAGTATTTTCAATATGAAGCCAAAATCAAGAACACGGGGACATGACCTCCAACTAACAGGAAGAAAGTTCAAAACTAACCAGCAGAAGTAGTAAGTCAGTCAACAGTAAGCAGATTCAAACATGCTTAGGACAAAAATAGATCTATATTCAGACAAAAAAAAACAACAATTCTATAGAAGAAAAAAAAACGTGGCAGACTTGATGGACCACTTGGTCTTTTTTTCTCCTTTCTAACAAAACCAAAGAGAATTCCCTGCTCAACCTGCCGACCAGCCTGCAAATTTTACCATGCAGATCATTTCGTTGGTTGATGTGGATGACAATTGATTATTTAATATATCCAATCTGAGCATACTGGGTTTGCATAATTGCTGTAAGGAATGGGTCAAGTCCTATTAAAGACATATGTACATGGGGTTCGCCCTGGGACTTTAAATGAGGTGAATATGGTAAGCCAAAAAACATATCATGATAGTAAAAATGTAGATTTATTACAGTTTGTTGCACATGTAAGACAAAACAGCAATAAATACAGGCCAATAAAATATGCATACAATGTGAACATGGGTCAGTCCACATACATGGTAAACAGCAGGGGCGTTGCTAGGTCTACAAAAGATCTGGGGCTAGAGCCCATAGCAGCGTAGTAAAGAAAGTCATACGCTAATAATATACGTAATTTAGTAATATACGTATGTGTGTATATATATCCCCAGAGAGCCCCCCACTTACATCAGGGTCCCCAGAGAGCCCCCTTACATCAGGGTCCCCAGAGAGTCCCCCCTTACATCAGGGTCCCCAGAGAGTCCCCCCTTACATCAGGGTCCCCAGAGAGCCCCCTTACATCAGGGTCCCCAGAGAGTCCCCCCCATACATCAGGGTCCCCAGAGAGCCTCCTCCTTACATCAGAGTCATTAGAGAGCCTCCCCCTTTCATCAAGGTGCCCAGAGGGCCCCCCATTTACATTAGGGTTCCCAGAGAGCCCCCTTACATTAAGGTCACCCAGAGAGCCTCCCCCTTAAATCTGGGTCCTTAGAGAGCCTCTGCCTTAAAATCAGGGTCCCCAGAGAGCCCCCCACTTACATAAGGGTCCCCAGAGAGCCTCCCCTCCCCTTTGGGGACCCCTGCAGAGACTCGGGGCTATTGGCCCCAGATTCGGGGCTATAGCCCCAAAAGCCACCCCCTAGTGACGCCCCTGGTAAACAGTATATACTAATTACAAACAACAGAGAAATATGCAAGCATCGGTAGTACCCAACGACGTTTCGCGAGACTGCGCTTGCTCTTCACGGGTAAATGCTATATCTGTAATATAAGTAGTAAATCAAATGAATGTATGTAGCATAAAATAGGCAGGAAGGTGAGTCATCACCGGGTTTAAAAATATAGGACCCCATACTCACCAATGGGCTGGGCCAGGTCATCAAATCGCTGATTGCATCAACAAACACCCAGCCCGGGAACTGAGGAGGTGGAGCAAAAGGTAACCCCATCGTGGGAACAACCGGAGCACTGACATGGCATTGATAGGTGTTGTGGAGATGCGACCCTGTGTCACAGGTGCATGTGAGCAATGTATACCTGATTTTGGCAGGAATACTGATTGCACACCTGTGGGCTGGGTTTACTCTCAGGAAGACAGCTCAGGGCTCACACTTTGGAACAGCTCCACCCTACAGGCAGGTGGCCTGGTGTAGGAGTCGGGAGGGCTTTCAGGTGGAGACGGCTCCACAAGAGAGAGACAGGCGTCTCTGGGAGTCTAAGGCTGCAGGTGGCAGTCTGAAAGTGTATGTATGTAGGAGGCAGATGTGACCCGTGACCAAGCAGCACGAAGCTGAGCAAGTAAGTTCCAGGAGGGAGTTTTGACTAAGAGTGAGTGAGCCAGGAGACTGAAATTTATGTTATACAATAATGGTGGAACCCCCTGCAAGGGAAGATTTTATGTGACGTTTGTTTCGTTTAAATAAAATTGGGCTGCTACGCCCTAAAAAATACAGTCTGGACTGACCGGTGTACCTTAAAACGCATACACCACTAGAGCATAATCGCCCCGCATCCTTACAGTGTAAATACGAATGTCCCTAGAGGTCTCCCCTTGTCCATGATCATAAACTGTAAAAGAGTATATATGCATATCGGAAATACCCTGCAAATACAGGTGAGCTTCCAGTTTATGATCATGGACAAGGGGAGACCTCTAGGGACATTCGTATTTACACCTATCAATGCCATGTCAGTGGATGTATTTAAAGGTATCATTCATGTCTCCCCTGTCCCTTCTTTTCCACAGACCGTAAAGATCAAGTTCCTGAAGTCTCTCCTGATATGCTTTTTGAAAAAGCATGGAAACATTTTGGTTGATCATCTCTGGGCATTAAGGTAATCCTGCCTGTCCTCTGTAAAGGGGTAAACCATACTCCCCCAGTAAAGTTGGCTTTGCGGCAGAAGACGTGACAGAGGTGGATATGCTGTGGTCTGTAAGTGCCCTAGTTTAAGGACCGGTCTATAATAGGACTTGCCCCATTCCTTACAGCAATTATGCAAACCCAGTATGCTCAGATTGGATGTATTAAATAATCAATTGTCATCCATATCAACCAACCAAATGATCTGCATGGTTTCTAGAGCCTCAACCCCCTCCCTCCCCCTTTTACAGTTGTCGTGCCCATGTAATTCAAACAGGAAGCAGCGAGAAGACTGACCTCTGACCTACATACTGTACTAAGCTTAAAGTTGGTGTTCCGGCCGAAATTATACTTTTTAAATAAAAATACCCCTATAATACACAAGCTTAATGTATTCTAGTAAAGTTAGTCTGTAAACTAAGGTCTGTTTTGTTAGTTTATAGCAGTAGTTTGTTATTTTATAAACTTACAGCAGGCCGTGGCCATCTTAAGTGTGGGCATCTGAAGCCAGACTGTATTTCTTCCTGGATCTCATCCTTGCAGATCTCGCACATGCTCAGTGCAGCACAAGCAGTGTAATAGGTTTCAGGTCAGGTTTCCATAGCAATGGCAGTGTCAGAGGAAGTTGCCACCCCTTCCCAGAAGGCATTGCAAACAGGAAATGATGCGATGGGCCACGGCCAGGGAGGAGGAAGTGAAAAATGAATACAGCAGATATACAGTAGGTGCTGAGAAAAAATATAAAAAAATATCCAATTCGTTTACAGTGCACAGTTTAGTGAGGGATGCTGAAGAGTTGTAAAAGTGGGTGGAACTCCATTTTAGGTATACATATGTACTGTAAAGAGCCTAACTGCGCTGTTTCCATTCAAGGGCGTGTCTGTGCAGTTAATAAGGAATCTCTTTAAAGTGGGAGTAATCTAGCATGTATGACTATTACCTATACGTAAGCCTGTAATAAGGTGTGGTATCGCTCTTATGCCCCGTACACACGGTCGGATTTTCCGATGGACAATGTCCGATCGGAGCGTGTTGTCGGAAATTCCGACCGTGTGTGGGCGCCATCGGACATTTTCCATCGGATTTTCCGACACACAAAGTTGGACAGCAGGAGATAAAATTTTCCGACAACAAAATCCGATCGCGTCAATTCCGACCGTGTGTGGCCTGTTCCGACGCACAAAGTGCCACGCATGCTCAGAAGAAATTCCGACACGGGACAGCTCGTTCTGGTAAACTTAGCGTCCGGAATGGATAAAGCACTTTCGTCACGCTGCAATGTAAAAAATGGTTTAATACAGCGCACTCTCTTCTTATTTATAATGTGACAAGAATTAAGTCGTTTTGATGCTCATATTCACACACACTTCTCACAAACTTCTTTCGTTACTATTTATCGGGATTCCCTCAATATATTTTGATTTCTCACATCTGACAACATATTTTTTTTTTTTTTTTTGATTTTGATTTGTACTCCCGAAAATGTTTGTGTGTTTTTTGTGACAAGTTCCCACAACACCATTGATATGTTGTTCTATTTAATCCTAGGAGGAGATTGTTTGGTGTTGTTGTCCCTTGTTAATTTCACATTGTACTTTAGAAATGTACCTGAATACTCACCAACAAACTGTCCTTTTTGGATGAAAACACACACAGGAGAGTAGAATTTACCTAAAAATATTTTATTAAGGGGTCACAACTATAAACAAAGAGGGAGGCAACGCTGGAGAAACTGCAGAAGTGGGCGAAGCCTTGGACCCCCAGGGCAGACATCAATTATTTAAAAGCAAAATTGGTGGCCTGAGGAGTCCTTATCTAAGGGAGGGCAGTCTGGTCCAGAAGTCCCAGAGATCCGGAAAGCAGCAGATGACATCTGTGTCCCCAGGCTGTGGTCATACGAGAGACTGCATCTTCTGTCAGACCAGACTGAACCCAGGTCATCACTCTCAGGTCTTCTTTCCACGCTTCCTTCCAGCCTTTGGCTGTGGTGGTGGAGTTGTGGCAGCAGGAGGAGGAGGAGGAGGAGGAGGAGGAGGAGGAGGATCGTCCCTCTCCATGACATCCGTCTTGTGTGTCAGTTCCCCACTCTCCCCCTTCCGAAGGACTTTATAAATCAGGTCCTCAGAGATCTTGCGTTGGCCCTCCTGCATGGCCTGCAATTTGGTGCCAGCCATGCAGGCAAAGGCCTCTTCAGGACTGGGGAAGGCTCTGAGGGACGCCGAAGCCTCCTGGATCAGCCTGTACGCTGAATCCTGCACAGGACTGGGAGTGGCCTTCCTGGCCCTTTTATATGGCAGGCGGAGGGGAGGGACCTGAGACTCAGTCAGGCTGCGACTTGTCCCAGGCTTCTCTTGGCTGCCACTTAGCCCCGCCTCCTCCTGGCTGCCACTAATCCCTGCCTCCTCCTGGCTGCCACTAATCCCCGCCTCCTCCTGACTGCCACATTCCACAGCCTCCTCCTGGCTGAGGTCTTCCTGTGTATGAAAAAGGGACATAGTTTTAGTATTGTTTTCATCAATCACACACAATTTTCACCTCCTGACTGCTGCAAATTCAATGTTAACAAATATAACAGACTATCCTTCTGAGCCCAGCAGTTTTCATTCTTGTCCCAATTATTTTTGCCCACTACTGTCTATTGATATGTAAAACACTTTTTTTAATCAGCAATTAGTGATCAATAATAACATCTAGTAAACATCATTTCTTTATTGCCCAGAAATCTGTAGAAGAATGCTATACCTGACTCCAGCTGGGCTCCTCCACTTCTTCCTGGCTGGAAGGCCCAGGTTGGACATCGGAAGCCTCAGCTGGGATGGAAGGAAGAGTGGAAGGAAGAGTAGAGAGGGATTCCCTGACTTCAGTGTGGTCTGACAGAAATCGCAGTCTCTCATAGTACCACAGCCTGGGGACATAAACGTCATCTGCTGCAGCTCCGGACCTCTGGGAATCTGTGACTTTCTTGCGCTCCCTAAGATAAGTGCTCCTCAGGCCACCAATTTTAGCTTTTAAATAAGGGATGGTTGCTGTGGGGACCACCGGCTTCACCAACTCCAGCAGTTTCTCCAGCGCTGCCTGCCTCTTCTGTTTGTGATTATAGTGGGGGTGTCTCACTTGCCACAGACAGGGCAGCTCCCTGTATTTGTCAATGAACAGGGGCAGGAAATTGGGGTCGTTGAACCCATCCATTTTCTCTGCAAGACACAACACAAGACAAACCCTAATGTCAGGCCAAACTCCCCTAATCTTGTTACAATATAGGCTTCAATTTCGAAGCAGTATAGGCACAAGTTTAGATCCTACCTTCGTTAGCACAATCGGCGTCTCCGATGCTCCTTCCTCCGCTCACAGATCGTACGTAAGACGCGCGCGTTACGATTTATACACACTGCGCATGCGTATAACTCCGCCCGCCCCTGACGTTCTTTCTATTCTATTCCCCGCCCCTTTTCGTTCGGCGCAGTGGAGGAAGAGCACATGGCGGAGAGACAGCAGGATAGTGCTAAGTACAGCAACGAGGAGGAGGAGGAAAGGCTGGAGCCTGAAACGTCCCGATCCAGAAGGAGATTGAAGGACTCAAATATGTCCTTTGGGGAGATGTTGGAAATGGTGGACATCCTGAAGAGGGCCAACTATGATGGAAAGTATGGGCCTTACCCCAACCACAATGTCCGAAAGGCCAAGATCATGGCGAATGTGGTCAGGAGTCTGCACCGGAAATTCGGGGTACGACGATCGAAAGATCAGCTCAGGAAGCGGTGGTCGGACCTGAAATTACGAGAACATGAGCAGTACAGAAAGATCCGGAGAGTGCTGCAAAAAAGTAAGTAGTTGTGCTGTGTTCCTATTGTTCTTGTGTTTATTACGTTCGTGCTGCTCCATGTGCTTTTAGGAACTGTTGTACAGTTTAAAATGGCAACTTTCATGTTCATGGGCACATTATTCGTTCGGATCACACATTTTTTTTTTCGGACTATAAAACACCATTGTTTAGCTCATATGCATTTGGCCACCATTTTGAGGCCCTATACTTGTCTTCAAAGAATTGGGTTGTGTAGATGGCTTTGTTACTAGAATGAAATGCAAACTAGATTCTGTGTAAGGAGAGGACACTGAGCAGCTGTTTTCACATCTGGACACTGGAGCACTAGTGTGGGACCCCAGAACACCCTTTTTATTAGGGGGGCCACACAGGTGCTCCAGTGTATACTATAGGGGGGTCTCCATCTGTGAAGCTTGTACCAAACAGGTAAAGTATTGCAGCTTGACAAAGGGCACTAAAAAAGCTACATCTTGGAACTCTGCTAAAATAGACAATTGTACCCCACTTCCAAGCAATGTTTCCTATTTATAGTTCTGCCATCAAATATCTGTGTGCTAATTATACCATTTTTGTTTTACATAGGGGAGAAAAGACTCGGAGGACACCCCTCATCCGAGGAGACCAGAGCCCCCCCCCTCTGGAAGAAGGTGAAATCCCTCCAACACAAGATGAGCAGGAGGAAGAAGACGTGGTGGAACTAGTCACCACAACAGGTGAGTGTCTGCGACCACAGGCTCAGATAAGAGATGGATGGCGGCATTTTTTTTAGACCTAATTTATTTTGGGGTTCCTCTCTTTTTAGGTGGTCGTGAGGTTGTGGACAGTGGCGGCTGGTGAAGTTTTAGGATTGGGGGGCGCTGGACCCCGCCCTTCCTTTTTGACCCCTCCCACTTGGTGAAAATGGGCGTGGTTTCAGCGAAGTAGTGGGCGTGGCTCTAAGGTGGTGTAGTTAGCGTCTGAGATGAACGAGGGATGGAGGGAGTGGGAGAGAGGAATGAAGGGACAGCAGCCCCAGATCCTACACAACAATAAAAATGTGTATTCTAGAAAGTTTAACAATCAGCAGATAAAGATACTCCAAACACCTGGTGTTAGCACTTCAATCATCCCGGCACCATGGTTGTTATGGTGTCAGGATGATTGAAGCGCATTATTACTATTATTACATTGTAATATAAAATGAAATCATTCAACTCACCAAAATGCAGAATCAGTGGGAGCCCCGAGCGTGTCGCCTGCCACCAGATGCCATCAGGTGTCCCCAGCGGAGTCGCTCCTTACATGCAGCCTGTGTCACACAGAAAGCAACCAGCTGTGTGTAGAACATCTTATGTAGGACATGCCATGAATTACATGTTGTACATAGCATGTTCTTCTACACATAACATGACATACACATGACATGCCCCCCACATGACATACACATGACATGCCCCCCACATGACATACACATGACATGCCCCCCACATGACATGCCCTCCACATGACATGCACATGACATGCCCCCCACATGACATGCCCTCCACATGACATGCACATGACATGCCCTCCACATGACATGCCCTCCACATGACATGCCCCCCACATGACATACACATGACATGCCCCCCACATGACATACACATGACATGCCCCCCACATGACATACACATGACATGCCCCCCACATGACATACACATGACATGCCCCCCACATGACATACACATGACATGCCCCCCACATGACATACACATGACATGCCCCCCACATGACATACACATGACATGCCCCCCACATGACATACACATGACATGCCCCCACATGACATACACATGACATGCCCCCCACATGACATACACATGACATGCCCCCCACATGACATACACATGACATGCCCCCCACATGACATACACATGACATGCCCCCCACATGACATACCCCCCACATGACATACACATGACATGCCCCCCACATGACATACACATGACATGCCCCCCACATGACATACACATGACATGCCCCCCACATGACATGCCCTCCACATGACATGCCCCCCACATGACATGCCCCCCACATGACATACACATGACATGCCCTCCACATGACATGCCTTCCACATGACATACACATGACATGCCCCCCACATGACATGCCCTCCACATGACATACACATGACATGCCCCCCACATGACATACACATGACATGCCCCCCACATGACATGCCCCCCACATGACATACACATGACATGCCCCCCACATGACATACACATGACATGCCCCCCACATGACATGCCCCACACATGACATGCCCCCCACATGACATGCCCCCCACATGACATGCCCCCCACATGATATGCCCCCCACATGACATGCCCCCCACATGACATGCCCCCCACATGACATACACATGACATGCCCCCCCACATGCCCCCCACATGACATACACATGACATGCCCCCCACATGACATGCCCCCCACATGACATACACATGACATGCCCCCCACATGACATACACATGACATGCCCCCCACATGACATGCCCTCCACATGCCCTCCACATGACATGCCCTCCACATGCCATACACATGACATGCCCCCCACATGACATGCCCCCCACATGACATACACATGACATACACATGACATGCCCCACACATGACATACACATGACATGCCCCCCACATGACATACACATGACATGCCCCCCACATGACATACACATGACATGCCCCCCACATGACATACACATGACATGCCCCCCACATGACATACACATGACATGCCCTCCACATGACATGCCCCCCACATGACATACACATGACATGCCCCCCACATGACATACACATGACATGCCCCCCACATGACATACACATGACATGCCCCCCACATGACATACACATAAAGCAGCCCAAACATATGTGTAGTCATGTGTAGGACATCATGCTGCAGACACCCACTCCTGGCCAGAGACAACACCGCGAATTGTAAGCACTTGTTGCTGTCATTATGGGATGGGGATGGATTCTCATTAGGTGACCAGTCACTGAATGGAGGCTTTAATTTGAGTGGGGTGGGTGGGGGAGGGAAGGAGGTCATTGGAGCAGCTGAAAAAAACTTCTTACCTTCCCCGGCCGGCCATCCTCATCATTCTCTGTGTCCTCTCCTCTGTCATGCTGCTGGTGTGGATGGAGGGATCACCAGCCAGATTCCAGTGCCCGGAGAGTCAGTCTGCAGTCCTCATACTTCCTGTTTCCTCTGTCTCTTGGGCGCAATGAGACAGAGAAAACAGGAAGTGACATCAAACAGAGATGTCAATCAAACCGCCCGGCCGTAGTACAAGCGCCGGGCGGATGCTACTTGGCGATTCGGGAAGCGCCCCAAGGCGGGCTAAACGTCCGCAAATGCAGCGCCACGTCTGCAATCTCGTGATTGCACAGACGTGGCGCTTCCCATAAGTGCACTGTGTCCGGCGTCGCACTGTATCCGGCTTCCGAACACAGTGCACTTAAGGACTTTTTCTTTGTCATTTTTTTATATTTAAAGGGCCAGTATTAAAAATTTTTTTTTTTTTTTTTTTTTTTTTTAACTTTTTTTTTTTTGACTGCCTGGAGGGGGGGGCGGCGCCCAGGCGCCCCCTATGGACGGGCCGCCACTGGTTGTGGATGAAGATCCTTTCACATCCGAAAGTGCCCAGATCCTGATCGGGGAGATCATGGGGTGTAATTTACAATTGGAAAACATCAAGCAAAACATCAATGATGTTATTCCAAAATATAAAAACATCATTGATGTTTTGGGGCGAGTTTAAAACCCCTCCAAATCACTTTCTTCTTTTGTGTGCTACAATGTGCAAAATGTTTTTGTGATTTTTCCCAAAGCCAAATTTGGAGGATGCACACAGTGTGTCAACATATGCTATCTGCCATCACGGGAGATCAATGGACGCGTTTTGGGGGTGCAACCCCTTCCTCAATAATAAAGTAGCGGTGAGGAAGGGCTTTCTCCCCCAAAACACATCCCTTGATCCCCCGTGATGGCAGATAGCACATGTTGACATTGTGAAATTTGTGTGCATCTTCCAAATTTGGCTTTTCCAGGGGTGATTTCCCCCCATCTGAACGCAATATCAAACACAGTTACTAAATACTCATGTCTGATATTGCCTTCAAGTTCTACCAAATGTGAACTTTGTAAGATCAAGATTTGTGTCTTTCTTGTGGGTTTTACACTCCACACATTTCTGTCAGGGTCAGCTCAAACAAACACAAGCAGTAAATGTCCACAAAGAAGAGCCTGGGGGAGATGCCTGTCGAGAAATTGAGGTCCTGCAGGCTTCTCCCTGTGGCCAAATACCGCAAGGTAGCGACCAACCTCTGCTCCGGAGTGATGGCTTGCCTCATGCAGGTATCCTGCCTGCTGATATAGGGGGTCAGTGAAGCCAACAAACGGTGAAATACAGGGTCCGTCATCCTGAGAAAATTCCTGAAATCACCAGGATTATTCTCACGGATCTCACGGAGCAAAGGCATATGACAGAACTGGTCACGCTGAAGCAACCAATTCTTGGTCCATGAACTCCTCCCCGCCCTGTTCATGGACTGGACTTGTGTCAAGGTCAGGACCCCAACACCAAGCCCCCGCACAGCACGAACTGTACGAGGAGTACGCATACGAAACATGGCTAGAAAACGGTCGGCTGCTCAGAACGAAGTAACAGAACGCACTGAAGAACAGCAAGGCCTGTGAAGAGCGACCTGAAAAACAGCAACGAGCGGACAAGATCGCACAGAAAACTCCGATACGAACTGACTGCACGCACTGAAGAGCAGATACAAACCCACAAGCACAAACTGAACGGCA
This sequence comes from Lithobates clamitans, assembly GCA_037952925.1. NCBI lineage: Eukaryota > Metazoa > Chordata > Amphibia > Anura > Ranidae > Lithobates > Lithobates clamitans. Next base: position 1,693,256 of record JBBGZY010001357.1, on the reverse strand, counting down.
GAAAACGATCTGAAAGCCACGAGTCTGAAAAAGCGCGAATCGTCTCGCACCAAACTTTTACTAACACGAGATTAGCAAAAGGAGCCCAAAGGGTGCCGCGCTTGGTTCTGAACCGGCCTTTTCTAGTCTCGTCGTACGTGATTGACGTCACCGCGTTCTTGGCGATCGGAAATTCCGACAACTTTGTGCGACCGTGTGTAGGCAAAACAAGTTTGAGCCAACATCCGTAGGAAAAAATCCGAGGATTTTGTTGTCGGAATGTCCGATCAATGTCCGACCGTGTGTACGGGGCATTAGTCTGGCCCATCACCACAAGACCTGTCCGGCTAGGATGTCCCCACCAGAAGTAAAGGCTCCTGCCGGCATAGCTCCAAGGGTCATTTGGGCATGCAAGCTATTCCACCTCGACAAGGTGTCAATACCATCTGGAATGGAAAAAAAATGCGAGCGTGATAGCTGCACTCTTCACCCTGTCCTCCCTGCCAGTACGGGCCAACTGCTAAAATCGTTTTTTGCTGGAAGAGAAAGGTACCAACACTGTTATTTTAATTTCCAGATGCTTTAAACTCAAACCTGCGCCTACATCATTGCATACTTTGGTGTTAGAGGCCAACAGGTCTTGCTCTCTGCCCACTGCAAAGTGGGTATACCAGCTACCTTCAATTTTTTGGGGGGAGGGTTTTTTTACTATAGAGACTAAGTTCTGGATTGCAACCCAGGGCTCCAAGAGGGGCCCTTTAATGCACAATTTACCATACAAACATAGAAAAGTGATAGCAGAAAAAAGGCCAAGTGCCCCCACCTATAATTGGCCTTTGCAGCAAGGAGCACATGGAAGGGTGACGCATGTCAATCAGGGCAAACCTTTATATCAGTGCCCCCTTACATTATTGTATTGACTCAACCCTTACATTAGTGACCCCCCCCCCCCCCCCCTCAGACTGGCCTGGCGGTGCTGTCACTGACCTCCTTTCTGGTGTACTGTGCAGGGCTCAGTTAGACAGCTCCAAGTTGGTGGCTCTGGTTTTATTTTATAGTCTCTTCTCCATCCCAATGGTGCTCTCACTCTTCATTCCTCTCCAGATTTCCCCTTAGAGAATGCAGACATGATAAAAGACAAGAGATAGAGATTGCAGGCATTATACAAAAGATGGTTAGAGGCTGTTGACAGGATACAGGAGGTAGTTAGAGCCTGCAGACATGGTACAGGAGGTGGTCAGAGGATGCGCACAGGATACAGGAGGTGGTCAGATGATGCACACAGGATACTGGTGGCGATCAGAGGATGTGGAAATGGTACACGTGGTGGTCAGAGTATGCGCACAGGATGCAGGAGGTGGTCAGGGTATGCACACATGTAGGGGGAGTAAACCGAGGGGTCCCCCGTGTAGGGGGAGCACACAGAGGGGGTCAGTCATGTAGGGAGAGGACACAGAGGGGTTCCCCAATGTAGGGGGAGCACACAGAGGGGTCAGTCATGTAGAAGGAGCACACAGAGGGGTCAGTCATGCAGTGGGAGCACAGCCATGTATCCATGTAGGGGGAGCACACAGTGGGGTGAAGTTCTGAAAAGAGCTGTCACAGGAGGGCCCTCACACAGGACACATGGCAGGCAGTGCGGTGAGGTTGGCACACTCAGGGTAATCAGGTAGGGCGGTGTGGTTGGCATACTCGGGGTGATCCGGTTCCTTTTCTTAGGGGAGATGGGGTCCCTAGGTGAGATGGAGTCCCCGTTGCAAGGGGAGATGGGGTTCCTATCCGTAGGCATGATAGGGTCCCCATCACCAGTGGAGATAGGTCTCCATCGCTAGGGGAGATGAGGATGCCTGTCCCCAGGGGAGATGGGTGTCCCTCTCCACAGGGAAGATAGGGGTCCCAGTCCCTAGGAGAGACTGACTGTGTATATATATTAAATACACTGCACCTAACTGAATAACCTGCCTGCTCAATCTAAATGACACTCTCTCTCTGTCCACACCAACAACACACTATATGGGGCCAACGTGCAGGCAGCCTTATATAGTGTGGGGCGTGGACTTAGTCCCCCTGAGCCATGATTGGCCAAAGGCACCCTACCTTTGGAGAATTATGGCTTTCTTAACTGAGGGCACTGGGATCGGCCAAAGCATGCAGGTCATGGTGCATGCTTTGGCCAATCATCATACAGCAATGCACTGCGCTCTCACAGTGCATTATGGGGCGTTACACGGCACTCAAATTTGGCGCGAACGTCCCATAATGTTCTTTTTTCGACAAACGGGCGAACACCCAATGTTCGACCCGAACATAAAGCTCATGCCTACTGGAAACTAGTCTTTTTCTTTCTTTCTGCCCTGTGGGCACAGCTTCCAGAGTTCAGTCCCTCTTTAACCACTTCAACCCCGGAAGGATTTGCCCCCCTTAATGACCAGGCCATTTTTTTTGCGATACGGCACTGCGTCGCTTTAACTGACAATTGAGTGGTCGTGCGACGTTGTACCCAAACAAAAGTGACGTCCTTTTTTTTTCCACAAATAGAGCTTTCTTTTGGGGGTATTTGATCATCTCTGCGGTTTTAATTTTTTTGTGCTATAAACAAAGAGCGACAATTTTGAAAAAAAAACATTTTTTTTTTTTTTTACTTTTGGCTATAATACATATCCAAAAAAATATATAAAAAACTAATTTATTCATCAGTTTAGGCCGATATATATTCTTCTACATATTTTTGGTAAAACAAATCGCAATAGGCGTATATTGATTGGTTTGCGCAAAAGTTATAGCGTCTACAAAATAGAGGATAGATTTATGGCATTTTTATTATTCTTATTTTTTTTACTAGTAATGGCGGTGATCTGCAGATCGGACACTTTTGACACTTTTTTTGGGATCATTGACCTTTATACAGCGATCAGTGCTATAAATAGCCACTGATTACTCTGTAAATGTCACTCACAGGGAAGGGGTTAACACTAGGAGCAATCAAGGGGTTAAATGTGTTCCCTAGGTGTGTTCTAACTGTGTTGGGGGGGGGGGGGCTGCCAGGGACATGACAGAGATCACTGTTCCCGATCACTGGGAACAGTAGATCCCTGTCATGTCACTTGTCAGAATGGGGAATTGCCTTGTTAACAAAGGCAGTTCCCCATTCTGCCTCTGTAATACCTACGAATTAAGATGCTGGCGGCTCAGGTCCATACACATTGCTGCAGCCGTGATACTTTGTTTTGTGGTGCAGGAAATTTAACTCTGCATGTCTCATTTGGTAGGTGGTGCTAATTCTCAAATGTGCCCATTGAAGTCAATGACACTGTTCCACAACAACATGCCAAATACTTTGCACAAACATTTGGCACACTTTTGCAGTATGGTATTTCAATGTAAGATCCATCTAGGGATTAAAAAAAAAACAGGTATTAAAGAGTAACTTCAGTTTTGTTGAAGGAAAATAAAATCCCCTCCAGGTGATCAATGTACATTGCAAGGGTTTTAACAAACTTTGTGTCCTACCTGTTTCTGCTCTGAAGAAAAAGCAGTTTGTTTATGTGTAATGGGAATCTAAATGGGAGTGACTTTTTTCATTATCAATCAGCTGCTGCACTTGCACAATTCTATTGAGAAAAGTTAGAGGATCTGCATTCCTTTAGAAGTGGTTAACCCTTTGGGAGTATCTCACCAAATATTTGCTGCAGAAAATGCCTAAAATCTGACTTGTAGCTTTTTGCAGACTTCTGGGAAATTTAGTGAGTCAATCACACAGGCTGGAAATGGCATTTCTGGGGAGGATTCCATATATCAATTGTTTACAGAAGGCCTCCAGGTCACCATATCTTATTGTGTAGCGGTACCCCTGTAGGGGCTGCTAATAGTTGTGGTTCGTCTGTCACCCTACCCAGCCCGGCACACAATCTTTAGTCACTCCTCAGACAGAAAACAGTCCGTGCACTTTGTTTTTTTGTTTTTGTTTGGGGGAATTTAAACTTGGATGGGGATTTGGAAATGACGGGATGCCCAGTAGATTTCAAGAGGACAATGTAGGGACTACAAATTATATATACTTTCTGTATATACAACTTCTTCTTCTTCTTTCCCCATCACATCTTGACTATTGATCTCACTCTCCAGCACATCACTTGATTGCTGATCTCACTCTCCAGCACATCACTTGATTCCTCACTTCCAGGACCAGCTAGCACTTTAGATTAGGCCTGACACTGGCTCCATCAGGCATTAGCAAATTCCCTTTGCAGGCAGGGACTGTGGGCCCCTTTGGTGTAGCAAAAATGTAGGTAGTTCTAGTGCTAGCTGTCCTCGTGGCTACAGATCCCAGCACCACATCTTCAGGCCCTGCCAGCCCTCCTAGCTGCAGCTCCCTCTCTCCACTGCCCATGCCACCACAGACCACTCCACTGGCTCTGCACCCATCCCAGATTGCACCCTCCCAGTCCTCCTCAGGCGTGCCTCCCTGACTGTGTGAACACTCTCCAGCCGTCCTGGCCGCACTCTGTGGAACCCCTGGAGACTTGCCCTGCAGTGTTCTCGCGCTGTCCTCTCTTGCTCCTCCTGTGCCTCCTGGATAGGACACATTTGTGGCTTGTAAGAGGGACCTGTCCGCACCCGAGCGCAGGCCTAGACTGGGGAGCTCCCCCCAAAGGTCATGACAGCCTAACACTCCATCTCCATCTTCCACCCGATGCTAAATCCTCACCAGCTGGGCTGACCTTGAGTATTTGAAGAGTCCTACCCCCTGCCAATCCAAGTTGTGGATTGGTCAGGGCCCTTAGAATACTCCAGGCAGCTCCACCTCTCCTCTCTTCCTTCCTTTCCAGAAGATTCCAGCATGTTCTGGAAAAAAGTGGGAGCTAAGAAAGAAGTGATGCTGCCTGTGAGTCACCCAGCTCTAGCTGAGTCACTCAAACCCTGACCCAGAAGAAAAACACACCCAGGCTTGGCTGCCAGCCTAGCCTGGAAATTTACCTACACTAACAAAAACTCCTAGTACCACTACAGGGTGCTACAATTGAATATTACAGAAATTTACAGCACTGCAGATGGAAACAGGCAATTTTTTAACAACATTATATTACAATATAGCATGTGTAGCAATTATATATATTATATATACAGTATCTCACAAGTGAGTACACCCCTCACATTTTTGTAAATATTTTATTATATCTTTTCATGTGACAATACTGAAGAAATTACACTTTGCTATAATAATGCCATGTACACACGGTCGGAATTTCTGTCCTACTTGGTCCGGCACACTTTCTGACGGACTTTGTCCGCCAGGTGCGCCGGACTTTAAAACGGACGGACTTGCCCACACACGACCGGACTTTGCGGCGGGCTAAGTCCGCCCGTTTTTCCGAGTTACGGCGGACTTTCAGAATGAACGGACTTGCCCACACACGGACAAGTCCGTTCATTTTGAACGTGACTCAGGTGCGACGGGACTAGAAAAGGATGTCAATCTTGCCGCTTTTATCGGCGAGATTGACACCTTGTGAGCCCCGTCGCGGGTCATACCAGGCCCTTAGGTCTGATATGGATTATAAAGGGGAACCCCCCTACGCCGAAAAAACGGCGTGGGGTCCCCCCTAAAATCCATACCAGACCCCGATCCGAGCACACAGCCTGGCCGGTCAGGAAAGGGGGTGGGGACGAGCGAGCGCCCCCCCCTCCTGAACCGTACCAGGCCGCATGCCCTCAACATGGGGGGTGGGTGCTTTGGGGGAGGGGGGTGCCCTGCAGGGCCCCCCCACCCCAAAGCACCTTGTCCCCATGTTGATAAGGACAAGGGCCTCTTCCCGACAACCCTAGCCGTTGGTTGTTGGGGTCTGCGGGCGGGGGGCTTATCGGAATCCGGGAGCCCCCTATAATAAGAGGGCCCCCAGATCCCAGCCCCCCACTCTATGTGAATGAGTATGGGGTACCCCTACCCATTCACCTAGGGAAAAAGTGTAAATAATAAAACACTACACTGGTTTATTATTTTATTAAACAGCTCCGGGGGGGGGGGGGATCGCTTCGTGGCTCTTCTTCCGGCTTTGGGGGTCCCTCCGGTTCATCTTCTCCCGGCGTCCGGTTGGTTCTTCTCCGCTCTCTTCTCCCGGTGTTCCAGTTCTTCAGCCGGCTCCTCCGCTGGCTCCTCCGCTGTATTCAGGTAGCTCTCTTGCCAGCAGAGGTCCGGACTTCTGGGCTTCTTGTCTTCTCTTCTCTTCTCCAGATGTTGACACGATGCTCTCTCCGGCTGGACTGCTCTCTGAGGGCTGCGTTGTGACTTATATAGGCGGAGACCCCGCCCCCTTATGATGTCACAGTCCCTGGGCATGCTGGGACTGTGACGTTTTAGGGAGCGTGGTCAACATCACCCGGTGACCACGCCCCCTAAAACGTCACAGTCCCAGCATGGCCAGGGACTGTGACATCATAAGGGGGCGGGGTCTCCGCCTATATAAGTCACAACGCAGCCCTCAGAGAGCAGTCTAGCCGGAGAGAGCATCGTGTCAACATCTGGAGAAGAGAAGAGAAGAGAAGAGAAGAAGTCCGGACCTCTGCTGGCAAGAGAGCTACCTGAAGACAGCGGAGGAGCCGGCCGAAGAACTGGAACACCGGGAGAAGAGAGCGGAGAAGAACCAACCGGACGCGGCATAACATAAGTTTGCTGTCCCCTCAAAATAACTCAACACACAGCCATTAATGTCTAAACCGCTGGCAACAAAAGTGAGTACACCCCAAGTGAAAATGTCCAAACTGGGCCCAAAGTGTCAATATTTTGTGTGGACGCCATTATTTTCCAGCACTGCCTTAATCCTCTTGGGCATGGAGTTCATCAGAGCTTCACCGGTTGCCACTGGAGTCCTCTTCCACTCCTCCATGTTCACATCACGGAGCTGGTGGATGTTAGAGACCTTGCGCTACTCTACCTTTGATTTGAGGATGCCCCACAGATGTTCAATAGGGTTTGTGTAGGTCTGGAGACATGCTTGGCCAGTCCATCATCTTTACCTTCAGCTTCTTTAGAAAGCAGTGGTCATCTTGGAGGTGTGTTTGGGGTCGTTATCATGTTGGAATACTGCCCTGCGGCCCAGTCTCTGAAGGGAGGGGATCATGCTCTGCTTCAGTATATCACAGCACATGTTGGCATTCATGGTTCCCTCAATAAACTGTAGCTCCCCTGTGCCGGCAGCACTCATGCAACCCCAGACCATGACACTCCCACCATCATGCTTGACTGTAGGCAAGACACACTTGTCTTTGTACTCCTCACCTGGTTTCCGCCACACATGCTTGACATCATCTGAACTGAATACGTTTATCTTGGTCTCATCAAACCACAGGACATGGTTTCAGTAATTTATGCCCTATGCCCTTGATCTGACATTCCAACAACAAAATCCATCGTTTTTTTCCTGGGGATGTTGGCTCAAACTAGTCTTGCATACACACGGTTGCACAAAGTTGTTGGAATTTTCGAACGTCAAGAACGTGGTGACGTACACCACATACAAAAAGGGCAGTTCAATACCAAGCGCACCACCCTTTGGGCTCCTTTTGCTAATCTCGTGTTAGTAAAAGTTTGGTGAGAGACGATTCGTGCTTTTTCAGATCGTATTTCTGGTGTTCAGTTTGTGCTTGTGGGTTTGTATCTGTTCAGTGCATGCAGTGAGTTCCCATTGATTTATCAGTGTGTTCTTGTTCGTCGCTCTTCACAGGTCTTGCTATTCTTCAGTGCGTTCTGTTACTTCGTTCTGACCAGCCGACTGTTTTCTAGCCATATTTTCTAGCCACTCATCGTAGAATTCGTGCTATGCGGGGGCTTGGTGTTGGGGTTCTTACTTTGACACAAGCCCAGTCCATGAACAGGGCGAGGAGGAGTTCATGGACCAAGAATTGGTTGCTCCAGCGTGACCAATTCTGTCACATGCCTTTGCTCCGTGAGATCCGTTAGAATAATCCTGACGATTTCAGGAACTTTCTCAGGATGACGATCCCTGTTTTTTACCGTTTGTTGGCTTTGCTGACCCCTTATATCAGCAGGCAGGATACCTGCATGAGGCAAGCCATCACTCCGGAGCAGAGGCTCGTCGCCACGTTGCGGTAATTGGCGACGGGGAGAAGCCTGCAGGACCTCAAGTTCTCGACAGGCATCTCCCCCCAGGCTCTGGGGATCATTATCCCAGAGACCTGTTCTGCCATCATCCAGGTCCTGCAGAAGGACTATATTAAAGTAAGATTTTTATCCTTTAACATCACATTTTATTGTATTTAATGTTTGATAATATATTGTATTTCTTTCCTCATTCCCTAATTACCATGATTGTAATATGCTGTGAATGTCCCTATTGTCCTCATGCATGCTGTTTTTTTTTTTTTTAATTTTTTTATTGGCTTTCATACATATTTGCCTTCACTAACCTCCCCAGCATGCCCTTCTGGGCCTATATCCACCTTGCCTAGTCACTTAACAATGTTTCCTGTCGCATCATGGCAGCATACACTTTGGGTTGTGACTCCGCCCCCACAACCTGATAGGACTACATAGCTATAAGTTGTAGAGATGGCCCCTGCCCAGTATTCTCTTATTTTTCCTCACCTGAAGGACTGAACATATCAGAAGCACCCCCTTACCGAATTCGCCCCAGCCAGGTTCTAGCCTCTCCTGGGTGGAAGTCCTTACCTGTACAGCCTCTAAATGAGCTAGATGGAAGGAGCCCCGCTCTGGTGATCTCGGGGGTATGTTGCGGTCTAGTATAAGCCTTAAACAGGCTTAGTTGTTGCGCAGCGGTCGCCATGCCTCTTTTCTCACTTTTTGTCTTTTCTCCTCTATGCTGGGCTCTGTGGTCCCTCTGTGCCTCCCTACAGGCTTCCCGGGCGTCTCGGCGCTCCCGCGCATGCGCGGTGCGTGCCGTCAGGGCGTCCTTTCGATTTTGCCAGTTTCCAAGATGGCGCCGGGCGCCTCGCGCCGCTACTGCGCATGCGCGAGCGGGTCGTGACCTCGGCGGCCATGGCGGCAGATTTAAAAGCCCTGTTTGTCATTTCTGAACTCTCCTTGCTTCCTGGAAGACTTCTGACTGCTGTGTTTTGAACTTCTGCATTCCTAAAGCTACCCTCTCCCTCTGGGTAAGTGTCTAATACTTATGCACTGTTTTTTGGGACCTGGTTGCATGCTCTTACCTTCCTATACCTTTCTCAGGTATTCACCTTCCTCTCCTATGGAGGCCGCTGCCCCAGCAGATCACCACCAGCCTAATAGGTAAGGGGGGGGGATTCCAGCGGTAAGTAGAGAAGATTGAAAAAGAGAGCAGGACCGTACTAATGCTACCTAATTGGTCAGCCCTGTCAGGTCCGCAAGATCATCTAAATCAGGACGAAGAGAATCTTCGCACAGGAGAAGCCGCTCCGGCCATAGACGCAGCCGCTCACGCGGAAGAAGCCGCTCAGGCCGCAAGGGGAGTCGCAGACGGAGTCGATCCCACTCAAGGCATAGCCGTTCCTACCGCAGAAGATCCCCTGCACGAGGACACCAATCCTCTACGCACCCTTCCCGTCCAGCCGGGAACGCTTGCTGGGTATGTGGGGCCACGGCCCTCCCAGACAAACTAGCCTGCCGCAAGTGCATAGATGAAGCCACCAGGGAGAAAGAGCCGGATTCCATAGAACCCACTGGAGTCTCTACTCCCCAGGTCTCAACTCCTGATGTGGAGTTTACGGCCTATAGCACCTCACCCACCATTCCCAGTGCATCAAGAGAGCAAGACCTACCGTCGGATGATGAAGAGCCGGAAGCTTCAGCCGGCTTTGATTTCGCGCTCATAGAACCGTTCATCAGATCGGTTAAGGAAGCGATTAACTGGGAGGAGCTTGAGGAGACACAGCCTAAACAGAGAAAATATTTCCCAAACCTCAAGAAGGTTCCGGAGGCTTTCCCATTCATCGACGAGTTAGAAGAGCTCATTAAGGAGGAGTGGCAGAATCCGGAAAAGAAGTTCAGTCTGTCCAACAGACTCACCAAACTGTACCCTCTCAAGGAACCCAAAGTATCTCCTTTACTTTCTCCTCCAGTAGTGGATGCATCTTTGATGCGTCTAGCCAGGCACGTGACGCTCCCCATTGAAGATGCAGTAACGTTCAGAGACGTGCTTGACAGGAAGGTGGATACAGACCTTAAGAGAGCTTACCTGTTCAAGGGAGGCGCCTGCAGGCCAGCGGTGGCATTAGCGGCGGTTGGGAAAGCTATCTCCAGCTGGTCCTCAGCTACAGCGAGGCTCGTCACTGAGGGCGCAGATCAAGAACAGATCACTAAGGCCTTACAAGAACTTAGCCTTGCGGGAGATTTCGTGGCGGAGGCTTCCGTAGATACCATCAGATCCACATCAAGGTCTATGTTAGCCTCTGTAATGGCCAGAAGGGCGCTATGGCTTAAACCTTGGTCGGCTGACCCCGCCTCGAAGTCAAACTAGTGCAGGATTTCATATGATGGGGTGAACCTCTTTGGAGCAAAGCTGGATACCGCAATCTCTAAAGTAACAGGCGGGAAGTCGGGTCTCATACCATCGGACAGAAGGCCGAAGCAACAAAGGCCACCTCCCTTTAAACGTAACCTTCCGGAAAGATATAGGGATGCGAAATCCTATAGACCCGGGAAGGAATACAGAAGGAGCTGGAAGAACCCCCAGACGTCCTTCCTTAAGTTCCAGAAACCCAAGACCCCTGCCTCCAATGACCAGAAGTCCTTTTGAAGGTTCGCCCGCCCAACCAGCGGTAGTGGGGGCCAGACTCACAAAGTTCAAGTTGGTCTGGGCGGGAATGATAAAAGACCCATGGACGGTGTCCACCATTCATTTCGGACACAGGTGGGCATTCAGAGGTCGTCCTCCAAGAGACCAATTCTGCTCAACCAGACTTCCTCCCTCTCAAGAGAAAAGACTATCCCTAGTCCAGTATATCCAAGAGTTGCTCCAGAAACAAGCAATAGTGGAGGTACCGCCATCCCAAAGAGGCAAAGGTTTCTACTCCCCACTTTTCTTAGTGAAAAAGAAATCAGGGGACCTTCGTCCAGTCTTGGACCTAAAAAACCTCAACCGGTCGATGCGGTTAGAAACATTCAAGATGGAAAGCCTTCAATCAATCCTCCAAGCAATAAACTTGGGAGACTGGATGCTGTCAATCGACCTCCAGGACGCGTATTTGCACATCCCTATCCATTCCGACTTCCAAAAATTTCTCCGGTTTACCCTAAATCATCGGCACTTCCAATTCCGAAGCCTTCCGTTTGGGATCTCTACCGCACCCAGGACGTTTACAAAAGTCCTATTACCTGTAATAGCCCACCTGAGAGAAAACGGGCTGAGGGTCCACCATTACCTGGACGACATCCTACTTCTCTCAGACAGCCAGGACTCTCTTGTCCTTCACAGGGAAATCCTGGTCTCCACATTACAGTCCCTAGGGTGGCTGATAAATTGGAAGAAGAGCAACATCCATCCCACACAGAGAATGGTCTTTCTGGGGGCCGAATTGGACACAAGGGAGAATACGGTGGAACTTCCGGGGGAAAAAATCCCTCCTCTAATTCAAAAGGTGAAAAGGGCAATCTCCGCTACAATGCTCCCGGCCAGGACCTGTCTCAGTATCCTGGGCTCCCTAGCTTCCACCATTCCAATGGTCCAATGGGCGCAATGGAATTCGAGGCCTCTCCAGATCTCCTTCCTACGTCAGTGGAAGGGCACATCAATGTCCCAACCAATCCTCATCTCTCAGGACGTAAAGCAATCGTTGATGTGGTGGGTACGTCCTCACAACTTGAGAAGATGCAGGCATATAGTCACTCCCTATCAAGAAACCGTGACCTCAGATGCCAGTTTACAGGGATGGGGAGCCCACTATCAGGACCTTGCGGCTCAGGGTCGTTGGCCTTTCAGGGCACAGGATACAGTGTCGAACGTTTTGGAGATGAGAGCAGCGTTCCAGGCTCTCCTGGCCTTCAGTTCTCACTTGAGGAGGAAGCACGTCCTCCTGAGGATGGACAACAAGGTGGCCGTTGCCTTTATCAACAGGCAGGGGGGCACCAGAAGCAGGTCCATGTTACAGGAGATCCGTCCTGTTCTGGAATGGGCGCAGCTGAATCTACTGGACCTAAGGGCGGTTTATGTCCCGGGAGTCCAGAACACCTTGGCCGACTCACTAAGCAGAAATTTCCACTCCAACAACGAATGGTCTCTGAGTCCACAAGCCTATGCTCTCATATCCCGAACCTGGGGCCCTCCAGAGATAGACCTAGCAGCAACTCCGGAGAACACAAAGTGTCAGAGATTCCTATCAAGGACACCGTTTCCTTCGGCAGAGGGGACGGACTGTCTCCAACACCCCTGGAACTTTCACCTGGGGTACATTTTCCCCCCGACACCTCTCATAGCGAGATTCCTCCTGAGGCTCAAGAAGTCAACAGCATTGGTGGTAGCAGTGATCCCTTTCTGGCCGAGGAGGCCATGGTTTACTACCCTCATGCAGCTGAACACGGCAGAGCCTCTGCCTCTCCCACTGACGACAGACCTACTCTCCCAGGGACACCTTCTTCACCCGAACCCGGGGAAGCTACACTTGATGGCCTGGAGACTGAAAGGGCTAGGTACCTAGAGCAGGGCTGTTCCCAGAAGGTGGTGGATACCTTACTCCAGGCCAGAAAGCCTACTACCAACATCACGTACAGAAGAGTTTGGGAAAAATTTGTCTCCTTCTCCCACCAGCAAGGTTGGGACTCATCCTCCCCGTCGGTGTCTCACATCTTGGAGTTCCTTCAATCAGGCCTAGAGAAAGGCCTTAGGTCAAGCACCCTGAAGGTCCAGGTATCGGCCCTGTCCGCTTTGACAGGAGTTAAATGGGCGCAAGAGCCTCTGGTGGTTCAGTTTCAGAGGGCCTGTCTAAAGCTGAGGCCCCCCAGAAAACCGTCATTCCCGGTCTGGGATCTCTCAATTGTTCTAGAGTCATTATCCAAGGAACCCTTTTTTCCAATGCAGAGCATATCCCTCTGGGATCTAACGCTGAAGGTTTCTTTTTTAATAGCCATAACATCGGCGAAGCGAGTGTCAGAAATGCAAGCTCTAATGGTTAACGAACCATACTTGGTTGTTCTTCCAGACAGGCTAGTCCTAAGGCCTTCGGATCGATTCATCCCCAAGGTGTCCTCATCCTTCCATTTTAACCAGGAGATTAATCTTCCAGCACTCAGCACGGATCAGGGAGACCCTCATCCACTAGATGTTAAGGGTACCGTTATGGAATACCTCTCAGCAACAAAATCCATCAGAAAGTCGGAGAACCTCCTAATTATCCCACATGGTTTCAGGAGAGGTCAAGCGGCATCCTCACGCACCATCGCTTCATGGCTAGTAAAGACCATCAAGAGATCTTACTCACTGAGTAACCATCAAGTACCTGAGGGCTTAAGGGCACACTCCACCAGGGCAGTGGCAACCTCCTGGGCGGCATATTGTAGAGTCTCGGCGGAGACGATTTGCAGAGCGGCTACCTGGTCCTCCAGGAACACCTTCATGTCTCATTATAAGGTGGATTCCGCCTGCTTATCCACGGTGGATTTCGGAAGATCCGTTATCCAGGCCAATTCCTCTATTATTTGATTAATAAACTTAGTTTGAATTCCCACCCAGTCTTTGCGAGTTACTCCCCAAAGTGTATGCTGCCATGATGCGACAGGAAAACGGAAAATTGTATACTCACCTTTCCGTAATTTTCCTTTCCTGTCGTATCTTCATGGCAGCATACAATCTCCCACCCGTCTAAGGTGAGATATATATATATACGGAGAATACTGGGCAGGGGCCATCTCTACAACTTATAGCTATGTAGTCCTATCAGGTTGTGGGGGCGGAGTCACAACCCAAAGTGTATGCTGCCATGAAGATACGACAGGAAAGGAAAATTACGGAAAGGTGAGTATACAATTTTCCGTTATTTTGTCAGCTCCATAGTAGAGCTTTAACCTAAACAACCCCTAAAATGTGTAAAAATGTTATTTGTGCTTTAAATTCAGGCAGAGTGCCAGAGGCTTTTTTTTTGTTTGTTTTTTTGGGTCCCAAAATCATTTGGAACCCTCCCTCCCCCCAACTGCTAAGTCAGCTGATACCAATCCTCTATCTGCTGACTTTGCCAAACCCATACACACTATATACCCACCTCTTTTGTGGTCAGATTTATGGATGAATTCCCCAAAGCATGTAGTGCAAGGGCATGCCTGAATACTTTCGAATAGTACTTTTCTAAAGTTTTTGTATCCTATTATTATCTTCATAGGTAATAGCAGAATGTAAAAATGTGCTAAAATGTGTAGAGTGTGTATTTATATCTTTGTATTATGACACTTCTTACCTGACCAGTGGGCTGCCAATAGTGTAAGTAAGGAGGGGCTGGCCAAAGTAATACACATTATTTAGGCATTCGTCTCTCAATGAAGTGGAGATGGTTACCTGTCCAAAACATCCCCCCCCCCCTAAAATTATTAAAGGGGGGAGGAATCTGAAGTCTTTAAATACTCCCTAAAATAAATGTTATACTGATGTTGGCCAAGAATGTTTGTGTCTAATCTGCTTTCAATGTTTATGTGCAAAATGATTAATTTTTTTTTCTTGTTTGACTCCACAGTTTCGTTCCAACCCACAGGAATGGCAGACTGTGGCTTCCCACTTTGCCTAGCGGTGGGACAATTAATGAGAAACACGTCCACATCGTCCCACCCCCCAACTCGGGGTCATACTAGTACAACTACAAGGGGTTCAATAGTATTGTGATGTTGGCGGTGGTGTCGGCTACTTACGAGTTCCTGTATGTGGACGTGGGGAAGAATGGGCAGATGTCAGATGGTGGAGTCATCGCCCAGACCAAGTTCTACAGGTGTCTGCAGAATGACAGCTTGGGCTTGACACCTCCAGAAGACAATGCAGAAGGACTCCTATTCGTCTTCATTGCGGATGAAGCGTTTGCGCTGGGGGACCATCTTATGCGGCCATTCCCTATGAGGACCCTCACCCCAGACCAGAGGGTTTTTAATTAATTTTTAATTACCGGCTGGCCAGAGCCAGAAGAGTGGTGGAGAACACGTTTGGAATAATGGCCAGCCGGTTCCGCCTATTTCTTACACCGATACACATGGCGGAATATAAACTCAATCACATCATCCTGTCTTGCTGTGTTCTCCACAACTTTTTAAGGAGAAATTCTTGGAACTATGCTGGCTCAGTTGGCCTGAGGCCGGAATTAATGTTAATGAACCAATCCTGACGGCGCTTGAAGCTGATCGTCCTGGCTCCCCCCCCAGAGTGCCCGCGAGGTCTGTATAAGATACATGGAATACTTTGTGGGTAGGGGGGCCATCTATATGCCATACAATGTCTGAGACATTTTTTAAATAAAAATATATTTTAAACTGAACAAATATTTGCTTTGATTTACTGCTTGGCTTTCTTTTAGCTGTCTCCTCGGTTATCTTTTATTAATGGTCTAATTTTTTGGCCTTTTTCTTCAACAGTGCAAACTAAATTTCGTTTACACATGAGGTGACAATCTCTTCTTCGGCTAATTATTATTATGTTGTGGGTCTACTACACACACACACCTTGTTTTTTTTTTTTGTGAATGTATGTAATGCATTACTGACAAAAATATTAATCATTTTCAACACCATGACCAAAATTTGGGGAGTCCTGAAAACAGCGTGATTGTGTAAAATTAGAAAGCAATGTTGGATGTTATTTACTAAAGGAAAATGCACTTTGTACTTTGCGCTACAAGTGCACTTGAGACTGCACTGAAACTGCACTTGTAGTGCAAAGTGGATTTGCCTTTAGTAAATAACCCCCATTGTCACTGAAAACAACAACTTTACTCCAAAAAATGCTTTTGAGCATTGAAAGAAGAAGCCACACATTGTTGATTATCAATCTTTTTAATCAAAGCACAATCACATGTGCATTTCTAAAAGGGTTATTGAACAAACCAACATGTTAACATGTTTGTTTGTATAACAATTTTTTAGGTCACATTAATAATAAGTAGAAATAGCTTTTTAAGGTAAAACAGGCATGTTTTAAAACATAAAAAAAAACACAACTCTGGAACTTACAAAGTTCAACTTTTATAGAAAGTGAAGGCAATATCAGAGATGAGTATTTATAAACTGTGTTTGATATTGCGTTCAGCAGATGGGGTGATGTCACCCCTGGAAAAGCCAAATTTTGAAGATGCACACAAATTGCCTAATGTCAGCATGTGCTAGCTGCCATCATGGGGGATCAATGGACGTGTTTTGTGGGTGCAACCCCTTCCTCTCAGCTACTTTATTATTGAGGAAGGGGTTGCACCCACAAAACGCGTACATTAATCTCCCGTGATGGCAGATAGCACATGTTGACACACTGTGTGCATCTTCAAAATTTGGCTTTTCTATAATATGTCAAAAATTAGTCATAAAAACAACAATAAACCTGCAATAAGTTAGGGATTTCTGGGTGTTTTATATTCCCCCTAAAACATCAATGATGTTCTTCATTTTGTTTTGAACATCATTGATGTTTTTCTTTTTGTTTTCTAAATCCCTATTACACCCCATTATCTCCCCAATGAGGATCTGGGCACTTTCACTTGTGAAATTACATTCCTCTTCCACAACATCACAATCGCCTAAAACAAAAACAAAAAAACACACCATGCATTATAAATATGATGGCATCCATCTCTTACCGGAAGCCGTGGTCGCAGACACTCATCTGTTGTGGTGACAATTTCTATAACGTCTCCCTCTTCCTCCTCTGGTTGGGTTTGGGGGATTTCCCTTTCTTCCGGAGATGATGGGGGGGGGGGGGTCCGTGGTCTCCTCTGATGAGTGGTGTCCTCCGAGTATTTTCTCTCCTATGTAAAAAAAAAAAAAAAAGGTATACAGATATTTAAGGCCAGAAATAGGAATATGAAACATTGCTTGGAAGTGGGGTACAATTGTCTCTTTTTGTTCCAAGAGGAAGAAATATTTTTGTCCTTTGTCAAGCTTGAATACTTACCTGTTTTGTGCAAGCTTCAGAGATGGAGACACCCCTATAGTATTCACTGGAGCACCTGTGTGGGCCCCCTAATAAAAAGGGTGTTCTTTTGTCCCACACTAGTGCTCCTGCATCCAGATGTGTAAACAGCTGCTGAGTGTCCTCTCCTGACACAGAATCTAGTTTGCATTTCATTCTAGTTACAAACCCATCTAGACATCAAACTTATTTTAAGAGAAGTAGGGAAGAAAAAATGTATTGAACTGCATCTGGACAAAACATGGTGTTTTAGTGGCCGAACAAACAATGTTTCCTACGAACGAATAATGTGTCCATGAGCATGAAAGTTGCCATTTTAAACTGTACAACAGTAAAGAAAAGCACATGGAGCAGCACAAACGTAATAGGAACACAGGACAACTACTTACTTTTTTGCAGCACTCTCCTGATCCTAATACACTGATCGTGCTCCCTTAATTTGAGGTCCGACCACCATTTCCTCAGTTGATCCTTGGATCGTTGTACCCCAAAATTCCTCTGCAGACTCTTCACAACTTTCGCCATGATCTTGGCCTTTCTGACATTTGGGTTGTCCATGCTTCCCGTCATAG
This sequence comes from Lithobates clamitans, assembly GCA_037952925.1. Taxonomy (NCBI): domain Eukaryota; kingdom Metazoa; phylum Chordata; class Amphibia; order Anura; family Ranidae; genus Lithobates; species Lithobates clamitans. The sequence goes on along the minus strand of JBBGZY010001357.1, from coordinate 1,675,612 downwards.
TCGGCCCTTTTCAATATGTCCACCATCTCTACAAAGGCCATATTTGAGGCCTTAAATCTTCTCCTCCGGGATCATGATGTTTCTGGCTCCGGGCTTTCCTCCTCCTCCTCGTTGCTTAAATTATAATGCACCTGGTGTGTCTCCACCATGTGCTCTCCCACTGCGCCAAAAGAGAAGGGGCGGGGAATAGACTAGAAAGAACGTCAGGGGCAGGCGGAGTTTCATGCATGCGCAGTGTATATAAAGCGTAACACGCGTGCGTCGTACGTACAATCTGTGAGCGGAGGAAGGAATATCGGAAGCGCCGATCGTGATAACGAAGGTACAATTTTAACTTGGGCCTATACTGCTTATAGATTGAGGCCTATATTGGGACAAGATTAGGAGACTTTAGCCTGACATTAGGGTTTGTCTTGTGTATTGCAGATAAAATGGATGGCTTCAATGACCACAACTTCCTCCTCCTGTTCATAGACAAATACAGGGAGCTGCCCTGTCTGTGACAGGTCAAACACCCACAATATAATCATAAACAAAAGAGGCAGGCAGCGCTGGAGAAACTGCTGGAGTTGGTTAAGCCGGTGGTCCCCACGGCAACCATCCCCTATTTAAAAGCCAAAATTGGTGGCCTGAGAAGCATTTATCTTCATTCCCAGAGATTTGGAGCTACAGCAGATGACATTTATGTCCCCAGGCTGTGGTACTATGAGAGACTTTGTTTTCTGTCAGACCAGACTGAAGTCAGGGAATCCCTCTCAACCCTTCCTTCCACTCTTCCTTCCACCCTACCTTCCACCCCAGCTGAGGCTTCCGATGTCCAACCTGGGACTTCCAGCCAGGAAGAAGTGGAGGAGCCCAGCTTGAGCGAGGTATAGCATTGTTCTACAGATTTCTGGTCAATAAATAAATGTTTACTAGATTTTATTATTGATCACTAATTGCTGATTTAATAAAGTGTTTTACATATCAATAGACAGTAGTGGCAATAAAGAATTGGGACAAGAATGAAAAATGATGGGCTCAGAATGATAGTCTGTTATATTTGTTAACATTCAATTTGCAACAGTCATGAGATGAAAATTGTGTGTGATTGACGAAGAGAAAACTAAAACTATGTCCCTTTTTCATAAACAGGAAGGCCTCAGCCAGGAGGAGGCTGTGGAATATGGCACACAGGAGGAGGCTGTGGAATGTGGGAGCCAGGAGGAGGCAGGGGTTAGTGGCAGACAGGAGGAGGCTGGGGTAAGTGTCAGCCAGGAGGTGGCAGGGCCCAGTAGGAGCCTCACACAATGACAGGTTCCTCCCCTTCGCCTTCAAAACAATACACCCAGAAAGGGGAGTAACGTGGAGGAGTCAGCGCTCAGGCTGATTCAGGAGGCTTCTGCGTCCCTCAGAGCCACCCCTACTCGTGAAGAGGCGTTTGCCTGCATGACTGCCACCAAACTGCAGGACATGCAGGAGGGTCAACGTCTCATGTGTGAGGAAATCCTTTATAAAACATTAACTAAGGGGGTGAGGGGCGAAATCACACCCACTACCCACCTGTGTGAGTTACATTATCATCCTCCTCCTCCTCCTGCCACACCTCCAACACCACAGACACAGCCTGGAAGGAAGAGTGGAAGGAAGACAAGAAAGTGATGGCCCTGGGTTCAGTCTGGTCTGACAAAAGATGCAGGCTCTTGTATGACCACAGCCTGGGGACATGTATGTCATCTGCTGCTGTTCATGATCTCTTGGACTTCTGGACCAGATTGTACTCCCTTATATATGGACTCCTCAGGCCACCAATTTTGCCTGAAACTAATTGATGTCTGCCCTGGGGGCCAAAGGCATTGCCAATTTCTGCTGTTTCTCCAGCGTTGCCTCCCTCTTTCTTTGGTTAGGACCCCTTAATAATTTTTTTTTTTTAATAATACTTGCCTATGTGTGTTTTCCTTCAAAAAGGACAGTTTGTTTGTGAAGAGGCAGGTACATTTCAAAAATACAATGTGAAATTAACAAGAGACACCAACACCAAACAATCTCCTTGAGATTAAATAATACAAGATAATAATGGTGTTGTGGTAACTTCTCACAAAAAACACACCCAAAACTATTCTGGAGTTTAAAAAAAAATAATTAAAAAAATAACAGGAGATCAGGATTTAAAAAAGTAAAAAAATAATAATACAAAATCTAAAAACATAAACAAAAAAAATTATTTTCGGGAGATGTGACAAATCTAAATATTATATTCATGAAATCACGATAAATAATAAAGAAAGAAGTTTGTGAGAACTCTGTGTGAATATAAGCAGCAAAACTACTTCATTCTTCTAACATTATAAAGAAGAAGAGAGTTCGCTGCATTAAGCAATTTAAAACATTGCAGCATGATGAAAGTGCTATATCCATTACGAACGCTAATTTTACCAGACCGAGCAGTTCCGTCTCAGAATTTATTCTGAGCATGCATGGCACTTTGTGCGTCAGAATTGTCCACACACGGTGGGAATTTACACAAACTAATTTTGTTGTCGGAAGATTTTATAGCCTGCTCGCAAACTTTGTGTGTCGGAAATTTTGATGTAAAAAGTCCGATGGACCCCACACATGGTCGGAATTTCCGACAACAAGCTCCGATCGCACATTTTCCGTCGTAAAATCCAACCGTGTGTACAGGGCATTAGTCTGCTTGTCTTCAGCAAACTGTTTGCGGGCTTTCTTGTGCATCATCTTTAGAAGAGGCATCCTTCTGGGACCACAGCCATGCAGACCAATTTGATGCAGTGTGCGGCATATGGTCTGAGCACTGACAGGCTGACCCCCCACCCCTTCAGCCTCTGGAGCAATTCTGGTAGCACTCATGCATCTATTTCCCAAAGACAACCTCTGGATAAGACGCTGAGCACGTGCACTCAACTTTTTTGGTCGACCATAGCGAGGCCTGTTCTGAGTTGAACCTGTCCTGTTAAACCGCTGTGTGGTCTTGGCCACCATGCTGCAGCTCAGTTTCAGGGTCTTGGCACCCTTCTTATAGCCTAGGCCATCTTTATGTAGAACAACAATTCTTTTTTTCAGATCCTCAGAGAGTTCTTTGCCATGAGGTGCCATGTTGGTTGAACTTCCAGTGACCAGTATGAGAGAGTTATGCCGCGTACACACGGTCGGACTTTTCAGCTACAAAAGTCTGACAGCCGTCCGACATACTTTCGACGGACTTTTGGCGGACTTTCAACAGACTTTCTAACGACCGGACTTGCCTACACACGATCACACCAAAGTCCGACGGATTCGTACGTGATGACGTACACCAGACTAAAATAAGGAAGTTGATAGCCAGTAGCCAATAGCTGCCCTAGCGTGAGTTTTTGTCCGTCGGACTAGCATACAGACGAGCGGATTTCTGGTTCCGGCGGAGTTACGACGCAAAGATTTGAAGCATGTTCCAAATCTAAAGTTCGTCAGATTTGCGACTGGAAAAGTCCGCTGAAGGTCCAGTGAAGCCCACACACGATCGGATTGTCCGCCGGATTTGGTCCGTCGGCGTCCGTCAGACAAGTCCGGTCGAAAAGTCCGACCATGTGTACGCGGCATTAGAGCGATAACACCAAATTTAACACACCTGTTCCCCATTCACACCTGAGACCTTGCAATACTAACGAGTCACATGAGACCAGGGAGTGAAAATGGCTAATAGGGCCCAATTTGGGCATTTTCACTTAGGGGTGTACTCACTTTTGTTGCAAGCAGTTTAGACAATAATGGCTGTGAGTTATTTTGAGCGAACAGCAAATTTACACTGTTATACAAGCTGTACACTAACTACTTTACATTGTAGCAAAGTGTCATTTCTTCAGTGTTGTCACATGAAAAGATGTAATAATATATTTAAAAAAATGTGAGGGGTGTACTCACTTTTGTGAGATATATATATCAGTCAGGTCCATAAATATTGGGACATCGACACAATTCTAACCTTTTTGGCTCTATACACCACCACAATAGATTTGAAATGAAACTAAGAATATGTGCTTTAACTGCAGACTTTCAGCTTTAATTTGAGGGTATTTACATCCAAATCAGGTGAACGGTGTAGGAATTACAACAGTTTGTATATGTGCTTCACACTTTTTAAGGGACCAAAAGCAATGGGACAATTGGCTGCTCAGCTGTTCCATGGTCAGGTGTGTGTTATTCCCTCATTATCCTATTTACAAGGAGCAGATAAAAGGTCCAGAGTTCATTTCAAGTGTGCTATTTGCATTTGGAATCTGTTGCTGTCAACTCTCAATATGAGATCCAAAGAGCTGTCACTATCAGTGAAGCAAGCCATAATTAGGCTGAAAATACAAAACAAACCCATCAGAGAGATAGCAAAAACATTAGGTGTGGCCAAACCAACTGTTTGGAACATCCTTAAAAAGAAAGAATGCCCTGGGGAGCTCTGCAACACCAAAAGATCCGGAAGACCACAGAAGACAACTATGGTGAATGACCGAAGAATTCTTTCCCTGGTGAAGAAAACACCCTTCACAACAGTTGGCCAGATCAATAACACTCTCCAGGAGGTAGGTATATGTGTGTCAAAGTCAAGAGAAGACTTCACCAGAGTGAATACAGAGGGTTCACCACAATATGTAAACCATTGGTGAGCCTCAAAAACAGGAAGGCCAGATTAGAGTTTGCCAAACAACATCTAAAAAAGCCTTCACAGTTCTGGAACAACATCCTATGGACAGATGAGACCAAGATCAACTTGTACCAGAGTGATAGGAAGAGAAGAATATGGAGAAGGAAAGGAACTGCTCATGATCCAAAGCATACCACCTCATCAGTGAAGCATGGTGGTGGTAGTGTCATGGCGTGAGCATGTATGACTGCCAATGGAACTGGTTCTCTTGTATTTATTGATGATGTGACTGCTGACAAAAGCAGCAGCAGGAATTCTGAAGTGTTTCGGGCAATATTATTTGCTCATATTCAGCAAAATGCTTCAGAACTCATTGGACAGCGCTTTACAGTACAGATGGACAATGACCCGAAGAATACTGCGAATCAACCAAAGAGTTTTTTAAGGGAAAGAAGTGGAATGTTATGCAATGGTCATGTCAATCACCTGACCTGAATCCGATTGAGCATGCATTTCACTTGCTGAAGACAAAACTGAAGGGAAAATGCCCCAAGAACAAGCAGGAACTGAAACAGTTACAGTAGAGGCCTGGCAGAGCATCACCAGGGATGAAACCCAGCGTCTGGTGATGTCTACGTGTTCCAGACTTCAGGCTGTAATTGACTGCAATGGATTTGCAACCAAGTATTAAAAAGTGAAAGTTTGATGGATGATTGTTAATCTCTTCCATTACTTTTGGTCCCTTTAAAAAGTGGGAGGCGCATATACAAACTGTTGTAATTCCTACACCGTTCACCTGATTTGGATGTAAATACCCTCAAATTAAAGCTGAAAGTCTGCAGTTAAAGCACATCTTGTTCGTTTCATTTCAAATCCATTGTGGTGGTGTATAGAGCCAAAAAGATTAGAATTGTCGATGTCCCAATATTTATGGACCTGACTGTGTGTGTATATATATATATATATATATATATATATATATATATATATATATATATATATATATATAATATAATATTTTTTTTTATTTGCTATTTTTTGCCCACGAAAGTGGAATTACCCCTAAAGGAGGCAGCAGAATTACCTCCTGAGCACCTGGAAACCTCCATTCAACACCTCCAAAAATTGAGCCATATTTATTTAGCAGTCCATAGTCAGGGCACATCATGTCTGTATCTGAATAACTTATGGAAGTAGTCCACATAAACTGTAGCCATGCATTTTCCTATAGTCCACCCATAATTGTGCATACAGGGTGTGTCGGGTGTGCCTGGGCACACCCTAATCACCCGTACAACGCAGATTCCCCCTGCTGCCCTACTGACACCGACCACTGCCCTACTGACATCGACCACTGCCCTACTGACACCGACCACGCCGACCACTGCCCTACTGACGCTGACCACTGCCCTACTGATGCCGACCACTGCCCTACTGACGCCGACCACTGTCCTGCTGACACTGTCCAGTGACCTATTGACACTGTCCACTGCCCTACTGATATTTATTTATAAGTGTGTGTGTGTTATATCCACTTCCATACTGGGTACTTTCGCCCCCTACCTTCCCAGACCAATTTTCAGCTTTCAGCGCTCTCGCACTTTCAGTGAGAATTGCGCGGTCATGCTACACTGTAACCAAATTAAATTTTTATCATTTTGTTCCCACAAATAGAGCTTTCTTGTGGTGGTATTTATTCACGACTCCGTTTTTTATTCCTTGCGATATAAACGAAAAAAGCGGAAATTTGGAAAAAAAACAATATTTTCTTTTTTCTATTTTAAAAGAAAAGCAATAAAATCAAATTTTGTCATAAATTTAAGCCAAAATGTATTCTGCTACATGTCTTTGGTAAAAAAAATCCTGTTAAGTGTACAATAATTGGTTTGTGTGATCAGACATATGTACGCAGATGATCATGTACAGATGTGCGCAGACGATCATGTACAGATGTGCGCAGGTGACCACCGACATATGTGTGCAGATGATCATTGGGACATGTGATTTTACTGTTACATATGTGGGACAGGTGTTTTTACTGTGTGGAGACGTGTGTGTGTGGGGACGTGTTTTGGGGACACTATTTTGGGGACTTGTGTGTTTACATTGTGTGGGGACATGTGTGGGGGGCCGGTGATCAGTTTGTAAAAAGCTGTAAAAAACAGCTAATACTCACTGATCACCGGCCGGCTGCAGCGATCTGCTCTCCTCTCCTCACTGACAACTTCCGAGTGAGGAGAGGAGAGCCGATCGCCTAGCAACCGGCTCTCTATTTACATCACATGACCGCTGTGATTGGACACAACCGTCATGTGATCAGCAGGGCCAATCACAGAGCCCTCCTGCCGATCGGAGATGCGAAGTGTCCGGGTGACACGAGCGCATCAGGATCGCGCCGCTGTGCAGGCACGCGCACGCATGATCCCACTCTTTGTGAGGGACGTTCCTGCACGTCCGCTCAGAAGGAGGAAGTGCCCACCCAGTCGTATATGTGCGTGGGAAGTGGATGTATATATATATATATATATATATATATATATATATATATATATATATATATATATATATATATATATATTACTTTTTTGCTGCTGTGATTCTACTGTTGCTGCTGTGATCTGCTGTTAGAGGGTGATCACATTCATTCTCCATGATCTCACTGTAAGTAGGAATGTAGCTACCCTCTCTTGCTAGCTCCTGGGATAGACTATGGGCTTTGTAGTGTGTATAGAGCAGTGTGCATGGCCAAAACAAACGCACACTGCTTGTTCCAAACAAATGGGAGTGACGTTAAAAGGAGAGGTTTGATAGCTCATGGATGATGTTACAAGGAGGCAAAAAAATAATCAAAAAATACAGTAAGAAATAATTTAATGAAAAATGGATTACAGGACCATTAAGTAATGGATATATATGGATTATTTTTGGAGAATAAAGATATTGTTTAGTGTCTCTTTAATTGTTTAGCTGTGAAAATGGATGCCACAGCTGTCCTGTATGAAATGAAGCCATCACGGTGAACTACTGCTGTAAAAAAAAATTGCAAACATAAAAAATAATTTAGCATATACAATTGCGACACAAGTCATATTGTAATTGAATGTTATTAAAATTACCTTTCCTTTTCAATCTGCAGCCACTGTAATGTTCTGTAAAATGCAATGCAACATGGCTACCAGGAGGTGTTCTGTACACAAAATGTGTACAGAACTTCCCCCAGAAACATAATTTCCTGCTTGTGTGATTAGCTCACTGATTTTCCCAGAAGTCTACACTACAAGATACAAGTCAGATTTTTGGCATCAACTGCAACAAAAATGTAATTTGCTAGTCTCGGCCAATCATTAACCTGCTTAGGAATACCCAGGACTCTCATATAAAAGGGGGTCACGTGGTGTCCGGGGAGGGTCGTTTGCAGTCCTGGTCTGAGGAGCGGTGGAGGCCAGCCTGGTTCCCGGAGGGGGGAGGGAGGTTTTCCCCTCTGGGGAACCAACAGAGCTTTTCCCTTGCAGTAAAGGGGGAATGGAGAACTGGTCCTCCATGAAGGAACAGACGACAATTCACAGCATGTAATCGCTGGTGTCGTTGGCCGCCCCTGCGGGGAAGGGAGCGGGCCATAAAGAAGAAAAGGAGCTAAGAATCATTGCGGGAGAAGTGGCAACAAAGCGGAAGGAAACTGGGCGATCGATCGTTTATGAGTGGCACATGGACTGTTGATCACGTGAGTGAAAGCCCAAGGGAAACGGTACTACCAGAGACTGAGGGTTGTTAGTGCACAAGTCAGTGAGATGGGCAGTGATGGCCAATGACTTTGGGTTCAGCAATACCCCGGGGATTCCAATCAGTCAAGCGGGAAAAGTTATTCAGAGTGACACTTCTTTAGCTCAACTTGGAAGTACCATGCAGATGGGAAGTAGTGGCAAACAGGTAGCGGTGAAGCTGCAAGCACATAGAGATATGGACAGTTCTTTAAAAGTCGCATAGATGAAGAAGTTATTCAGAGTGACTCTTTATCAACTTTTCTCTATAAAAATCTACTTCCATCTTCCCTGATTTAAGAAATCATTTGAAGATGATTTCTTAACTATCCGCAACTGATCATAGTATTCCTGCAAGATTCATTTAAAAGATGATAATGTAACAAAAGAGCATCTCAGAGGAAGTCCTTCTCCTATCCCAGTTTGTGTTGTTGAATAAAGCAAGTGAAAAAGCACTAAGGACTGTGACTTGTAAATCTATGGGCTGCGAGGGTTGGGTGGTGGTCGTGAATTATGGATATAACATTTAATCAGCCGCTCCTCCGGGAGTAAGTGCTACACTCCCAATAGGAAATCACGTCTAAAGGGATGCAAGCCCTCCATTTTTCCTCATTAGAGCCCTACAGCTTTAACAGCTGATTGATAATTATGAAACCACTCCCATTAGAACGGGTTCACACTAGTGCGACAAACGTTCTGACATTGGGAGCTCATGTCGCACGACGTGTGAAAATCAATGTTTCCCTATGGGAGCCGTCTTAACTGGTCCGACACAAGTCGGTCTGACTTTGAAAATGCTCCCTGTACTACTTTGGTCCGACTTTGATCCTACTTCAGCCCATTGACTATCATTGAAGTCAGATCAAAGTCAGATTGCCGTCTTGCATGATCTGACTTTGGCATGCGACTTGTGCTCAAATGATTTTGAGGGGGAACTCCACGCCAAATTTTAAATAAAAAGCCGGTATTGGTTCCCCCTCCAGGAGCATAGCAGGCCCTTGGGTCTGGTATGGCATTTAAGGGGAACCCCCTACGCCGAAGAAATGGCGTGAGGATCCCCCCAAATCCATACCCGACCCTCATCTGAGCACGCAGCCTGGCCAGTCAGGAAAAGGGGTGGGGACGAGCAGGCCCGGATTTACTCCCTTTGCCGCCCCAAGGCCGCGTCCTTCAATGCCGCCCCCCACACACACACACACACACACACACACACACACACACCATGTCCTTTATCGATGACTTCTACAATAGATCAATTAAAAACACATCTCCATACACGAGAACACTGAAAATAACTGGCTTTAATTGTACAGACTAAAAATACTTCAGGGTAAGCGCGCGAGGGGTAAGGATTTTTCGCAGGCAAATTTTCAAGGCAATGGCTGGTGTTAGTGCTTCAATCATCCCCGGCACCATGGTTGTTATGGTGTCAGGATAATTGAAACACATTATTTCTATCATTACATTGTAATATAAACTGAAATAGTTCAACTCACCATAATGCAGAATCATTGGGAGCCCTGAGCGTGTCACTTGCCACCATGCCTGCCACCAGATGGGGATGTCACTTGCCACCAGATGGGGATGTCACTTGCCACGCTGCCTGCCACCAGATGGGGATGTCACTTGCCACGCTGCCTGCCACCAGATGGGGATGTCACTTGCCACGCTGCCTGCCACCAGATGGGGATGTCACTTGCCACGCTGCCTGCCACCAGATGGGGATGTCACTTGCCACGCTGCCTGCCACCAGATGAGGATGTCACTTGCCACGCTGCCTGCCACCAGATGGGGATGTCACTTGCCACGCTGCCTGCCACCAGATGGGGATGTCACTTGCCACGCTGCCACCAGATGGGGATGTCACTTGCCACGCTGCCTGCCACCAGATGAGGATGTCACTTGCCACGCTGCCTGCCACCAGATGGGGATGTCACTTGCCACGCTGCCTGCCACCAGATGGGGATGTCACTTGCCACGCTGCCTGCCACCAGATGGGGATGTCACTTGCCACGCTGCCTGCCACCAGATGGGGATGTCACTTGCCACGCTGCCTGCCACCAGATGGGGATGTCACTTGCCACGCTGCCTGCCACCAGATGGGGATGTCGCTTGCCACGCTGCCTGCCACCAGATGGGGATGTCGCTTGCCACGCTGCCTGCCACCAGATGGGAATGTCGCTTGCCACGCTGCCTGCCACCAGATGGGGATGTCGCTTGCCACGCTGCCTGCCACCAGATGGGGATGTCACTTGCCACGCTGCCTGCCACCAGATGGGGATGTCACTTGCCACGCTGCCTGCCACCAGATGGGGATGTCACTTGCCACGCTGCCTGCCACCAGATGGGGATGTCGCTTGCCACGCTGCCTGCCACCAGATGGGGATGTCGCTTGCCACGCTGCCTGCCACCAGATGGGGATGTCACTTGCCACGCTGCCTGCCACCAGATGGGGATGTCGCTTGCCACGCTGCCTGCCACCAGATGGGGATGTCACTTGCCACGCTGCCTGCCACCAGATGGGGATGTCACTTGCCACACTGCCTGCCACCAGATGGGGATGTCACTTGCCACCAGATTGGGATGTCCCTTGCCATGCTGCCTGCCATCAGAAGGAGGAGGAGGGCGGAACAGCGGTGCGGGCAATGAGAGATGTCATCTCTCTCCACCGCTGCCGCACCGCTGACATTACTAGATACTCTCGATTTTTTAAAAATGGCGCCACGCGGCGCAATCACGCTATTGCGCATGCGCCGCCCGGCCGAGCGCTTACGAACTTTCCCGAGCCCGGCCGGCTTCGGAACGGCGCATGCGCAGTTGCGTGGTCGGCTCGCGGCCATGTTTTCTATGGGCACTGGTGCCCATAATAGACAGCACGAAAGGGGGGGCGGCCGCGAAGTCGCTGCAGGAGCGGCGCCGCCCCTACACCACTGCCGCCCCGAGGCCTGGCCTCGGTGGCCTTGTGGTAAATCCGGCCCTGGGGACGAGTGAGCGGCCCCTCCTCCTGAACCGTACCAGGCCGCATGCCCTCAACATGGGGGGGTGGGTGCTTTGGGGCAGGGGGGCGCCCTGCGGCCCCCCCACCCCAAAGCACCTTGTCCCCATGTTGATGATAAGGTGATGTCATCCGGTGACTCCACCCATTATGACGTCACCACCCGGGTCATGATGGGACGGTGGCGTCATAATGGGCAGAGACACCGAATGACATCACCCGGTGACCACGCCCCATACCTATATAAGTCGTTGTGCACCTCGCCCACGGCATTACAGCAGGAGAGAGCGTCGTGTCAACATTGGAAGAAGACCGGAGGGAAGAATACGACAGAGACGACCGGGCCACCGCTAGCAAAAGAGCGGCAGAAGATAGCGGAGGAGCCCGGCAGAAGAGGCCGGAAAGCGAGGATAAGAAGGAAGAGACCCCCAAAGTCGGAACAAGACCCCCGGAGCTGCCTAATAAATTACTTTAAAAACCTGTCTAGTGTGGTTTTTTTACTGACACTTTTTCCCCCCAGGTGAATGGGTAGGGGTACGATGTACCCCATACTCATTCACATAGGGTGGGGGGCTGGGATCTGGGGGGCCCCCTCCCGGATTCTGATAAGCCCCCCACCCGCAGACCCTGACAACCAACAGCCAGGGTTGTCGGGAAGGGGCCCTTGTCCTTATCAACATGGGGACAAGACAAAATTGGAAGTGTGTCTACACACGGAGTGGCACCGTGGACACAAACAAAAAAGTAAAAATGTGCCACGTCCTAATAATTTGTATAGAGAACAAAACAAGAGGGACTTTTATGGACTTTTTAGGGAAGGGGCCCTTGTCTTTATCAACATGGGGACAAGGTGCTTTGGGGGGGCGCAGGGCGCCCCCCCAAAGCACCCACCCCCCTATGTTGAGGGCATGCGGCCTTGTACGGTTCAGGAAGGGGGGGCTGCTCGCTCGTCCCCACCCCTTTTCCTGACCAGCCGGGCTGCGTGCTGCGGATAAGGGTCTGGTACGGATTTGGGGGGGACCCCCACGCCGTTTTTTCGGCATAAGGGGTGCCCCTTAAAATCTATACTAGACCGAAGGTCCTGGTATGCTCTTGGAGGGGGAACCCATGCCGGTTTTTTATTTAAAATTTGGCGTGGAGTTCCCCCTCAAGATTCATACCAAACGCAGTGTCTGGTTTTGGCGGGGTTCCAAGTCGGATCCCTGTTCATTGAAAGTCGGACGTATGTTGGCTTCGCAGGGCAAAGTCGGATCCAAAGTAGGAAGGCTGTCGTGTCGCACCAGTGTTAACCCGGCCTTAGACTCAATGAGCACAAGGGCACAGAGGAACACACAGGGATTTCTTCAGAATAACAAAAGGTAGGAATCTGCAACAAAGTTAGTTAAAATCCCTTCAATGTACATAGATCACCCAGAGGGGAATGTTTTTGAAGTTAAGGCTGTAAAGTCTGTGTCAAATTTAGCTGTACCTTTTACATTTCACTGTATGTATAGTATGTGATATGCTTGCATGCACCTGTCAGCTGAAGAGCATAAGATATTATTTTCAAATGTTCTGGATTAGATTAAAAAAGGCTGTTAAAATAGAAACAAAAATATAAAAACTTGTTTACCAAGAGAGTGTGGGGCTTCCTTAGGCTGTGAACTAGAAGCCAAGCAGGAATTGATTTAAACAGAAATAGAAAAAAAATGTTTATTTCAAATATACAAGTAGTAACATTTTTGAGATGGAGTTTATGATAGCTGACCATTGCTGCTTATTGTGATTCACGGTGTTCATTTAGAATCGCTGATCTGAGTGTTCTGCTCTAAGAACAAATGCTTTTGTGGAGCAATCCGTATGCTGGGAAAGTACATCTCCTTCTCACTAACAGTTCATCATCATAATATCAAAGTGCATGTACCCCATGTTATAGCCAGTTAATTCCAAAGCAGCACACAGTGAGTTTGCTCTGAAATATTGCCTCAAGCTGAGCATTTGAACTTTTACCATTGGAGTTTCTTCTTGAGAGAGACAAAAGTCTTTATATAAAACATATGCTAAAAGTTTCTTTTATTGTTCAAGCCGGTATACTCCAACAATTGAATGAGTTTATTTTATGACGGCATGGTTTCATTCCAAACACAGTATAATGTAGAACCGGCCAGACTGTATGTTACAATTTTTAAATTAAAACTTAAGGAACTACTTAATTTATTGTAATTTTTGTGGGCAAAGAAGGATGATGCCAAAATGCATGAATCTGGTTCATTGGTATTGAGAGGCATTCTAGATGTATCTTGCATAGCTTAAAGTAAAATCCCAGTCTGCCTAAAAGTAAAATGGCCTGCCTAAGTCTACTTCTCCCTTCATTCTAAGGCCAGCCATACACGGTTCAAATCTTGGCCAGTTCAGCAGGAACCAGATTAGATTCGAACCGTTAATGGGCAGGCTGAATGTACCAAGTTGATCAATCGATCAACTTGGGTACAACCAGCCTGCTGGATTCAACTGCGATTGTCGCTAGTAGCTGCTATAGCGCTAGTGATAATCACTGTCTTCTCCCAGCAGGGACGGCTCCCCCTGCCCCCTCGCTGGGAGAAGACAATTCCTGAATCCCCTGTCAACACAGCCTGTGTTGATGGGGGAATCATGCAAATTTCTTTCCTGCAACCCGTGGTTGCAGGAAAAAAAATTGCGCTGTGTATAGCCTGCCTAAGACTATTTAATCTACCCTGTAAAATAAAAGATGCTTATACTTACCTATTCAGAAGCTGTTTCGGTCAGGTCACAGTGCCAGCTTCAGGGGAGAGGAGGGGCAGCAACAACAGATGCCCCATAGTAAGCTATGGGTGACATCATTGCCCAGGCTCTGCACCCGTTGTCACGGCCTCTCCTCTACACTGAAGCCGATGCTGGAAACTGGTCATGTGATTGGACCAGAGCAGCTACAGAATAGGTAAGTATAAGCATCTTTTCTTTTACAAGGTAGATAATATAGCCTTAGAATAGGGGTGGGAGCAGATTTAGGCTTGGTTTGGGATTGACTAGAATGCCACCTTGAGAAGTGTTAGTTACATAAAACAATAAACACAGAGACTCACCTATATGGCTGCAGCATCGGTGTGATGCAGCAGCTGTCTCCTGCCATCTCCAACACTGAGAACTTAGTGATCACATGACCTGTGAAGGACTTAAAGCCCCAGTCCCCTTAACCACCCCCTTAGACATGATCAAAACCCCTCCACTTCACCCCACAAAAGACGTGACAAGGTGCTGGAGTAAATGGCCTTGACGGCCTTTTATTAACAAAATATAAAATTAAATAAATAACATTTTAAATAACTTTTTAAATAACTTTTTACTAATAAACTTTCTCAGTACTTATTAGGGTCTAGGAGGGGAACCCACCCACAGGTCACTGTAAAAACTTTGTAAAAAATTTTTGGTCTCCAGTCGCAAACCCCAGACTGTGAGACAGTAAACAACCTTCCCCAGTGACCTAACTTTACCCCTTCCGGGTTAACACCTCGTAACCGGAAGGTACATAACAAAGCCCATATTACATATGGGTACCAACCATGTAAAAACACCATAACATGAATCTCCTCCTCCTCACAGACCCAAACCACTGCCCAAGCTGACTCCATATTCTCATGTTGAAAATAAAATAAGCACACAAGGGAGGGTGGGTGGGAATCTTTTCCCCGTCGCTCTCCACTGACGTCACTTCCCCTTCTTCCTCCTAATCCTCTCAAGACTTCCTATTCTGTTACAGTCACTCCCCCCTTTTTCTTAAAGGGGAAACAGCGTATGACAGCGTGACTGTGCAGTCCGCACATGTCATGCTGTCCCTGCGCTGATCCCCTTCAGTCCTCTGCTCCGGGACCTCCTTGACCGTTGATCGCTCAGTTCTCCATCCATTCTGAGCAGAGAACGGTGACTGTCATTCACCACTCTGTGCTTTGCAAGTCCTTTAGCAAGTCCCTATCTCTACTTTATTGCTTATTACATTTTTGGATATTTGAATATTCACATACTTTATTGGTTGAAGACTCTGACATTCTTTAGTAAATCAGCCTCCATATCTTAATGTATTGTGTAAAGATTGCCAGCTCCTTTAGTAAATCAGCCTCCATATCTCAATGTATTGTGTGAAAATTCGCAAGTCCTTTAGTAAATCGGCCTCCATTTCTCAAGTTTATTGCTTTTTGAATTTTCGGCAAAGTGCACTTGAAATTGCACTGAAAGTGAACTTGGAAGTGCAGTCACTGAAAATCTGAGGGGTAGATCTGAAAAGAGGGGAAGCTCTGCTGATTTTATTATCCAATCTTGTGCAAGCTAAAATACAGTTTTTTTTTATTTTCCTTGCATGTCCCCCTCAGATCTACAGCGACTGCACTTCCAAGTGCACCTAAAGTGCAATTTCAAGTGCACTTTGCACTTGTAGTGCAATGTGGATTTGCCTTTAGTAAATAACCCCCACAGTTTATTGGTTGAAGCAGTAAATCAGCCTCCTTATCTCAATTTATTGTGTGAAGAGTCTCAACTCCTTTAGTAAATCAGTCTCTATCGCTACCTGTTTTTGTTGGAATGACATTACCGATACTCCTCGTTTAATGACTTACCTGTTTAACGACCACTCCGACTTACGACCAGCTCTCCCCACTGGAACGGCGCGCTGTACATCATTGTATTGTACAGTACAGTACAGAATTTTCGTTTTAATTTACTCAAGTACAGAACACAATGTTATTGCGCTGGATATTGTGTTTAGACCTTTTTTTCACAATACAGTACAGTACTTAAGAATGCTTAATATATTGATTAGTTGTGACTCGTTTAACAACCAATTCGTTTAACGACCTGGTCATTGGAATGGAACCTGGTCGTTAAGTGAGGAATACCTGTATAAAGATTCTCTACTTTATCTACGTTACCTGAAAATCACATTGGAGTCATCCAGAGGCAATCCTCCAGGCCACATTTTAATTTTCCTAGAGAATGCCTAATTGGGACGAGCTAACTGTGAGTAGCTTATCTAGTACAATTATTGTGTGGTGTCTCCAGCACTTAAGCCTTCCTACATGCCTTTTGGACACAGGGTGAACTTGGTGAACTTTGCACCTGCCAGAACATTCAAGGCTTTGTTTCTGCTCTAATTGCCACTATCTTCAACATTCCTTTCAAATTTTCCAAATTCCTTCTAAAGTGGGGACATATACATCATGCTTCATGGAATGCACACGTTACAAAACTCCTGCTCACCTTTTTAATTTTTAGACAGAAATTCTGGGCAGACTTCTAAAAAAAATTGTTTACATTCCCGCAGCAACCAATCAGAATACAAATATGATTTTTCTATTGCCGAGGGCCATATTTAAAGTGTATCTAAAGCCATTTTTCCCCAGTTTTAAATAGAGTGGGGAAGTGTTGGTACCCCTGCTAGTCTGTGTCCTAGTAAGGGAGATTCACTCTCTTCTGGTAACCACTGTCACTTGGGCTGAAAGTGCAGAAAAATCCAACACTGTCAGTTGTCACCAGAACGGCAATAAAGGGGAAATTTATTGGATTTCTCTCACTTTGGAAAGATCTCAACTCACTTCCTGTTGATCAGGAAATGAAGGGGATTTTGCCAAATGGGACACAGATAACAAAACAAATTTCCTTTGTCTATCCAAAATGGGCTTTAAATAAACTTTGACTTTAATTGTCTCCTTTATGGTACTTAAAATTGTGTGTAAATGGAGGAGCAAAAACTTTGTGACATGCATGGGAAAAATAGAAAGGAATTCAAAAATGTATTACAGTTCAAGTAAGCTACAACTACAATCTTCTTTTTTTGTAAACTTAGAGCTAGTTTACACTTGCTTTAAAACAAGGCTTCGGACACACTTTGTTAAAGTTCTCTGAATGCCAGTCAAAGCTCCTGTCACTAAATAAAATGCTTAGCTTACAGTCCTGTTTACACCTGCTTTTGCTTGGTGCTTCAATGAGGCTTTGATGAGGCTTCGGGTGGGGCTTCGATGAGGCCTCGGTGGAGCTTCGATGGGGCTTCGGTGAGGCTTTGTGGGGCTTCGATGAGGCTTCGGTGGGGCTTCAGTGGGGCTTCAAGCAAGCTTTGCCATAGACTTCTTTGGGGGCTTTGAAGACACTTTGAAGCACCACTGAAGCTACATGGGGTATAATTTTTGAAACCAAGCAAAAGCAGGTGTAAACAGGACTGTAAGCTAAGCATTTTATTTAGTGACAGGAGCTTTGACTAGCGTTCAGAGAGCTTTAACAAAGCCTGTCCAAAGCCTTGTTGAAGCTTTGTTGAAGCCGAAGCAAGTGTAAATGAGCCCTTAAATCTGCACATAGAACCCATGCAGTGGCGGAATTACCACCATAGCGACCCACGCGGGGGCTATGGGGCCCGCAGCCGAGTAGGGCCTGGTGAGTTGGCGTGCAAGTGAGCGGGCGGCGGGTGAGCCACTGAGCTGCCCATCCGCTCGGCGCTTGTACAGTCACACTGACTGTGCGAGTGGACACAGCTGGGTGGCTCAGTGGGGGGAACGGACAGGAAGCTGCCAGCTGGGAGCCTCAGTGGGTGGACTGGCCAATCAGCGGGTGACGGAGCAGAGATGTGACATCATCTCTCACCGCCCAGTGCCCGCTCTGCATCCTGGCAGTTCCGCCCTCACTCACTGTGCAGGCAGCAGAGAGATTACATCATCTCTCTGCTGCCTGACTCAGACTGGGACACAGGAAGTGACAATCCCCATTCCCCACCTTAGCAGGAAAGTGACAATCTGCAACCTGTGGCAGGTGAAGTGGCAAGTGGACAATCCGCAATGTGTGGCAGGTGACGTGGCAAGTGGACAATCCGCAACTTGTGATAATCCGCAACTTGTGGCTAGTGACAATCCGCAACTTGTGGCAGGTGACGTGGCAAGTGGACAATCCGCAATGTGTGGCAGGTGACGTGGCAAGTGAACAATCCGCAATGTGTAGCTGGTGACGTGGCAAGTAACAATCCGCAACTTGTGGCAAGTGACAATCCGTAACTTGTGGCAGGTGGCGCGGCAAGTGGACAATCCGCAACGTGTGGCAGGTGACGTGGCAAGTGGACAATTTGCAACGTGTGGCAGGTGACGTGGCAAGTGGACAATCCGCAACCTGTGGCAGGTGACGTGGCAAGTGGACAATCCGCAACTTGTAGCAGGTGACGTAGCAAGTGGAAATCCGCGATGGGTGGCAGGTGACGTGGCAAGTGGACAATTTGCAACGTGTGGCAAGTGACAATCTGCAACTTGTGTCAGGTGACGTGGCAAGTGGACAATCTGCAATGTGTGACAGTGGACAATTTGCAACGTGTGGCAGGTGACATGGCAAGTGGACAATCCGCAATGGGTGGTAGGTGACATGGCAAGTGACAATCCGCAACTTGTGGCAGGTGACGTGGCAAGTGACAATCTGCAACATGTGACAAGTGACAATCTGCATGTGGTGGCAGGCGACGATGGCAAGTGACACACTCGGGGCTCCCACTGATTCTGCATTATGGTGAGTTAAACTATTTCATTTTCTATAACAATGTAATAATAGAAATAATGTGTTTCAATCATCCTGACACTATAACAACCATGGTGCTGTGATGAATGAAGCGCCAACATCAGCCATTGCCCCGATAAATTGCCCCCAAAAAAACGTATTTTCTGGCAGTGCCCCTCCTGAGACTAGACACTGGATCTGCCCCTGGGCGAGGATGAGGAATGTAAGTTTACTGTTAAGCCTCCCGGGCCCCGCGAGTCTGGCCGTGTCCTGACACACGCAGCCGCATACAGCAAGAGCAGAGAGCAGAATGGGCGGGGCAGAACGCTTGAATGCGCCTGTGAAGGGACATTGTTTTCGGCACATGAGGAGGCTCTGGAGTCTGGACAGAAGGTAGGAAGCGAGTGGGAGACTGTCATCTGTTTTGCATTGTTTTGCTATTTTTGTGAAGAAAATGTTTGCTGTATTTTTTCATTAGGATCATTTCGGCACAAAGAGAGGGGGAGCAATGCCAGGTTCAAGGGTGCAGATGTTCCTAAGACCTTAAGAATAAATTTGATCAAACCACCATTAGGGCCACTGTTCATCATTGCTGTCTTATTTCTCCCCTATTTGTCTTGTATTTACACAGAAAGCATGGAGGTCAGCAATGTATGTCCTTCAGGGGCTGCATACAGTATACTGCATACTTTGTTGTTCGAAATTAATATAAGCTGTTGCCTGGGTACTGTGCCACATGGGTGTGGTAATCTGTTGTTCAATGGCATTAGTTCATTTTTTTGTGGGGGGGGGGGGGGCTGTTTGCAGGGGGGGCCCCATACAACATTTTGCTATGGGGCCCTGTGATTTCTAGTTACACCCCTGAACCCGTGCCATGTTCTATCTCAATAGTACATCCTGGTCTTATTCTGCATTGTAATATTCACATGCTATTAGTCAGGGCCGTCTTTAATATTAATTGGACCCTGGGCAAAACTTTTCTTGGGGCCCCCCCATGCAGTTTTGCTCTCCACTTGCTCTGAGACATACAATAAATAGCAGCTAGACTCAAAATCAGTTTACTGAATCAGATCAGACAGCTAATGCGATTGGTTGCCAGAGGTTACAGTGTAACATTACCGCTCACTGACTGGTTGCTAGAGGTTATAGCACACATTACGGCTCACTGATTAGTTGCTAGAGGTTACAGCACATGATTTCTGCTTGTTGATTGGTTGCTAGAGAATACTGTGGATATGACCTCAGGTGGGCATGCTATACATATCAATGCCGATGGCCGCCGCTATTTACATATGAATGCCACAGATATTTACATATGAATGCCATAGATATTTACATATGAATGCTGGTAATTTACATGTAAACACAGGGTCTGCGGGTGAGTCATCTGTACACAACAATAGGGCAGAGCTGGGCAGCATTAGTAGCAGCACTTCACACTGAGATATTGGGACACAGCACAGGGCTAAAACCTCAAGGGACGAGGGAATTTAAACCAGGATAGTTGGCAAGTATGAGGCAGCTGCTTTGGGCCCCACAACAGTGACAGGGCCCAGGGCAGCTGCCCCTTTTGCCCTGCCTTAAAAACGGCCCTGCTATTAGTACTGACAGAATGAACTCTGAATGCAGTCAGCTTAGTTTAGCTATATCATATATACAGTAATAGCTAACAATATTAGTAAATTAAAGCTGATAGCCTCACATTCGGGCTTTATGAAATTTGCAATAAAGTTTCTTGAGATATTTTGATAAAACCAACAGACAGGATAAAGGATGTGCAAAAAATCTGCATCACTGGGGATTTGTACACCAGCCCTCTCTATACCTATTCTTTACATTACATATCATCGACAAAACTGCAATGAATGAAAATATATATCAGATGTGCTCAGTGTTTTTCTTAGCCAAGGGAACAGATGTATGCAGTGCAACTGAGGTCACGAGTTTTACAGAAAATCTTGTGCACACCCAAAACTATGCTCACTGATGGTTGCTAAATTCTACCCACATAGTTCTTAAGTATTTTTTTTTTACTGAGGACCAGCTAAAAAAAGGAGGAAAAGACATTTTTGAACATTCAAACTTGCCTAAATTAAACAGGATAGATACTAGTATAAGACATATACTGTATATGAGTGTATGTAAACTCAAAAACAAAAACATAATATATTGCAGTTCATCAGTCCTTAGTAGGGATGAGCCGAACATCCCCCGGTTCGGTTCGCACCAGAACCTGCAAACATACTGAAAGTTTGCACGAACTTTAGAACCCCATGAAAGTCTATGGGACTCAAACATTCAAAATCAAAAGTGCTAATTTTAAAGGCTAATATGCAAGTTATTGTCCTAAAAAGGGTTTGGGGACCGGGTTCTGCCCCAGGGTACATGTATCAATGCAAAAAAAGTTTTAAAAACGGACGTTTTTTCGGGAGCAGTGATTTTAATGATGCCTAAAGTGAAAAAAAAGTGAAATATTTCTTTAAATATCGTACCTGGGGGTGTCTATAGTATGCCTGTAAAGTGGCGCGTGTTTCCCATGCTTAGAACAGTTCCTGCACAAAATGACATTTTTAAAGGAATAAAAGTCTTGTAAAACTACTTGCGGCATTAATGTAATGTCGGGTCCCGGCAATATGGATAAAAATCAGTGAGACAAATGGCATGGGTACCCCCTCCCCCAGTCCATTACCAGGCCCTTTGGGTCTTTTATGGATATTAAGGGGAACCCCGCACCCAAATTAAAAAAAGGAAAGGCGTGGGGCCCCCAGGCCCTATATACTCTGAACAGCAGCATACAGGCGGTGCAAAAAAGACAGGGACTGTAGGTTTGTTGTTAAGTAGAATCTGTTTGTAATTTTTGAACTAGTACATTTTTAAAGTGTAGCTCCAGCCAAAAAATCTATTTTTAAGCTTTTTGGAAAACATAGGGAAGGGTTATCACCCCTGTAACATTTGTTTTGCTGTATGTGCACCTCTTCAGAAGATTTCACCTCACTTTCTGTCCCAATAACAAATGTTTTTTGAAAATGTTGGGTTTTTAGTGAAACAAAGATTGGTGATAAAGCATCGGTGAAGAGGAGACACGTTTTTCCCATATTAACTCTTACAGGAGAGAATTTACCTTCCTAGGGGTAGATTTCATCTCACTTCCTGTTGTCTCCTTCCGTTTGCAAGTAGGAGTCGTTTGTAAGTTGGATGTTTGAAAGTAGGGGCCTGCCCTATATACTCTGCAGAAATTGGGGCCTTAGGTGTTGCCACAACACTGTAAGCCCTCACAGTTACTCTTGGTGGGCGCAGGAATGGGCCCTGCTGTGAAATATTAGATCAAGACTTGTAATTACCGTATTTAGCGGCGTATAACACGCATTTTTTCCCCTTAAAATCAGGGGAAATTCGTGGGTGCGTGTTATACGCCGATCCCCACCGATCTTCGCTGATTGTGAGGAGAGGAGCGAGCAGAGCCGACATACACAAAGCCGAGTGTACTTCGGCTGGACTCCTCTCGCAGTCCCACCCATCTCCAATGATTGCGAGAGGAGAGAAGCGAGTGCCGCCGACATACACAAAGCCGAGTGTACTTCGGCTGGACTCAGCTCCTCTCGCAGTCCCGCCCCTGACTGTGAGCAGAGCCGAGTCTAGCCGAAGTACACTCAGCTTTGTGTATGTCGGCGGCGCTCGCTTCTCTCCTCTCGCAGTCCCACCCCTGACTGTGAGCAGAGCCGAGTCTAGCTGAAGTACACTCGGCTTTGTGTATCTCGATCGGCGCCAATTTTAAAAGACACAAGGCTGCAAAGATACTGGGAAGGCTGCAATGACACAGGCTGCAATGACACAGGGAAGGCTGCAATAATGACACAGGCTGCAAAGACACTGGGAAGGCTGCAATGACACAGGCTGCAATGACACAGGGAAGGCTGCAATAATGACACAGGCTGCAAAAACACTGGGAAGGCTGCAATGACACAGGCTGCAATGACACAGGCTGCAATGACACAGGGCTGCAAAGACACTGGGGAAGGCTGCAGATGGACACTAATAAGGCTGCATTGATGGGCATTTAAATGTAAGTTTTTTTTCTTAAACTTCCCTCCTAAAAGTTTTTTTCCTTAAAATTCCCTCCTAAACTTGGGGTGCGTGTTATACGCCAGCTCATGTTATACGCCGATAAATACGGTACATGTCCCTGTTGAACAGGGGCAGAAAGATTGGGCCTTAGGCACTTGTGCCACAACACTGCAACCCCTCACAGATGCTATAGTTGGAGCGCAGGAATAAGCCCTGCTGCAAAGTATTGCAGGAAAAATTTTAATTACACGCCCCTGTTAAACAGGGGCAGAAAAATTGGGCCTTGGCCACTGGTGGCGGTGCCCAGAACCAAAAATGTTCTTACAAGCTATCAGCATGAAAATTGAGGAGGAAGAGGATTGTGACTCAGCATAACAGGATAGTCACTCAGCATAGGCAGATCTCACATTAAAAAAAAAATCAATCGGTTACATCAGCATCAGGTGCTTAGTAGCTGGTGCAGCTTGATGCAGGACAGGCCAGTAGCTCAATTGCATACTGTGCAAGCTCTGACCAGTGATCTATCCTCAAGACCCAGTAACCCAGAGGATTTTCGTTGGGAAAGGTGTCCAAGTCTGATCTTGCCCCTGGGTAATCCTGCACCATGTGAATCAGACGCTGGCGATGGTTGCTGGAACCGATCATACCTTGGGGCTGCAGACTTGAAAATTGTCTGAATGCATCAGTCAGACGGCCACCTTCTCCACCGCTCCTTCTGTGACTAACCGAAGCCTCAGCAACATGTTGTCCAGGAGGACCAGGAAATTGTAACCTGCCAGGCTCTGGACACGCGTTGCACAAACCTTTCTGCAAGGCCACCCGAAGATGTTTCATCCTCTGCTCCGTCTGCGATGGCAAGATAGGGTCCGCAACCTTACCTTTGTAACGTGGATCAAGGAGGCTTGCCAGCCAGTAATCATCCCTCCCCTTGATACCACAAATACGAGGATCCTTCCGCAGGCTTTGCCGGGTCAGGGAGGCTATGCAGCATAGTTTTGCTAAGGCATTCGGTCCAGAGTCCTCTGGGTCACTAAGGACGACATTATCCGCAGCCACCTCCTCCCAGCCACGTACAAGTCCATGGGTTTCTTTGGACCGTAAATGATCCCTTGAAGACTGCTGCTGATGCTGAGTGCCAGGCTCCACCTCCATACTGACACAATCCTCCTCATCCTCTTCCTGTGTGATCGGCGGACACGCAGGAACACTGTCTGGATAAAGGGGGCCTTGAGAGGTAAGGAAGTCCTCTTCCTCCCTCTGTTCTGCCTCAAGTGCCCTGTCCATTATTCCACGCAGCGTGTGCTCCAACAGGTGGACAAGAGGGACAGTGTCACTGATGCATGCACTGTCACTGCTCACCATCCTCGTGGCCTCCTCAAATGGTGACAGGACAGTGCATGCATCCCTGATCATAGCCCACTGGCGTGGGGAAAAAAAAACAAGCTCCCCTGACCCTGTCCTGGTGCCATAGTCGCATAGGTACTCATTGATGGCCCTCTGCTGCATGTGCAGTCGCTGCAGCATGGCCAACGTTGAGTTCCACCTGGTGGGCATGTCACAGAATAGGCGGTTCTTGGGCAGGTTAAATTCCTTTTGGAGGTCAGCCAGCCGAGCACTGGCATTATATGACCTGTGGAAATGCACACAGACTTTCCTGGCCTGCCTCAGGACATCCTGTAAGCCCAGGTACCTGCCCAAGAACCGCTGCACCACCAAGTTAAGGACGTGAGCCAAACAGGCACATGGGTCAGTTGTCCCTGTCGGAGGGCAAGGAGGAGGTTGGTGCCATTGTCGCAAACCACCATACCTGGCTTAAGCTGGCATGGCGTCAACCACCTCTGAACCTGCCCCTGCAGAGCTGACAGAATCTCTGCCCCAGTGTGGCTCCTGTCCCCCAAGCACACCAGCTCAAGCACCGCATGATATCTTTTTGCCTGCATGCTTGTGTAGCCCCTTGAACACCTACGGAGCACAGCTGGTTCCGAGGACAAATCAGCACAGGAAGAGGCCATGGAGGAAGAAGAAGAGGATGAAGTGGAGGAGAGAGGTGTGGCAGAATCACCACTAGTAGAATTTTGGAGGCGTGGTGGCTGAACAACCTCCAACACTACTGCACCTTGTCCTGCATCGTTCCCAGCTTCCAGAAGAGTCACCCTTTGCACGGTGAAAGATAGGTAACGTCCCTGTCCATGCCTGCTGGACCATGAGTCAGCGGTAATATGCACCTTACCGCTGACCGCCCTGTCCAGCGAGGCCAAGACATTGCCTTCCACATGCCGGTAGAGAGCCAGAATTGCCTTCCGTGAGAAAAAGTGGCGTTTGGGAACCTGTCACTGAGGAACCGCACATTCCACAAACTCACGGAAG
Organism: Lithobates clamitans; assembly: GCA_037952925.1. Classification (NCBI taxonomy): domain Eukaryota; kingdom Metazoa; phylum Chordata; class Amphibia; order Anura; family Ranidae; genus Lithobates; species Lithobates clamitans. The sequence continues at coordinate 1,650,300 of JBBGZY010001357.1, read as the reverse complement.
GGGGCAGTCTACCAACTGAAAAGGCAGCAGTTGAAGTGCTAGCAATTTAACCAAGTTAGTATTGGGCATGTGGATGGCTGGGAGCGAACTTCTTTCGGTGGTGCAGCAGCTGGGGCAGGGAAATTTGCCTGGTACAATCTGAAGTCGGTGTACCGATAGCAGATTGCCTGCAAGTACTTGGCTGTGACACACCTAATTCTACACCTTCATTCCTCTCAATGCAGGTTTCAGAGAGGACTGAAGGTATAGTGGGGTTTGAGATCCCAGCTGATGAGGAGCAAGGAGAGGTCCGCTTTGTTTTTTGGTGTGGGTCTTTTAGGTACACTTACCAACGAACTGCATGGCAGGTCGACATATGTCTGGTCAAGCATGTGGTACCCAAGCGGGTGATGTTTTGGCCACGTGAGAAACGCTTGAGACATATGTTGCAAATGGCAGCGGTGGGATCCGATGCACTCGTCTCAAAAAAGGCTCACACCAAAGAACTTTTGGAATAACGCGCAGAGACAGCAGTGCCCTGCACACGCGGAGCTCTGCAGTGTGATGCAGTCGGTGTGCTGCCCTTAAGCTGGCCCCTGGAGGGCATCCTGCCTTGTTGGAGATGTGCCTCCTCCTCCTCTCTCCTTTAAGGCACCCACGTGGAGTCAGTGACCTCATCATCCCCTCCCTCCTCATCACTGGAGCAAACCTGGCAGTATGCTGCAGCTGGGGGAACATGACTGCCAGATTGCTGTCCTTCTTGGGCACCCCCTCCCTCTGGGCTCACGTTACTGCCTTCCTCTAGCTGGGTACCATCATCGGAGCCTTCAAAACGCTGGGCATCCTCCTGGAGCATGTACCCAACACTGTGGTAAAACTCCTCAGGAGGACATGGTGGGGCTAGGGAAGGAGTGACTGATGCCATTGAGCCAAGGGAAGAGGCCGCGTTGGCAGCTGCTTTGCCAGACAAAGTACACTGAGCCTGGGTGAGAGAGCATGAGGACGGCTTGGTCATCCACTCTACCAAGTCTTCAGCATGTTGTGGCTCAACACGGCCAGCTGCCGAAAAAAAGGACAAGCGTGTCCCACGGCCACATGCTAATGATGATGCACCGTGTCCACGACCAGCACTGTTGCCTCTAGACACTTGTGACTGTCTGCCTCTCCTTGTTGGCCTTCCAGACATACTAATGGCCTGCACTGAGATGTAGCTGCACAAAGCTGGGATGTATATATATACTGATACTGCAGCTAGCAGAATCAACTGCCTGCCTGTAGTATTATTAGTATGAGAACACCAGCAATTGTCTTCAGGTAGCTTTAGGTGCACACTGTGCAGAGGACACAGTACACTAACTATAAATACTGCAGCTGCCTGCCTGTGGTATTAATAGGATCAGAACAACAGCAATTGTCTTCAGGTAGCTTTAGGTGCACACTGTGCAGGGGACACAGTACACTAACTGTAAATACTGCAGCTGCCTGCCTGTGGTATTAATAGGACCAGAACAACAGCAATTGTCTTCAGGTAGCTTTAGGTGCACACTGTGCAGAGGACACAGTACACTAACTGTAAATACTGCAGCTGCCTGCCTGTGGTATTAATAGGATCAGAACACCAGCAATTGTCTTCAGGTAGCTTTAGGTGCACACTGTGCAGAGGACACACAACACTAACTGTAAATACTGTAGCTGCCTGCCTGTGATACTAATAGGATCAGAAGAACACCAGCAATTTTCTTTAGGTAGCTTTAGGTGCACACTGTGCAGAGGACACCGTTCCCCAACTATAAATACTGCAGCTGCCTGCCTGTGGTATTAAAAGGATCAGAACAACAGCAATTGTCTTCAGGTAGCTTTAGGCTCACACTGTGCAAAGGACACAATGCACTAACTGTAAATACTGTAGCTGCCTGCCTGTGGTACTAATAGGATCAGAAGAACACCACCAATTTTCTTCAGGTAGCTTTAGGTGCACTTTGTGCAGAGGACACAGTACACTAACTGTAAATACTGCAGCTGCCTGCCTGTGGTACTAATAGGAGAAGAAGAACACCACCAATTTTCTTCAGGTAGCTTTAGGTGCTCATTGTGCAGAGGACACAGTACACTAACTGTAAATACTGTAGCTGCCTGCCTGTGGTACTAATAGGATCAGAAGAACACTGTAAAAACACCTGCCTGCCTGTCAGTAGGAAGAGAATAACAGGAACGGATCTAGCTAAACTGAATACAGTGTACATGTATATAACACCTAAGATGCATATATATACACAATACACTGTAAGTGCAGCTAACTGACTCGCCTGCCTACTCTATCTAACTTAAATCAAATGACACTGTCTCTCTGTCTATCTCTCTCCGCCGCAACACACTACAAGGCCGCCACGCAGGCGGCCTTATATAGCGTGGGGGTGGGGGGTGTACTAAACCCCCGAGCCATAATTGGCCAAAGCCACCCTGTTTCTGTACAGATGCCGATGTGATTGGCCAAGCATGCGGGTCATAGTGCATGTTTGGCCAGTCATCAGCCAGCAATGCACTGCGATGCCGCAGTGTATTATGGGCCGTGATGCACCACTCGAATTTGGCGTGAGCGACCTATAACGTTCGCAATTCGACGAACAGTCGAACAGGCGATGTTCGAGTTGAACATGGGATCGAAGCTCATCCCTAGTCCTTAGACCTGGTCGCTGCATCAGTTTTCTTTTTAGTCTTTTTTCCTTTATTTTCACCTGTTAATCTGTTGATCTGTCCAGCATCATACCTGTTTTAAGCTGCTCATACATGATTGGTCTTTTTTTTGTTCGGCTAGCTGGCTGAACTAAAAAAAAGAAAGGAATTCCTCCACCATACAGTTGAGATGGTTGGAGGAGTTCCCCTGCTGGGACATTGAATTCTGATAGTGAGACACTCTGCTGTCAGAATACACTGATCAGTGGCTGCAGACACTGATCAAGAAAAGTTCTTTGAATTTCCTGTACAGGGGCAGCTCTACATGGATTGCAATTCGCTCAGTTCCTGTTGACCCTGCTCCCTACGCCACTCTGGATGGAGGAGAAATGGATAGATAGCATTGTCAGTCTGTGTAGAGGGTAGTGTTATATGCAGATTTAGATGGACTTGACTAACAAATTAAAGCTGGGATAACAGTTTTCACATAAATAAATAAAAGCTGATCATTGTAATCACTCCTGTAAGCATTAAATGGTTTGTATCAAGCCTCTAATTGCCACTTTTGCTTGACAGCTTGTTGTGTTAAAAGAAGTTAAAAAATAACTGACTTACTGACCAGATAAACAGGTAAAAAAAGGCAAAGAAAAGAAAGAGAAAATAAATTCAGCCATAAGTTGCAATATATTACATTTTGTTTCTTGGGTTTAAGACCCCTTTCACACTGAAGCGCTGCTAAAACAGTGCTAAAGCTAATGCAGTACTCTAGCGGCGTTTTATCCAAGAAACACCCGTTTTGAGGCACTTTTAAATCGCTTTTAAGCCGATTCGGAAGTGCATTTCAATGGGCAGGGGCGTTTTTGGAGCCCTTTTTACAGCACTCCGAACCCACCCCAAAGATGCTGCTTGCAGCACTTTTTCTAACGTCCCGCAAGCGCACCGCCCGAGGCTGAAAGCACTCATGCAAATGAATGGGAGACAGTTTTCAGGTGCTTTTTAGGCGCTATTTCTAGTGCTAAAATGCCCAAAAACTGCCTCAGTGTTTAATACCGCTTTAGGTGTTATTTTTTTCACCAATTAAAACCGCTCCATTACCTGCTCTCCTCAACATGCACATATTGAATCTCAGTTATCACTGACCTAAAGCAATCTGTGTTTTAGACACTGATAACTTGTTTTTTGTGAATTTATTTTTTTTGTCGATTTTATAAAATAAATAGAGCCTGTTCAAATTCTGTTACTACTAATAATTACGATTTTTATTCCATCAGTACAGTTTTCGTCTGAAAATACAATACAAATAAATTTTTATTCTGTCATACGAGAATTTTCGAACTTTAGTAACCCATTCGTTTTCGATATGGGGACTACCATGCCAAAAAAATGTACGATCATTCGTCCAATAATTTCATTGTGTGTACCCTACTTTAGAGACCTTGGATCTTTGAGGGCAGGGACTGATGTGAATGTACAATATATATGTAAAAAGTGCTGCATAAATTGACGGCTAAATAAGTACCTGTAATAAATAAATATGCATTTTTTTTATCTGTTGTGCTGTATTAGCAGTCCATTCACAATGAAAAGGTTGCCTAAATGCAACACACTAATTGATAATGAGCGCTCAGTGCATGCCCAATTCATGTATCATAAGTGGATATTGGTTGGTATAAGACATTGGTGATTTGAAATAAAGAACTACGGTATGCTCAAAACATACTGATGTTGAGTAGACTAGCTTAAAGGGGTTGTAAAGGTTTGTGTTTTTTTACCTTAATGCATCCTTAATGCTAATCCCCCGATTAGCAGTCAGTAGGTAATAGAAATGAGCGAAACTAAAGCTTTTAAATGTTGGTAATAATCAGCAGATTTGCTGAAAATCAAAATTTTCGGGATAGGAGTGTCAGCAGTGTGGGTCTCTTAAACACCTGTATTTTGGGGGTGACGGCAGCCTGTGTTTGTAAGTGTGCCAATAACAGTGTGTGTCGGAGAAAAAGGCAAAACCGGGCGTGTCTACATACATGGGAGGTGTTGTTGTTAGCAGTTACTATATAAGGTAAGCCTGCTGGGTAGAATGGGTAAAGTTTTTACCTAAAGCGAAGCTCCACCCAAAAGGTGAAGCTCCCCTTGTCTGTCTCCCGCCCCCCCCCCCCATCCGATGCCACATTTGGCACCTTTTGGGGGGAGGGGGAGCGGGTATCTGGTTCACCCCCCACTCCTCCTCCCCCCCCCCGGCCCAATGAGAGAGCACAGCTTGCTTCACATGCATGCACATTAGGGAACCGGCTGTAAAGCTGCAAGACTTCACTGACAGTTTCCCTTAGTGGAGATGGAATTTTGGACATGTAAGTGTCCCAATAGTAAAAGTCAGCAGCTACGGTATTTGTTCTGCAGGAGCTCCTCTTTAACCTACACTCCCTGCTGGAGAGATTCACCCTCTCCATTTGTTCTGGTGACTGTCACTGGGATAAAAAATGATGGGAAACCCAAATGTTTAGGGTTGTCACTGGGACTGGTGAGGGGAAATGTTCCAATGGAGAAGCTTGTTTTGGTGATAGAGGTTTTTTTTTTCTCATTTCAGAGCATCTTCGTTCACTTCCTGTTACATCTCCATAACAAAAAGTGAAGGGAAATCTCCCCAGTGGGACACGGACACGGACACAGACACACAAAAAACCTGATGGGTTTTAACCTTGTTTACTTTATATTTAGGTCTAAGGATTCATTGACACGTGCAGGCGAGGTGGCAGTAAAATCCAGCGGTTGTGCCACGGTTTTGCCTCTCCTCAACTACTCGACTAAACATTGATCATACAGTTGCTCACGGCTATGCGCATTCTACAGGCATGATGCTGCGCAGAAATTAATCAGCATTTCCCTTTCGGCAGGCTGTCCACCTCAGAACATGAGTAATGCAGTTCTATGGGGCCACCCTGTAAGCGCCCCAGTTGCGGTAGTACGACTATGACAATTATCAGGTTAAATCAGACAGTGATGAGGTGAAATATCGCCTCTTCACCACCTGTCAAACACGCTCAGATTACTTTTCAGAGGAGAAACAGTTCCTGCCACACTTGTGAACTAGCCCTTAAAAAAAAAAGGTTTTTACTAGGGAAACTTTATAAGGACATCAGCAAAGCTGCCAAAAATTCTTGCTGTAAATGATGCTCTTGGGACTACCATTCACATTGCTTCTGGAAACTAGACCTAAAACCTTGACTAGAGGTGGAAATTGAGGTAAGCATGATAAGATCTTTCTATTTTTCCTATCCAATCTTGCATGTTCACATCACCTTAACACACCTATCCATAAAGTTAACAATAATAATAAAAAGAATAATTAGAGAGAAAAGAGTTGCCCGAATCTTCTCATGCCAGTTCACCACTAGAAAAGCATCAGCGACTACTAGACAATGCTTTCAAACACGCTGCTTCCTGTATGTTGGTGTCTACAGACATGAGATCATCCCTGATCCTACTAAATTTTGGCTTGATTAGGTGTTAATCATCTCATGTTTGAATCATCTCGGGTCTATGGCCAGTTTAACACTGCAGCATTACTTTTAATAATACTTTAAGTCAGATGGTATCTGTTGATTCATTCTATCTTTGAAATTTGACAACAACTACTGATCCTGGATAAATCGTTATGCAGTCAGCCAGAGGGGGAATTTGAGGCATGTGAGACTGACATGCAAGTTGTGAGATTTTCTCTGCTACTGCTAAGAAAAATGCCACGGACGTGTATTTGCTATTTAAAGTTGCCGACTATTCATGGGAAAATTTTGGCACAGTTGCCAGCTGTCCCTATTGTCCAGATAGAGTCTCAGAGAAATGTCTCAGGACCTAAAGTATAACTAGAGGCAAAACTTTTTTTTTTAGTTTTGGATGGAGTGCAGAGCGATTGAAACGCTTTTCAGTTTTTATTGCTGTCCATGCCCACATTAAGGAGATTCACCCTCTCTAGTAGTCTTGTTTACCATTATCATTGAAAGTGAAAGTAAAAGAAAATCCCAAATTTTGGGTTGTCCCCAGAAAAGTAATAGAGGGGAAATCTTCCAATAGGGACACTAGTTCTGGGGGTCCCCAAGGAATTCCCTTAATTTGCAAGGATTTCCTCTCACTTCCTGTTTAGCTATGGGACAAGAAGTGAACGGAAATCTCAGCAATAGGACACAGATGGTGGGGAAAAAAAACCTGACAGGGGTTATAACCCTCCCTTACTCTATCTAAAATGAAAAAAAAAATGTTTTGCCTTTAGTTCTACTTTAAACATTTTTCAATTGTACTATAAATAGGTTTGGCTTTTCAATATTACCTTTGACATCAGGTTTTATTGATGGTCATTCCTTAAGGCAGCGATGGCGAACCTTGGCACCCCAGATGTTTTGGAACTACATTTCCCATGATGCTCAACTACACTGCAGAGTGCATGAACATCATGGGAAATGTAGTTCCAAAACATCTGGAGTGCCAAGGTTCGCCATCACTTAAAGGATCACTAAAGATAATTTTTTAGGACTCAACACTTTCATGCGAGCTCCCTCGCATGGTGTTGAGTGCTTGCAGGCTCCCGTGATTCAGCCGGTGGCCATGGCCGCTCACTGTATCACTCGGCCCCGCCCCCGGCGCGCCGCGTCATTGGATGTGATTGACAGCAGCACGAGCTAATGGCCACGCTGCTTTCAATCCATCCACTGTAACCAATCAACGGCTAGGCTGAGCGACAAAGAAGATGTCGGGGGCGAGCACGTGACTTTCGAGGGGTCAGGTAAGTAAAATGGGGGGGCCGGGGGATTGTCAGATGTTTTTTCACCTTAATGCATAGAATGCAATAAGGTGAAAACATTTTTACCTTTGCAACCCCTTTAAGGCATCTTATTCTAATGCAAAAAATAAAATATCTTATGTTTTTATTGTCACAAGACTTAACTTTCTGAAAAAAATTATTTATGTCATATCATCTCCTTTTTCAGACTGACTGCTAAATGGGAAGACCTGGCACCATTATCAATACCTAAGCAAACTCAGTCCTGTAATAAGAAAAGGATAAGAATCTTTACTACTCGAAGAGGCATTGAACTCAGCAAAAATATATTTTTTTAAATGGCCCCCCTGCAGGTTGCTGTTTTTTCCCAGAGTCCTCCAGTGCTGCGCTGTCACCGCTGCTTGTGCTTCCATCTTCACTCAGGCTTTTTTCCAGGTTTTCACTCTCCGGCTGTTTGAATGGCCTGGCCGCAATGACGTCACTCTTGCACATGCGCACAGGAGTCCCCATCGTGGCACAGTGCTCTACAAACATGGCATACTCAGTGTGCCCTGAATACAGAGCGTTTTGCACATGTGCCAGTGTCGTCAGCCTGAGGCCATGTTAACATCTACTAAATGGCGCAAGTTTAGCCCATTTATAACACACCTACTAAGATTTATTATAAGCTTACCGGTAGGGAAAAGTGAAAAAGAAGGGTTTAATACCGCTTTAACCACTTCAATACCAAGAACTTTCACCCCCTTGGCCTAAAGTGCTGTCACACTTTGAATGACAATTGCGCAGCATGCAACACTGTACCCATATGACATTTTTTAAATTTTTTTTTGAGACAGATAGAGCTTTATTTTGAAGGTATTCATTCACCTCTGGGGTTTTTATTTTTTGCTAAACAAATGAAAAGCTCAAACATTTAAGGTTTCTGTTATAAAATGTAACAAATAAGTAATTTTTCTTCTTCACTGATGTGTGCTGAGGAGGCTGCACTGATGATCACTGATAGGCTGCACTGATGGGCACTGTAAAGCTGCACTAATGGGCACTGATGAGGAGGCACTAATGAGGCAACACTGATGGGCCCCCGATAGGCAGCACTGATGGGTACTGATAGGTGGCACTTATTAGCTGCACTTATTGGCACTGATAGGGCTGCACTGATCATCAGGGAACTGATGATCAGTGCCAACAATGTGCTGACAGCCTTGCCGGTTATCCGCTCTCTTTTCCTCATATAGACACAGTGCATGAGGAAAGGACTGCTGATAACGGGCAAGTCTGTTTAAATGTGATGAACTGTGATTGAGCACAACCGATCACATGGCAAAGGGTTGCTGTGATTGGCCCTTTACCCCGATCTTTGATCACCTCTGTCCAGGGGGCATGCAGAGGATGGGGTTCTGGGAGGACATCTACGTCTTTTGGCTATATTAAACTATAGTATTGGATACAATGCAAAGGGATTAGAACAACTGTTGGGTTTTTATTGCTGTCGGTGTCCTCGTTAGGGAGAATTACCTTATTTTTGTCCTGTTTACATTTATTACTAAAAATGAAAGTAAAATAAAATCCCAAATTTTGGGTTGTCAGCAGGACAGGAATATAGAGGAAATATTCCAATGGGGACAATAGTTTACATGACCCTGGTGACAACCAGGGATTCCCTTACTTTGGGGTGATTGCCTGTAACTTCCTGTTGTGGCTATGGGACAGGAAGTAACCTTACTCTATACAAAATGAAAATAATTTTTTTCCTTTTGTTCTACTTTAAACCATGAAAATTCTTACAATGTAAACATTTCCTGTTGTAGGTAATGTCTGTAATTTCAATTCCAACTCTATACAGATTTACAATACATTCTATTTTCAGGGAGTTTCTCTTAAAAAACACGCAGAATGCCCATAGTTAACCATATTGCTAGGAAGCGACATTTTACATTTTTTTTGTCAGTTTCAGAAAATAATAGCTGGCTGCCAAATGAAATGTCATTGCTAATACTGTTAAATCACAACATGGGTCTTGTAGCAATTAGACATGATTTATATGTTTAGTGAAAGCAGCATTTTCCTTTCTGTTAACGATTTGGGAGGTTTATTTCAAATGGAAGTAAAAATAATGTTAAAATACCGCTCCTGTTGTAAATATGCAATCACGGGTTAGTAGTCTCCCATAGTCCTCTGAGATCATATAGTTAGGAAATTTAGTTGAAAAGCATCTTTATAAAATTATGTTTAAAAATCAGCAACCATGCTGCTCAAGTTGTATAGTACAGGCAACATGTAAAATTAGACAGTATAGTGTAAAACACATTGACCCAGTAAGGGAACTAGGGAAGGATATATTACATTATATTTCCGGGGGCAGTTTGTAGACCAACAGTGTGCCGAACATCTCCAGGTTGCCATATTGCATTGCATTTTAAAGAAAATTGCAGATGCTGCAATTTGAAAAGGAAAGAACATTTTTAAAAACAATTAAGTACAACATGACTCGTGTAGCAATTTAATATGCTATTTTATTTTTTTATTTGCTATATTACGTTCCATGAGGATGAAGTTACTCTTTAATGTGTTCATCAAACCTGTAGCCTTAGCTGGTCTGTACAGGGCCAGTGCAATGTTTATTTGCTTCAGCCCTCCACTTGGCCATTAGAGGTAGGTGCCTACTTGAAGACAGGGGATTTGTTTTTTTTAACAGGATGATTCAAACTGAACATTAGCCAGTCTTATGCAAGGTGCACCCATATTCAGCAATGAGTAGGTGTATGCCTGTACTAACAGTGCAGCGCCTCACTGCTGACCAGCATCTGTTGGACCTAAAACTTAATTCCAGGTAAACAGTTAAATGCACAGATGAAATGCATTTCCTGGCAATGGGTTTGCCTTTCTGTCCACTCAGTTCTATGGCCGGCCATAGACATAGCGAATTTCCTTCCTGCAATCACAGGTTGCAGGAAAGAAATTTGCTTGATTCCCCGATCAATACAGTCAGTGTTGACAGGGGAATTAATTCTGTGGAGCCATTATGTTTATGTATTTATTATAGGTACTTATATAGCACACTCAATTTATGCAGCACTTTACATATTTATTATACATTCATATTAGTCCCTGCCCTCAAGGAGCTTACAATCTAAGGTCCCTAACCAACATACTAGACAGGAGCCAGTTAACCTACCAGAATGCATTTGGAGTGTGGGAGGAAACCCACACAGGCACAGGGAGAACTTGCAAACTCCAGGCAGGTAGTGCCATGGTTGGGATTTCAACTGACAGCCCTAGTGGTGCCAGGTGGAAGTGCTAACCACTGCGCTGCCCTGTCCCTGCCAGTAGAACCCAGGGATTATTGCTAGCAGCTATAACAGCCACTAGTAATAATCACATGTGAAATCTGGCAGGCTGGTTGTACCCAAGTTGATCAATCAATACATGGTTCAAATTTCAGCTGGTACCTGCTAAACCGGCCGAGATGCGAACCCATCTATAGTCGGCTTAAGACAAAGCAGAGCCTTATCTGGCACAACAGAAGACCTTTTATTTCTCTGTTGCAGTTTGGTAACTCTTGCAGGTCTTGTCTTTTTTCCAGGCTGTGACTAATCAGTGAAAGGAGATGCAGCAGAATAATGAGATCATCTGCCTGTCCCTGCTCTCTCCTCCTGTCAGCATGTTTCTTGTCAACACATGATATCTACAGCAGCTGGCACAGGTAGAAATTCTTGTTATAAGAATTGTTTACATAATGGATGGAACATGGATGAGGCGTATGCATCAATTCTAGTCATAATATGCAGTGTCTTGAAAAAGTATTCATACCCCTTGAAATTTTCCACATTATGTCATGTTACAACCAAAAACGTAAAAGTATTTTATTGGGATTTTATGTGATAGAGATATACCAACACAAAGTGGCACATAATTGTGGAAGGAAAATGATAAATGGTTTTCAACATTTTTTACAAATTAATATCTGAAAAGTGTGGTGTGCATTTGTATTCAGCCCCCCTTGAGTCAATACTTTGTAGAACCACTTTTCCCTACAATTACATCTGCAAGTCCTTTTGGGTGTGTCTCTACCAGCTTTGCACATCTAGAGAGTGACACTTTTGCTCACTCTTCTCTGCAAAATAGCTCAAGCTCTGTCAGATTGGACGGAGAGCGTCTGCGAACAGCAATTTTCAAGTCTTGCCACAGATTCTCAATTGGATTTATGTCTGGACTTTTACTAGGTCATTCTAACACATGAATATGCTTTGATCTATACCATTTCATTGTAGCTCTGGCTCAGTGTTGCCAACCGCCCGTAGATTTACGGGCAGCCCGTAAAAACGACCCGTTTTTCAGGGCGCCCGTGAATGCCCGTTACGGGCACCGGTGCCCGTAAAAATGATGGCCGCGAGCCGGCCACGCAACGGCGCATGCGCCGTCCCGAAGCCGGCCGGGCTCGGGAAAGCTCGTACGCGCTCGGCCGGGCGGCGCATGCGCAGTAACGTAATACCGCCGCCCGGCGCCATTTTCGAATCGATCGAGCGCGGCCGCGGCGGCAAGGCAAGCTGACAGCTGAGCTGAGCCAGGGCCAGGCGACTCTGCCACTGGAGCAGCAGGTCTCGGAGGCTGAGCAGCACGCGCCGGCGGAATGGAGGGGAGCCCTGCATCCAGGACCAGGCAATCCAGAGTCTACGGGGACCGGGGGGGAGTCTGGGACAGAGTGACAGCCCAGCCGACGGTGACAGAAGGTGATGGTGGCAGAGGGGGATGGACTGGAGCAGGTCGTGTTGGTGGCAGAGGGGGGTGGACTTGAGCAGGTCGTGTTGGTGGCAGAGGGGGGTGGACTGAAGCAGGTGGTGTTGATGGCAGAGGGGGGTGGACTGAAGCAGGTGGTGTTGATGGCAGAGGGGGATGGTGGCAGAGGGGGGTGGACTTGAGCAGGTCCTGTTGGTGGCAGAGGGGGATGGTGGCAGAGGGGGGTGGACTGGAGCAGGTGGTGTTGGTGGCAGAGGGGGATGGAGGCAGTCTGGCAGAGGGGGGTGGAGGCAGGGGGTGATGGTGGCAGAGGGGGATTGTGGCAGGGGGTGATGGTGGCAGAGGGGGTGAAGGCAGGGTATGATGGTGGCAGGGGGTGATGATGGCAGAGGGGGATGGAGCAGGTGGTGATGGTGGCAGAGGGGGATAGTGGCAGAGGGGGGTGGAGGCAGTCTGGCAGAGGGCGGTGGTGGCAGGGGGTAATGGTGGCAGAGGGGGGTGGAGGCAGGGTATGATGGTGGCAGAGGGGGATTGTGGCAGGGGGTGATGGTGGCAGGGGGTGATGATGGCAGAGGGGGATGGAGCAGGTGGTGATGGTGGCAGAGGGGGATGGAGGCAGTCTGGCAGAGGGGGGATAGTGGTAGGGGGTGATGGTGGCAGAGGGGGATGGAGGCAGGGTGTGATGGTGGCAGAGGGGGGTGGAGACATGGTATGATGGTGGCAGAGGGGTCAGTGGCAGAAGGGGATGGTGGCAGAGGGGGATGGACTGGAGCAGGTGGTGTTGGTGGCAGAGGGGGATGGTGGCAGAGGGGGATGGACTGGAGCAGGTGGTGTTGGTGGCAGAGGGGGATGGTGGCAGAGGGGGATGGACTGGAGCAGGTGGTGTTGGTGGCAGAGGGGGATGGTGGCAGAGGGGGATGGACTGGAGCAGGTGGTGTTGGTGGCAGAGGGGGATTGTGGCAGGGAGTAATGGTGACAGGTGATGGAGGCAGGAGGTGATTGGACTAGATAATTGCTTATTATGTCGAAAAAACCAAAAATATGTTTTTTTACCTTAAAATCTACCTTAAATCACATTGCTATTTGCTTAGCATACCTGTTTGTAGCCTAAATACTGAAATTTACACCTAAAAATGTAATTTTGGAACTTTTGTGAAATGCCAGTAAAAATGTGGTGGTGCCAGTAAATTTTGGGTGTTGTGCCAGTAAATTTCAATCTGGTAGGTTGGCGACACTGCTCTGGCTGTATGTTTAGGGTTGTTGTCCTGCTGGAAGGCCAACCTCCGCCCCAGTCCCAAGTCTTTCGCAGACTCTAACAGGCTTTCTTCAAAGATTGCCCTGTATTTGGCTCCATACATCTTCCCATCAACTCTGACCATCTTTCCTGTCCCTGCTGAAGAAAAGCATCCCCACAACATGATACTGCTACCACCATGTTTCACGGTGGGGATAGTGTGTTTAGGGTGATGTGCAGTGTTAGTTTTCGGCCACACACACAGCGTTTTGCTTTTAGGCCTAAAAGCTCAATTTTGGTCTCATCTGACTAGAGCACCTTCTTCCACATGTTTGCTGTGTCCCCCACATGGCTTCTCGCAAACTGCAAACAGAACTTCTTATGGCTTTCGTTTAACAATGGCTTTCTTTTTGCCACTCTTCCATAAAGGCTAGATTTGTGAAGTGCACCACTGACAGTTGTTCAGTGGACATATTCTCCCAGCTGTGGATCTCTGCAGCTCCTCCAGAGTTACCATGGGCCTCTTGGCTGCTTCTCTAAATAAATGCTCTCCTTGCCCGGCCTGTCAGTTTAGGTGGATGGCCATGTCTTGGTAGGTTGCATATATGTATATGAGGTTGTTGGACCAATTCTAGGGACAGACTGTCATATCCACATCCCTAAGAAGTAAATTGGAGAGAAAATTGTGAGAACACCACTCTCCCATAGGTGATATGTCACTGAGGTAAGCACATACACAATTGATAATGATAAAATATAAATTTATTACAAATATATAGTAGCATAACATTTTAACAATAGCATTATGGAACATTGGCCAAAAATGATACTCAATCCATTTAAAAACTTGAAAGATGCTTGTGCATGGAGTAAGCCAACGCGTTTCGCAGTGTCATTAACTGCTTCTTATCGGCAGCTCTACATGCATCTAAATTGTCAGTCAACATACAAAAACATCATGAAAATAACATTAGTCTCATTTACAATTAATTTATTCAACAGTTCATCATATATATACAGTATAATACCATTAATAAAAGTGCTCACCAAATTACATGATATTGATTATATGCAACATGCAGCATCACAGAGAAAGGATAGACCATCATCCAGCAAATGATTAATGATGTCAGAGTCATCGATCTGGTCTGGTGGACATCAGATCACATCCAAGGCAATGTGGTCATCAACCAATAGTTATCTGCAATACCAAAGACGTGTACTTAGATGTAAAATTCTTTACATCATCATATATGCAGAAGTTAAAAATGTCCAAAAATACACTGATTATTGGGTGATAAGTACAGAGGGGGGGTTTGGTGGGCCCCTACAAGCCAGAAAGTGCATATGTACACATGTACACCAAGCATGCCCCAAATGTACCATGCATACCTACCTAGACCACCCTAATACATGCATGAAAACAACCATCCAAACATATGTACATACAACTATCCTCAGGCATGACACAGTGGGCGCCCTGAAATTCTACCAAAAAGCGATACCCATATCTAGCCTGGGACATCACCCAAACAAGCCCAACATATCATACATCTCGACTAGATCAACCAGTACTATACCACCCTCTAAAGGGCACCAGGAATTCATGTCCTAAGTATATAAGCATAATTATATAGGGTCAGCCCAGCCTATGACTAATTAGCTGGATGTAGTAGAGATAACATGCATGGTGGTGCATGGATCTAGGGTACAGATTACCCCAAACCCTAGTGCCTTATCTCTCCACCGCCGTAATATGCATCCCACTGAGTACGACCGTCCCCTTCGCCCTAATTAACGCAATCCCAACTGAGCCAGACACGGCTTACCAAAGTCATATCCGGAGCGGGCGCCCCTGTAGGGGAGCATGTGCACAACCTCCAACCGCGTCCAGGGACTGCAATGAAGGGGTGGCGCACACAGCACCTCCTGTTTGCCAAAGGAGCTAAGGCAGACAGATACCAAGGAGAAGAGAACCTCCTCGTCCACCGGGGCACCCGAATGCCTCACCACACAACCACGCCAGACGAAGGCCAGACCCCACCCAATAATGCCGGAAGATTGCAAAAAACAACAACAATACATACTATAAAATAAAGTGTATATCTCTCTAAAGAAAAGAAAACATTTCAATAGTTATATTACTATTATTACTATTACTTGTTCCCAAAAGTGAGTGCTGTGTTCATTCCTGGGGGCATAGTTGCCTTTTGATTATAGATCCCTTTGGCCTCCTGTTGTATGATCTTTTTATCGAAATCACCTCCCCGTAGTTGCTGGGGAATTACTTCTAAAGCAAAAAATTTAATAACTGAAGGGTCGTAGCTATGATTAAGACCTACATGTTTGCATATTTGCGTGTACAGAAGACCAACATCAAGATAGTACAGGTGGTCCTGTATTCGTCTAGCGAATGTGCATTTAGTTTTCCTGATGTAGAATGCTTTACATGTGCAAGTTGCCAAGTAGACCACTCCCATTGGTGCGACAGTCTGCATATGTCTTGGATTTGACATAACCACCCCTGGGTAATGGACAGATGTCACCTTCCCTAATCCAGGGACATTGGCCACAACTGCCCCATCTGTAGGTGCGTACACCCCCCACTGCTCCCTCCAGTGGTTATGGGGGTGAGTAGTGGCTATGTACCAAATTGTCCCTGATAGAATGGGATCTCATATATACTATCTGTCAGGGTACTCACCAGGGCCGAGATGCTGAGAGCGGCTCCCCTTGCAGCTGAGTGCGCTATACCCCTGGAGGTGGCACAGAGGGTATCGGGCACAGAGAGGCACGGGTCGCCAGGCACTAGTAGGAGCCTGCGTGTTGAACTTCTGTCTGGTAGTAGTCCGTGCAGGGTACACCCGGACGGTGATCAGCAGAGGAATCAGACTGGGGCTCCAACACCTTGGACCTGAGGTAGATAACTGGAACAAGTATGTAGAGAAGCCAGGGGGTCAAACACAGCAAGCCGGTAGGAAGGAAGTCCGTTTAAACAAGCCAAGGTCATACACAGGAATCAATCAATAGGAGAGTCCAAGACAGGCCGGGGGTCAAACACTGGAGCAGGCAGTAGCGAAGTCTTTAAAGAGAAGCCGAGGGTCAAACACTGTAGCAGACTGAAGAGGAATCCGTTAAGCAAGCCGAGGTCAAGGTGCAGGAGAAGTTCAAGGATGGTCAAGGAAATCCGGGTCACAACAGGCAGGAGTCAATAGTAGAACAAGGAACAGGAACACAGAAGCTGAAATGACAAACCAGCAATAAGCCAGAGAGCTGGGCTGCCTTTTATAGGGCTAATAGGGGAACCCACGTGTGCGGCTAAGATGCGTACGTGCGTACGTGCTTACGCCGTTTCGCCGTCCGCTGACTTGCACGTCTATGTGCGCCGTTACGCCGTGACGCGGTCTGCTGAATCGCGTACCCGCATACGCCTATTAGCCATTCTGCCACGCAGGCGTACAGGGAAATGCCGGTACTGGCAAACAAAGTTTCTATTATTCCTCTGACACTATCCATGGATGACTTAATACATATTTAGAGATTACAGGTTCCTCTGCAAAGAAATGCCAATTGTGGGCTACCAGTGCACAAAATTGTTCCTATTGGGCACTAAAGGTAGTTATCAATTTAGTGGTGGTGTTGTTACTACGAGCCCTAGGTTTAAAAATAAGTGGTTCTCGTTGATTTGATTTTGCCCTTTGGTATGCCTTTTTCAGGACTTTTTTGCTGTAGCCCCTTGTTAGGAGTCGCTAAAAAAGGGCTTTGGCTTCAGATTCGAAATTCTCCTCTCTGGCGCAGCTTTGACGCAGCCTGATGTATTGGCTGAGTGGAATGCTGTGTACCAGAGAGCGAGGGTGGGCACTGTTATAGTGTAGAATGGTATTTCCAGCAGTTTCTTTATGATAGCTGTGTATAGAGTCACCAGGATTGAGAACCAATCTCAAGTCCAAGAAGGGAATACTATGAGTATCCGACTGCATGGTGAATTTTAAATTAAACTCATTAACAGAGATCAATGTCATAAATTCCAAGAGTTCACTCATGGTGCCCGTCCAGATGACCAGCACGTCGTCAATATACCTCCGTCATAAGAAGATATTACGGAGATAAATTAATGCACCGTCATCTGCAAACAAGGATCTCTCCCACCCCCTAGGTACAGGTTGGCATACGATGGGGCACAGGAAGTCCCCATCACAACCCCCTGCACCTGGAGGTATGTGGATCCATTAAAAAGAAAAATCTTAGATGTAAGGATATGGTCCAGTAACTTTGTGACAAAGTCACAGAGCCGCTAACTATTTCTATCCTGTTCCCTCAGGAAACCTGAGACTACCTCGCCCCCCTTTCCATGGGGAATACTGGAGTATAGAGCTTCGATGTCAATAGCCACTAAAATTGCTCCTAGTGGGGCAGTTATGCCCTCAATTACTTTTAGCAGCTCCAGAGTATCCTTTAAATAGGATGGTAACCCCATAACATGGGGTCTGAGTTGATTGTCTATATATTTTCTTACTGTTTCCGTATGGCAGCCAATTCCCAAGACTATTGGGTGTCCCAGGGTTTTTTTTTAGGTTTTTATGGACCTTTGGGAGGGCATAGAATGTAGGTGTGATGGGCCATTTAACATCAAGATATTCAAAAAGATCCTTGTCAATAAGATATTGATGATAGGCCTGGGCAATGATTGCTTTATACTGAGATCGAAGATCAGTGAGAAAATCATCAGGGACTGGTTGATACCATTCTGTACTGCTCAAAATCGCCTCACACATATCTATATATTGGTTCCTGTCCATCACGACCACATTCCCGCCCCTATCGGCCAGGTTAATGATAATTTGGTCATTCTGGACCAGGCTTGTTAAGGCCTGTTGATGCGATTGTGTGAGGTTACTGATGGGTTGACATATTAAGGGTAGGCTATCAATTTCCTTTGTAGTTTGCTGCAAAAATGCCCGGACAGCTGGAGTTGAGGGAATTTTTTGGACTTGGCTTTAAATTTTATGGGTTCAAGTTCTTGGTCTGAATCCTCCTCATCTGAAGAGGAAGTGGCTGTATGCTGGGCTCCGCCAGCCTTTTTATTCTCATCCAATAACTGGATGAGGCTTTTTAGTGTCCGGAAGTCCTGAGCTTTGAAGTCTTTATACATATCCTCATCCCGTGTTCCTTATTAAATATATATTTATAATGCAAATAAATGCAGATCTTTTACTAGTTTAAACTTATTAATTTTTTGAAGGGGGCAGAAACTTAGGCCCAACTTAAGTACCTCAGTTTCAGTTTGGGACAACGGGTAGGAGGATAGGTTGACTACATCTAGTCCTGATCATTCTGCGTCTGTTTGACCATGAATGGGTCTATCTTCCCCATTCGTGTCGGTGTCATAGGAGTCTGTGGCATATGAGCTAGGCCTAAAGGAAAACCACCTGAGTTGGTATTTGGCTTGGTTTGGTTAGCTTTAGGGGTTGCTCCTTGTTCTTTATATGTGCTTGGGTTAGCAGTGCTTTCATCCCCAAACATAGACATTAATGTTGTGCCCATCACCGATTCACCACATACAATTAACGGTGTCCCCATATTTCCCACATGTTGTGATCCTGGAGGGGGTGCATGAGGTGAGACAATGCGTTTTTTGTTTGTTCCACCGTGTGTGTCATACCCACCACCATTACCACGTTTACGTGCACGTCCCCTTCTGGTTGCTTCTTTGTGTGCCATACTGTTCGATACCATACTGTGCCATACTGTTCGATCTCTAGGAAGAAACAGAGGAAGACATAGAAAGATCAGAATCAGATCTGTACATTGGCATATCTTGATTAGGGTTCTGTCTAAATGGTTTTCCTCTTCTACTATTAAACCCTTTCTGCCATCTATATGTGTAGCCACCCAAAAATGCAAGTTTATCCTTATAGAACTTCTGGTGCTTTTTTACCACTAGGTTTTTTTTTATAATTTTCCAAAAGTTGTACCAAATCCTGTTCTTTTTTCTTATAATCAGGATTTTGGAGTTTGCAGTTGTGCTATACTCTTTCCATTTTCGGATGATGGCTTAAACAGTACTCCGTGAGATGTTCAAAGTTGGGATTTTTTTTTTAACCTAACCCTGCTTTAAACTTCTCCACAACTGTATCCCTGACCTGTCTGGTGAGTTCCTTGGCTTTCATGATGCTGTTTGTTCACTAAAGTTCTCTAACAAACCTCTGAGGGCTTCATAGAACAGCTGTATTTATACTGAGATTAAATTACACACAGATGAACTCTCTTTACTAATTAGGTGACTTCTGAAGGCAATTGATTCCACTAGATTTTAGTTAGGGGTATCAGAGTAAAGGGGGCTGAATTCAAATTCACAGCACACTTTTCAGATATTTATTTGTAAAAAAAAATGTAAAACCATTTATCATTTTCCTTCCACTTCACAATTATGTGCTGACAGTGTGAGGAGAAAAGTAGAAAGTTGTTAGCCGGTTCTGTTACAGGGATAACGTTCCCCACATTGCTGTCCAGTGCTGCTAATCAGTGCCCACCAGTGCTGCTAATCTGTGCCCATCAGTACTGCTAATCAGTGCCCACCAGTGCCAACTGTCAGTGCCCATCAGTTCTGCCAACTAGTGCCCATCAGTGCCTCATCATCAGTGTCACTTATCAGTGCCTGCTATCAGTGCCACCTCTCAGTGCCTTTTAGTGCCGCCTATCAGTGCCCATCAGTGCTGCCTATCAGTGCCAATCAGTGCCACCTATCAGTTCAGCCTCATCAGTGCCTCCTAATCAGTGTGCATCAGTGCCACCTCATCAGTGCCTATCAGTGTGGCCTATCAGTACCCATCAGTGTAACCTTATCAGTGAAGGAGAAAAATGACCTGTTTGCAAAATTTTATAACAAACTATGAAAAAATTTATTTTTTCAATATTTTCGCCCTTTTTGCGTTTGTTTATCAAAAAATAAAAAACCCAGTGGTGATTAAATACCACCAAAGGAAAGCTCTATTTGTGTGAAAAAAATGATAAAAAGTTCATATGGGTACAGTGTTGCATGTCTGTGCAAGTGCCCCCAATTCTTCCAAAGTGGAGGCACTTTAATACGGGAGGTTTATTACTGGCCAGATCACTAGGCAAAAACAGAGAGGAAAAGGCCTAATAAAAAAAACAAAAAAAACAATGCAGCCACCAAATCTAATGATTGGTAAGCTGCAATATATTACATTTTCGGTTTTGAGTTTAGTACCACTTACACTAAAAGTAACGATCAAAGTATAATGAGACTTCAGCAAACTCTGGCAAAGTGAAATCAATTTTTTCCTCTAAGCTTGAGAAATAAGGCCATTGGTGCCAAGTATATACAGTAGAGAACATTACACATTCTTTATGCTATCTACTGTGAAAGCAGTGTGTAATATCAAAGTGGCCAAGAGATGGCAGCATTGCGTTTGTTGTTATATCACAGACCTTGTTTTTCACAGTGATTTTTCAATGGACGCTTATTCCATGGAGGTATCCTATAGAAAAGGATTTGTAAACACTAAAGCTGCCATTACACAAAGACATTATTAATTTTACAAGATGTGTTTGAGTAGTGAAAAATTAACAAAGCATTTTCAGCTTAAGTAACATGCGGGCCCTACAAAAAGCACTACAGATCATCTGAAAGCTCGGGTGTATCTAAAGCTTGTCTTGTTTAAAAAAAAATAAAATACATTTTTATGAGGGCTCAGTTTACATTGGTGCTAAAAGTTGTGTTCCTAATTCCCTGAATGCTACCAGATGCTACGAGCCCATCAACTCTCATTACTTCTCCTATCATCTTAAGGGCTTTTTTTTTTTTTTACTGCCTCTGATCACCCAATTGAACAAGACAAGCAGCCTTTTAGGGCTGTACACATGCTAATGGGCATGCCAAAAATGAAACATCATGTTGCATTTGGCTGGCAGTACTGCCACAGAACGTGACCCATTTAAGTTAATGGGGCAATGCACACGGTTGTGGTGCATCAGCATTTTCACTGCCTGTTAAAGGCCTCTGAAAAGAAATCCACCACAAATCACTTTTCAGAGGGGAAGCAAGAGCTCTGAAACAAAATTTCTATTAAGCATCTGTGTGAACAAGGCCTTATATAATCAATCCATTTCCATACATTCTAATGTTACAGGAATCTCATTCTAATTTTCATTTTCAAACTGTGGCAGATGTAAGTAAAAGATGGGTCTATTTCTGCCCACACTTTATGAAACGTAATAATGATTTCATTGAAAATGCTGCAAACCCTTGGAAAAATGTCTGTTGATCTACCCATTCATAGCTTCGGTGAAATAGTGAATGGACCTTTTTTTCATTTGTCATTTACAATGTATTGTGCAATAAGTGTTCAGACTGGTTTAACATGTACTTGGAGGGGGACGTGTCACCGTGAAAGCGTGTTCCTTTGCATTCAATTCGTTTCTTAAGCTTACACAATGTAGAAATATTTTCTCTAGTACAAAAGTCATGCTTACATTCCTAAACAGACGTTGACACACATAGATTAAAATACATTTTCTTTGCTTCTTGAAAGGCATGTTCTCCAGTGAAAGTGCAGAAACAAGGTCAACTTTTCTAGATTTATATGGAGAATGTATAGAAAATGTCAGGGCCCATTCACACCATATGTGTTGGGCAGCATTGGCCACACAGTCCCAACACATAGACAAGGCAATCTTTTTTATGTCCTAATATTTTGGTTCACACCAATGTGGTGTGTGTGTGTTGGTGTGCGCTCAATAACAGTAGGACAAGATGCATTTTTATGTAGCACAGTGCTTTGCAATGCACTACACCTTATCACATGGTGCTGTGGTGTATAAAGTTGTAATTTTGTGACATTTCGGTAAAGTTAAAAAAGGTAAACATGGGTTAATTACGAAGGGCAAATCCACTTTGCACTACAAGTGCACTTGGAAGTGCAGTTGCTGTAAATCTGAGGGGTAGATCTGAAATGAGGGCAAGCTCTGCTGATTTTATCATCCAATCATGTGCAAGGTAAAAAGGTAAAATGCTGTTTTTATCTTCCTTGTATGTCCCCCTTGGATCTACATTGACTGCACTTGCAGTGCACTTGTAGTGCAAAGTGGATTTGCCTTTTGTAAATAACCCCCATAGTGATGCTTTGTAAATGTACACTGCCCTGCCTCCACTGGTGTGATTGGGAACTGAAATTCCCTTCATCATATCATACACATAACCGCCATTTTCTTTGCTTTTTGAAAGGCATGTTCTCGGGTGAAAGTGTGGAAAAACAAGGTAAACTTTTCCAGATTTATACTGAAGATGAATAAAAATTTTCAATTTGGCAGAATTGACCACACAGTCCCAACGCATAAACAAGGCAAGGTGTCTTATATCTCAATATTGTGGTTCACACCAATGTGCTCCGTGTGTTTGTGTGAGCTCAAAAAAAGTAGGACAGGATGCATTTTTATGTAGCACAGTGCTTTGTGACACACTACACCTTATCACATGGCGCTGCAGTGTATAAAGTCTTCATTTTGTGATATTTCAATAAAGTTAAGGTAAACATAGTGATGCATTGTAAAAGCGCACTGCACTGCCTCTTCTGGTGTGAATGGGGACTAAAATTTCCTTTATCATGTCATACACATAACCACCTCTTGTTCTATGCAAAGATCAATACAAATAGACTATGCCTAGTTTCACCTAGGCAGAATCGTTCTTATAATTTTGACTGTGTTGGATGATTGTGCATGTGTTTGCAAAGATGAGATCGGGGTATGATGACTGGATGGAAATGGACATTTTTTTTATTTTTTTTAGAGTACAGAGAGACTAGAACCCCTGTCAGATTTGTATTGCTATCTGTAGAGATCCACTCTTTCTATTTGTCCTGGTGACCAATATCCCTGAAAGTGAAAGAAAATCCCACATTTGAGTGGTCATCAAAGAAGCAGCAACAGAGGGAAATCTTCCTAATGGGGCACTAGTTCTGGTGACTACAAATATTGCCTTCATTTTGGAAAGATTTCATGCATGCATGTGCACACTGTGGCATGCCAGACCTGTGGTTTGTGAGCGCATGTGTGGGATCTTGTGCATTCACATACATCGTAAGTTTCCGAATACGTTGCAGATACCTGTGGCGCCTCTGTGAATGTGCAAATAGGAGTTTCAAAATGGCGGCATAGACGACAAAGAGCTCAGGGCTGCAAGGAAGACCTTTGTGGCCTGTAAGAGCCGCAGTAGGTCTGCGCATGCATAGGATCTTGTGCATTCACAGACACAAGGTCTCCAATACATGGTAGATACCTATGGCACCTCTGTGAATGTGCTAATAGAAGTTTCAGGATGGTGGCATAGAAGACGAGGAGCTCAGGGCAGCATGGAAGATGATGCTGGACTGCATAGACTAGTATATATTTCTGAATTATTGCACAGGGACAGTTTATCCTGTGATTTTGAGACACACCGCAGACCTTTGTGGCCTGGAAGAGCTGTGGTACGTCTGCGCATGCATGGAATCCCTGTGGCGCCTCTGTGAATGTGCAAACACGAGTTTCAAGATGGCGGCATAGAAGATGAGGAGCTCAGGGCTACAAGGAAGACCTTGGAGGCCTGGAAGAGCTGCGGTATGTCTGCGCATGCATGGGATCTCCTGCATTCACAGACACCATCAAGTCCCCAATACATGGCAGAGACCTGTGGCGCCTCTGTGAATGTGCAAACACGAGTTTCAAGATGGTGGCATAGAAGATGAGGAGCTCAGGGCTACAAGGAAGACCTTTGTGACCCGGAAGAGCTGCAGTATGTCTGCGCATGCATGGAATCCCTGTGGCGCCTCTGTGAATGTGCAAACACGAGTTTCAAGATGGCGGCATAGAAGATGAGGAGCTCAGGGCTACAAGGAAGACCTTGGAGGCCTGGAAGAGCTGCGGTATGTCTGCGCATGCATGGGATCTCCTGCATTCACAGACACCATCAAGTCCCCAATACATGGCAGAGACCTGTGGCGCCTCTGTGAATGTGCAAACACGAGTTTCAAGATGGTGGCATAGAAGATGAGGAGCTCAGGGCTACAAGGAAGACCTTTGTGACCCGGAAGAGCTGCAGTATGTCTGCGCATGCATGGGATCTCGTTCATTCACAGACACTGTAAGGTTACGAATACATGACAGAGAACTGTGGCGCCTCTGTGAATGTGCAAACACAAGTTTCAAGATGGCGGCATAGGGCTACAAGGAAGACCTTTGTGACCCGAAAGAGCTGCGGTATGTCAGCGCATGCATGGGATCTCGTTCATTCACAGACACTGTAAGGTTACGAATACATGGCAGAGACCTGTGGTGCCTCTGTGAATGTGAAAACAGGGGTTTTAAGATAGCAGCATAGAAGAAGAGGAGCTTGGGGCTTCAAGGAAGACCTGTGGCCCCGGAGAACTGCAGTATGTCTAAAGCTCAGGGCTGCGTGGAACACGACGCTGGACTCCATGGACTATTAAATATTTCTGAATTATCCTACAGGGCCAGTTATTAGCTGGGTGGTGTGCAGTTTTTTCCTCAGGTGGGGTGAAGCCACCCTCTGATGTATACTAAGAAGGGAATATGACATCTGCTGCTCACTACAGGAGTATATAGGACATTTTATGAGGCACCACGTCCTGCATTCACTGCATACCAACCAGGGGAGCAGACAGGCTGCCAGGAACTAAAATGCCCAGCAAACCCCTCTATTACCTAAGAATGATATAGATCCATAAATAACTCGGTGTGAACACATAGTAAGCCTTTATTATACTGTATGAGAACGGGAGTTTATTAGGGAAAGCAGCACATTGCACTGAGGAAAAGCAGCACCGAGACGCCTCACGTTTCATAAATAACACCGCACTCTAATGCGTCTACGCCTTTTTACTACGCTATCCCTCAACCAAGCTTGGGCGGGGAGAGGGATACTTAATTAAAAAAAAAAAAGACAGCACCAATCAGAGAGCGCCATTCGCCTCCAATGCATTCTCATTGCTCCATAGCGGTAACAGGGCGGTGGGCGTTGATTTGCAGCATTATGGAGACTAGCAGGCTAGGTTGAAGGGCTGGCAGCTCCATGAAGTGTACTGTATAGTGTGTGTGGCGGTGGTCACGTGTCGCTGTGAGGGAGACTGAGGAGGAGGCGGTGGCGGGAGCAGTGGAGGGGGGCGGGGGCTGTGCGGGCTCCCGGGAACCCAGACACAGACACAGCTTGTTTTGGTTTATTTCGCAAGGAAAGGTGGGGGGAGAGAGAGCGAGAGGAAGCCTGGCACACAACTCCGGCAAGTCCGGGAGCAGCGGCGAGCACCTTCTCCTCACCGGGCGGGCATTTCTCATTGCTGCTGTTGCAGGCTGGCCGGCCAGGGTCCGTGCACCCCGGAGTGAGTGCAGGAGGAAGAGGAGGGGTGAGGAGAAGTCAGTTGGCAGCCGAGGGTGGGAGAGTGCAGCAAGCTACCTGCCCTCCTCTTCCCATCAGATGCCACTTTCTGCAACGCGATGGGACTGAATGGGGACACAGTACACAGGCGGCAGTGATTGTGGACAGGACTGAGCCCACACAGACACCGCAGTGCTTGCAAACTTGGAGCACCGGGGGGATCTGCAGACACATGCCAAGCAACATGCCCGGGTGTGTACACCACGTCTGCCCCCTGCACACCATGACAGTACCGGGCTCCCTGCAGACAAGCTCAGCTCCTCTCTGATGGAACTCTGCACAGTGGATCTATCTCCCTACAAGCACGATTTCTCTATATCTTTTTTTTTTTTTAGGACTGCAATTTTTAAAATTTTTTTTGGTGCTGAATAATCTGTGAATTTGCATAGCGTACCTGAATTTTTTTTTTTTTTTACAAGGACTACCTTTTTTTTTTTTTTTGACTATTTATAGGATTGAAATAGTATTTATACTTAATTTTTTTTTTTTTTTTTTTGGTACCATGGCCAGCCCTACAGACCCTCCGCCTCAGGACAACTTCTCCGACATCAAGAAGGTGGGCTACCTTAGAAAACCTAAGAGCATGCACAAAAGATTCTTCGTGCTCAGGGTCGCCAGCGAGTCGGGCTTAGCCCGACTGGAGTATTACGAGAACGAGAAGAAGTGGAGGCATAAGTCGGGGGCCCCAAAGAGGTCCATTCCACTCGAGAGCTGCTTTAATATCAACAAGAGGGCGGATTCGAAGAACAAACATCTGGTGGCTCTGTACACTAAAGACGAGTGCTTTGCCATTGCTGCTGACTGTGAACAAGAACAGGAAGGATGGTACCAGGCATTGGTGGAGTTGCACAACCGAGGGAAATCGCACCACAACCATTACATCGAAGGGGCTTCCAACGGGACGCACGATGGGATAAACGGGGAAGACGTTTATGGCGAGGTCAACCCTCCTGGCCTGGCCTTTAAGGAAGTGTGGCAGGTGATCATGAAACCAAAGGGTTTGGGACAGCTTAAAAATCTTGTTGGAATCTACCGACTGTGCCTGACCCACCGAACCATTAGTTTGGTAAAGCTCAACTCTGATGCAGCGGCTGTGGTACTGCAGCTCATGAACATCCGGAGATGTGGCCATTCAGAGAACTTCTTCTTCATTGAGGTTGGTCGCTCTGCTGTCACGGGGGCTGGTGAGTTCTGGATGCAAGTGGATGACTCTGTGGTGGCGCAGAATATGCATGAGACCATCCTAGAAGCTATGAAAGCACTGAGTGATGAGTTTCGACCCAGGAGTAAAAGCCAGTCTTCATCTAATTGCTCCAATCCAATTTCTGTTCCTCTTAGAAGACATCACCTCAACCATCCGCCACCCAGCCAGGTGGGGCTAAATCGGAGAGCCCGCACCGAGAGTGTCACAGCCACATCTCCTGCTGGAGGAAATGCGAAACATGGCTCTTCTTCATTCAGAGTTCGGGCCTCAAGTGATGGAGAGGGCACAATGTCCAGACCTGCCTCAATGGATGGCAGCCCCGTAAGCCCCAGCGCAAGCAGGGCTCAGTCGCATCGGCGCACTGGCAGTTCTCGACTTCATCCACCTCTTAACCATAGTCGCTCCATTCCCATGCCCACAACACGCTGCTCTCCCTCGGCCACAAGTCCAGTCAGTTTATCCTCTAGTAGCACCAGTGGGCATGGTTCTACTTCTGACTGCTTGTGTCCTCGAAGATCGAGTGCCTCTGTATCTGGTTCCCCTAGTGATGGTGGCTTTATCTCTTCTGACGAATATGGATCAAGTCCTTGTGATTTCAGAAGCTCTTTTCGTAGTGTAACGCCAGATTCTTTGGGGCACACGCCACCAGCTCGGGAAGAAGACCTCAATAATTACATTAGCATGGGCAAATCTAGTAGTCTCCTTCAAAGAGGAACACAGCAGAGATGCCAGTCAAGTAGGGGTGAGGATACTTCTGACCTTGACAAAGTTTTCAGGAAGAGGACGCATTCATCCGGCACTTCCCCTCCTACTATTTCCCACCAGAAGACCCCATCCCAGTCATCAATTGAGGAATACACCGAGATGATGCCTTCTTATCCTGTGTGCCTCGCCTCATTTAGGCACTCTGCTTTTGTGCCCACTTATTCATATCCTGAAGAGTGCCTGGACCTCCACCTGGAAAATAGACCAAACCACAGTGATGATGGTTACATGCCTATGTCACCTGGCGTTGCCCCTGTGCCTACTAAAAACAGTGACTATATGCCCATGAGTCCTAAGAGTGTGTCTGCTCCACAGCAGATAATTAATCCAAGACGCCATTCACAGATGGATTCGAATGGTTATATGATGATGTCTCCCAGTGGTAGCTGTTCCCCAGACAGCTGTGCCTACAGTAAGATTTGGACAAATGGAACCAACCCAAAGTTGTCCATAGAGAGCAATGATGGCAAATTGCCTTGTAGTGACTATATAAACATGTCTCCAGCCAGTGGCTCCACTACAAGCACACCACCTGACTGCTTTCTCAATTCTGTTGAAGAGCCATCCAAACCTGTTTATTCATACTTCTCTTTGCCAAGGTCTTTTAAGCATGTTCACAGGAAAAGCGAAGATGGTAGTTCACGGGTATCTGTTAATTCTGATCATACTTTATACAATGAAGAATCTTCTTCTTCCTCCACAAGTAGTGATAGTCTAGGAGGACAAGAAACCCTGCACTGCAGGAAAGGAGAATCTTGTGCTCAGGTGAAGAACAGATTAATGAGGCCCACAAGGCTATCATTGGAAAGCAGTAGTAAGGCAAGCACTTTGCCAAGGGCACGAGAGCCTGCTTTACCTCCAGAGCCTAAGAGTCCTGGTGAATATGTCAACATTGAATTTAGTGAGAAGGCCTTCCCTGGGGGTTTTATATCTTCCATGCATTCACCACCTTATGTGCAGAGTCGAGTGGTACCACAGAGAGAAAATATATCTGAATATATGAACATGGATCTTAAGCACTGGAAGGCCAAAAATTCCTATGCCTCCTGTACGCCATCATATAAACAGTCATGTAAACCTGCAAATACAGTGTGCTCTTCTGACGTATCCAGCAGTCGCCCACCTGTACGAGGAAAGCCAATTACAAGGGACTATATGAGCATGCAGCAAGGTACCATATGTTCAGATTACAGCCAGTTACCAACTGCCAGGATCACTGCCAAGCCAATTTCTCCTTCTTGTAAAAGTAATTATGCTGAAATGTCAATCGGTGGGAATCCTGGTAACCTACCTGCTTCACCTCCTCCTGGAAATACAACCTTAACTGAAACGTCTTGCTCCTCTCTTCTGGGCCAGGGCTCTGGCCCCAGTGCATTTACCCGAGTCAGCCTAAGCCCCAACCGCAACCAGAGTGCCAAAGTTGTCAGGGCCGGTGACCCACAGGGCAGGAGGCGACATAGCTCAGAAACCTTTTCTTCTACCCCTACTACAGCCCGGGTAAATGCTGGCCCTGTTTCTGGGGATGATGTAAAAAGACACAGCTCTGCTTCCTTTGAGAATGTTTGGCTGAGGCCAGGTGATGCTACACGGAGAGAATCTTTGCAGCCGTCAGACCACCATCATAATGGCCTCAATTACATTGACCTGGATCTTGTCAAGGATTTGAGTGGACTGGAACATTGTAACTCTCATCAGCCTGGGATCACTCACCCCTCGGAGGAACTGAGTGCTTATGCTAGCATCACTTTCCATAAGTTGGAAGAACATAGGAGCCAGGCAGAAACAGAAGGTAGGTTTCTCTTTTTCTCAAATCTAATCAGAGCTTTTTGCCAGCTCCAGATGCACTGTAGTTATCTTATGTTTGCACTGTCTAGGTCAGGGTTTCTCAACCAGGGTTCCTCCCGATGTTGCTAGGGGTTCCTTGAGCAAATTCTATCTATTTACGTTCTCACTGACACTGTAGATCTTTTAACTATCTGTAGGGGGGGTATGGTAATTCTTTCAAATCGCCACAAGTGTAAGGAACATTCTTCCCACTGACCGTCGCACTAATGTATCAGCATTTTTAGCAGGGGTTCACTGACACCAGAAAGTTATTTCCATGCTGAAAAGGTTGAGAAATGCTGTTCTAGGTTTTAAGGTGCCATATAAATATGCCCCACAGTAAACCCTAAGCAGGCTGATTTAACATTTAGTTTATGTAGACAACCTGAGTTGTATGTGTAGTTCCTGAAAACCCCTTTTTTATGGTATACTAATTAATTAAATCTATACTTATCCCTTTTTATTTCTATTTGATTAAATGTGAAAGAAGGTTTGCAGTTTGTATTATATTTGATTAGCAGTGTGCTTGATTGGTACAGTATCTTGGTTTGGGGAAAAATAAATCTGATCTTGGTAGATAAAATGTAAATGTAGCTTCCATGTAGTTCAATTGATAAAGCCACCAAACTTTCAAACTTTGTAGATGCAGTGCCAAGTGCTGCTAACCAATATTTTGGAATTTCCCCATCTTTTTTAGTCACTATTTTAAAATGAACAGTTCCTTATATTTTTTTTTCTTTTCTTTTCTCTCTTTAAAGTGGTAATTAGAAAAGTTATTTTTTTTTTTTTTTATGTAATTATGTAACGTTTAAAAATAGATGAGAAAATGTAGATGTAATCCTATGACATACTTTGCTGTAGCTTTGAAACTATAGTCTGGAACTTTATTATATCATACTTGGAATGTTACGTTGTAGGAACTTGGAATTAGAAGCCACACGGTGGTTTTCCCCCGACTGAATTCTATATGGTCTGTGCTGGATTTGAGAGAGCAGATGTGTAGAAGTCATTGAAGAGTTGCTAAATGTTCTTCTTTTTTTTTTTTTTTTTTTTTTAGAACGTACAACTTAATTGTTCTCAGCCTTTATTTTTTATTTTTATAGATGTTTAGGGTGTTCTGTTTAGCGTCTGTTAGGTGTCTCTTCATGTATCACATTTTGTCTACAAGTAATTTTGAGAAGCTAACCGCATATGAATGAACTGAATGCCTATTAGATAAGTAAAAATAAGTTCAAATACTTGCATGTAGGTTTTTTTTTTTCTTTTTCTTCCTTTCAAGCAATTGAAGATGCTTGGTTTCACAAATCCCTGAATGCTCATTTTCACGCCTTCAGAACAACTCCCTTAAGATCCAGTGTTTATTGATGCTTCCGAAACTTAATAACAAAATGAAATCCTAACGGGTTTTGCTTGAAATCATATCAGTGCTCTTTACAAGTTTAATTGCATGTTGAAAATGCAATTAGATGCAGTCCTTTCAAAACTTGTCATGTTGGTTTTTTTTTTTTTTCCACGATATCCAATTATTATTTTTCATTAGTGCTTTTTACAGTTGTATGCTTTCCTAAAGTAACGTATTCTGTTTTTAGAACTTTGAATATATTTGATTCTGAATTTGACCTTGCAGCATTTTTTTTTCTTGTGTGTTAGCAGTCAGAAATGCTTGGCTGCAGTGAGTATTAAATGTTTTTGTGTATCTTCCTATATCTCAGAATATTGTGATGGCCACATTGAAATGCTTTTTGCTTCTGTTCACCATTTCCATGTGGACTAACATGACTAGCTCAGTGCTTCATGAATGAACAAATTAGAGCGTGGGAATCTACCATTTCATGGGCTCATTGCTTCTATCCCGCCCTCTCTTCCTTCTTATTAGCACATATCCGCTTAACCCCCAAGCCTCTACATAACCATTTGGCAGGACACCCTTCTGTGCATCTGGTTGTTTACTTTTCCTCCTGAATCAACACAGTTTGCTATTTGCTTGTATGTTTTCATAGACCCCACATTGTCCTTTAAGCGGTCATCAGCTGATTACTATTCCATGTTGCTCTTGAATCCAAAGCATGAACGAAGTGACTGAAAACAAAACCTGTTTGATCTTTAGATGCACTATTTCTCTTTAAAGTTTTAAAGCAATGCAATCAGAATTACAGGTAATTTTCTACTTGCCTCAATTAATGGCCCTTTTACACACTGTTGAAAGCCTTCCTGACTCGCCCAGTTTGCAGATAGAGTCAAGCACATCACTTTCTGAAGACATTGGAAATCCTGGCTGCCACATGCTTCACTTGTGGGCAGGTGTGTGCTTTTACTGCTTGGATTCAAGAGACACCCTGTCTGCTTTTTGTGTCTAATGTAGAAGCAGCTGATGTTTACTCTAACCTGAAGCCCTGATTTTCTTTTTTCATTTAAATTTGTGTCCATTTCAAGCTGATCTGCAGCCACTTGAGCAACAACATAGCAATCTGAGACCACGGGGTTATTACAAAAGGCAAAATCCACTTTGCACTACAAGTACACCTGAAAGTGCACTTGCTGTAGATCTGAGGGGGACATGGAAAATAAACAGCATTGTAGCTTGCACATGATTGGATGATAAAATCAGCAGAGATTCCCCTCATTTAAGATCTTCCCCCTCAGATCTACAGCGACTGCACTTCCAAGTGGACTTTTAGTGCAAAGTGGATTTGCCTTTCGTAAATAACCCCCCATGTAATGGTTGTAGTTTGACCGGTTTGTTTTCCTGAATCCCTCCCTCCAGTGCACACCTGTAAATTGCTCTGCAGACAGTTTTCTGAGAGGTAATTGCAAGACAGTAAGGTAAATAACTAACATGGGAGTGACTTTTTTTGGAAAAGGATGCTAATCCAGCTATGTTTCATGGCAATTTCTAGATGGCTACAGCTCCGTTTTCAGTTTGAGAACTGAAGATTTCCAATTTTATTTAAAATATTTTATAGTGGGTTTTTCCTTCACCCCCCCCCCTTTTTTTTTCTTGTATGAATTTCATTTCAGTTTTTTTAATTTTAAAGTGCATTTTGACATTTGCAGCCAAATTGGGATAACAGCTACTTTAAATTTGTTACATGTTCACATTAACATGGCATAAAAAAAAAAAAATGGTGCTTGCTTACTTTTTAACTTCAACTTGGCTTTCCCTTCTTGTGTAATGTTAAGGTGGGGCTAGGAAGGTAAATCCATCATTTAAAGCAACATTTAAACGCCAAAGCAAAAATATCATATATTGCAGCTTACTAATCCTTTAAAGTGACACTAAAAGCTGTTTTATCTTATTTTTAAATTAAAATACCTGTTATACTTGCTTGCTCTGTGTATTGGCTCCCCCCCCCCCCAAATCCACTGAGTGCCCCGAAGCCGCTCCAGTGCTTAGTTTGGCCCTGCTCCCTCCTTACTGACTGTGATCGACAGCAGTGGGAGCCAATGGCTCCCGCTGCTTTCTCTCAGCCAAAGAACAGCTGCTGCTCTTGTGCACATCGTTGGATCAGGCTCAGGTAAACATGGGGGGGGGGGGGCTGTGGGGGGAGCTGCATTATTATTATCATTATTATGCTCATTTTTGCCTTTTTATTTTTACGTGGTGATCCGGCCAGTAACTTCCTGCATTGGTGTGTATCCACACTGGATGGGCAACAGAGCCACTCTTAGACAGCAATATTGTTAGTTTGGGAAGCTGGTAGTGTTAAATGCATTAGAAGGTTTAGAAACACTAGACTAACAAATTAAAGCTGAACCCCCCCCCCCCCTCCCCCTGTAGTGTTAAATGTTTTTTCAACCCCCGTAAGGCCCCTTTCACATGTGTAATGCTGCTGAACCACGATCTGCAGTGGATCTCTTTGTCAGCAACAGCACATCCATGGTTAGCAGGCAACCAGAAGGTGATATTCTGCCAAGAGAAGTATGCTGCTGACTGAAAATGCATGTTTCCTGGCTGTCTCTGGCTTAAATTAAAAGATCAGAATACATGCAACGAGGTAGTGATGCATGATATTGAATCTATTGGATTAGCATGGCAGCCAAGCAGCTAGCATTATCCGATGCAGAGATCAGCAATGGCAGACCATATGGTTCTGTTAGCCTGGCCTTCCTTTAAGGTAATAAGCTTATGTGTACTGTTCATTCCTTCTTCCTTTTTTTATTTTTTTTTATTTTCACTGTCTACGGATAATAAACCATGTCTTGCTGTACATCTGCTGGTTTTAGGACATACTGGACTTGGCTCAGTATTACATAGCTGTCTTTTTATAATTTTTTTTTGTAGGGTGGTGGTGGTGTGTTTTTGTTTTTGTTTTTTCTGCCGAGGTGGATAACGTTAGGCTCTCCAGCTCTTCTGGAAACTTCAAATACCAGTATGCCATGTTGCAACAACTAGACATAGTTGCAGATTTCCTAATCCACAGTTCATTTTTTTTTTTTAAATTTGTTAGCATTTGGCAACTCATTTTATATAGGGGTTATTTGTGACTCGCTGTCATTTTTAAACGTTTTATAGCTTGAACTTCTTGTGAAATGTGTCAATATTTATTGCAATGTGAGTGTACTTTTTATAATACCTGGTAATGTATCCTGTCACATTACACCATGGAGGCTATTGCATTTTATCATAAGTAATGTGATCTGGATAAACAAATATACAAGTTTAGAAGGAGTTTGGTCCAGTTGTTTGGCATGACTATATGCTTGCTATCAGAGATGTGTGCTCGGTGAACTGAAGTCACACAAGGTAATGTGATCTTGTACGGAGTACTTGTGTGTGGGAGTTAGGTCTGTACAAAGTTCTTTGCAGCAACTGAATGCATTTTTTATTTTATTTTCCTAACACTCCCAATTTCTTCTTTAATTATGATTATTAAATCAAGGTTTTACTTTGCTGTTTTCTGTGATTTCAGGAGTGTCTTTTAAAGCCTGCTAAGACATCTGTCGGTGGAGGGCAGCTTTATGTATCCATGTCCCTGTTGAAAGTGAAAACTATAGCTAAAAATTAACCAGTGAAAGTTCTTTTTCACTTTAAGTTATAACCCAGCGACAACTGGAAAAAAAAAATGAAATGCTGATAGGGATCTCAGCCTCAACGTATATCAAAGTATACTGCACAGACTTGTAGACCCCAAAGTAAGGCTACTTTCACACTGCGGCCGCCTGAGCGCCAGCTTTTAGTGGCGCTTTAGCGCTGTTTAAGCAGCACTTTTCGGCCCCAGCTAGCTGCCAAAGAAAGGTTTAAAAGCCTGCAGTCCTCTGCACCCAACATTGTATAAATAATATCTGGTGGATTATTATAGTGTGAATATGGCGTTAGTAGATTGGAATTGTGATAATGTCCAAAATAGAGCGAGTATTTCCTGGAAAAAAAAAAAAGCGTCGGTATTGCGGCGCTTCGGAAGGGCTGCCTATTTATTTAGATGGGCAGGGCATTTTTGGAGCGCTGTATACAGCGCTCCCAAACTGCCCCAAAAATGCTGCTTGCAGGACTTTTTCTAATGTCCCGCAACCGCACTGCCCCAGTGTGAAAGCACTCTGGCTTTCACATTCGGGCAGCATGGGAGGCAATTTTCAGGTGCTTTACAGGTGGTATTTCTAGAGCTAAAACGCCTGAAAGCTGCCTTAGTGGGAAAGGGGTCTTAGGGTGGTTGCATGGCTCCTCCCAAGACCTCCTGCTCTCAAACTCCCTTGTCACCTCATCCCATGTTCGCCTTCAGGACTTCTCCAGAGCCTTCCCCATCCTCTGGAATGCTCTACCCCAATCCGTCCGATTTTCTCCTACTTTATCCACTTTCAGACGATCCCTGAAAACTCATCTCTTCAGAGAAGCCTATCTGGCCCCCACCTAACAACTGTACATTTATCTTCTCAATCAGCTTATCACCCATAGTTATTACCTTTTTGTATCTCTTGACCTTCCCTCTTAGATTGTAAGCTCTAAGGAACAGGACCCTCTGATTCCTACTGTATCAAAGTGTATTGTATTTGTACTGTTTACCCTCAAGTTGTAAAGCGCTACGTAAACTGTTGGCGCTATATAAATACTGTATTATAATAATAATAATAATAATAATAATTGGTACTGTGTAAATCCAATCATAGAGAAAGCCAAGATTCAGAAAAGTTCCCAAAGACCCATATTTGAATAACAATGTTCCCAGGACATGGCCCTCATCTTCAAGGTGGTGTTTTTTTTCTGATAAAGGACTAGTTAGCTTTTTCTGGATCTTCACCTTCGCTGCAGTCTTCTGGGACACATCACAAGTCCCAGAAGACTGCAGCAGTTGGCCATTCATAAAGTACAGCGCGGCTTGCACGGGTGCAGTAGGAAGCTGGCTGTGAAGCCGCGCATGCCTTCACTGCCGGTTTCTCTTAGTTAAACCGGAGTTCCGGGGAAAAAAAAAAAAAAAATTAAGTCAGCAGCTACAAAAAGTGTAGCTACTGACTTTTAGCCCGGGTTCACACATGTGCGGTGCGAATTGAAGCTCAGGTTGCTCAGGTTTCACTGCGAAGATAAAAATCAGTTCAGAGGTTCCTCTGCGTTTTAGCTGCGGATCAGTGAGCAGGGACGGGGGGGGGGGGTGTAGTGAGGAGAAGGAGAGAATTCATGTTCAGAACGGAATGCATCTGCGAATCAGATGCGTTCCCATAGAAGATAATGGGCTTGCCATTCGCACCGCAATGCCCAAAAAAACGCACACTTTTTTGTGCAATGCGCAGTGCGAATGCAACGCACATATGTGAACCAGATGCATTCAAATGAATGTATTTTAAAATGTCCTGCGAATTGGATGCGGTGTAAGCCGCATCTAATTCGCATAGGTGTGAACGGGGGCTTAATAATCGGACACTCACATGTCCAGCCGTGCGGGCATACGAAGCCCCGCTCCTCTCCACGGCGCCATCATTCTTACTGTGGGCGAGCCGCGCTGCATGCTGTGAATGGCCGGGCAATCTTCTGGGACCTGTGACATGTCCAAGAAGATTGCAGGGAGGGAGGGGGGAGAGGTGAACTTCCTTCTGGTGCTGCGAAGCCCCGGGAGGAAGTTTGAGCTGGATGCCTCCTAATAATAAGAACGGCTAAAGTTGGCAAATAAAAAAGCGTTTGTTTTTGGGGGGGAGACTGAAGCTCCTCCTTTAACCACTTCAGTACAGGGCATTTTCACCCCCTTCCTGCCCAGGCCAATTTTTAGCTTTCAGCGCTGTCACTACTTTGAATGACAATTGTGCGGTCATACGATGTTGTATCCAAATTAAATTTTGATCCTTTTTTTCCCCACAAATAGAGCTTTCTTTTTGTGGTATTTGATCACCTCCTGCGTTTTTTATTTTTTGCACTATAAACAAAAAAAGAGCAACAATTTTGAAAAAAAAAACACAATATTTTTTACTTTCTGCCATAATAAATATCCCAATTTTTTTAGGCCGATATGTATTCCTCTACATATTCTTGGTAAAAAAAAAAATCGCAATAAGCGTATATTGATTGGTTTGCGCAAAAGTTATAGTGTCTACAAAATAGGGGATAGAGGCGGACATATTTGATACTTTTGACACTATTTTGGGACCATTGACATTTATAAAGCAATCAGTGCTATAAAAATGCACTGATTACTGTATAAATGTCACTGTCAGAGAAGGCGTTAACACTAGGGGGCGATCAAGGCTTTAAATGTGTGTCCTAGGGAGTGATTCTAACTGGGGGGGGAGGGACTGATGAGAGGAGGAGAACGATCGGTGTTCCTATATACAAGGAAAATACGATCAGTTCTCCTCTCCCCTGACAGGACGTGGATCTGTGTGTTCACACACAATGATCCACGTCCCTGCTCTGTGATGAGCAACTGCGGGTGCCCGGTGGACATGGCGGGCACGCGCACCGGGTCCCGTAATGCGGCCAGGGCATGCTCTCCACAATGCCTTGAAGCTGAGGCCGTCATATGACGCTCGCCCGGAGGGACGAAGGGTTCCTGCGACCGTCATATTACGGCGGTATTATGGCGGTAGGCAAGTGGTTACGTAAAAGAGTTTTTACACTTTAATTGTGCAAGTATAAATATAGTATGCAAACGGAGGTGCTTGGAAAATGACAGAGGGTGACATTGATTGTGAACGATAGTGTTGCTGTAGCCATATACTCTTCAGTTGGATTGCTTGTGGGGTTTCATTTTTAGCCCCTGTTCACACTGATGCGATTTGACATTTCTAAATCGCATGACAAGTCGCAACCCTATTTCGTGCCTATGGAACCATTCAAATCGGTGAGACTCTGATTTGCACCAATTTTGAAAAGTTCCTTCACCTTTTTTTGAGATTTCATGTGCAACTTGCATAGCTATCTGTGCATGAAATCGCACAGTAAATTATTGAGTATGCAAACCGAGGTGCTTGAAAAAATGATAGAGGGTAACATTGCTTGCGAAAGATCATTTTGCTGTAGGTGTATACTCTTCCATTGGATTGCTAAGTGGCTGCAAAGATTCTGATTGCTGATCTTCCTTTTTCTCCTTTTAGCTGGCAAGCATTCGATTGATCTAAACCTGTCACATGCTGTTTTCCTTCTTGTTTTGTGTTTGTGTGTGTTCTGAAATCCTCTTTTATTATAGTTTTTGTTCTCAGGCCAGGCCTTTTCCTCTTTCCAAATCAGCAAAAGACTGAAGAAGTGATTGACTGCTGAGAATGGTATATCAGTTTCCCATGTTCTGGCCAATCTACTGGAGTATTTCTTACTTAATTAAACCAGAGGAATGCAATTCCATTCCCGGATTTCTATTTTTTTTTATTGTTAAAGCCACACATCTATGGATTTGTTCATATCCTGTGCAGACAAGGCTTCTTCTTTTGAACTTTCTGCTGAATAATTGTTCAAGTGAATATTTTGTTACATGTTCTATTTTTATAACATTTTAGCACTGTGTTCTTCGGGTATAAAGGTATATAATGGGACTACACATCTGATAAAAGAGTAAGCAGGGGGAAGGGGGTGTCCATATTTACCAGCTATCATATTTTCTGTAATATGGCCAGCGCAGCAGCAGCATCCTATGTTACTTGCACACCTCTTCTTTATACTTGTCTACAGATAACAAACTAATGGTATTACTTAAAAGAGAAGTAAAGGGTTGTGTGTGGTGTTTTTTTTTTTTTTTAGATTCATACTTCACTAGGTGGATGCAGCATGGGTCCAATGCTGCATCTGTACCCCGGCACCTCTGCACTGAGGACCAAGTGACCAAACACCACAGATCACTCCACAGAGCTCCCCGAGCAGAAAACTGTAGACTGACAGTCACAACTCTCTGCTCTTCCTCCTCGCTCATTGGTGCGCTGGGCTGTGGAGGGGATGGGGGCGGCCAGCTCAGGCTCTTAGCCACTCACTGAGCGACTGAGCCGGTTGTCAGTCCAGTCACCTGGCGGTTTCAGACTTTGTAGGACCTGCATCCCTTTTAGATGTGATTTCCTATTGGAAGTATCTAGAGCTGCACGTTTCTGGCTAAAATGAGAATCACAATTGTTTTGCTTAGAATAAAGATCGCGATTCTCGTGACCTAACATCCTTCACATTATACAAAAAAAATTGGTCTAACTTTACTGTTTATTTTTTTTATTCATTACATAGTTACATAGTAAGGTTGAATAAAGACACCAGTTCAACCTGAGTGAGTGTGGGGGAGTGTCTACAATTGTCCCTATTCCTGAACATTGTCTCTCATTAGGATGCTCATCTATTATATTATTATTTTTATTTAAGGTACCCATATAGTGCCGTCAATTTACGCAGTGCTCCACACATACATCGCACAAACACATCAGTCCCTAAATGAGCCCACAATCCAAGGTCCCCAACTCACATTCATATACTAGTGTACAGGGAGAACATGCAAACTCCAGGCAGGTAGTGTCGTGGTTGGGATTCGAACCAGCGACCCTTTTTACTGCTAGGTGAGAGTGCTAACCACTACACCACTGTGCCGGCCATTAAAGTGTATTTTTTCCAAAAATATTGCGTTTGAAAGACCTCTGCGCCAATATAGTGTGACATAAAATATTTCAACAGCTGCCATTTTATTATCTGGGGTCTCTGCTAAAAAAATATATATAATGTTTGGGAGTTCCAAGTAATTTTATAGCCAAAAATACTGATTTTAACTTGTAAGCAACAAGTGTCAGAAAAAGGTTTTGTCTTTAAGTGGTTAAATTGACCTAATTTACAGACGAAATTCATTCCTTTGATCCTAAAGAACTACATTTTACAATGTTTCTCTTTATCTCAGATGTGATAAATTTGGCAAGCTGCCTGGATTTTTTTATTTTTTTGTCAGAGGTGAGCAGAGAACTTTCTGCACTTGTTACATAGAAGAAGGAAATGCTGTTTTAAAGCGGGGGTCCACCTATCTATCGTGTGGTGTGTTTTTTTTTTTTTTTTTTTTTTTTTTAGTTCATTCACACACTTTTCTTCTCAGCATTACATACTCACATAGTGTGTGTGTAATATGTCCGCCTGTGTCAATTTTCGTCGGAAAGAATAACTTATATTATTCACTGCAGGCGGTTTCCATCTTCATTGTGGGCATTTGAAGCCCACAAGCATTTATTTCCTGGATGCGGTGAATGCTGTGCTCCCAGCATTCGCTGCTCGTTCCCGCACATGCTCAGTGGCATCCTGGGAAGCCTGAGACTAGCTCCCAGGAGTCTGGGAGAGGCTAGAAACACGCCTACTCCAACGGGAGGAGAACCAGGAAGTGCAAAGAAGAATAGAAAAATAAAAGGTAATTACGGCGATTTAAATTTTTTTAAACTGCATGTCAGCATCTAGGCAAGGAAGAGAATACATACAGATATTGTTCAAAATTTGGGTGGAACCCCGCTTTAAGATAGTGAGGAGAGTTGAATCGCAATCTCGATTCTTTAACGAATAATCGTGCAGCTCTAGAAGTATCTCACCAAAAATGACATTTTTGTTGAAGGGGATGCCTGAAATCTGACTTGTATCTTGGTGCAAACTTCTGAGAAAATCAGTGAGCCAATCACACAAGCAGGAAATGTTTCTGGGGGACGTTCTGTACACATTATGTATACAGAACACCTCGAGGTAGCCAGATTGCATTGTATTTTCAGCAAATTACAGAGCTGCAGATTGAAAACGAAAGGTAATTTTTAAAAACCTTCAATTAAAATATGACTTGTGTCTCAATTTTATATATGCTATATTTTTTCTTTACTTTTTTTTTTCCCCAAGAAAGTGGAGTTAACCTTTTAAAGTAGAACTTCACTCTCCCAATCAAAATTGACTATTTTATTATTTACTTGTTTTACACTTCTCCCCCCCCCCCCTTTTCACATTTCCTCAGTTACTTCCTGTGTTTTTTTTTTTTTTTTTTTTTTTTCAGCTAAGCACACCCTTCTGTCTGCATGCCTGAGCGAATGGCAGATGGATTCTAGTAAGTATATGCTAGATAAATCATCTGGCCATACTCAAGATGGCCACAGCCG
The DNA here is from genome assembly GCA_037952925.1 of Lithobates clamitans. Taxonomy (NCBI): domain Eukaryota; kingdom Metazoa; phylum Chordata; class Amphibia; order Anura; family Ranidae; genus Lithobates; species Lithobates clamitans. Next base: position 1,609,172 of record JBBGZY010001357.1, on the reverse strand, counting down.
GAAGGGACAGGGGTTGTTTTTCAAAGTGATTTCTCAGCAAAATAAAGCATGGACAACTTGGATGGATGGGGGGGGGGGGGGTTGCTTTGAATATTAACAATTAATTAAATAGTGTTTTTTGTTTGGTGCTCAGATGCAGTGTAGTTCTGCTTTAAAGTAGACCTATGCTTAAAATGTGAAGTAAGACTACTTAAAGTGGAGTTCCACCCACTTTTACAACTCTTCAGCATCCCTCACTAAACTGTGCACTGTAAACAAATTGGATATTTTAAAAAAAAAATTTCTCAGCACCTACTGTATATCTGCTGTATTTATTTTTCACTTCCTCCTCCCTGGCCGCGGCCCATCGCATCATTTCCTGTTTGCAATGCCTTCTGGGAAGGGGCGGCAACTTCCTCTGAAACTGCCATTGCTATGGAAACCTGACCTGAAACCTATTACACTGCTTGTGCTGCACTGAGCATGTGCGAGATCTGCAAGGATGAGATCCAGGAAGAAATACAGTCTGGCTTCAGATGCCCACACTTAAGATGGCCACGGCCTGCTGTAAGTTTATAAAATGACAAACTACTGCTATAAACTAACAAAACAGACCTTAGTTTACAGACTAACTTTACTAGAATACATTAAGCTTGTGTATTATAGGGGTATTTTTATTTAAAAAGTATCATTTCGGCCGGAATACCACTTTAATAAAGCTGACAATGCAATGATTACAAACGTGTACTGATTAGAAGCAGCAGAGTACTTCCACCCTCTTTTCTTCTAGTCTCAGCAGATAGGGCTGCCTGCAATCAATTTTTTTTTTTTTAAACGGAGTGTGTAAAGGAGTTTGAGGATAGAAATATGGAAATTTCCATTGTTGACTGTATTTTTAAACAGGCTCCAGGGCTGTCATCCTTATCCTTGCTTTACTGTATAGTGACGCCAGTGGCATCGGAAAAGCTCTAGCTCCTACCCTGCATGCCAGGTCAGTGAAGTCTCAGGATTACAGCCTTCCAAGTCTACACCATTAAAAAGAACTAGTCTCTCCATAATTCTATCCTGAGAGGATCATCTTAAAGGTAATCTGTCATGAAGAAAAATGCCTAAATGAGAAGCGACAAATGGAGGCTTCTGGAATCCTGGCCTGCATGCTAGTTCTGGGACAGGACATCACTCTGTTTAACCTTTACCTGAATTTCCTAGGTCATAATGAAGAGAAACTGTTAAAATAGTTTTTAAAGTGTGTGATCTGTCAGAGGATAAGTGTCCAGCTTCCCGTCTGATCCTGATCCTGCCAGACAATTGATGTCTTTAATACATGAATAATTCAGCTACAAATTACAATTTTCATTTTTTATTTTTTTTCCCCGGTGGACTTTAGAAGCTGATTTTGTGCGGTATGCCTCACTGGAACATCTTGCTAAGAGAAAGTGAAACCGTACTAACATTAATAAACCATTTATAAAATTGCTTCCCCTTACTGAGGGCTCCTGACAGCTGCTTATACGTCTTCAGCTTTCCTCTTTGTACACTATTCATTATTGTCTACCAGTTTATTTATTTATTTTTTTTTTTATAGGAACTCTATGGGCCTACATGCCCAGCATTCCAGTGAAACGTGTTAAAGACCAATAGGATAATATTTAGCCATTTAACAAATGTCACTTTTATCTCTAATATAGCCACCCTGTTTGGTAATACTTCTATTAACTCTACCCTTCACCATTATACTCTGGTTGCTGCTGATTTTATTCTCTGTAAATCTGGCTTTCTATTCACAATTAAAGTGCATTTAGGAAAAGGGTGTTTAACATAAACTGAATGATTTAATGCCGCGTCTCTAGAAACTGCCCTTTTGCTATGTAAATATCTCATTTTTTGTAAGATGGGAATGAGTGTTCCACTTGTTTATCTTATTTGCTGGAAAGCTTAGAGATGTAATGATGCACAATTTTCTGATATAGCTTGACATATCTGGGTCAACTCCTCAGAAGATGTCTATAGAGATTTATCCTTAAAGTAGCTAGGAGATGTTCTCTTTGCATGTAATATTTCACAACAATGTTTTGATGCGCTGGAAATTTTCAGTAGTGTAGAAAATGTAGCTTTTTTTTAATGACTTCCTTCCAGTGAAGGTGGTTTTTACTATTTATTTATTTAGAAGAGTAATTTCTTTTGACAGAATTGGTTTGGCTATATGCACAGATCCACTTTTGAAAACAATAGTAGTAAGGATTTACTAATAGAAACAAAGAGAGCAGCGCCATCTAAGTGCAGCGTGATAAAAACATTTTAATATAGGACAGACTATTTTAAACTCACAAGATTGTAGAGATTACAGTGCATGGCACTGATGTAGGCGCACGCATGTTCCGAATGTGCGTCCCTCCCCACTCTCTCACCATCCAGAAGTGACGTGTCCTGCCGAATCTGAGAACCAGGAAGCGTTGGGAGCCACCAGCGCAGCCGGGAACATCAGCTGCCTCTCCACCTGCGAGCTGACCGCCTTCCCCCAGGAGTGGATGAATTTCCTATACAATTTCACATGCGCTGTAATCTCTACAATCTTGTGAGTTTAAAATTGTCTGTCCTATATTAAAATGTTTTTATCACGCTGCACTTAGATGGCGCTGCTCTCTTCTTTTGTTTATACTGTCTACAGAGCCCCTTCTAGCTTGTTATGAGCCGGCAGCCATCCAGAGTCAGCCCATCTGTGACCATCTACACCTTTTGCTGCATTTGAACTTTCATGCACGGACTCTCCACTATAGAGAGTAGATTAATCGCCCATTTCTCTCTATTTGAGCTGACAGCGCGCACATGAACATTTGTATACAATATTTCCAGGATTTACTAATGATGTAGCCTGCTGACAGATATTCTGTGTTTTTAATGTCAGAATTAACATGTTTCATTATTTGTGCCTAAATTGTAAGAGCTGAGGATATCCAAAGGCTAAATAATTTTCCTCCTAGATGATGAAATGAAGATTTGTTAAGGTTAAAATATTGCTGTATGATTTCAACAGGAATTTTTTGAATTTGTAGGATAATTTTGCTGCCCATGAGGTAAGTATCCAATTGTGCCCCCGTACACACAAGCTCACCAATCGAGTCCGCCTGTCTATTTATTTATTTTTTTTCGGCGAACCCAATTGGACCCCCATTTTCCTCCTATGGAGTGACGGGCCTAAACATCCAATCCTGTCCGATCTGCTAAAAACAGTGGTATCCCGTCCATCAATCGGATGGCAGTTCGTCTCTTTTACACCCAACCACCCATAGAGGAGAGCGGGCTGTGTCTGCTCTGCATAAGCAGAGTGGGCACAGACCAGCCATCCACCTGCTCAGCGGGGATCAGCAAAGCCTGCCCCATGTGGAAGGGGCCTTAGGTAGTTTTACAATTCCCTATTTTACTGTTATGGTAAAATGCTAATTATTTTTTCTTCCCCCAAACCCATTTGCCTGCTCTGCCACATTAGCTTTTAACAGTAGAGGCTAATCTCAGCCACAATAAAATGGCACTAGCTGTTATGGCACACAGGAGCACAGGTACTGCCACTGGCTGTTCTTGTACACAAAAACAGGAGTACAGGCAACAGTTGTGGCATCTGGAAACAGGGGTACTGGCATTGGCTGGTGTGCCATCTGGAAACAGGGGTACTGACACTGGCTGGTGTGGCATCTCGAAACAGGTGCTGGCATTGGCTGGTGGGGCATCTGGAAATGGGTACTGGCATTGGCTGGCTGGTGTGGCATCTGAGTAATGGGGTACTGACTTTGGCTGGTGGGGCATCTTGGAACAAGGGTACTGACTTTGGTTGGTGTGGCATTTGGAAACGGGTACTGGCATTGGCTGGTGTGGCATCTTGGACCAGGGGTACTTGAACCAGTGGCTCTAATTGACAAACAGCGACAGTTCCTGGACCTGTGCTGTTGTAGAGCGCTGTGTAAGGACACTTTCTTTTGCATAATGTATTGTAGTTATGTGAGAAATTCCACTGGTTCTTCTGTCATTACTATTGGCTGCAGGAGCAACAAAACTTAAAAAAAAAAAAAAAAAGTGAATTTGCTTGTTAGAGCTTCAAATGCTCATATGGGCGCAGTGTGTCATTCGACATTTTTGTGATCACAAATCTGGGAAAAAAAAGATGCATTCATACCGTTTCTTCTCTATGGAAATCTTTTTGATCTTGAGTATACACCCAGATTCTTTTCACCTGCGCATAGTGTTATGTAACATCAAAAGGAAAAGTGAATCTCTTAAACTGAAGTGGGGCCTCAAGCTGTACTGGTCTGCCTCATAATTTAAAAATCTCACAAACCTGACTAAATTGTGGTACTGTAAATTGCTTCAAGCCCGTCTTAGAGGAAAGGAAGAGTTCTCCCCTGCACTGCAAAGGTTAAATGCTCATTTAGGTCTAAGGGGCTGCAAAAAAAGAGTTTTTCTTTACAGATACTCTGAACATGCTCCTTCTCCCCTGTTTCGGTGAGGGACTGTTCCTTGGTTTCCCCATGTCCAGTGCAGGGCTATGAGCTCTGCATTGGACTTGATGCCAGAGGACCTGTGACTGTCAAAGGGAGCAAGTCTGTGGGAGTAAAGGATCAATGCTTTTTTGCATCCCTCCAGACCTAAACTATTACTTTTTTTTTTTTCTAGCATGTGCTCACTTCTTTCAGTTGTTTAGGTTTGTTGGTATGTTTATAAAATGTTTGCATAGCTATTTGTTCAGCAAAACTGCATTCATTCTGTGTGAATTAACCAGCATTCGCTTAATGGCTTTAGGGATTTCTCGCACAGTGTATAAAGCTGTGGCTGCTAGTGAAGCAAAATAGAATTGTCTTCTGGTGTTTTTCTCTCTGGATCAAATGCTCTTGGGGTATTTTTCTGAGGATCTAATGTAATAAGTTGCATATTAGAATGTTATACTTACCAGAGAATGCCATACAATAACGACATGTATAATTTGCATTTGATAACATTGAAATAAAACCTGATTTACCAAATGATTTACATTTTGTCCTGTGAAAGACGACCTACATTTCAGAAAATATCATATGGCACATATTAGAAATGTCTGCAAGGATATCATTCACAACTTTGTGCGAATGCCGATACATTCACACAGCAAATTTTATCTCAAATAGACCCCAGGTATAGTTTTTGATCTAGACACATACATGTCGAACTTGCTCAGTCGTTGTGCCAGACTGTGTTTGTTGTGTTTGCCAAGCATCTCTGGTTTTATCACCACTTTACAACATCGACAGCCAGCTGCAGATTTGCATCCCACCTGCAGTGTCCTAATTAGCACGATGTCTGAGACAACTGAGAAAATCCCTTATTGCTGCAAAGAGTTCGTCAGGCAGACAGCGCCACTACCTACTGCCACAGATATGATGAAAAGATTTAATCTCTTAATAATTAATCTGCTGGGAGGAGGATCACTTAAGGTCGACAATGGGTGTCTGCACCTTGAAATGGAACGTTACTGGTTTTCCGTTTTTTTTTTTTTTTTTCCCCTCTTCCTAGACCAAGCAAATTTTTTAAACTGGTCTCCAGGCAGTAATAAGGAAGACATTTCTGTTCTGAGCATCAACTCCCCAGAAGCTAGTTAGAAGGACCTATGACCTGCCACCCCTTTGCTGGAAAAGCTCTTCCTTACAAAACACAATAGTCCTAAGCCAAATTGGAAAATTTGATTGTGAACAGATTTACGCAGATAGCACTTTTATGTAATTATTATTGATAGGAGTGTAAAATGAATTATACAGAATAGTGGCTAAGCCATGAAAACTCATGCAGGGTGTGCAAGGCAACCACTTGTGGGGGAAATATATTAAAGTGATTGTAAAGGCTATTTAAAAAAAAATAACAAACAGGTTTCTATTTACCTGCTCTTTTCCTCTTCTTGGTGTGCTACCATAGGAAGCTGCTTCTGATTTTGGCACACCTGGGGGCTGAAAGTGGTTGTAAACCTAGTTACACCACTGTAATAAGGCTTACCTGTAGGTACTATAAATATCTCCTAAACCTGCATTGTTTAGGAGATATGTACTATATACGATTGCGCCTACGCTATCAGCGCATGTGCTGTGAAGAAACGACCTTCACTAGCATATGCCGTGACTGACGGCTCCTGCGACTCTGGCCAGTCAGAGCTGGAGTCCGCAGCCCTTGAAGGAAGAGGGGCCAAGATGGATGAGGCCACCAGCAGGTTTGCAGGTAGGTGCCACATAATGGGCTAGTATGCGATGCATACTAGCCCATTATGCTTTTACTTTGCAGGGGAAAAAAGAGGAAGTAAAACCCATCAGGCAGCTGTCGTCCTTCATGTGGTCCGGTCAGGATCAGAGCCCGCTCGCGCGGGAAAACGATCTATTTTGAAATAGATGGGGGGTGGGTAGGGGGGTTAGTCTGAGGAAGGGGGCGAGGCTTAGTGGCGTTGGCATGCTTCAATGTCCACAACGCGGGCTGCATAGCTATAAAATGCACCTTTTTTTTCAGGTGCATTACAGCTGAAGGAGGGACACAGAGCGGACGGGTGGCATGTGAGTGTGGGTGACACAGGCATTCCCAGGCACATTTACTTAAGCATAAGGCTGAATTTAATAGCAGCAGCAGTTGCTGAACTATTGCTCAGCAGTGGGTGCGTTTTTTGGTAGTACCTTTGCGTTTGTGCTCAGCACTATGACCAGAGGAGGTGGTACAAATGCCACAAATACCAAGGACACAAAGGAGTCGCCCTCAGGCCCTAAAGACCCTCCCTCTGCAACACCATCCTGATCTAGGGAGGCTGGTCAGAGTGAACCATTGGTGTCATCGGGGGCTGCAATTGCTTCCGACACTTAGGCCCTGTCTGTATAACTGAGCAGGTTTTCTCCTCAGCTATGAGAAGTATAGAGGAAAGATTAGTGGCTTTAATCACATCTTCACAGAGTGGAAGAACACACATTAGGTCCCCTTCTACCACCCAGGATCCTCAAACGGAGGAACAGTGGGAGGGGGAAGATGAATCCTCAGGGGACCGTGAAGAGGCTGATGATTCCTCTTCCGAGGGATCAAGTGGGGAAGGACCTTCTTCAGCTTCGCATGCTGAGAAGTTGCTGGTGCATTCTCTTACTGAAATGGTCCGCTCCACATCTAAGCTACCCTTAACTGAGTCGGTTGAAGAGCCCACTTCCTGTTTGGGTTCACTAAAGCCTCCTCAAGCCTTGCATGCCTTTCCTGTCCATTCATTACTAGAAACGCTTATGTATTCTGAGTGGGATCACCCAGATAAGCAGTTTTTCCCTCATAAAAATTTTTCAACACTTTATCCTATGGAGGAAAAGATGTGGAGTATACCAGCAATTGACGCTGCTATATCCTCTGTGAATAAACGTTTGACTTGTCCGGTTGACAATGCAATCCAACTGATAAAAAATTGGAATTCCTGTTAAAAAAACATTTTCTCCTTGGCAGGTTCAGTGGCTCAACCTGCAGTGGCGGCAAATGGGGTATGTCAGTCCTTGAGAGACCATTTGAAATAGGTGCTTAAGGTGTTCCCTGAACAGCAGGCCCAGGAGTTAGCTGAGCTGCCAGCGGCTTTGTTTTTTTTCCAATTGACGCAATCAGAGATTCTATTCTTCAAACCTCTCGCCTTACGCTTGGGTTGGTACATATGCGTAGAATCTTATGGTTGAAAAGTTGGTCAGCCGAAGCGCTATGCGAAAAGCTCCTGGCTGCTTTTGCTTTCCGCGGTGAAAAGCTGTTTGGGGAGGATTTGGACAAATATATCCAAGAATATCAAGTGCTATTTAAGAAAAAGAGTAAACGTCCCTCATTCAAACGGGCTCTTTCTCCAGTGCCAGGGGCATCAGCCTCCAGGCAGTCGCGACGTCTTCCACCATCAGGTTCAAGAGGTAAACCTCAGGGTCGACCCCAGGGATAAAAGAAGTCCTGGGGGAGGAAACCCTCAAGACAGAACACTAAAGCCTCTTTATGAAGGGGCGCCACTGCTTGCTCGAGTGGAGGGGAAGACTTCTGCAGTTCTGAAAGGTTTGGCAGGAAGAATTTCGGGACAGATGGGTGGTCTCCACAATAGCTCTAGGTTACAAACTAGAGTTCTGAGAATTCCTGTCTCCTTGTTTCCTCAGGTCAGTCTTTCTTTCTAACGTTAGACCGACTTTTGTCGCAAAAAAAGGTTATGGTGGTCCCCATGGAAGAGCAGGGGTTGGGGTTTTAGTCAAACCTTTTCACGGCACCAAAACCAAATGGGGGTGTCAGACCCATTCTAGATCTCAAAGATCTAAACCGGTTCCTGAAGATTTGCTCTTTTCGCATTGAATCCATCTTATCAGTAGTCTCCATTCTACAAGGGGGAGAACTTCTGGCATCAATCGACATCAAGAAAGCATACCTGCATGTCCCTATTTTCCCGCTCACCAGAAGTATCTGCGTTTCGAAGTAGAAAAACTTCATTTTCTTTTTGTAGCCTTGCCTTTTGGTCTAGCTACTGCACCTCGGGTGTTTACAAAACTTCTGGCCAGATTAAGGACTCAAGGTATAACATTAGCATACCTGGATGACCTGCTCTTAATAGACCAGTTGGTAGTCCGCGTGGACCAAAGCATGGTCACCACAGTCAACTACCTGGAATACCTAGGTTGGGTCCTCAACCTAGAGAAATCTTCTTTAAAGCCAGTAAGAAGATTGGAGTACTTGGGTCTGGTCATAGATACAGCCCAGAAGAAGGTGTTTTTACCCCAGGCAAAGATCAGCGCCATAAAGGAGCTGGTTCAGGGGGTCAGGGCAAAGAAGGGTCCTTCCATTCGCCTTTGTATAAGGTAAGATGGTGGCTTAATTCGAAGCAGTTCCCTATTCTCCGTTTCATTCGAGACTGCTGCAGAACAGTATCCTATTGGCCTGGAACAAGAAGATTCCGGCACTAGATTTTCCAGTGCGTTTGACGCCAAAAGTGCGCCAGAGCCTCAGTTGGTGGAGGATATCAGAGAATCTGCAGAAGAGGAAATCCTTCTTACCGGTTACCTAGAAGGTGGTAACAGATGCCAGCCTTTTCAGGTTGGGGAGCAGTCTTGGAAGAAGCGTCTGTGCAGGGGAATTGGTCCAGAACCGAAAGGACCTTGCCCATCAACATTCTAGAGATTCGGGCAGCGCATCTAGCCCTAAGGCCCTGCACATTCAGGTTGTAGAATTCTCCTGTCAGGATTCAATCCGACAATGCCACAGCAGTTGCTTATATCAATCACCAAGGGGGCACCAGAAGTCAGGCAGCCCAGGGAGAGGTAAACCTTATCCTAACCTGGGCAGAAAAACATGTGCTGTGCATATCAGCAGTCTTCATTCCAGGGGTAGAGAACTGGCAGGCAGACTACTTAAGTTGCCAGCAGTTGTTCCCGGGGGAATGGTCCCTTCACCCCGACATCTTCTAGGCTATATGCCAAAGATGGGGGATCCCGGATGTAGATCTATTTGCGTCCAGGTTCAACAACAAAGTCGACAACTTTGTGTCAAGAACAAGGGATCCACTCGTATGCGGAACAGATGCGTTGGTGACCCCATGGGATCAGTTCTCACTGATTATTGCATTCCCTCCTATTCTGCTGCTACCTCGACTTCTTCGCAGGATCAAGCGAGAAAGGAAGTCGGTAGGTCTTGTGGCCCAGAAGATCTTGGTATGCAGAAATGGTAAAGATGGCTGCAGACAGCCGTATAGGTCCTCAGGTCTAATTGCACCCTACTTTTGTTTGTGTCCCCTCCCCTCAGGTGGCATTGCTCTGGGGCATCCCATACAGCTATTACTGTGGCTGTGTCCCATGATGTACCATAAAGAAAATAGGATTTTTATAAGAGCTTACCTGTTAACAGGTAAGCTCTTATAAAAATCCTGTTTTTAAGGGTAAACGTTTGCCATTCCACGAGCGGGCGCAATTTTAAAGCATGACATGTTGGGTATCGATTTACTCCGTGTAACCTTCTTTCACTATATAAAAAAAATTGGGCTAACTTTACGGTTTTTTTTTTTAATTCAAAAAAGTGTACTTTTTCCAAAAAAAGTGCGCTTGTAAGACCGCTGCGTAAATATGGTGTGACAAAAAGTATTGCAACTTGTAATTTTCTAGTAAAAAAAGCTGTTTTTATCTTGTAAACCCCAAATCTCAGAAAGAGGCTCGGGGCTAAAGTGGTTAAAAAAAGTGTTTGTCTTCGAGTCCCATGTATACTTTGTTAGATTTAAAGGCAAAGTTCACCTTTAGAGCCCTTTCACACCGGGCCGCCCATAGCGACGGCGGTAAAACGCCGCTATTTTTTGCAATCACACTGGAGACAATGCTGCAGCTGTTTAAGGGCGGATTGCAGGTGCTATTTTTAACGCTATAGCGCCTGCAAAACGCCCTCGGTGTGAAAGGGATCTTAGTAACATATTACTACATTACATGTTATACCCATTATTGGGGCGGCGCGTAACATTGCTAAAGTAGTAGCCCCACATTCCCCTGACCCCCCTTAGTGACAGAGGGCAAGGGATCCTCTCCTCACACTTGCTGTCACAATTTAAAAACAATGTGGCCGGGCCCTGTCCACTCTGCCATGTCATTCATTCAGAGTCCTGTGAATAAACCACAAGTCCCGTCTACCACGAGGGAAGACGGCTTTTAATTATCAATGAACTGCAAGGAAGCTGGTGAGTCTGTTCTTCATTAACCATCTGCCTGTTCGGGAGGTGCGAGCAGGCTGCTGTACAGAGAGTCTGTGGGAGCCTGACATTGTACCCCTAATCGTTTGATTGCAAGTGCAATTCTTTGCAGAGTCCTAAGAAAAAAAAATAATAAATGCACATTTTTTTTTTTTTACCTGCAAAAAAGTTAATTTTTATTTTTTTGCAAAAGTAAACTTATCCTTTTTCAAGTTGTTTACAATTCAGGTTTTTGCAGACCATTTTCAGTGTGAAAAACGCCACTTTTTAGCTGTTACCATAGTAAAAGAATTCATGGGAGTTGAATGTGTTTTTTTTTTTTTTTTTTTTTTTTTCTTTCTGTGTGATGCTTGTCTTGATGTTGTTGTATCTCCATTTGTCTATAGTCAGCATTGCCTAATCTCTCATGCAGCCAAAGGGCAAGTAATATACAGCCTGTGAAGATTCCCTGCATGTTAAATAACTGCAACCAAGCAAGATGTTTGTCTCCTGAAAACAGGATGACTAGAGCTGACGCTGCAGTGAGGTAATTAGAGTACGACCAGATATAATTAAAAAATGTCATTCTGTCCTGTAAATATGAATTGCCTATCTAAGAAAATAATTAGGACTGACAGTGTTTGTGTGAAAGGTAGATGATCGCTTTCCATACCTATTTTTTGTTAATCAATAAAACTTTTACTGAGGATGCGCTAGGTCACGCGCTGTCTATTTTCTTTATGATCACTTTTCCATGTCTTGGGTAGGTTACAGTATCGTTACTTTGCGTCATCTGCGGGAAAGGATCCTGATGTCGGTGTTACTTAGTGCATTAAAGTAATGTAGTGCTGCACTGAACAGGTTAATCATCCTAAGCAGAAAGGTGCAGCTCTGGCATGTTATCTCACAGGCCTTTGAACTTCTGGTTAGGAATGTGCTTCATATGGAAGAGAGAGTAGCTGTTTTTGGTGCTGCTGAGCCTGTGAGGCTTGAAATTCAACAGAGGAATGTTATTGTGTCTTCAAAGCTTGTTTCACACAGGCCTTTATGGGGCCGGATCTGTGGGACAGAGGCTTGCTATTATTAGGCTCTCACAAAGCCCCTCCAGCCTTCCCATTCTGATCTAATTGGGTGGCGATGTCTATTCATCTTTGGGGCTTCAGTGTTTTATTGAGTAGAACATTGCATTGGAATCTGATTTTAGTGAGAAATCTTTGAAAAGTAGCAGTCGTTCTCATGTTTTTGTTTTTTTTAAATGAATAGTTTTCCATTATTTTGCTTGCATAAAAAATACATAGTTGGGTAAAACCTCTAAATGAAGAATAATTTATCATCCTGTCTATGTGAAATGCCTTTGTTGGTTAAAATGCAGTAAACATCTGATGTGGTTTTTTTTTTTTTTTTGTCATAGCCAAGCCTGTTTGTCTAGCAGCCACGTCTTTTGGAGCTGGAGGTTTGGCGTAATGCTGTGATTATTCATTACATAAAGGAAAATATTGTGCACATTCAGTCTGCTGTGTCAGTTAAAGCACAATGTGCACAGCTGTATATCATTTTGCCATCTTATCTTTTTAAAGGGACTGTATATAACAAAGCAAAGACACCTTTCTGATTCATTTGTTCCAATTGAAGTGGCTGACGTCTGTGCCTTATACTAGCTTTGTGGCCAGTAATTCATTGTATAGGCCTAGCCCAGTGATTGTGAACCTTGGCACCCCAGATGTTTTGGAACTACATTTCCCATGATGCTCATACACTCTGCAGTGTAGTCGAGCATCATGGGAGATGTAGTTCCAAAACATCTGGGGTGCCAAGGTTCGCCATCACTAGCCTAGCCATTTGGCTTTTTCACATAGGGTATCTTGCTGTAAATATTCCCTTGTAATGGACATCAGCGCAGATGTCGGCTTAATCTATCAGATCACTGTTGAGTCGCTGACTAACTGCAGAACTGGCATGCAGCCAATATACTTCAGAAGTGTTTGATATTGTGCTGTTCTAGTATTCTGGTTAGGTAGAATAAATAGTTTGCTGTTTTACCTCACCGCTTCTCTACTTCATGTACACTGCTACTGGTAAACAGACATTTAGGAGCAGTTGGGCGTTTTTTTCAGCTGCCCCTGAACTCCTCTCCTCTGTTATCTTATTAGTAAATGTACACAAGGTCCTTTTCGTTTACAGGCAGTTTTCATTTTTGGCTTTTGGAAAAAAACGCTTCTAAACGCAAACACGGCTAAACAGACGTTTTAAACGTCGGTTACTATCTGTCAAGTTAAATCGTTCAGGAGAGGTTGTAAAAATGTCCCGTGTACATGAAGCCTAAATTTCATCTGCAGATCATAATATTTCCTGAGAGGTCCCTTTTGCTGTCTAACACCTTGTGAACAGAAAAGTTAGAGGTTTTTTTATTTTTTATTATTATACAGGATTAATATAGCGCCAACAGTTTGCGCAGCACTTTACAACATTAGGGCAGAAATTACAGTTACAATACAATTCAATAAGAGGAAACAGGGCCCTGCTCGTTAGCGCTTACAATCTAAGAATTGACCAGAACTTTAGCCTTGTGGACTACTGAGGCCCAATTAGTGGCCCTCTATACTGCCCACAGATAGGGTTTTCAAAATTTCCCATTTGTAGGCAGACTGGTCTGGAAAAAGTCTGACCACCGAAAGCACAAGCTACATCTAATTCAGTTAGTACCAGGCTCTGAGGCTGTGTTCACACTGGTACGGCACGACAGTCGCACCACTTTGGATCCAACTTTGCCCTGCAACTTATAGTCTGAATTCAATGAACAGGGATCCGACTTTGATCCCTGATAATACCAGACACTGTGTCTGGTATGAATCTTTAGGGGGAACTCCACGCCAAATAAAAAAAAACGCCATGGGTTCCCCCTCCAAGAGCATACCAGGCCCTTTGGTCTGGTATGGATTTTTAGAGGAAACCCTACGCCAAAAAAAACAGCGTGGGGTCCCCCCCAAAATATACACCATGTTGATGAGGACAAGGGCATCTTCTCAACAACCCTGGCCGTTTGGTTGTTGGGGTCTGCGGGCGGGGGGCTTATCGTAATCTGGAAGCCCCCTGTCATGGCTGGGCTCAGCCCTTCCTTCACTGAGCTGGCTGCTCAGCTGTCGGCTAATTGCCAGCTCCTATCTCTCCACAATTACTCAGCTGTTCATGATATGCTGCTCGTCAGTCCTGCCTACTTAAGCCGTCCAGTCCAGAGGAGATCTGCCTTCGCCTCGGTCAACATCACAGAAACTATCTCCTGCGATCCTGTTCAAGACTTGCTTTTGCTGACATACTTTCTGGCTCCAGATCCTGCTTGCTGTACCACTACATTGGTCCCTGACTTCTGGCTTGGCTGACCATCCGTTCCGGTTACTGAAATTGGGCTTTGTTTTGGCTATGTTTGTTCTTTTTACTTTTATTATTAAACAAGTGTGATTTAACTGTACTTCTGTCTTGGCCTGATTTCATGGTTTCTGACACCCCCTTTAACAAGGGATTCCACAGATTCCGCCCCCCCCCCACCCTATGTGAATGAGTATGGGGTACATTGTACCCCTACCCATTCACCTAAAAAAAAAATTGAAAAATTAAACACATTACACATGTTTTTAAAGTATAATTTATTAAGGCAGCTCCGTCGTCTCTTCCGACTTTCTTCTCCCCTCTCTGGCTCTTCTGCCTCCTCCACTGACGTCTTCTGGCTCTGCCTGTTCTTCTCCCCTCTCCGGGTCTTCTCCGCTGATGTCTTCTAGCCCTCTCTGGTTCTTCTGTCCACTGTCTCCTCCGCTGTCCGGGACATCTCCGATATCTTCTCGCTATATTGCTGGGTCTTCTCCACTGCCTTCTCCCTCTGTTTTGATTCCGATGTTGACTCGACGCTCTCTCCCACTCTAATGCTGGGTGCGCGGTGTGCCACTACTTATATTGGCATGGGGCGGGGTCACTGGTGATGTCACCCAGGGACCCCGCCCCTTATGATGTCACCGCCTGGGGCATGATGGGGCAGTGACGTCATAAGGGGTGGGCCTCCGGTTACCCCGCCCCATGCACATATAAGTAGTGGCACACCGGGCACCCAGCATTAGAGCGGGAGAGAGCGTCGAGTCAACATCGGAAGACAAACAGAGGAAGAAGGCAGCAGAGAAGACCCAGCAAAAGAGCGAGAAGATAGCGGAGAAGACCGCAATGTACCCTATACTAATTCTCATAGGGTAGGTGGCAGGGGTCTGAGGGCCCCCTTGTTAAAAGATGCGGACCAAAGTAGTGCAGGGAGCATTTCAAAGTTGGACCGACTTGTGTCGGACCAGTTAAGACGGCTCCCATAGGGAAACATTAATTTTCACACATCATGCGACATGAGCTCCCAATGTCAGGACGTTTTGTCGTACCAGTGTGAACCGGCCTGATATGAGGGGCAGTGAAAGCAATAGTTTTATGTTCACATCCATTCATTAATGCAGGCTTCATCTGACTGAATGCAGCCTCTGTTTGGCTTACCATTTCTCATTTGGCTCCTTCAACAAAACTGGCAGTGCCCTCAAGGCCACCTGCAGCTTGAATGTCAGGTGATTAGCAAGATTTGACAGAAACAATTGAGTACTGTCCATGTTGCTTCTTTTTTTATTTTTATTTGCACTAACATACAAGTTTTCAGGACAAGCCTTCGGGGTATGTTGTCTTCAAGGTCCCATCAGTACTCAGTTGATTACTGCTGGGACCCTGAAGAAGGGGACATACCCCGAAAGCTTGCCCTGAAGAATTGTATGTTAGTGCAAAGAAAAAAAGCATCAATTGTTTCTGTTGCAAGTGCATGAGTATGGTGACAGTCCCCACAAGGGGGATTTGACAGAAATTCAAGCCTTGTATGACAAGATTTTATATACAGTTGTGCTCATAACTTTACATACTCTGGCAGAATTTATGATTTATTTTTTTTGGCCATTTTTCATGGAATATGAATGATAACACAAACTTTTCTTTCACTCATGGTTAGTGTTTGGCTGAAGCCATTTATTATCAATCAACTGTGTTTACTCTTTTTAAATCATAATGATAACAGAAACTACACAAATGACCCCGATCAAAAGTTTTACATACCCCAGGTCTTAATATCGTGTGTTGCCCCCTTTAACAGCAATGACAGCTTGAAGTTTTTTGTGGTATTTGTGGATGAGGCTTTTTATCTTCTCAGATGGTAAAGCTGCCCATTCGTCTTGGAAAAAAGCCTCCAGTTCCTATAAATTCTTGGGCTGTCTTGCATGAAGTACACGTTTTGAGATCTCCCCAGAGTGGCTCAATGATATTGAGGTCAGGAGACTGAGATGGCCACTCCAGAACCTTCACTTCTGCTGTAGCCAATGACAGGTCGACTTGGCCCTGTGTTTTGGATCATTGTCATGTTGGAATGTCCAAGTACTTCCCATGGGCAGCTTCCTGGCTGATGAATACAAATGTTCCTCCAGTATTTTTTGACAACATACTGCATTCATCTTGTCAACAATTTTGACCAAATTTCCTGTGCCTATTTGTAGCTCACACAGCCCCAAAACATCAGTGATCCACCTCTGTGTTTCACAGTAGGAATGGTGTACCTTTCATCATAGGCCTTGGTGACTGCTCTCCAAATGTAGCGTTTATGGTTGTGGCCAAAAAGCTAAATTTTGGTCTTATCACTCCAAATGACTTTGTGGAAGAAGGTTTGGGACTTGTCTCTGTGCTGTTCGGCGTATTGTAAGCAGGATACTTTGTGGCATTTGCGTAGTGATGGCTTTCTTCTGGCTACTCGACCATGCAGCCCATCTTTCTTCAAGATGCACAATAAAGAGGAACTTGAAACAGCCACACCACATATTTTCAGAGAGTCCTGTATTTCACCTGAAGTTATTTGTGGGTTTTTGCATTCCGAACAATTTTCCTGGCAGTTGTGGCTGAAATCTTAGTTGGTCTACCTGACCGTGGTTTGATTTCAACAGAACCCCCTTATTTTCTACTTCTTGATTAGAGTTTGAACACTGCTGATTGGCATTCTCAATTCCTTGGATATCTTTTTATATCTACCTTTTCCTGCAGATCCTTTGACAACGCTTTTGCTTTCCCCATGACACAGAATCCAGAAACATCAGTGCAGCACTGGTTGAAAGATGCAAGGGTCTGTCAGGAGTCCAGAAACTATGATTTAAAAAGAGTAAACACAGTTGATTGATAGTAAATGGCTTCAGCCAAACACTAACCATGAGTGAGAAAAGTTTTTGTGTTCTCATTCATATTCTCTGAAAAATGGTCAAGAAATCCATCTATTCTGCCACACTTGAGCACAACTGTGCATGTAGACTTTATATACATTGCATGTAAAGTCAGTGGGAGCGGTGTGCTGGGAGGATGCTAAAGAAAAGTCCTGCAAGCAGCATCTTTGAGGCGCTTTAGGAGCGGTGTATACACCACTTCTAAAGCGCCCCTGCCCATTAAAATCAATGGGCAGCGGCGCTTTCAACCCTCTTTCGGCTGCTAGCGGTGGGGTTAAAAGCACCCCGCTAGCGGCCGAAAAAAGCACCGCTAAAATGTCAGTAAAACACCGCTAAAAATAGCAGCACTTTGCTGCCAATGCCCAAGCGCCTCAGTGCTCTAAGGCTGGGTTCACACCAGTGTGAATTTGATGAGGGTTTCCCCGCATCCAATTCGCATAGCAGGAGATTGTGACTGGCTCTATGGAGCCGGTTCACACATCTCCGCAGCGGTTCCGGTGCGAATTGGACAGGAGTCCTTTCCGTCTTTTGGTCCGTTTCAGGTCCAAATTCAGCCCAAAATTCAGGATTAAATTGGACCTGAATTGGTGAATGGACATGCACCGGACTTCTGCTGTGAGCTGTGCTATAAAAGGCAAAACATTTGTGTATAGGTATAAAAACCTAAAAAAAAAAAAAAAAAAAAAAGATTTTTTTAAGTGATCTCAGCTGCATAAAGTGAGGTTGGGGAGGGGAAACGGCAGCACACTGACTACCTGTGAAGGAGGAGGGGGATTCAGGACATGTTTGATCGTTTTGAAGAGTGAAGGCTGTGTTCTCAGCTCAGATAGAAAGCTGACCACGCTGTGCTCTCATGCCTAGTGTGGTCAGTTTTTAATAGGAAAGCAGAGTGACTGGCAGAATCACCAGGAAACAAAATTAGCAATACATCGAGAACAGGATACTTTTTCATACATGTTCATGGTAAAGCAGCACATATCAGGAATATGAAATATTGGGTTTGCATACTCTTTAAAAATGTGGCTAGAGTAGGGCTTTAAAAAAGCATGGGATTTAATCATACAAGGGTATGTTACGCCTTACACATGCTACTATTATAATGGTAACATGGAAAGAGACGAGGGGCCACGTGGGAGCCCCCTAAACTCTATAGACTCACCCGTTTAGTAAAGCCAATAAACCTTTCTATTTGTGATGCATATCAACAAGTTGGTTATTTTTGTGTATTTTTGGATCACACAAGCATGTATTGGGAAAGGCTTCTATTTGGGCATTTTTTGCATTCCTAACTTTCAAGCATGACTTCTATATTTTGTTTAAATAATGTCGCTTTCCTTTTTTAAATTTCATTCACAATGAAAAAGTATTTTACTGCCCTCCACCATTTCTAAACATTCTAAACTTAAATTTCTAGATGGTATTAAATGTTTTTTGTGATTCGTGTCCTCGATTCCACTTGTCTCCACACTTTTGGCAGAAGGCAGTCTAGTCCAGACAAGCTCAGACACACACGGGTATGATTAGGTCCAGGATATTGCAAAGAAATTAATGAAGTATCAACCTGACTCCTTGCGTTTGGTGGGCCCCAGGAACAGGTTGTGGACTGACAGATTCCTAATCCTTAGCCACTAAATAATTCTATAAATAATTTTTATTGTGTAAACAGGTTTGAAGGCTCGTTGGCTTTTAACTTTTCGTTATTACAGAAATTGCAGAGCATTGAGAATAGATGCAGTTCCTATCTAATTATTTTATAGTAGTTTTCTATATTTAGGAAATTAAAAAGCCAAGCCTTTGTATATCTTCCTGAAGAGCTGAAATGCAGCTTAAATCTGATGTATGCAGTTTTCGCTTCCCATAGCCATCTTGTATACAGCGCTCCTCCCTTTTCACAGAACCCTTATAATGCAGCTCTAATTTTTGGCTTTTGCACATCATTGGAGGTATAATATTTAATAAATACAGTTTGTTTCACGCAGGGATTTACGCAAGGTCGGGTGACTGCTTAGAAGTAACCATTAAGTTACCACCAATAATGGCCAGTGCCCTGGTCTAGTAATGTCAATGGGCAAGATTGTCAGGTGGGTTTTTGTGGGGTTATTTTTTGTTTGTTTTGTGTTGTGTTTTTTTCAGTTGCCATGGGGACCTTTTGTGACCAGGATTTTTCAAGCCTTATTAAAAGCTATTTATCATCTGTAGATGTAAGGGAAAGCAAGATTAAAATGTGGTTGCTCATGTGGCAGTGCGGTTTCCCCTTCAGAAATCGCCAACACCATGGTGGTACACAGAAGAGGTGAAAGCTGTTTCCGGTCTGATCTCTCTGTAGAGGCAAAGCAAAAAAAAAATCTTAATTACAGGCATCGACATGTTATACAGTGTAACTATGTAAATGACATACCTTCCCAATGCTCCTGGAAGCTGAAGTAGACACTACCAATGTAGTGATCTACACTTGCGTCCTAGTCCCATGCCGAGTGGCTGCTCTCTTACACTGTGAACGCAGGAGGTCGGCTGCTCGGCACGGGCACCGTTCAGGGAATTCTTTGTATTTTCTTAATGAATGCAAAGTTTTCTCTGATTGGATAAGGTGGTGGCATCACACACTCCAGCTCTTCCAATTAAAGAATACTATGTATTCAGAAAATGCAAAGCATTCTCTGAATGGCGCTCGTGCTGAGCAACCAACTCCTGTATTCACAAAGCATCACAAAACAACTCTAAATACTGTATAGAAAGGGATGGTGAAATGCATCTTCTCTAACTAGGCCTAGTTTTATACCAAGACATTGTTTTTATGAACTCATGACAGTTTATTGCCCTGTAACTCATTAACTGAAAAACCCACAAAAAAGAGAATGCATCAATGGTGATGCCAAAAGCACCATTCCCCTACATATGGTATGAACTGTGGCTGGGAGCTTCAGGGACATTGTCAGGAACATGAGTAGATTGCAGGTTTGTAATAAATCATGTGGTTGTGGAAACCTGTATAGGTAAAACATTCCAAAACTTGTGTGTTGTAATGTTTTAGCAGGTTTTTATTAAAAGCGGGAAAAAAAAGACTGTTGCTCTGAAAAGATTTTTGAGGCTCTTAAAGTGGTTGTAAACCTAGTTACACCACTTTTACCTACAGGTAAGCCTGTAATCGGGCATACCTGTAGGTACCGTGAATCTCTCCTAAACTTGCAGTTTAGAAGATATTCAATGTCATAGGCGCATGCGCTCTGAAGAAACGGCCCGCTCGAGCCATTTCTTCAGGGCCCGTGCCCTGACCAGCGGCTCCCGAGCGCCTGCGTGGGAGTGACAACGTCATCGCGGCTCCGGCCAATCACAGCGCCAGAACCCACGAACCCGGAAATGGCTCCCAGAGACATGTCACCAGTCAGAGCGGTGTGCAGGGACCGTTGCACCAGCGTCGATCTAAGGTAAGTATTTCATAATGAGATAGTATGAGGTGCATATTCATTAGGCCTTTGTCTTGCAGGTTTTGTTTTTTTTTTTGTTTTTTGTTTTTTGAGTTTACAACCACTAGTGCCTGCAATGCCTATCATTTTCTCACCTAGAAAGTATTTAAACAGCTGTTAGCATTTAAATGATGCAGCCAAGGTCTTCTCTCCCTTACTTCTCACTAAAGACATGATGACTGCACAGGGTTGCTGTGTAGAGCAAGTGCCAGCATTTATGTTATGTTTTTACACGTTTCCTTTTGACTTAACAAGGATTATAATGATCACTTTGCATTCCACTGGCTATGCAATGCTTTCACAAGTGGGCCATCAAACTAGTGGGGTAATAAAGAATAATCGCCCAGTTAATTCACCAAAAAAAAAAAAAAAAAGATCTAGGCAAGGTTTGAAGCCAAACTGGCTGCATAACTTTACCCTAGTGCAATTTCAGGAAAATACAACTTTTTGGGGAAAAACAATCCCTTTTTATGGAATCCTTGTGCCTCTAACAGTTAGGCACAGGTGAAAGGATGGAAAAATTGTGTGTGGTAACTCATTCTCATTATGTCAAAGATGAGTTTGTATCTACGAAAAAAAAAACCTTGAACTATTATTTTATTCTGCCATATAGGTAAATGTCACTCCTGGTCTGCTGGAGCAGACAGCTAATCAGCGTCCACTACAAGCTGCAATAAGCTGCTGGAAATTATATCTATTTGGAGTATTGTTGGGAAAAGATATTCTGGTCCTAAAAAAGGAAAAAGGCGATCTTTCACACAAATTGTTTGTACTGGTTCTAAATGGTCTCTCTCTCCAGTCTTCTATAGCTTGATGTACATTTGAAAAGAACAGACCCCTGATTATGTACCCTCGCAAGCCCGGCTTTCCATTATCGCCGCAATGTTTTGAGTTTTTTTGGGGTTTTTTTTGTTTTTTTTTTTTTAACCAAGAACTGGCAACTGTAAACATTAGCTTCCAGTAGGTGATCACTTCCTTGATACATCATCAATGTCATTTGACAGCCATAACGTATCAAAGCAGTATAGCCATTGCCCATGAATCTCTCCCATGGAGCCATTTACTCAGGGATTACTGCTCACAGCTATAATCACTGCTAGCAATAATCACATGTAAAATATGACAGGCTGGTTGTATCCAAGTTGATTCAACTTTGATACATTCACCCTGCCCATACATGGTTCGAATCTCGGTCAGTCCCTGCTGAACCGGCTGAGATTCGAATTGGCTTTGCAGGAAGGAAAAAAAAAAAAGAATTTAGATGAGGCTGAGATCAATAGAAGGTACTTTTTGAGTTAAAAAAATATACTTGAATATATTTTCTTTTAAGCCAGAGTTTGCTGTCACTTTAAGCTAATAATTAATAGCTATATACGCATAGACTGGGCGTGTCTAGGCTTTGTGCACCAAAAGATGCCAAAGCCAACTATGTCTTTGTCTTTTTTTTTTTTTTTTCTCAAATCAAACTGACAAGGCTATAATCCTCTAAAACAAATTTGTTCTCTTTTACATAAGTTTTTTTTTGCTTATTGCTACAAAACTTGTGATCAGATGGTGCATAATGTAATACAATTGAACTGTACTGGAATTTAGACTGTAAACATCTTTCTGGAGAGCACGTTTGGCTCTGTGCGTAGCCACGATGGCTGTGAGCTGGAAACCCCAAGAGGGCTTTACTTTCAAAATGTGTCCTCAAACGTGAGGTCACACAGCTGATGGAAACTCTGTGCGATTGGAAAACGATACGCAGGGAAAGCAGGGAGCAGCAAAGAATTTAATGGCCTTGGGCCACAGCTCACAGCTATCTGATAGCGCTCTCCGCCCCCACAAAGCTGGAGGTTTTAGCATAAACCGGATCTTCTGGAGAAAGATCTTGCAAATGCCTGCAGAGGCAAAATATCTTTATGTAGAGTAGCTCCATTTGAGTCTGCTTTACAGCGTGCTTCTTATCGACTTTGCTCGCTGCTGTGTTCATACTCTTCAGGATTTTTTTTTTTTTCACAACTACCAGAACATTGCTATCTGTCGTCTAATTTGTAAAGCCTCATGCCCATGGGCGTTTTAAAAAAACAAGCTGTTAAGCTTGTACCGAAGCCAGGAAAAAAGCAGCGTTAAAAACGCGAATTTATCCGCGTTTTGCATTGGCGTCAATGCGCGTTTCGCAGCGCTAGCTTTCAGCCGCGTTTCTCTGTGTCTTTTCAAAATCAATGGTTCCCTATGGGAGCCCATTGATTTGAATAGAAGTCGCACCAGAAGTTAGATCAAGATGATCCGACTTGCAGTGCGACTTGTGTGCTGAGAATCTTGAAGGGTAACCCCGCCAAAATGTAAAAAAAAAAAATTTGCGTTAGGTCCCCCCCCTCCCCCAGATCCATATCAGACCCTTATCCGAGCACGCAGCCTGGAAATGCAAGAAGGTTCTTCTCCTCTCTGCGCTGTCCTCTCTCTCCGCTATATTCTTGCTCTTTTGCAGGGTCTTCTTGCTCTTTTGCTGGGTCTTCTCCCTCTTCTGTTCTTCCGATGTTGACTCGACACAATCTCCCGGTGTAATGCTGGGTACCTAGTGTGCAATGACTTATATTGGCATGGGGCAGGGTCACCCGATTACGTAAGTTGGAGGCCACGCCCTTGTGACGTCATCACCCCATCATGCCCCAGGCGGTTACGTCACAAGGGGAGTGGCCTCCAGCTTACATCGGGTGGCCCCGCCCCATGCCAATATAAGTGGGTCAGTTCTTTGTAGATGTTTTATGTTGGCCTTATGTTGTTGGAAGTACATTGAGCATGCACTGTACCAATAAGCGGGCTGCTCCCTCTTTCCTAAATGTTTTATTCTAAATGATGGCCGTTTTTCATATGCATGTAAAATGGTGAATGTATACTAAACGTTTTACACCTGTAAATCACAGCCACAATAACAAACATTAAATTGGGCGGCACAGTGGTGTAGTGGGTTAGCACTTTCGCCTAGCAGTAAGAAGGGTTGCTGGTTTGAATCCCAACCACGATACTACCTGCCTGGAGTTTGCATGTTCTCCCTGTGCCTGCGTGGGTTTTCTCCCACACTCCAAAGACATGCTGTTAGGTTTATTGAATCCTGTCTAAATTGTCCCTAGTATGTATGAATGTGAGTTAGGGACCTTAGATTGTAAGCTCCTTGAGGGTAGGTACTGAATGTACAATGTATATGTAAAAGCGCTGTGTAAATTGGCGCTATATAAGTACATGAAATAAATAATTTAAAGCTTTTGTTACCCCCTCACTTCATATTCCTGATATGTGCCTGTTACTTGTATGAGAAAGTATCCTGTACTTTTTGTATTGCTTCCTTTTATGTGATATCCCTGGTGTCCGTGCCAGTTCCTCTGCTTTCCTATTAAAACTGACCACACTAAGCAGGAGAGAACATCATGATTAGTTCCCTAGGTATGCTGGTAAATCTGTATACTCTAAAAGAGAAGTATGGGTTGTTTTTTTTTTTTTTTTCCCCCCACTTTTATACTTGCATAGGTGGATGCAGCATGGTATCGGTGCTGCCTCTGCCCCTTGGCATCTCTACACTGAGAACCGAGCGATCAAACACCGCCAATGGCTCTGTCCTCACAGATCTCCGAGAGGCAAAGATCAGTGCCATAAAGGAACTGATTCAAGTAGTCAGGGCAAAGAGGGGCCCCTCTATTCGCCTTTGTATGAGGCTGCTGGGAAAGATGGTGGCTTCATTCAAAACAGTTCGCTATGCTCAGTTCCATTCAAGACTGCTGCAACACAGTATCCTGTCTGCCTGGAACAAGAAGGTTCAGGCATTAGATTTTCCGATGCGTCTGTTTCCTACAGTGCGTCAGAGCCTCAGTTGGTGGTTAATACCCAAAAATCTGAAAAAAGGAAGATCCTTTTTACCGGTTACCTGGACAGTGGTAACGACGGATGCCAGTCTTTTGGGTTGGGGTGCAGTTCTGGATCAGTCAACTGCCCCAGGGAAATGGTCCAGAATCGAGAGGACCTTACCCATCAACATTCTGGAGATCCAGGCGGCATATTTAGCCTTAAAGGCCTGGACGCTCAGGCTACAGGGTTGCCCTGTCAGAATCCAGTCTGACAATGCCACAGCAGTGGCTTATATCAATCACCAAGGAGGCACCAGGAGTCGTGCAGCTCAGGAAGAGGTGAACCAGATTTTAATCTGGGCAGAAAAACATGTGCCATACATAACGGCAATTTTCATTCCGGGGATAGAGAACCGGCAGGGGAACTACTTGATTCGCCAGCAGTTAGTCCCAGGGGAGTGGTCTCTTCACCCCGATGTCCTTTTGGCCATATGCCAAAGATGGGGGGTTCCGGATGTAGATCTCTTTGCATCCAGGTTCAACAACCAGTTCGACAGATTTGTGTCAAGAACAAGGGATCCTCTTGCATGCGGGACAGATGCAATGGTGACTCCGTGGCATCGGTTTTCACTGATTTACGCATTCCCGCCTATTTTGCTACCGCCACGACTTCGCAGGATCAGGCTGGAAAGGAATTCGGTACTTCTGGTGGCCCCAGCGTGACCCAGAAGAATTTGGTATACAGAAATAGTAAAGATGACAGGTTCCCCTTGGACACTACCGTCATGTCCAGACCTGTTATTCCAAAGTCCAGTGTTCCATCCTGCCTTACAAACGCTAAATTTGATGGTTTGGCTTTTGAAACCCACGTTCTGAAGAGTCGTGGGCTTTCAGGTCCTGTGGTCTCTACCTTGATCAATGCAAGGAAGCCAGCTTCTAGAGTGATTTATCATAGAGTCTGGAATACTTATGTATCCTGGTGTGAATCCAGGTGTTGGCATCCCAGAAAATATGTAATAGGCAGAATTCTTGACTTTCTGCAAATGGGATTAGAAATGAAGCTGGCCTTGAGTACCATCAAGGGCCAGGTCTAGGCCTTGTCAGTATTATTTCAACGGCCACTTTGCTTCACGTTCTTTGGTCCGAAGCTTTATACAGGGGGTAACGCGCCTTATCCTCCAGTTAAGGCGCCCCTAAACCCCTGGGACTTGACTTTGGTTCTGTCAGTTTTACAGAAACAGCCTTTTGAACTAATACGTCAAATTCCCTTGGTCTTGTTGACAAGGAAGTTAATTTTTTTGGTAGCAATTTCTTCAGCTAGAAGAGTGTCAGAATTAGCAGCTCTTTCCTGTAAAGAGCCTTATTTAATCATACACAAGGATAGAGTGGTATTGCGCCCTCATCCTAGCTTCTACTGAGGGTGGTTTCAGATTTCCATCTAAACCAAGATATTGTTCTGCCTTACTTTTTTCCAGATCCCTGTTCTACAGAAGAAAGGTCACTACATTCTTTGGATGTAGTAAGAGCAGTCAAGGCCTATCTGGAAGCAACTGCTCAAATTCGCAAAACGGGTGTTTTGTTTATGTTACCAGAAGGTCCCAATAGAGGACAGGCAGCGTCAAAGTCTACCATTTCAAAATGGATTCGACAAGCGATTGTTCAAGCTTATGGTTTGAAACAGAAAATTCCACCTATTCAAATCAAGGCACACTCAAAAAGGGCTATTGGTGCTTTGTGGGTGGTGTGTCACCGGGCCTCTATGGCTCAAATCTGTAAGGCCGCAACCTGGTCTTCTGTCCATACATTCACCAGATTTTATCAGGTGGATGTAAGAAGGCATGAGGAGATCGCCTTTGGGCATAGTGTGCTGCAGGCAGCGGTATGAGGTCCTTAGGTCTGATTACACCCTACTTTGTTGTGGTTCCCTCCCCTCAAATAGCATTGCTCTGGGACATCCCATCAGTAATTACTGAGGCTCTGTGTCCCGTGATGTACGAGAAAGAAAATAGGATTTTTTATAACGGCTTACCTGTAAAATCCTTTTCTTTTGAGGTACATCACGAGACACAGAGGTCCCACCCCTCTTCTAATACTTATATTGCTTGGCTACAAAACTGAGGTATCCCTGTAAGGGGAGGGATTATATAGGGGGTTGAACTTCCTGTTTAGGGTGTGCCAGTGTCCAATCACCTAGTGATACCCTATATAACCCATCAGTAATTACTGAGGCTCTGTGTCCTGTGATGTACCTTAAAAGAAAAGGATTTTACAGGTAAGCTGTTATAAAAAATCCTATTTTTGCTGCCGCACATAAGTTACAGGAGGCAATAAGTTAAATGGTTATTGCTTTGTGGAAGAGTTGCAATCTGTTCTTACATAGTTACATACATAGTTACATAGTAGGTGAAGTTGAAAAAAGACACAAGTCCATCAAGTCCAACCTATGTGTGTGATTATGTGTCAGTATTACATTACATATCCCTGTATATTGCGGTCATTCAGGTGATTATCTAATAGTTTCTTGAAGCTATCAATGCTCCCCGCTGAGACCACCGCCTGTGGAAGGGAATTCCACATCCTTGCCGCTCTTACAGTAAAGAACCCTCTACGTAGTTTAAGGTTAAACCTCTTTTCTTCTAATTGTAATGAGTGGCCACGAGTCTTATTAAACTCTCTTCTGCGAAAAAGTTTTATCCCTATTGTGGGGTCACCAGTACAGTATTTGTAAATTGAAATCATATCCCCTCTCAAGCGTCTCTTCTCCAGAGAGAATAAGTTCAGTGCTCGCAACCAAATAAATATGTTCTGTTCATTTTCAGTTTAACAAACTATGGTTTCAATGGGTGAGCCAGACTGACTGATCTCTGAGAGTAACATATGGTAAGAGCTCTGCAAGTCTTTGCATGATTTATTTGGACACCCCACAATACTACCCCGCAGACTTATTTTTGAGATGACTGTTTGTTTATGGTGATCTTTTTAAAATTAGTCCTCAACTCAAAAGTGAAAATTTGCTATCATATGCAGAACACCTAGAAATTTAAATTGTGGCAGGGCAGTACACCTAAAAAATGTACTCTTTATCTTGAATTCTCTTGAAAAAAACAGAGCACTGTGTCTTTAGTGTCTTAGATGTATATCTGCAGTGTGAGATCTAAGGAACCTGTGACTGCTAGTCTTATGAGATTGTGGTATTGGTCCTATTGTACTGCTCATTGCTCTTGCTGGAGAGAAAGCTGCAGCATACGAATCTCCCTGCTTCTGTTATATTCATTCTGTGCTT
Organism: Lithobates clamitans; assembly: GCA_037952925.1. Classification (NCBI taxonomy): domain Eukaryota; kingdom Metazoa; phylum Chordata; class Amphibia; order Anura; family Ranidae; genus Lithobates; species Lithobates clamitans. Next base: position 1,581,678 of record JBBGZY010001357.1, on the reverse strand, counting down.
TCTTCCTTCTGCTGCTGTTTCTCCCTCTCCTCTATCAAGATTAGGGAAATATCAGTTCCAGTGAGCCTGCGGGTAATACAGGTCAGTCCTTTGCCTTCTGCTTACCTTTTTTTTATTTATTTATTTATTTATTTTTTTGCTCAAAACCTCCACAGTACAGGTGTTGAGCCTTTGTTTAGAAAAAAATGGTTTTAGAGCAAGAGAAGTAAAAAGGGAGAAACAAATGGACGAAAAAAAGGAGAAAGCACAAAGATGCATATTTGTCCTTGACATTGGTGTGTGTTGTGCTATATTTGTTAGTAAAATGCATCTATGGTTTACAACATGTTCAGTGATTATTGTAGGATCTTCCTCTAGGGACACAGTTTATGTGTATAATTGTTTTTTATGTGTTAGGAGAATATATATTGTTATCTCTTAAATGGTAAAACAAATTCTAAGTTTTAAAATTTTCATTGCAAGGGAAAACTTGATTAAATAAAAAAAAAAAAAAAAAACATGCCATACTTACCTGCTCTCTGTGCAGTGGTTTTTACACAGAGCACCCTTGATCCTTCTCTTCTCGAGTCCCCCACCGGTGCCTCTGGGCTCCCCCCTGACGATTTCCCCCATAGCAAGCCGCCTGCTGTGGGGGCACTCGTGCATGCTCACTCCCAAGCCGGCTCTCTGCATCAATAAGAAAGCGTGGCTTAGCGCCCAGCCCAAGCCCAGTGCCCCCCCCCACCTCCTTACTGGCTGCGATTGACAGCGGCGGGAGCCAATCTGAAGGGAGAGACCTCTGAGAGCCTCAGGTCTCTTGCACATCGCTGGATTGAGATCGGGCTTTAGTAACTATTAGAGGGAAATGGGTGGAGCTGCACACTGAGGTGGTGTGTTTTTTTTTTTTTGTTTTTTTTTCCGTGCATGAACGTAAAGACCTTCATCCTTTACAGCCAATTTAATGACATGGATGCTTCTAGAATTATTTCATAATTTATTGTGTGGGAAATTTGTGCTGATTATATAAATGGCTTGCCAAAGGGTTAGACTTTTTTGTGGCTATGTAACCCGAATCAAGTTCTTAAAAGTGCAGGTAAATGTGGTGTTTGTGCAGGATGGCAGCAAGGGGTCCAATACTTGTGACTTGCACATTCAGACTGAACAAATTTGAATTTCAATGTATTTATTTTTAAATCTTTGTGGTGACTTGAAGTTCTGTAACCATCTGACGCGTGGCACAAATGGTTCTGTTATGCGGTTTTGCTTGTAATGTTTTTGGCATGGCTTTATGCTCTATTCTTCCCAGGGAAAGAAACTCTTAGAGCTCTGCATACTTGTGAAGACTGTAAAACCACAAGGAGATATAAAAGGAAGGCGCTGAGAAAATGCAGCAATTGCAATGAAAAAGACTAAAAATAGTCCCAACTAGAGCAAAACAAAATGCTTGGGAATGCTATGTGACTGACCCTGTATTTTAAACAAAACTCATATCCATTTTTTTTTTTTTTTAATTTTAGAGTTATGGTGAGGTGCCATTTTTCCTATTTAACTGCTAAGAGGTTTAGATAAACAGAAGCATATTTAACCTTTCATGGAAATGTAAAGTATTAGCCGCCTAAATGCCATTTAAGAGCTAACATTGTCAAGTGCTTAAGCCCGGTACACACTGCAAGTTTATTTTCCTTCAACCCAGACAGAATACACAGTCGCCAGAATACACTAAGCGCTCACAGCCATTGGTACTGCCGCTGCAAGCACTGATCAAATGATGGCATGTCTCTTGGACAAAAGCCGGTCAGACAGCTGTACACACTGACCAAAAGTTGGCTAGTTCCTGCTGAACCAGCTGATTTAAGACAGTGTGTACCCAGCTTAATGTGAACCCTTTCATTGTATTTTGTAATAAAGTAACAACTGCTATAAAGTCGCTCAAATATGAGAGCTAAACATTAATTCTTTGTAGTCAAAACGAACAGAGATGTTACAAGTTAGGTGATTTTTTTTTTGTTTTTTGTTTTTTTTTACTTTGTGCTGAACTAAATGGGACTGGCTGATCTGGTTATGTCAGAAGCATTTCAAATGAAGAGCCAATTTTGGAGAGAACATTGTGTTCTCTCTAGGCAATTATTACTGGGTACTCCACCTGGCTGATTCCGATAGCCGCCCGGCTGCTGTGGAAGTTTATTTTTTTTTTTTTTTGGCTTCTGTTTGTTGCCTTGGGTGATTGTATGGAGGAGGAATAGCGCGTCTATTTCATCATCCTCAACTTGTTCCTCCAAGGAAGTCTACCATACCTGGTGCTTCTAGTATGTTTTGGCTGCCACGTGTTTTGTTTTTTTTGACCATTTGGCTATGCCATCATCCCACCTCACCGAACACTTGGCCCTTTTTTAGGGTGAAAGTGTATGTATAACTGTACAATAGACTTTCCGTCTTGGTCTGTTAAATATAATAGCAAACGTTTTTTTATTTTTTCCTTTATTTTTTTTTATCTGTTTGAGAAATGGAAAAAAAAAATCTTGTCGATCCTGCCAGAATTTTGAGCAGAAAACTCTGATGTGTGCATTTACTGACTGTTATCAGTTACCATTGTTCCAGTGTTCCTGAAGAAGGGGGTGAATTTTGCAACTGCATGAATATAATGCACTGAATTGAGGGCTGTCGCCCTGGGACATGGTAAGATATGATATTTTACACTTGTGTTCTGTTTAGATACACTTGGGGTGTGCATAACATGCCTGCTGGTGGGCTTTGTTACAACCCATTGCAGTGGGTTTTTTTTTTTTTTTTTAATCTTAAACCTTGTTTAAAATTGACCAAAAAACACTACATCTAACTGTATACGTAACAGTGTGTTGCATAAAAATAGATGTGCTGCACACCAACACACTTTTTATATGGTGTGAACAGGGAATGTTGGAAACAGATTTTTACTGTCCTTGCATTGAGCCTTCCTTGTGCAGCTCAAGGCACCTCATGTGAACAAACCTTTAGGGGCCCGTTCACACTAGTGAGATTTCCCCTGTGATCTACCATTGTACTGCAATGCATGTCAGTGGAAATCACATTTTTCTCTGTGGTGTCCATTCCCATCAATGCAACATATGGTACAGTGTGATTTTTGAATAGATGCAGGTGCTTTTTTTTTTTGATGCAGCATAGTGTTTTTGTTTTGTTTTTTTTCTATACAATTTTCAATAAATGTATTAAAGTGGTTCTAAAACCAAAAGGTTTTTTTTTCCTTAATGCATTAGTTACATTGAAGTGGAAGGATGTAAACCCGATTCATGAAATTTGAGCTGGGCACATATATCTGTAGTGTTTTCTTATCTCTCTTCAAAGCACTGTGTCCCATGGCTTTCTCCTGTCCCATTCTTCTGTTATCAGTCTGATAACTTCTGACAAGTTCTCTGACACATATGATAAAACCAGCCTGAAATTTGTGTCAGGGAGGGGGCTATAAATAGATTAGCAGAAAGCTGCTTTACTTACAGGACAGCTCTGAAATGCCTATCTGGAAGGGGGGTGGGTGCCTCTCCTCCAATCAGCTGTCTCCCAGTGTAATCCAAGACTTCTCTCATAGTGCAGAATGAGAAAGTGAAAATTCTAACACAACCTGCACTTTCTAAACAGTATATAAAGATGAAGACAGAAGATATTTGTGTAAAACTTATGTAGGAGGATTTGTTTCATCTGTGTCTCATCCGAGGCTGTTCACTTCACTGGATATATGTGAGGGTTTACATCCACTTTAAGGTAAAATAACTTTCCGCTAGTTGTTCTCCCCCATCCCCCTCCCTAAATACTTACCTGAGTCCTATAGTGATCCAGCTCTGTGCCTGTCTGCAGCAGCGCTGGTTCTTTCTCTCCTCTCGCAGGATCAGAGATCGCAGTGGGACTTATTGGTTTCTGCTGCTGTCAGTCAAATCCTGTGAGGAGGGAGTGGAGGTGGGGCCAAGCCAACCAAGCGGCTTGCTATGGGGCAGGCACAGAAGGGGAGGAATGGACAGTGCCAGCGGGGGGACCCCAGAAGAGGAGATTTGGGGCCGCTCTGTGCCATTGCACAGAACAGGTAAGTATAATACCTTTGTTTGTTTTTTTTTTACTTTAATGTACTCTATGCATTAAAGCAAAGCTTTCAATAGTGGTCACCCCATACCTAAATACTCTTACCTGTGTCCTGTATAGATTTAGTGCTGTGCCCATCTGCAAGTCTTTTTTCCCCTCTTTCACTTGGCTGAGAGCAGCAGGGGTCATTAATTGCCGCTACTGTCAGTTAAATTCAGTGAGCAGAGAATAGGAGCTGGGGCCGAGATGCTCTGTGTGTGTGTGTGTGTGTGTGTGTGTGTGTGTGTGTGTCAGTGGGTGCACACAGCCCAGCTCGGGAGTGAGCCTGCACGTGTACCACCATACGAAGTGACCGGAGGCAAGAGTGCCAGTGGGGGAATCAAGAAAAGAAGGATCGGGACACTCTGTGCAATGCCCTTTACATAGAACAGGTAAGTATAGCATATTTTTTATTTTAGTAAAAAAATGTTTAACCTTATCCCTCTCATTAAAGTGATTATCTTTTCTCTTATGGGTTTATAGCAATTTTTGGCCTTTATTTCCTGATTTTGGAGACATACAGTTGGGATGGAAAGTATTCAGACCCCCTTAGATTTTTCACTCTGTTATATTGCAGCCATTTGCTAAAATCATTTAAGTTCATTTTTTTCCTCATTAATGTACACACAGCGCCCCATATTGACAGAAAAACACAGAATTGTTGACATTTTTGCAGATTTTTAAAAAAAGAAAAACTGAAATATCACATGGTCCTAAGTATTCAGACCCTTTGCTGTGACACTCATATATTTAACTCAGGTGCTGTCCATTTCTTCTGATCATCCTTGAGATGGTTCTACACCTTCATTTGAGTCCAGCTGTGTTTGATTTATACTGATTGGACTTGATTAGGAAAGCCACACACCTGTCTATATAAGACCTTACAGCTCACAGTGCATGTCAGAGCAAATGAGAATCATGAGGTCAAAGGAACTGTCTGAAGAGCTCAGAGACAGAATTGTGGCAAGGCACAAGATTGACCTCATGATTCTCATTTGCTCCGACATGCACTGTGAGCTGTAAGGTCTTAGGCCCCTTTCACACGAGGCGGACTCAGTTTCCACGGAGCCCGCCTCGGTCCACCGGCTCAGCGGGAGATCTGTCCGTTGATCTCCGCTGAGCCGGCGGATGACAGGACCCTCTCTGCTCACTGAGCGGGGAGGGGCTTGTCAGGCGCCGCTGCCGCCTATGGAGGGATCGGATGAAAACGAACAGCATGTCCGTTTTCATCAGATCTCACCCGATCCAATCCGGCAGCGACGGACCTGGACGTAGGGCCATCTGTCTGCTTTTAGCGGATCGGACGGGGTCGGATGTCAGCGGACATGTCTCCGCTGACATCCGACGCTCCATAGACTAACATGGAGCACCCGTTCAGGTCCGCCGTCAAAACTGACAGGCGGACCTGAACAGTCCAATCGTGTGAAAGGGGCCTTATAAAGACAGGTGTGTGGCTTTCCTAATCAAGTCCAATCAGTATAATCAAACACAGCTGGACTCAAATGAAGGTGTAGAACCATCTCAAGGATGATCAGAAGAAATGAACAGCACCTGAGTTAAATATATGAGTGTCACAGCAAAGGGTCTGAATACTTAAGACCATGTGATATATTTCAGTTTTTCTTTCTTAATAAATCTGCAAAAATGTCAACAATTCTGTGTTTTTCTGTCAATATGGGGCGCTGTGTGTACATTAATGAGGAAAAAAATGAACTTAAATGATATTAGCAAATGGCTGCAATATAGCAGAGTTAAAAATTTAAGGAGGTCTGAATACTTTCCGTCCCCACTGATGCTTTGCCTGCCTTACAGTCCATTTGAATAGCCTGTGAAGGTTCTTCAAAGAATGCCTTATTTTTAGAGTGTGGGATCATTTTGTTCTACAGCTTGCACCTTGCGGCATACTAAATGTCAATCGTGCAAAGTTGTTTCAATTTGTGAATTTAGTTCACCTAGATGTAGATGAAGAGCATTTATAGGCTCATCAGCTATTTTCTGTACTGCTAATCTACCTCTGGTCTGATAACATTTATTACATAGTGCGAGGAACCTGAATATACCAGCAATATTCTGTATGCACATTGCAATGAATGTGTGTTTTGTAGCATATTTTTTTCTTCATCTTTTCCAGTTCTGCAGAGCATATGTAGATCAACCCAACATACAGTTTTGATTTATCTTCTTTGGTGCCTGTTTCAGCTGCTAACTTTAGCTGCACATAAACAACACACATTGCAGCTTGGAGGTGTTGGTTTTCATGGAGGCAGCAGTGAATATTGTACTGTAATTGAAGATGAAAACAGCACTCCCTTTCCTGCTTTGCAGTTCCGTGTTGCTTGATGAGATTGCAGCTTTTGTGCTCATATATGACCTATGAATTTGTGATTGGGCCACTCAGCTAAAAGTTTTTCCTTTTTTTGTTACCTTTTTTGGATTTTTTTTTTTTAAACAAGAGAAAATTGTCCCTTTCATAACTGTTTCCAAACAAATGTCTTGCTGCTTTCTCTTGTCTGACATGCCCGGTAAAAAAAAAAAAAAAAAAAAAAAAGGCATTCTATGAATCATACCTTGGTTTCAGTTGTCAAGGAAAAAGATGCATGTATATTGCAAGAGATCGCTTGGCTGGAAGCGGTTGGAGACAAAAAAGCAGTGTAAATAGTGAAGAAGGGGGTAGTTTGTGTGTGTGTGTGTGTGTGTGTATACAATTTGTAAATCGTACGAAAACTTATAAAAGAATAATCTTATGCACTGAAACTCTAGAGTGTGTTGCCATTTAAGCATTTTCTGTTTTTAAAGCTGACAATTTCATTACTGCATAGTGAAAGGGTTGACTAGCTTTTGGGGTCAATTGAGGGTTGATTCGCTAGGAAATTGCTTTCTGCTGTGAAATGTGCCATCTTTTAACTTCTCTTTACCTCCATAAGCTGCCTTTTGTAATCCCAGTGCTAGTCTTCATAACATCATTTTATTCATGTATATTTGTCTTAAAGGAGAAGTACAGCCAAAGCTTATGTGGATCACAGGAGTGCAGTTCGTTCTGCATTCCTATGACCCATTTTCAGCAGACAGTGAGCTAAAGCTCATTGTGGGCTGACATCAGAGCCGGTCTAGGCTCGGGAAGGATCACTACCATATGGTCGGGATCCACCCACATGCCTGGACTGGCAACCAGCTCAGACTCTCAGTGAGTCGCTGAGAGCCTGAGATGACTGCTCATGCCCCCTCCACAGCCCAGCGCTTCAGTTAGTGTAGGGGAGCAGAGAGGGAAGCCACTGACTGTCACCAGCTCTCTGCTCATGGAACCCAGAGAACCGAGCGATCGTCAGTGTTCACTCGGTTCTCAGTCTTAGAGGCGCCGGGGGACAGATGCAGCATCGGACCGATGCTGCATCCACCTAGGTAAGTATGATTCTGAAAAAACAAAAAAACCCATACTTCTCTTAAGATATTTCATTTATAATTAAGGCCTCGTGCACATTGAGCATTAAAAATATTGCTTTTAGGGGCGTCAAGCTTTTTTTTTTTTTTTTTTTTTTGTCTGTCTGCTTTAGAACTCCCTTCATCTTGGCATATGTGTTCATTAAGGATGAGCTCCAGCGTGTTCGCACACCCCACGTGCAGAGCCCGCCAGGAAGTTGGCACTGCGCTAATCACAGGCAGTGAGACATTGTCCGATGCGCGGATGCAGAGATCGGGAAATGTCTCACTACCTGTGATTTAGCGCAGTGCCGACTTCCTGGCAGGCTCTGCACGTGGGCTGTGCGAACACGCTGGAGCTCACCCTTCGTTTCCATGTACACGTAGGCATTTAGAGGCACCGTGGCCAGGAGCAGAAGTGTTTTTGCAGGGGGAAAAAAAAACGCTTGATGTGTGTAAATGCATGTTAAAGCTAACGCTAGGTGCGTTAATTAATTTCACTTAATACACACTCGGATCTCACAACGAACCGCTACCTAAGATCTTAACACTACGCCACAGAGAAAACAAATGGAACAAATAAGAATGGAGCAGCCACTTCAAAGAGAAAAGGAAAGGAAAATAGTATAGTGGCTAGCTAAGTGATAAAACAACACATAAATACGGATTACACACCCAATGAGTAGTGCTGTGCAAAATAAAAACACATTGGTATGGTCTGTAGATGCCACAGATACCTAGTCACGGCGGACATAGGTTAAACACTGAATTTCACCTGACCAGTGCATCAAAACACATGCAACGTCATTTCTGGTGATGCGTAAACGTCACGGTTGCCGTATAGTCACGTTCCAGGAGGAAAGGCATTTAGGAGAGCTGGGCAAATGCCCTGATTGCATGGGGCCTTAGTCTTCTATAATCTTGATAGCTTGTCATGGAGCAAGAAGTATACTTTAAATGATTTTCAAATGTATTCCAATGAAGGTATAATGTACATATTTTAAATTTCTGTAATTTTTACTCAAACCGCGTATGTTTAATTTCTAGTACGCACAGATATAGGTACACATTGATGTTTCTTTGATATCAGCCAGTCAGCAGTCTTCTGAAATGAAAAGGCTTTTTTGTTTGTTGATTTCCATCTACTGTTGTACAGAGTCTGTAATGAGTCACAAAGTTGTGATTCTGTGTTTCTTTTACATAGCTATATATCCCTAACAGATTGTTTTTAAAATGTACGATAAAAATAAATGTCTCTTGCTTGACATGTAAAAGCCATTAGTGGGTTGTAGCCCAGACAGATCTGACATCCCTTGCTGTGCCATAGCAGCTCTGAATGCTTTTGAAGCATAGAGCATGTTGTGTAGAGAGAACTGTGCATGTGCCTGCTTAGCTTGCACTTCTCTATTGTGTAAATGGTTCTGCACGCTCCAACTACATGAGACTTGGGGAGTGGTGGTTCTGCAGGATCTGGGCACAATGGGAAGCATTTTCTAATTAGTGTTTAATGTTTCAAAACGTGCATCTGCTGTGCTTTTGGTAGAAAAACTGTTGTGTACGTATGTTACTTATTACATTACTATTTGCCTTTTTGGTCTAGTTTATCTAATCACTATTAGAGTTCATTGTTTGATATACACTTGAGCTAATTTAATAGGGAATGAAAAGGCCAATCATGCAAAATGCTGCAAGCCTAAAGCCAGTCAGAATGTTACTTGTAACATCAAAAGATTTTTTTGGTCACTTGACTGCTTGATCATTGCTTTTTACTGCTTTATGTCCTAAGCCCAGACCGGACAAGGTGTTTCCTGAAGAGTGTCAAAAGTCACCTCAGAAGACCTAGTCCTAGAGGAACCGTGTGGTTTTTTTTTTCTTTCTTTCTTTCTTTCTTTTTCTGCTACCATTGCAGTATGCAAGATTTTAGTTTCTTCTGCTAGCGTTACAATTGAGAGTGCCTGATTCTGGCCAATTCTGCTTTTCAACTAGCACTGACTTTTTTTTTTTTTTGTTTCTTTACAATTTAATGGTAAGAATGAATGCTTGACCATAAGACAGGGAAGCTATTTTTTGCTTTCTTCAAATCACACTTCCTCTCAGTTAAGGCTGAACTTCAGAAAAAGCAAATCTTGTCCAAATGCAAAAGGCATGTGTATTGTTCCTTGAATCTTGATGTGTTTTATGCATTTCTTCTAGTCATATGCAGTAATCTTTGCCCTTTGCCTTTGTGCAGGAGCTTCGTCTAATAAAGACCAGTCAATGCTGCTCTCTCTCCTTGTACAGGGTGACTGGTCTTGTACCCGCCCCCTTATGTGCTTTTCTGTATGTAGCTTGTATGTAGAGGGTGGAGCCTGCTGAGTCCCTCTCTCTGCACTCATTATGTACAGCACAGTGATAATGCTACAAGACACTAACTGGGTTTGCAGAGGCATTTAGTACATACAGTGGATTTAATATCTGTAGCTGGAAGACTGACCAGCGTTTTTTAATACACATTTCTTTGGATCATTTGTTAAAGCATCTGTAAGACATTTTGACTATTGCCATAGCACCATTGAGTGCTACCTACTGCACTCTGCACGATAGATGCTAATCACTTGCACAAGTGTTATGTAATAAATAATTGATTGTACTATGGCCGCTCTATGTATGTTGCAGATGGTTCTCTTTTGTCCTCAGCCCTTAAGTATAATTAATGAACAGTTATAGGCCATTTCCTTTCCCCCTCCTTATGAGTGGTTTAAAAATAATGCATCTGTCACACATGCTGGCCCACATGCGTTTTGATGCTAGTAAGTGCGTCATGTTCCCCAGCTGGCAGCATTCCAGGAGCAGAGTGCTTTGAATCAGTCCTGTGAGAATCCAGGGGAAGTATTGGCTGGTACACTCCCTCTTTGCTTCTTGCCTTACTTTATGCGTAACCTTATCCCAAGAGCACTTCAGCACCATTCAAAGTCAAACCTAGGAAAGGACTCTTGTGATGTGCAAGTGCTAAACAGAGTTCGAGATGTGAAGTGTTCAAATAACTTCCTTAGTGGTTATTCATAAATATGTATTCTCTGTGGTGTTATTGATCTTTCACAGAACATCGTGTGTTTGGCTTCGCTCTTAAGCTGTGAGAAACTAAGTATTTTCTTTTTATTGGGTTTAAGAAGTTGAAGTGTTTAACAATAAAGGTGTTTTACTTTTTACATGTTTTTCTGCAGCATGCAACATCCGTATAACACTTATTACTTTGGGTGGCAGTGCCGGGACAAGGTCACCGGTGCCCAGGCCCCAGGGTGAAGATGGCAAACTGACCACCCCCCCAAAGTTGTAAAGAAGGAGCGACTTATAGAGGGAACCAATGACCCTAAGGCTCAGTTCACACCTAGGCATTCGGGATCGCGGGCGGAATCGCTGTGATTCTGCCCGCAATTCCCAAAACGACGCACAGACACGCTTGCCATCCCATTATTGTCAATGGCACTCCAGTCGCGGTGCGATTTTGTAGCAATTGTCCTTCGACATATCACAACAAATTTGCGGGACGCCTGTTGCCCAGAAGAAACTCCGGAATGCCTAGGTCCTGAATGTAGCCTTCTACACTGATCAGTGCTAATAATATGCACTGACACTACTAATGACAATGGCTGAGAAGGGGCTATTATCTAGGAGCATCCAAGGGGTTAATTGTGTGCCTAACAATGTGTAATGTGTGTACTGATTTTTACAATAGATTGATTTGTTTATTTTCCCTGCTTTGCAAGTAAACATTCCCTCTGTACAAAGCTCTGTGTTGTCAACACAGGGCTCTGGGCTGTGATTGGACACAGCCAGTCAGTAGGTCCCAGCCATGAATCATTTGGCTGGTATCTGCTGACAGACTCCCATTGTGTCAAATCACAGGGGAGTAGGCGGGCAGTGGCATGCACCCAAAACCCTAAGCCTAGGCTCACACTGTAGCGATGCGAGAACCAGTGCGATTCCAGCGCTTGTTCCCGCATCGCATCTCTCCTGCAGGCAGTTTACACTCTCTCTGCGAACCACTGCGGGTGTCAATACAATGTTAGTGACACCCCCAGATTGGAACGCAGTGCGAACTGTGGATTCGGACAGGAATCGGATCGCATGGGTGAGAACAGCCATGCAATCTGATTCTAGTTTATTTAGTGCGAATCCAATGTGAATTCAGCCATACAACTGGCTGATCTCGCATTGCACAGACATCGCATGTGATCGGCACCGCAGTGTGGTTGCGAATCACATGCGATGTCTGTGTTCGCTACAGTGTGACCCTAGGCTGCAACAGTGACGTATGGATATGTCGCGGTGCTTGTAGCTGCCACCCCATCACAGTACTGCGATGGGTTGACAAGTGGTTAATTACCAATGGTGTTTGTAATATGCAGCATGAGGGGGATAATGTGTATTGTCACTGCTGCATTAGTGACAGTTAGCAGTTAATTAACCCCTTTGGGCTGCATTAGTGGTGTCAGTGTTAGCAGCATGAAGGGGTTAATACTGACACTGGTGTCACTGATGCAGCCCAAAGGGATTAATTAACTGCCACTTGTCCCTAATGCAGCAGTGACAATACACATTAACCCCTTCATGCATATTACAGAAATACCTTGGGTAATTTATTAACCACCCCTCAGCCAAAAAAGGAATTAATGAAATAATCTGCAGATGGCTTACTATTGCTTGGTTCCTCTTCCTCTAGATCACACTCGCAGCTCTGGCAGCAATCTATGCTTCTCTCCACTCCTGCCTCCTGGCCAGCCTCTCAGTGACGTCACGCCGGGACGGGACTAGGAGACGCCTGTTGGGTAAAGATTGCTCCGCCTCACATGGAAGTGAAGAGCTCGTCCTCGCTTGTACCGGGTGCAGGAGCGCACTCGGCACATCGTTGCAGCTCTGACTGGCTGTGCAGTATTGTAGCGCAGCCTGTGTGTACAGTCCAGCCACCGCCGACACTTCACCTGCGCCCCCTTCCTCTAGTAAATTGTCCCACCCAGGGCATCCGCCCCTGCCTTGTACCGGCACTAATGGGTGGTATATATGTCACTACCAACAAAAATGGCACTGATTCTGCCAAGTTTCAGTCCACCTATATGAACTGAAGGTGGAAGCCTCCAGTGTCATCATTGTGGCATTAAAAGTACAGTTTTTATTATTGAAATTACATGTATGATTAGTAGCTAGTCAAGGACCAATGCCAGTATTTGCAGCTTATATTAAGGGTGTAAAAAATACACAAGTTTTCATGGAGTACCTGTGAAATACATTTTTGTTTGTTCAAACCTATCTTAATGCATAGCCAGCATCTGTTACTAGATCCAGTATATGGCGTTGCTTGGGAAACCAAGACCTATTATTTATACCGGCTGAGCAAAACTGTCATGAATCATGCAATGATGACGCTTCAGGTACCTGTCATTGCCCAGTGAACTCCAGATACTGGGGTACACATATGTGCCCCCAGCTTACCAAAAGGCCAACACTGCCCAGTCGCTTCTGCCTCCTGAAACTCACTGTTGGTTAGTGAAGCCATCCATCATAGTAATTGGCTAATAGCAAAGCTAAAGACACAGACTGGGAGATGGTGAGATTTGTATAACCAAGTTCCCAAGTATTCGGGGCTCATGGTTGCTCTGTTAAAGAAAATCTCAAAAGATGTTAAGTCGACTGACCATACCTTCACTATTAAGCTGGCCATAGATGGGTAGAATTTCAAATGAAAATTCTTAGGAAAAAAATATTCTAAAAAAAGTTAATTTGTTTTTTTTCCTAGTCATTGGGTCAAATTGATGTTTGTTTTTGACCGTAGTGATGTGAAAATTCAAAGGCGCAGGAAGGGAAATGTTTCTTAAACTAACAAATTTCTAACAGTATATGTGGTTTTCATTTGGTAAACTCCATTTATTCCAAAATCAAATGTTAAAAGCAAATAAAAGACTTTTCCTAAGCATTTTCGTTCAAAATTCTGTTCATCTGTGACCAGGTTTAATTGCACAACAGCTTCACTTTTTCATTTTAAGGAAGGGTGGGAAAGCAGCAGTTTCTTAATACTCCACCTAAACATTTCAGCAATGGAATATTCAATGTGAAGGACAAACTTAAAAGAGAAGTATGGACTTTGAAAAAAACATTTATACTCGCCTAGGTGGTTGCAGCATCAATCTGATGCTGAATCTGTCCCTCACCGCCTCTACGCAGAGAATTGAGCGATCAAACACCACTGAAATCTCCGTTCTCAGTCTTCAGTGAGCGGTGACTGTCGGTCACCGACTCTCTGCTCTGCCCCTCAGCCCGCTGTCGGCTGGAAACGGGTCACAGAAGTGCAGAACAAACTGCACTCCTGTGATCAATAAAAGTATTGCCAAAATAGCTTTGACCATACTTCTCCTTTTTAAGGTGGTCTAGAAAAGTAGATATTTGTTTTATAATGCCAGCAAAAAATGCCTTCTGGCCACTTTCTCAAGTCATTTTCTTTGGAGCCAGGGGGCTACACACTATCTAACCTAGCTTTTCTCTGCATGACTGAAGAGACTGGTAAACTCTGAAACCATTTTTGCTACGTGTTGCTGCCTGAGTCTAGTCTGTTGTCTTGCAGCTCATTCTTACACTATAACATGCTTATTTTTGCGTGTTAAAGTGTGTTGCTTTAAAGCAGACCATTCATTTTGAATGTAATGCCAAATCGCCAAAATGCACAAAAAAAATCTGTTTTCAGTGCAGATGTTTGACCTCTGTGTGGTGTGATGCATTGAAATGTGTTTGCAAAGTGCGTAGGAGTGCTATTCTGAATGAATTTCATTGCATCGCTGATGGTGCATTTTCTATGCTTTGCAGCAGATCGTTGTAAAATGCTTGTTTAACCACAACACAAGTTTAAAGCCAGGCTAATTGTTAGAATCTTGTTCTGTACATTGTATGAATGTGCCAGAATTGTAGAGGATAAATTTGCCTTCCCCTGTGCGATCAAATGAAGTGAAATCAGTTTAGGAAATAAAGGTGAAAAAAAGCCACAAACTGAAGGATGTATGTTAGTTCTCAAAGCAACGTTTGTAAATTCTGAAGGGGCAGAGCTCCAGGCAAAGAGTTCTTTCAGTTACATGATTATAACATCACAAAATCTGCACTGATGGACTAAACTTCATTATGCCTAGTAAGCATTATAGTTTTGTTTGCTAAACGCTCTCCTAAAGGTTAATGTTTGCACCCAGTAATAATGGCTTTTACTGGTGTTAAACTGCTTACATCTGAAGTATTATAGATTTACTGTATGTCTCAACCAAGAAAAACTAGTTCTACCCAGGTTTAACTGTGTCGTATACCCTTCCTTTTTTCTTTTCCTTTTTTTTTTTTATTTTTTTTTATTTTTTATAAATACCTGCCCCGGGGAGTTTTAATGCGCTTGTGAACATGTGATTGGATACACATACTTGTGGCTTGCCAAAGCTGCTCTTGAATATAGATTTTAGTCTTGCCACATTAACTTTGCCATCAGAGGAGCATGCAGTACCTTGTGTTGAGGCCTTGTTTTAGAGCCGTTGGCATTCTGGTGTTGTTGTGGGGCAGGGCTACATGAAATACTTGGATCATGAGAAAGTTTCAGCGTTGATGATGAATGCAGTGTTTTACTATAGTCTTGAGACCGCTGAATAATTTGAATTGCTCACAATGTACTTCTCCATGCAAATATCTTACAGATGTGAAATCGCCAAATACCAAGTGGCATTCAGGGATACTCGGAGCTGGTTTATACAGTATCTGTAAACGATGAGTGACAAATAACAGGAGATAGTATGCCTTGGCAAGTTTGTATTCATTGTGATCTCACTATTTATCTCACGACACAGGATTAAAATTGTGTTCTTTGTGTTCCGTTATTTAATTCATTCAAGACTGATTGACTCAATTTTTTTACTGCTGTGTTCATAATTAAAGTGATTGGAAGTGCTCACATTTTTTTTATTATTAACCAATTGACCTCCAGAAGTTTTTACCCCCTTCATGACCAGGGCATTTTTTGCTATTCAGCACTGCGCTACCTTCAACTGGCACTTTTGCAGTCATGCAACACTGTACGCAAATTCAATTTATATCCCTTTTTTTCACAAATAGAGCTTTCTTTTGGTGATACTTTGATAACCACTGGGTTTTTTACTTTTTATTATAAAGACAGAAAAATACCGATTTTTAATTTTGAGGGGGAAAAAAAAATATTTTCTACTTTTGTTGTTTTGATTTAGTCCAAAATGTATTCTGCTACGTGTCTTTGGTAAAAAACAAAAAAATACCAACAAGTGTTTATGAATTGGTTTGTGTGCAAGTTATAGCATCTACAAAAGGTGGTGTATATACTGGAATTTACGCAGCTATGACACTATACTGATGGCGATAATCAAAGACTTTTATATTGGGACTGTGATAATCGACCCTCACTAGGAGGTACACTATTGACTAAGTGGCACTGCCATCAATAGTGACACTAATACATTGATCATTATTATTTACTGTTCTAATGACACTGGCTGGGACGGGAATAATGTCAAGGGGAAATCAAAGGGTTAACTGTGCCTAATTTTAATGTGTATAATGTGTGCTGCTTTTACTTACAGATTTGGCTGTTTTTTCTTCTTGTTTTGCAGAGCTTTGTGCTGTGATTGGCTACAACCGATCAGCAGGTCTCAGCCGTAAATCGTTGGCCAGGACCAGCTGACAAAATTCCGCTGTAGCCAGTGACAGCATGGGTTAGCAGCAGGTGCACACATGTGGTGGATTTCCAATCACCAGAACAGGCAGGGAAAATCTTTTAAAGGGTGCTGTGCTATGCTGTAACCTTGGTGCTGTGGGTCTCCGCAGACTTTGTCCTCTGGTTTAGTGAGTTGTGGGATTCCAGCAATAAAACATGCGCTTTACTGTGTCTTACCAAAACGCATAGGTTGTTACCATTCTCTACTCCAACCAAAGCTGAACCCCCCCCCCCCACCCCAAACAGCAGGAGGTACCACATGGTGCCAGTTCATTCTTGCTGCCTTATATAGCGAGCGCACTGGCTCTTGAACTTCAGACCTGAAGATCTTTCATCCTCGCCTTCATTTAGCAATATTTAAAACCTATCTAACAAAAGCCATAGTAATTCTTATGGATTGTCCCTCATTTTCTTCCCCCCTGACTCTCGTTAGTACATGCATGCAATGCTTATATGCTGATCTGATTTAAATACTGCTGTGTGTGCTATACCTGTCAGTGTTGATGGGGGAATCCCCTCTGCAGCACTGTTGTGTTCTGCCAGCGGGGACTCTTCCCTGATAGTGGCTATAGCCGGCAGTAAGCATAAGTAAAATCCATGGATCAGCTTGAGTAGAAACAGCCTGCTCATAGATTAATTGAATCTCAACCGGTCCCTGCTGAACTAGCTGAGATTCGATCCATCTATGGCCAGCTTTGGATAATTTGTCTGATCAGTGTGACATTCATATGTCTTGTAGTGCAACTATAAGCAGAAGTAAAATGTATTCCCCTGCTGGTGGGACAATGGGTGATGCGAAATGCGTTAGTGGGTGTGATACAGCGCTGGCTGACGCCGCCACATACACTCGGGGATTGGGTCGGCGAGCAACCTTACAAATGTTTGTCTAATCAGTATTATTTCGATATTGTTTGTGATTTATTATTAGACCTGTTATTTACCATGAAACAGCTGCTATGATGTTGGTGCATGTTCTGCTTGGCTCTTCTGATGCCAGTGTGTTAATTAATAAGGCATTTTGATATTGCATATATTTGTGATTGATATAGTAGTCTGACCCTGTACCTTTTTGTTTTTACAAACCTGTTATAGCTGATCAAATGGTTATGATGAGAAATTGAGGGCTTCTTTAAATTCTGTGCCATTTTTGTTTTGTGTTGTTAATGCCGCATCTATTTATCTGAACATTCTTCTGAGGGTTTATCCTGGCATTTCCTGGCTCTGAAGATGCTGCATGCTACAAAGCGTTGGTGCTGAGGCATTACTTCTATATATAGATGGTGTATGCCTCTAGTTTAAACTAGTAAGATGGCTTCATTTGAGCAGAGCCTGTGGATTTTCTAGCTCCAAGCTTTGTAGCAATCTTTTTAGCTTTTGTGTAATATATTGTGATAGCAGCTGCACAAATCTTTGAATTAACTGTGCTATTGAGATATTTTGAGATGGATGTAGTACTTTGCTCTCTGGAGCTCCTCAGTAAAAACCTAGATCACCAGATTTTGACCATAATAAAGGTAAACTTTATAGACATACATGCCATCCACCTTTCACAAATGATATTTATATATTTTTTCCACTACTGTATTTGTTTGGCCCTGGCATACACTCAGAGGGCTTCTAACTCCCCCATAGCAAAGGGAACAACCTTTTCATTGTTTCTGTAATAATTCACTACATGGTACATTGGGATGTTTAAGACTTGTTCTTACAGTAAACCTGTCTGACTTGTGTCTTTTTTCAACCTCACCTACTATGTAACTATTCCACAGGCGGTGGTCTCAGCGGGGAGCATCGATAGTTTCAAGAAATTATTAGATAAGCACCTGAACGACCGCAACATACAGGGATATATAATGTAATACTGACATAAAAACACACATGGGTTGGACTTAATGGACTTGTCTTTTTTTTTTTTTTTTCAACCTCACCTACTATGTAACTATGTCATGGGACAGGTAAGTTATTTTCATTGCTGACCGCCTTCTGAAAATGGTAGTTTCCTGGCTGTTATAGTGGTTTTCTGGCCTGGCTTCAGGACTTCTGACTTATGCCTGGTACACACGGTAAGGCCCTTTTTACACAGGCGCCTCCGCTAAGCACAGTCGGCTTGCTCAGCAGGTGATTCCCCAGCTGAGCAAGCAGGCGACAGGTCCATGTCTGATTCACTATGTAGAGCAGACACAAACACAGTCCCGCTCTCTTCTATGGGGCAATAAAATGTAAACGGACCACCTGTCCATTTTGCATCCGATCCGTTAAAAACAGACAGATAGTGGCCCTTTTCCCCATCTGTCCAGCGGATCAGATGGAAACGAACAGGTGGAGAGGCGTGCGGGACTGTGTCCATGTCCACTCTGCATGGTGGGTTTTGGCAGACGTGTCAGCTGACATCTGCTGCTCCATAAAATAGACTGGAGGGTCCGATTAGGTCCGTCTGAAAAAACTTGATTGGACAGCCCATGTGAAAGGGGCCTCTAGTTTTTTTTCCGATCAATCTAGCGGGCAGGACGAAAAAAAAACTGAGGAGATCTCTGTACTAACTATGTGATGTTAGTGCAGTGATCTCCCCCCCCCCGCTGTGCTATTGTGTTCTGACAGGGCATTGTACATACAGACCAAATGTCGGCTGTTTTCAACTGTACTGGCTGATTTCAGTCAATAGTCGGCGTTTACAGGGCTTTAAATAGAAAAAAAAACAGAAGACCGCGCACGTTTTCTTATGATAAACACAGGGATGTTCAGGGGATTCTCCAGGGTGTATGCTCATATGAAAAAGGGGCAAGTGTTCCCCTGTGTGCAAGAATAATGCCCTTTTTCATTTTGGATACCTCAAGGGAGGGTTTTCTGCCATCGGTGTCCCATTGGGGATATTTTCCTTCATTTACTGACCCATAGTCAAAATGGGAAACGAGCAGAAATCCCTCCTAAGACCCCTTTCATACTGGAGGCGTTTCTCAGGCACTACAGCGCTAAAAATAGCGCCTGAAAAAAGCCTCAGCTGCAAACCCGGTGTGAAAGCCCGAGTGCTTTCAAACTGGGGTGCTGCGCTGGCAGAGCGTCACAAAAAGTCCTGCCAGCAGCTTCTTTGCAGCGGTGAATACACCGCTTCTACACGGCTCCTCCACCGCTCCTACACGGCTCCTCCACGGCTCCTCCACTGCTCCTGCCCATTGAAAACAATGGGGCAGCGCCGCCATACCGCCGCTGCAGCGGTGTTTTGCGGGCGGATTTAACCCTTTTCCAGCCGCTAGCGGGGGTTAAAACCGCCCCACTAGTGGCCTAATAGCGCCGCTAAAACGACTGTGAAGTGGCGCTAAAAATAGCGCCGTTTTACCGCCGACGCCCGGGCCATTTCAGTGTGAAAGCACTCTAAGTGCGAGAATCCCTGGTTGTCACCAGCATCTGAATCAGAAAATGCTTTGATGAAGGCTTCTTAGCCGAAACGCATCAGCATAGCCTGTACCCGTGTACCATGTAACCCAATAAAGGACTTTCCGAGTCGCCAGCCCTTTTCTGATTCAAGTACTTTTGGGGCCTGAACGTCCTGGCTAGAGCATCGAATCACAGTTCATAGATCATCATATTGGCAGTGGAGCTGGGGTATCATTTTGCTTCTCTTGTCACCAGCATCACCATAAATAGTGTCACCATTGAAAGATTTTTCCACTCTTCCTGTTCCAGTTACAGTCCAAATTGTAGGATTTTCTTTTACTTTCAACCTTGGCGATATGGGTAAACAGGACAAATAAACTCCCTAATGGGAGCACAGATGACAATAAAAAGAAAAAATGACAGGCTTTTTTTATCCCTCTCCATTTAATTCAAAACTAAAAAAATGCTTTGCCTTTTTGGTTATACCTTTTTTAAGTAAAAAAAAAAAAGGAAAAAAAGCGTTTTTTACCAAAGGTGCATTCATATTGATGGTGTTTATAGTGTTTCTTTTGTAATAATCACCATGATATCTGTACAAAGAAGCAGCTGTAGGGCTTTGCACAGTAGCGATGTCTATACCAGTAAAGTGGGTACATTGCTGACTGGTAAGGGCAGTCCACATTCTTTATTCCCCTCTAGCTACATCCTGTCCCCTACTGGCCACATTTTGTTCCCTCTAGTCCAAATTAATTGTTCCAAGCAAGCCACGTGTTCCACAACAACTGTATGATGTCACCTATTCTTTTACCTTTCCCTAGCTCGTGCAGTCACATTCTCCTTATACCATTGTCTGCCCTGGTTATTGGCCTGTTCACATTGGTGGACACTACTTCTTGGGTGGCATGCATAGGGACAGCCATTGTAAAGTGCATTATTTTACCATCAGTCAAATTCACCAATATACGTTCACCAAAAAGACTGCAACCATTTAACCATTTTTTTTTTTTTTTTTTCAGTAAATAAGTTTAATTGAGTAATTCAGTCTGCTTTTCTGGAAAGTCTTTGCTAGGCTTGCTCTGTCTGGAAGGCTCTGACCAAAATCTTAATCGTACCCTTTTGACAGTGTACTGTTTTGAAAGGCTTTGAATGCTGTAATGGCTAAATTATTAGGCAATGCCCAGAACAAGGCTTCCACATATGGAAACGTAACTTTAATGATCACTTTTGCAAGACTTCTAAAGATGGTTAGATGAAACCAGACATGACGTCTTTTCGCGGCCTCATTAGTTCTTTCTCAGAATTATAGGCAGAGCTGAAACCCAGATTTTACGTGCAAGTATGCTGATTGTGTTTCTTGTAGAAACCGCTAACTGCACATCAAAAAATTGCTTTGTGTTGGGATCACTTTGTTTTCTTTTGTTTGTCATATACTGTACATAAACCCAATACACTTAGAGGAACAGCAAGTGTCAAACATTTTTTTAGTTCAGCACTACCTAAGGTGAGTTACAGTGAGATTGCTTTGGGCAACCTGTTTTTTGAGACTGTGTTAAAGTGGAACTAAATCCCTCTGTCCTTTACAGCCAAGGAAGCTGCCATCTTGGCCTCTGTGTGATCTGCAGTTCCATGATGCTGCACGTGTGATTGTATATGACACCAGCCATTTGGCTTTACAGCTTGGCCAAGAGCACAGGCAACTGTGACGGCATGCCTCCATAGTAATGGTTTTAAGAAACTGTTAAATTGATGGGTTTAGTTTTGCTTTAACAAGTTCCATTCTGATTCCTCTAAAACTTTAAATTACGATTTATTTATTTTTTTCTTTTTTATCTTATTTTTAGCTAATACCAAAGTCTATCACTGATATGAAGATGTAGGTCAGAGTTCAGAGCCCAGTATTCTATTCTCTTTTCAGCTACTAATTTAAACTAAGCTCTTTGGTGACACTACCAGCCTAGGCTCGGATAACATGTTTTCTTTCTTGCTAGACTCTTATCTAGGTTTCCCTGAACAGGTGCCTCCCCCCTCTAATATGAAATGTAAATACATCCATTTTGCTGTGTGGCCCAGGAGCTGACATGTGATCTTTGTAAAGGTACCCTTCCACGAGCTGAACATGTTACGCAAACATCTGCCCCTCTGGGATGTAACTCTGGTTGCATGACTGCTTCTACCTGCAGATGTAATCATGGGAATTGTACTAATACAGATGTTTTACATAAGTACCTCTGACACTGTATTGTGGCCTATAGGAACCCCTCTATTTCCTCATAGTCTAACACTTTTTTTCTCTAGTGCAGGACAAATGAGAAAAATAGTCCCTTATACTGTTTTATACAGTTGGTGCTGAAAATGGTAATTTATATTATGAACAAAATAAAGAACTGGCCATTTCATTCTAAAGGGAATCTTCTCATGAGAGAAAGATGAAGACTGCAGTTGCTGACCTGGTATTGCCAGTTCCTTGCCTGTCATAGAGATCCTCTTTCTTTGGTGTGCCGTTTGGCTTTGACCCAGAACATGTTTGCAGAGTACTAGTATTTCATGTTTCCTTTTTGCTTTTTCGTTCTGGGACAGTATATTTTCTTTAATGTAAAGAAACCTGGGGCTGCAATATATAGGTTTCTGAAAATGTGTGTTGCTTGGCTGCTGCACACCCTTCTAGTTTAAAAGAACTGAACTCTGGAAGCTGTGTTCAAAAAAGACAGACAAAGGGCAAATGACTAGTTACCAGCGTTGTCTGTAGTGTCCCTGCAACTGATCTTTTCCTCATTACCTACTTGCTGTGCCTTCTGCACTGTATCTCTGTTAGAAGCAGGGCATTTACTTCCTCATGTCAGAGCTTCCAGTGAGAACAGCAAGATTTTTTTCCATTACCACTTGACGCCAAATCACGTACCTAGTACTTCATTTAACTTCAAGTGGTTGTATCGGGGTGATGCCTGCAGCCGTTTTTTTGTTTTGTTTTTTTGTTTTTTTTGTTTTTGTTTTTCTTTTTTTTTTAGAGCTGATGGTGAGCTCTCTTTTAAAAGCAATTGGAGCCTCTAACTAGCCATTCGATTGTTATTTTACAATTTTCGGGAGGGGATGTCCCCCCTCCCGCCACCTTCTGCGGCTTGCTTGGGCTCTCTCGTCCCACAGGCTAGTCCGACACCCAAACAAATCCAGGATCAGGTCTCCACTATGGTAACCTGGAAGTTATGACATGACTTCACTTCTGGTTTACCCGGATGTCAACGGCGCCATTTTTAAAAAATCAAAAGTATTCAAAAATACCGATCTTGGTGTTTTGAATGCTTCCAAGGGCAGAGAAATGGATTTGGTGTCTTAAAGAACCCATATCCTTCTTTCATAAAGAGTACCTGTCACAGCCCTATTGCTGTCACAAAGGATGTTTCTTGTGACAGTAATAAAAGTGTTTTAAAAAAAAAATGTAAAGCAACTGCGCGTCGGTCTCGCACACAAGCAAACAGCCATTGTCAGATCACGGGCAGTAATTCTAGCAGTAGACATCATCTGTAAATCTAAAGTGGTATCCTGTAAAGGCTTTTAAAGCATTGCCTATGGATAGTAAAATTGACATTGTTTGTTGCCGTCGCACAGGCATGAGATGTTTGGTATCTATGTACTTGGCATAACATCATTTATATTTTACAAAAAAATGGGTTATGAATTTTTTTTTTGTTTTGCATTGAAATAGTGTACTTATTCCCAAAAATTGCATTTGAAAAAAAACTGCTGCACAAAAACCATGGCATAAAATTGCAAAACCCACCAATTTGTCCGTTTGGGCCTTTACTTTAAAAAATATATAATGTTTGGGGGTTCCAAGTAATATTTTAGCAAAAAAAAAACCTTATTGTTCCATGTAAACAAGAAATGCCAGAAAAAAGCCTCAAGTGGACAACATAGTAAATCTTCTTCACTTTTTGAGTTCAGTTCCACTTTAATACTTTGAGTCACTTTTCTTTTAAGGAAATCTTATTTATGACATTTGCCAGCAAAATACTGTTTGTATGAAAAGGGTTAATAGGGGTGCACATCTTCACTGGTCCCACGATTGGATTAGATTGCGATTATCCTGTCCACGATTCGATTTCGTGATGCATCACGATTAGTGCGCAAGGTTAAAAACTTTTTTATCCAAAAATTCAAGCAGTCAGAAAAACTCAATTTTTCTCCAGAGGCAGAGGGAAGGCTGGGATCAGAGGCAGAGGGAAGGCTGGGATCAGAGGCAGAGGGAAGGCTGGGATCAGAGGCAGAGGGAAGGCTGGGATCAGAGGCAGAGGGAAGGCTGGGATCAGAGGCAGAGGGAAGGCTGGGATCAGAGGCAGAGGGAAGGCTGGGATCGGATCAGTGACACTGGCACTCACCTGCTCGCAGTGTCAGTCGATTGTCCCTCCTCCATGCTGCTCAGTGTGTTTTCTCCTTCCAGTGACTCAAGTGAAGCCTCTCCTGATGTCGGGTCACCTCGAGCTCCATCCCCTTCACTCTACTGGCTGTCAGCTGATTTTCTGCTTTAGTGAAGGGGAGGAGGCTTCATCCACAAGCCAGACTCTGCCTCTGTGTTTCTCCCAGAGAGGCAGAGCACCTCACAGAGCGACGGATGACGTCACCAGACATCGATTCGGCCGATTCAGCGCAGCATCGTGAACGTCTGAATCGCGATTCCCGATGCTGCGATTATATTTAACACCCCTAGGTAATGTAGACATTAACGTTTAGAAGAAAAATGCAAGATCATAGTAATATATTGCTGTACCCACAGAGGGCAGCCATGTTTAAATGTTAGCTGCCATCGTGTGTGTATATGCTGGAAGTTTTTAGGTATTTATTTTTATACTTTCACGATGTCCCAGGCTATGGTATATTATTTAAAGTTTTCCTTGTACCTTTCCAAAAATTCATACCAGTAACATTGCTGTGGAGTTTAAAAACCGCCTACAATTTAACACGGTAAAACCAGTTCATTGATGCTTTCATTGACTGGAACATATTATGCTACTAATAAAACACACGCAGGTTATAGATCTTAAAGCTTGGGTAGGTACAGTCACCTACCAAGCTAGCTGTAGCAATTGAACTTCAAACTGAGCATTGATAAATCCGCTCATTATGTGACAAGCTTAAAAGATTTAGCAGATTTTATCTTTGATACAATTGGTTTGTCTGCAGCGCTATATTAAGACCACCTACCATGCCTCTAGTAGTGCTAGAACCTTGTTCTGCTTGTAGTGCCTATGGCCTCAGCCTGGTTCTATATTTCTGTAAGACTGGGTGTTTTTTAAGGTGAAAGGCTTGCTTTTATGAAGCTAGTAAAGATGAAATATAATATACTATTAAAAATAACTTACAGTAGTCTTGCTGTGTACATATTGTCTGTCTCTTCTGTACAAAACTGGGATTTTTCTGACCTTTGCTTTTGTAATAGAATTAAAAGGTAGGTTCAATCTTCTTTAAAACACTCCTCAGAGCAGATGTGAAACATACACCATTGCATAAAATGTACCCCATGTAGCCTTCAGTTACATGTTTTGCTTGCCAGGAAGGATTGAGTAATCTAGCAAAAATGTTCAGCCCCAACCACAAAGCTGTATTATCGGGGACTCCAGCTAATGCTGGTAGTAGGTAGGAAATAGATTAAACACAGGTTTTCCCTGTTCCGAAGCTGCCAGCAGTGATGTCAGTGACATTAAATGATCCTACGCTGAGCTCAGTGTATCCCGAGATCCCCTGCTCTAAGCCAGTTGTGTAGAGGGCTGTTTTATAGGTTGTTAAGGAAATACTGACTGTTGTTGATGAGAAACAATGGCGAGTCCAGACTGTGATCTAAGCACAGATTTTTTAGCTCTCCTCGTCTCTTCAGCTATTGTTTCTGAAGCCTTTGACATGGCTGTAATGAACCGTTTAGGCATAACCAGTGGGATTTACTGCAGTAGATTATGTGAAAGTTGTAATGCTGCGCAAGGCTGGGAGGCACTTTATGAAGTCATACAGAGATTTTAAGCAAAAGATTGGAATTTGCAGACATCAAAGCAGTATGCTTCAGCCTTATCATCTCTTCAGAATATATGTGTACGTTTTTTTGTGTTTTTGTGTTTTTTTTTTTTTTTTTTTTTGCTAATACTCTTAAATTGTCTACTTTCAGCAATGTTGAGGACTTTTTTACAGTTCTGTGCTGAAAACTACAGGTCCAGAAAACCTTACTGTGAAGTTTAAGCACAATAAGGTGTCATGAGGACATTTATCATGGCCCCTATGTAAAAAAACACCCAAATGACTACATGCAGGTGTGTGGGTAAGGCACTACAGCATCAAACTGACCTATGAACAGCCCCATTCTTAACCTCTTGACATCCGGAGGCCGTCATATGACGGCCTCGACTTTCGGGGGTTATATCTGAATGATGCCTGAGGCTACAGACATCATTCAGATACCGGCATTTTCAGCCGGCGATTCCGTACACCATAAGAAAGATCATAGCGGCTGTTCCGCCGCTTGATCGTTCTTACGGGCGGCGAAAGGGGACGTTCCCGCAGCCCTCCGGTGCTTCTACCGACTCACCTCAGCGATCGGTGAGTCGAAGAGCGGATCCTCTGGCGCCAGATGTAGATCATAGAGATTTCCGGCGGACCAGATGGTCGCTGGAGTCTCTATGATCGTTTGCGATGTTATGACGTCACGCCCAGCCTCTGCATTCAAAAAAATGGCGCCGCTTCAGCTGGGAAGCGGTGATCGTTTTTTTTTTTTTTTTTATTTTAGGCTTCCCAGCCTAGAGGTGAGATGTGGGGTGTTATTGACCCAATATCTCACTGTAAAGAGGACCGATCATTTCATATTCCTATTACAAGGGATGTTTATATTCCTTATAATAGGAATAAAAGTGATCAAAAAAAATTTTTTTTTTAAGTGTCAAAATAAAAAATTTTAAGTAAAATTAACAATAAAAAAAAAAATAAATAAAATTTTAAAGCGCCCCTGTCCCCGTGAGCTCGCACGCGGAAGCGAACGCATACGTAAGTCCCGCCCACATATGAAAACAGTGTTCAAACCACACGTGAGGTATCGCCACGAACGTTAGAGCGAGAGCAATAATTTTGGCCCTAGACCTCCTCTGTAACTCAAAACATGTAACCAGTAAAAAAATTTTAAAGCGTCGCCTATGGGGATTTTTAAGTACCAAAGTTTGGCGCCATTCCACGAGTGTGTGTGCAATTTTGAAGCGTGACATGTTAGGTATCTATTTACTCAGCGTAACTTAATCTTTCACACAATGCAAAAAAATTTGGCTAACTTTGCTGTTTTGTTTTTTTTTTAAAGCATGAAACTGTTTGTGTTTTTTTTTTTTTTAAAAAACGCGTTTGAAAAATTGCTGCGGAAATATCGTGCAAGATAAAAAGTTGCAATGACCGCCATTGTATTCTCTAGGGTCTCTGCTAAAAAAATATATATAATGTTTGGGGGTTCTATGTAATTTTATTGCAAAGAAATGCTGATTTTTGACATGTAGGAGCGAAGTGTCAGAATTGGCCTGGATGCGAAGTGGTTAAACTAACGCAGAAGATTCAATGTGTTCCCCAAGTTTTAATACTTGCCAGAATATACTGATGGATCTAAGCTTTCTGCATTGTAGATACACTATTTTGCCAAAAGTATTGGGACATCTGCCTTTACATGCACATGAACTTTAATGGCATCCCAGTCTTAGTCCGTAGGTTTCAAAATTGAGTTGGCCCACCCTTTGCAGCTATAACAGCTTCAACTTTTCTGGGAAGGTTGTCCACAAGGTTTAGGAATGTGTCTATGGGAATGTTTGACCATTCTTCCTGAAGTGCATATGTGAGGTGAGGCACTGATTTGAACGAGAAGGCCTGGCTCACAGTCCTCCGCTCTAATTAACCTCAAAGGTGTTCTATATCGGGTTGAGGTCAGGACTCTGTGCAGCCCAGTCAAGTTCCTCTACCCCAAACTTGCTCACCCATGTCTTTATGGACCTTGCTTTGTGCACTGGTCCAAATCATTTAGTGGAGGGGACCCGATTATGGTGTGGGGTTGTTTCTCAGGGGTTGGGCTTGGCCCCATAGTTCCAGTGAAGGGAACTCTTAAGGTGTCAGCATACCAAGACATTTTGGACAATTTAATGCACCCAACTTTGTGGTAACAGTTTGGGGATAGCTCCTTCCTGTTCCAACATGACTGCGCACCAGTGCACAAAGCAAGGTCTATAAAAAAATAAAAAAAACTTAGCTAGTTTGGGGTGGAGGAACTTGACTGGCCTGTGCAGAGTCCTGACCTCAACCCAATAGAATACCTTTGGGATGAAATATAGAGGAGACTGCGAGCCAGACCTTCTCGTCCAACATCAGTGCCTGACCTCACAAATGCACTTTTGGAAGAATGGTCAATCATTCCCATAGACACACTCCTAAACCTTGTGGACAGCCTTCCTAGAAGAGTTGAAGATGTTATAGCTGCACAGGGTGGGCCAAATCAATATTGAACCCTACAGACTAAGCCTGGGCTGCCATTAAAGTTCATGTGCGTGTTAACGCAGACATCCCAATACTTTTGACAATATAGTGTACATTCCACTGAATCTGTCTATGCCATCGGCCATATATTTTCTGTTGTGAAAGTACCACAAAACCTCTTACAGAATGCTACTAAATCATTTGCATTTTTATTAAAACTTGTATTAAAAGCCCAATGGAGCCTTAGAAAAAAAAGTCTTTAATAGCTTTGTTGTGCATTAGAATATTGGGTAAGCAGAGGCTTACCATTTGCTTAGGTGGTAAAGCAGCCCACAGCCATAGTTAACTTTTTGTTCAACTAGGCATTACAAGTGGGGATTTTTTTTTTTTTTTTTACCTCTTCCCGCTGACGCATAAATGCAGCCTCTCAGAGGGTGGGCTTTAATGCAGAGAGGCTACATATATGTGGCCCTATGTAAACGCTTTTCTGTGCTGAAAGTGTGCACCCTGTGAACTCCCAGCACAGTTGCCAGCAGGGAATGGAAAGCTCCCGATGCATACTTGCTTTCTGATTGTTTGACCGCTGTGACAGCCAATCACAAAGGTCACATGACCGGAATGCCCGCCTCCGGCATTTAGAAGCTCTTAAAGGGCCAGGTGGCGGAAGGGGTTAAGACACAATAAGAGAAATTTATGAAAACAAACAGCTGTTCATGACAGCCAATCGTCTTGTCTTTCATTTCCAAGTTTAACTGGACAAGCTGAAGATAGAAGCTGATTGGTGCTCCAGTTTTGATCAATTCCCCCCTTTAATGGATTCTCATGTTTCATAATCCCACTGTAATCCAACACTTCTTGTACTCAGGTATTGACCACCAAGTCTGCAGTCAATTTTACCATCCACTGTAATGGTCTTAGAGTTGGAAGTTCCCCAGACACATGGCAAAGCTTTATAATGGTCAATTTTTACCAGTGTAAAAGTAAATCTTGTGTGTGAAGATATTTTCTATTTCAGTTTGCTGGCACTATAACAGTTTACGTTTTTATTTTTCATGCAATGTTTGACTATTCTGTGCATTTTACAAGTTTTGTATGCTTAATGGAATTTGTGATTTCTTTCCAGAATAAACAACCTCCACGACCTCAGCAAATCACCCCTTCAATCTCAAGGGATTATGGACTCTCAGTAGCCTTCACACATCACAACTAGGACCTCACATCCTCTTCTTCAATAGATGGTACGCTGCATCCACTTCACATTGTTTACTATACACGCAAACCTCAGGAGTCAGCTGACTGTACTGCACCTTCCCTGTTGTGCCAAGCAAAAAGCACTGTGACGACAGACAGTCTGCTCTACTTCATGTTTGGAGTCAACCTCAGTGACCTGGTACTCCCAGCACCAAGCCATGGTGCCCATGGACTCGCTTAACCCGCACATTGTTCACAACTCTATTTAAGTTGCTGCTGAAATTTACAAGAAAAAGAACTGTATTACAAATCAATGGTGTAAATTATTAAGTACGACAAACTGTTAATAATGATTGGTGAGAATTAAATATTTAACATAGGTTTTTGATTTATACATGTACTTTTATTATTTTCTTCCCTCCTGCTGGGGCCCATCTTTTTACATGGGACTATGAGGTATTCTATTGTAAACAGACTTTGGGTAATTGCTAAATAAGATTAAGAAAATTAAAGGGTAGGGTACTATTCTCCTTTCTAAGGTAAGACCTAAAAAGGGTCCTAGATTACTAGGACTCCTATTTTCAGTGCTATTTAGTGGTGGCTGTAATATGAGCATTTAATAATAAAAATAATAATAATAATAATACATCAGCTCTGCACTCCTGGCAGTGTTGTGCTTTAACTTGTTCTGTGCCAGATAGGGCTACAGTTTTCACTAAAAGCATTATCAGAACTGAAAGTCCCATAATACATGATACTCACAGGTTTTAGAATAAACACAGATCTTTTCATTGCACAGGTTAAAAGTAAAAAAAATATATATATTGATTCAAGTCTTCCAATGTAAATAGTGTATAAGAATAAGGCAAAAAAAGTGTGAGAAAAATTAAGAAAAAGAGAAGAAAGTAGAACTTGGCTGAACTCTAAAAATGAAAACACCCTGGAATGAACAATGTGGTTGTTTGTAAATTCTGGAAAATCTTTCTATATGTAATAAACTAGATACCGTTTAATTTTTTTTTCTGGCAAGCGTGTTGTATGTTATAATCATCCCACACAAGGGTGTTCACGTGACAATTATCAGCATATTTATGTGAAATTGACTCTGCTACTATTCACTGCATGGCAGCTTTGAAGTCCCAGTGAGTGGGATCTTTAAAAAGATGCTTTCACCCTGTCATTTCAGGGCACAGTGACAGTGTCTGCATATTGCCCACCACCCTGAAACCCTGCTCCATTAGCCAGAGTGGGAAGTCGGCAAGAAACTTTGGTTGGGTATATGTTGTGCAAACTCTGTATAGGCAAAGTGACAGTGTCTTTTGAGGTGAAACCAATGATATAATCATTTTTTTCTTTTTTTAAATTTTTGATCAGCTACTTTTGACTTTTGTCCGATGGACTTGTGTACACACGCTAGGAAAATCCGACAACAGACATTTGTCCACGGAAAATTTTAAAACCTGCTATCCAACATTTGTCTGCGGAAAATCCAACAACAATTGTCTAATGGAGCCTACAAACGGTCGGATTTTCCACCAACAGCCTGTCATCACACATTTCCCATCGGAAAATCCGATCATGTGTACGAGCGTTTAGTAATATCTTGGGGATTGATTATTTTGTGGTTGGTGCCAGGGTTAATAAGGTGTGAAATTTTGGTTTTTGCCTGTTGGACTCAGTCTATGGGCCAACAGTCTCCCTGCCCAATTGCCAGTGGCATAGTGCTTAACCTTCAGAACTCTCGCTGGTTTATTGAACTGTTCAAATAAAAGGCCCCTAAGTTTAATCTGAGTTTAAGAAGAGTGGAAGAACAAGTGGAGTCTGGATGGGCCTTATTAATTGATTCTATTTTGTGGATTTCTAAGAGTATAGCATCTAGGTGTTGAGAGTAGTATCTCCTAGCTCGGCAACAGAGTTGAAGGATGATTCCCCTCATGTATACTTTATGAGCGTTCCATACCAGAAAGGGATCCCCGGTAGGGGTGGCATTGATGTCAAAATATTCTCTGAGACGTTAAGTAAGTATTAGAAGGCTCACGTATTATTTTTACTGCGCCCTAGTTGTACAGGTGGGCAGGCGTCCCTCTTCACAGAAATGGGGATGCTGGCATGGTCCAACCAAGTAATGTCTGCAATGGAGGAGGAGGATGTCTGCTGGAGCAACCATTTTCTACAAGAAATAGATCAACATGGGTATATGTTGCATGTCTGGGGTAAAAGAAGGTATAATATAATCCCTCTCAGCACTGTGCTGCCAACACAGCCGTCAAAGAGATCTTCGGTATGTAGCATTGGGCCCAGAGTTTGTGGAGAAAATGGAGTTGGTGGGAGTTCGGAGCATATGTGTTAACCAGGGTGTAAGGTTGGGCGTTAATGTCACAGGTAAGTAATATGAACCAACCATGTGGGTCTAGGAAGGCATCTTTGAGCTGAAAGTCTAAAGAGTTCTTTGTAGCAGTAAGTACTCCTCCTTTGTTACAGAAAGTGAAAGCTAGGAACATGTGTATGTAACCTTTTTAATAGCACCTGGGGTTTTGCTGAGCATGGAAACTGGTCTCTTGGGCACAAAAAATGTCAGCCTGGAGTTTGGACACTTCCTTCTATATTGACGCCCTTTTGGCTGGGTGATTCAGGCCATCGGTGTTGAGCAATACTATTTGAAGCCTATGTGGAGAGTAGGATAGGGCAGTAAGGATGAAGATGGCACTGGGTCTGGAAGGACAGGAACCTCAACACAGAAGGGAGGATATTTAGCCGCTTGGAGATACCGAAGTCGGTATTACAGCAGCAGTTGGAGGATGTAAGTGAGTAGAGGAGCCTTTGTGACCAAACAGCAGCTGTGTAAAGAGGGAAATGACTATAAGTTGGAAGTAAAATAAGTCAACGTTGCTTCTTAGAGAGCTGGGAAGCCCAGCAGAAAAATCTAGCTTCTATGGTAAACATAAAAAAGGTTCTAGAGCGAACCATGTGCAGATATACTGCTCAATCAGTAGGGAGGTAAAAAAAAATAAACAAGGAAGTAGCTTACTTCTGGCTGGTGGGGATGTTCGGCTTATCCCTCTGGTTCGGTTTGCAACAGAACATGCGAACAGGCAAAAAATGTGTGCGAACACCGTTAAAGTCTATGGGACACGAACATGAAAAATCAAAAGTGCTCATTTTAAAGGTGTATCAAGGCAAAAAAAAGTTTTAAAAATGGACATTTTTTGAGGAG
Source organism: Lithobates clamitans (assembly GCA_037952925.1). Classification (NCBI taxonomy): domain Eukaryota; kingdom Metazoa; phylum Chordata; class Amphibia; order Anura; family Ranidae; genus Lithobates; species Lithobates clamitans. Next base: position 1,549,186 of record JBBGZY010001357.1, on the reverse strand, counting down.
CACTGATTTTAATAATGCTTAAAGTGAAACAATAAAAATGAAATATTTCTTTAAATATTGTGCCTGAGGGGTCCCCATAGTTTGCCTGTAAAGTAGCGCGTTTTCCCCATGTTCATAACAGTCCTGCAGCAAAATTACATTTCTAAAGGTAAAAATGTAATTCAAAATTGCTCGTGGCTGTAATGTATTGCCGGATCCTGGCAAAAAAAAATCATGGTCTGGTATGGATATTTAGGTGAACCCCGTACCAAAATTTTTTAAAAAATGGCATAGGGGTCCCCCCAAAATCCATACCAGACCCTTATCCAAGCACGCAACCTGGCAGGCCGCACTAAAAGGGGGGACAAGAGAGCGCCCCCCCCTAAACCGTACCAGGCCATGTGCCCTCAATATCGGGAGGGTGCTTTGGGGTCCCCCCCCAAAGCACCTTGTCCCCATGTTGATGCGGACAAGGGCCTCATCCCCACAATCCTTGCCCGGTCGTTGTGGGGGTCTGCGGGCGGGGGGCTTAACAAAGAGGGCCCCCAGATCCTAGCCCCCCTATGGGTATGGGGTACATTGTACCCCTACCCAAACACCAAAAAAATAACAGAAGACAGTGAATTCCTTTTTTATAAAAAGAAATGTCCCGCGATGTCTATCCATCTTCAATCACGGCACCGACCATCCCGAAAAAAAAAAAACAGAAAAATGGGAAAACTCTACCTCCATGGGAGGTGTCCCACCGACTGCTGTCTTTTTTTGCTTTGAGAGCTCTTATATTGCTAAGGACGGGGCCACCCGCTGATGTAACCAAGTGACCCCGCCCCCTTCTGACGTCAGGTGATGTCACTTGATGTCAGAGGGAGGTCATCCGTTTACTTTACCGGGTGGTCCCGCCCTTGACTATATAACAGCTGTCAAAAGAGTTTTTTCCTTTTTTTCAGGACCGTCGGCACCGTGATTGGATGGATGGACATTGTGGGACACTTTTTTTAAATAAAGGAATTGTCCAAAACTGTCTCCTGTAATTTTTACATTTTTGACACTTTTTTTGGTGAATGGGTAGGGGTACAATGTACCCCTACCCATTCACATGGGGGGGCGGGATCTGGGGGCCTCCAGATTCCGATAAGCCCCCCTCCCACAGACCCCCACAACCACCGGCAAGGGTTGTGAGGATGAGGCCCTTGTCCCCATCAACATGGGGACAAGGTGCTTTGGAGGGGACCCCAAAGCACCCTCCCCATGTTGAGGGCATGTGGCCTGGTACGGTTCAGGAGGGGGGGCTCTCTCATCCCCCCTTTTTCCTGTGGCCTGCCAGGTTACATGCTTGGCTAAGGGTCTGGTATGGATTTTAGGGGGACCCCAATGCCATTGTTTAAAAAAAATTTGGCATGGGGTTCCATTTAAAATCCATGCCAGACCTGAAGGGCCTGGTATGGATTTTGGGGGGACCCCCACGCCATTTTTTTTTCACACATTTTGGCGCGGGGTTCCCCTTAAAACCTATACCAGTCCTGAAGGGCCTGGTATGGATTTTGGGGGGACCCCCACGCCATTTTAAAAAAAATGTTGGTGCAGGGTTCCCCTTAACCAGTTTTATACACTATATTATATATACTACACTGCCTGAATATAGATTCTACACTGAATATCTAATCTACACTAAATGCAGAGTATATACTAGGCTGTATGTATATATCAGATACACTGCCTGTACTGACAGAATATAGATTCTACAGTGAATATCTAATCTACGCTGAATGCAGAGTGTGTGTATATATGTATTATTTATATATGTATTATTTATATATATATATATATATATATATATATATACACACACACACACTAGACTGTGTGTGTGTATATATACAGTGGGGACGGAAAGTATTCAGACCCCCTTAAATTTTTCTCTCTTTGTTATATTGCAGCCATTTGCTAAAATCATTTAAGTTCATTTAAGTTTTTTCCTCATTAATGTACACACAGCACCCCATATTGACAGAAAAACACATAATTGTTGACATTTTTGCAGATTTATTAAAAAAGAAAAACTGAAATATCACATGGTCCTAAGTATTCAGACCCTTTGCTCAGTATTTAGTAGAAGCACCCATTTGAGCTAATACAACCATGAGGTTTTTTTGGGAAAGATGCAACAAGTTTTTCACACCTGGATTTGGGAATCCTCTGCCATTCCTCCTTGCAGATCCTCTCCAGTTCTGTCAGGTTGGATGGTAAACGTTGGTGGACAGCCATTTTTAGGTCTCTCCAGAGATGCTCAATTGGGTTTAAGTCAGGGCTCTGGCTGGGCCATTCAAGAACAGTCACGGAGTTGTTATGAAGCCACTCCTTCGTTATTTTAGCTGTGTGCTTAGGGTCATTGTCTTGTTGGAAGGTAAACCTTCAGCCCAGTCTGAGGTCCTGAGCACTCTGGAGAAGGTTTTCGTCCAGGATATCCCTGTACTTGGCCGCATTCATCTTTCCCTCGATTGCAACCAGTCGTCCTGTCCCTGCAGCTGAAAAACACCCCCACAGCATGATGCTGCCACCACCATACTTCACTGTTGGGACTGTATTGGACAGGTGCCTGTCCAAGTGCCTGGTTTTCTACACACATACCGCTTAGAATTAAGGCCAGAAAGTTCTATCTTGGTCTCATCAGACCAAAGAATCTTATTTCTCACCATCTTGGAGTCCTTCAGGTGTTTTTTTTTTTTTTTTTTAGCAAACTCCATGCGGACTTTCATGTGTCTTGCACTAAAGAGGGGCTTCCGTCGGGCCACTCTGCCAATAAAGCCCCGACTGGTGTAGGGCTGCAGTGATGGTTGACATTCTACAACTTTCTCCCATCTCCCGACTGCATCTCTGGAGCTCAGCCACAGTGATCTTTGGGTTCTTCTTTACCTCTCTCCCTACCCGCTCTTCTCCCCCGATAGCTCAGTTTGGCCGGATGGCCAGCTCTAGGAAGGGTTCTGGTCGTCCCAAACGTCTTCCATTTAAGGATTATGGGGGCCACTATGTTCTTAGGAACCTTAAGTGCAGCAGAATTTTTTGTAACATAGGCCAGATCTGTGCCTTGCCACAATTCTGTCTCTGAGCTCTTCAGGCAGTTCCTTTGACCTCATGATTCTCATTTGCTCTGACATGCACTGTGAGCTGTAAGGTCTTATATAGACAGGTGTGTGGCTTTCCTAATCAAGTCCAATCAGTATAATCAAACACAGCTGGACTCAAATGAAGGCAGAGAACATCTCAAGGATGATCGGAAGAAATGGACAGCACCTGAGTTAAATAAATGAGTGTCACAGCAAAGGGTCTGAATACTTAGGATCATGTGATATTTCAGTTTTTCTTTTTTAATAAATCTGCAAAAATGTCAACAATTCTGGGTTTTTCTGTCAATATGGGGTGCTGTGTGTACATTAATGAGGAAAAAATGAACTTAAATGGTTTTAGCAAATGGCTGCAATATGTAAGAGTGAAAAATTTAAGGGGGGTCTGAATACTTTCCGTCTCCACTATGTATGTATATGTGTGTGTGTGTATATCTATATATATAGAGAGAGAGAGAGAGAGAGAGAGAGACGGTATTTATAACACGCACCCCAAGTTTAGGAGGGAAGTTTAAGGAAAAAAAACTTACATTTAAATGCCCATCAATGCAGCCTTCCCAGTGTCATTGCAGCCTTGTCTTTTAAAATTGGCGCCGATCGAGATACACAAAGCCGAGTGTACTTTGGCTAGACTCGGCTCTGCTCACAGTCAGGGGCGGGACTGCGAGAGGAGAGAAGTGAGTGCCGTCGACCTACACAAAGCCGAGTGTACTTTGGCTAGACTCGGCTCTGCTCAGTCAGGGGCGGGACTGCGAGAGGAGCCGAGTCCATCCGAAGTACACTCGGCTTTGTGTATGTTGGCTCCTCTCCTCACAATCAATGAGGATCAGCGTATAACACCCACCCACGATTTTCCCCTGATTTTAAGGGGAAAAAAGTACGTGTTATACGCCGATAAATACAGTATATATCTGTGTGTGTGTGTGTGTGTATGTATATATATATATATATATATATATATATATATATATATATATATATATATTATAGAGAGAGAGATTATATATATATATATATATATATATATATATATATATAATCAAATACACTGCTTGTACGCCACTAACTAAGCTGCCTAATCTCTCTTCATTCATTACACTATATACGGCCATCGCGTGGGGTGTGGACTTGGCCCCCTGAGCCATGATTGGCCAAAGGCTCCCAATTAGGCCTCTCACAGCAGAGCGCACTGTGATTGGCCAAAGCATGCAGGTCAGCTGCATGCTTTGGCCAATTATAAGACGCCAGTGCACTGCGATCTCGCAGCGCATTATGTGGCGTTCCGCGGTGATCGAATTTTGACGCAAATTTGGTGAACAGGCTAACTTACGTTCGAATCGAACATCAGGCTCATCCCTAGTGGCTGGATACAATAATAACGTAAACTTCAGCTTGGCCATTCAGGTCCCACCAGTGTTCTGGTGCTTGGATGATCTTTTGTGAGAGACTACTTGCCAACCTTGTGAGGAGGAATTAGTGTCAGTAGGGCCAGGAGCTTCCAGGATGATGTCCCATCTCCTAAAGTAGCTGGAGCCCTTCTAGTGTTGTTACTGTTAAAGTTTGCCCCTCATGGGTAACCACAAGGGTAGCACCAGTGGTGGATAATCTTGTGATTCCTTAGGGCTTTGGCGATCATTGCAAGATTCTTACGCCTCTGAAGTGTGTACTGGGACAAATCGGGAAGCAGCTGCAGCCTGGAGTACTGTTCAGGCAATGGATCTATATGTCTGAAGGCTAAAAGGATTTTCTCAGCATGAAAGAAGTAGATCCATAACAGTACATCACATGGAACTGACTGGTTTACAGAATTTGGAAGCCTGATCCCCAGTCAGGCGACCTAAAGAAATGGGGGCATATTGGACTATTGCGGTACAATAAACATTGGTAATAATATAGAAAATAAATCAGTGATATGAAATTGTATAGTAGATTTTATTGATGCAGAAATACAAATCTTGATAATACAATACAGCATGATAGAGTTAAAAACATAGCGCCAGGTAGGGACGTAGTTGTACAATAAAACAATTGATCTCAGAAGTCAATTCCTCGACTAGTTTCGCGGATATAACCGCTTCATCAGGAGGGAGTCTGAGGATGGTTTATTATAGCTAAACCTAACAAAGTAAAAAAAAGTACAATGTAATATGCCAAAAGAACATCTACAGTAAAATTGCATCATAGAGACATATAATAAAGTTTAACAGGGGGAAAAGGACAAATCTGCTTACCCATGTCCCAGTTGACCCCAAGCGCGGGGCTTCACCACCCTGGAGTGGTCTCCCACGGCGACCCGGGGGAGCTACAACAATGACGGGGATAATAGGGAAGAGAACGTAAGGATGGTAGGGTATACTATTTTGCCAATATAAAACGAGTGAAAAAGTGACACTGGAAGGTGAAGGAAGTAGATTGGTAAAAGTGTGGGGACTACTGTGAGGATTGCAAATTGCAAACCAAGGGAGGAAAACATAAAAATTGTAGTGACCATAGTGAAGAGGTGGGAACAATAGTGGGATATAGTGTGGGAAGGTGAAGGTATGGGGGGAGGGAAAACGAGGGAAGGGAGGACTGGAGAAGTGGGGGACCAAGATAAGGGTGATGGAGACAAGAGGAAAGGCTGGAAGGTGAAAACATTGAGGGGAGGGGAGGGAAAGAGGGTTTTGGTGGAGTGGTTGAGGGCATAGTAATACCTGATGCTGAGGTAAAAACATGGGGAGGTATCCGGGAAGGCACCCAGAGAGGGGCCAATACCATATGAGGCCAGAGAAGGGCTATTAAGGATTACAGGCAGCGGGCGGAAGCGGGGTACGGCATATTCGCCCATGCCTGGAGCATCTAAAAGGAAGAAAATGTACGATCATTATACACCCAAGCTGGTACCCTGAGGTACGGGACAGCAGGATAATAGAGTAAATAGAGTAATCCCTTGTAACTTACTGTAAGCTGGCCATATTGCACAATGCCCGGAACCAACCGTCAATGAATAGACAGGCAAAGCCTGCCTTAAATAGCTCCCAACCGAGCGACGCTACCACACGCCGGTGGAACGCCGGCGCATGACGTCGCAGGGTCAGGGGTCCCGCATCGCGCGCGCACGCGCACCAGCCCTGAGGCTACAGGAGCAGAGTCCCTGCCAGGACGAGTACAAGAGGAGGGGGCGGTCCCATGTCTGAGACTGACCTCCCCGCCAGGGACCCCACCGGGCCGCCGCGGAAAAACACAGGGGGAGGACCGCACACCAGCGCCAGGGCCGGGGGCAAGGAGGGGGAAGCAGAAAAGTCCCAGTATACAAAATGAATAACCAGTTGAAAAAAGAAACATTGGTAAAAAGTAACACATTGATAATAAAAAGTGTAATGAAAAATGCCATAATGAGACATAAAATAGAAAGGTTAGGGATTAATGAAAACCCTAAAACTGATGCAATTCACCGGTATGACATAGACCCATAGATATTAAACTACATGATGCAGTATATAACAGTGGGGGCCGAGGACGATTATCACATGGTTGGGTACAGCCATGTGAAAGATTGGGCGGGTAGCCAAATTATTTGTGTCTGCTCGGCCTGATGGGCGTCTGTCATGGAGGGTTGCATCAGGGTTAGTAAATAGAAGCTAGTAGTATGCAGCAAGTAATGATGAATAATGAAAGAGGCCCCCCCAAAGAAACAAACAAGTGGTCGATGGGGGTTGATTAAAAATGAGGGGTGGGAAAATTGGGGCCAGGGAGGTGGAGGGCAGACCAATAGCCCTATCCACTCAAGCAGCTCACTCAATGATTCCCACTCAACATAGGTGCCGGGTGTGTTATCCACCCAAAATGTATATATAAATAGGTGGCCTCTATAATAAAGTATTAAGGTAAAAAACTATAAACATGTACCATCATCCAGGAATGAATAATTTACAGTTTGGAAGCCTGATCCCCAGTCAGGCGACCTAAAGAAATGGGGGCATATTGGACTATTGCGGTACAATAAACATTGGTAATAATATAGAAAATAAATCAGTGATATGAAATTGTATAGTAGATTTTATTGATGCAGAAATACAAATCTTGATAATACAATACAGCATGATAGAGTTAAAAACATAGCGCCAGGTAGGGACGTAATTGTACAATAAAACAATTGATCTCAGAAGTCAATTCCTCGACTAGTTTCACGGATATAACCGCTTCATCAGGAGGGAGTCTGAGGATGGTTTATTATTGCTAAACCTAACAAAGTAAGAAAAAGTACAATGTAATATGCCAAAAGAACATCTACAGTAAAATTGCATCATAGTTAGAGACATATATTAAAGTTTAACGGGGAAAAGGACAAATCTGCTTACCCATGTCCCAGTTGACCCCAAGCACGGGGCTTCACCACCCTGGAGTGGTCTCCCACGGCGACCCGGGGGAGCTACAACAATGACGGGGATAATAGGGAAGAGAACGTAAGGATGGTAGGGTATACTATTTTGCCAATATAAATGAGTGAAAAAGTGACACTGGAAGGTGAAGGAAGTAGATTGGTAAAAGTGTGGGGACTACTGTGAGGATTGCAAATTGCAAACCAAGGGAGGAAAACATAAAAATTGTAATGACCATAGTGAAGAGGTGGGAACAATAGTGGGATATAGTGTGGGAAGGTGAAGGTATGGGAGGAGGGAAAACGAGGGAAGGGAGGACTGGAGAAGTGGGGTACCAAGATAAGGGTGATGGAGACGAGAGGAAAGGCTGGAAGGTGAAAACATTGGGGGGGAGGGAAAGAGGGGAAAGAGGGTTTTGGTGGAGTGGTTGAGGGCATAGTAATACCTGATGCTGAGGTAAAAACATGGGGAGGTATCCGGGAAGGCACCCAGAGAGGGGCCAATACCATATGAGGCCAGAGAAGGGCTATTAAGGATTACAGGCAGCGGGCGGAAGCTGGGTACGGCATATTCGCCCATGCCTGGAGCATCTAAAAGGAAGAAAATGTACGATTCCTGTGTTAAGGTGGGTGCAACACATTTTAAACAGATACTGTGCATAGTGGGCCAACTGGGCCTGGGAGACTGACTTAGGGATGCCTTTTGATTTTTCTATTGTTGCGGCGGGATCTGTCTTCCAGATCCGCCACTTTTTGTTTTAAGCCAGTGCAGTTCATCCCTATGTGATTCATGCACATCAACTAGGGAGTATGCATATTACTCCATTCTATTTTCAATCTGCTTGACCCTCTCCCCCACCACTCAGAGATCCTGTTTGAACCCATGTGTGCAGGATAACATGTCGGGTCTGTGCAGACGCCCTTAGTGGCCGGAGCATGTCTTAGAAATCAGCCATCACTGAGCAAGGTCGCCAAACCCCCCGTACTTGCAACACACACAGCTGCTTGTGTGGGTATGCACAGAACTTAAAATGGTGGTGAGACTTGAAGGCAGGTTTGGGAAAAACTGGACTAAATTAGAATTACATCATTTAACATAGACATTGGGGCCATGTGTAGTTCTGTAAGTTGAGGTGGGCATTTCAAAAAGCGCTAAAGCTGTTATTTGGAGTCCACCACTAAAATGGTTTCTGGATGTATTCAGCAATGAAGAGGACTTGCTGCATAGCAACAGGGCAGAAGGAAAGAGCCTGATCAAGAGGAATTGTGAAAGTATCAAAAGATTAACTACAGAATTGTTTCTTGGGTTACATCAAGCTCTGAGGCCATTCTGATAGTTAGAACAGTGGCAGTACTGCCTACTATCCTAAAATTTAAATTTAATGAAATTAAATTTGAGAAAAAAAAAAGTTCAAGTATGCGTAAACAAGATCACCAAAATTGCATATTACTTTACTATGTTAATGTCATTTCAAAATTAATTTTGATTATTTTTAAATAGGCGGTATGTATTAAAATAATACTTGCTAATCCTTCCATAATCCTTCCATAAAGGTCCATGTGCAGGCCCTTTTTGTTATAGGGTGACAATGCTCTGTCCTTGTCTCCCGATTGTTCACCTGTATTGTTACCCAGTCACAATTATCAGTTTGGATATTCAAAAAAGGTTGAAATACTATTGTATGTAAAAGAAAAGAATTGTTTATGATGTACAGTGCTTTAGGAAACTAAATGTCACTCAGGGCTTATGTCATCCTGCAACAGCCCCTTCCTCTGACCCCCTACATCACTGTTCTTTAGTCTGTTCTTGTTAATTTCAAGTGTCAAATTCCAAAGAAGGCTGCAGTGCTGGAACAGAGTTGGAGATAGGACACACTGGCCATTGGAGAGGTGAGTGTAATGACAGTTTGATTTCTTTAGGAACCTGACAAGGCCATCGATGCCTAGATGCCCAGGCCAAATTTAGCAGCATCAATATGTTTGTTTTTAATATAGGTTGAGAAATTCACTAAAGTAAAAAAAAAAAGAACATCTATTTTTTACATTTATTGTTTTTCATAATACAACTGTATCCGATGGTTACAGTTATAAAATAGATGGCAGCACATATGAACACTGAACTCTGCAACCTGAAGATTGCTGAATTTATCTGCAGGCTTCAACTTTTTTCAATGAAGCCTCCAACTTGCATGTAATCACTATGTGTGATTATCAGGAAGTTGACAGCCGGCTGTTAGTGACAGCTGGGATTGAGAGCCAACAGCCACACAAAGTGTTTATAACATAACTCAGGCAGGGCTAGCTATCTCTTGGATGTATTTTTTCTTCATTGGAGTCTAAATAACCCAGACAGGGGGCATCATGCTGGGGAGTATTAATAAACAGATTGCAATAATGAAGAGGTTAATGATTTGTGGTACACGGTCAACCCTGACTGATCCTCTGTCTGTACAACCAATTTTTTCTCCATCACAATCTATACCAGGAGTCTCCAAACTTTCTAAACTAAGGGCCAGTTTACTTTCCTTTGGACTTTAGGGGGGCCGGACTAGGGCCAGTGGGAGTAGAAAAAGTCCTGGCGTCCAGTGGGAGTAAACGATACCCTATCTTTGGTGTCAGTGAGAGGACAAGTGCCTCATCGTTGATGTCAGTGGAAGGAATAATGCCCCATTGTTAGTGTCAGCGGAAATAATTCTGCCCCATTGTTGGTGTCAGTGGGAGGAATAGTGGCACATTGTTGGTATCAATGGAAAGAATTATGCCCCATCGTTGGTGTCAGTGGGAGTTATTGTGCCCTTTTGATGGTGTCAGTGGGAGGAATCATGACCTAATTGTTAGTGTCAGCGGCAGAAATTATGCCCCATCTTTGATGTCAGTGGTGCCCCAAGGGCCAGATAAAGGGAAGCACAGGGCCACATTCTGCCCCAGGGTCGCAGTTTGGAAACCGCTGATCTACACCATACTTTTGTATTGATGACATGTTATGTGTGTTAGAAGATTGTATCTGCAGGTTGTTCATCACTTGTCTTGTGACCAACCTTCCCTGTGACAGCACTAGTAGTTTGGACCCTCTGATAGTGCTGGTAGATTGTTTCACGGAGGGTTTGAACCTGCTGTTACATGTTTACCATTCGGCACTAGGGATGGTCCCGATGTTTGAGTTGAACGTAAGTTCGTCTCGAACATAGGGTGTACATTTGTTCGCTGTAAGAGCCATGATTGGCCAAAGGCAGGGTGCCTTTGGCCAGTCATGGCTCATGGGGCTAAGTTCACACCCCACACTATATAAGTCTGTAGATGAATGGAGATTAGGCAGGGTATTTAGTGTACTGTGTGGTCTGTCAGCTTAGTGTATATAACAGTGTAAGGCAGAGTATATATATGACAGTGTTGAGCATATAATAGTGTAGGGCAGAGTATATAACCGTGTACTGCAGAGTATATAGTATATATAATGCAATTCAGAGTATATAGTGCAGTCCGTACAGTATATATACTGCTGTTCAGAGTATATAGTGCAGTTCATATAGTATATATAATCCAGTCCGTATAGTATATACAGTACCTCACAAAAGTGATTACACCACTCACAATTTTGTAAATATTTTATTATATCTTTTCATCTGACAACACTGAAGAAATTACACTTTGCTACAATGTAAAGTAGTGAGTGTACAGCTTGTATAACAGTGTAAATTTGCTGTCCCCTCAAAATAACTCACCGCACAGCCATTAATGTCTAAACCGCTGGCAACAAAAGTGAGTGCTGAGTTTGTTCATTTTTTTTTTTCCTATTTTTCGGGTCTGTCGGGAAGCATGAAGATGGATGGACATCGTGGGACACTTCTTTCTTTTTTAATAAAGGAATTGTCAAAAACTGTCTGTTGTGGTTTTTACTTTTTGACACTTTTTTGGTGAATGGGTAGTGGTACAATGTATCTGATACCCATTCACATGGGGAAGGGTGGGATCTGGGGGCCCCCTTGTTAAAAGGGGCTTCCAGATTTTTGATAAGCCTGCAGACCCCAAAAACCAATGGCCAGGGTTGTCAGGAAGAGGCTCTTCCCCCATCAACATGGGGACAAGGTGCTTTGGGGGGGACCCCAAAGCAATCTCCCTATGTTGAGAGCATGTGACCTGGTACAGCTCAGGAGGGGGGAGCTCGCTCGTTATCACCCCTATCCTGTCCTCCAGGCTGCATGCTCGGATAAGGGTCTGGTCTGGGTTTTTAGGGGGGACCCCCACGCCAATTTTTTTTACATTTTGGTGTGGATTTCCCCTTGAAATCCATACTAGACCAAGATGGAATGGTGGGGGGGGGACCCTATGCCATTTTTTTTCCTTGACTTTTCATCTATATTGCCAGGCGCCAGCCCTATGTTACAGCTGCAAGCAAGTTTAAATGAAATTTTTTCCTTCCTCGTTTTGCTGCGGCACTGTTCTGCACATCGCACAGATGCGCCATTTTACAGGCAGACTAAGGGGATCTCCGAGGCACAATATTTAAAGGAATATTTCATTTTTATTGTTTCACTTTAGGCATTATTAAAAATTACTGCTCCTGAAGAAATGGCCGTTTTAAAAAACTTTTTTTTGTCTTGATACATGTCCCCTGGGGCAGGACCCAGGTCCCTAAACACATTTTATGGCAATACCTTGCATATAAACCTATAAAATGAGCACGTTTGCTTTTTTTATGTTCGTGTCCCATGTACTTTAATAGGGTTCGCATGTTTGCTAGAACTTTTTGCCTGTTCTCATGTTCTGGTGCGAAGCGAATCAGGGGGTGTTCGGCCCATCCCTATTTAGCACTAAGCAGTTATAGACTTATGAAATATAGCACACAGTAGTAATAAGTTCAGGGCCAGCTTTCACTAATTTTTAGCACATTAAACTTTAACTTTGCTTGTTTTTAGCCATTAGCATTTTACACTTTTTATAGTACTAGCTTATAGAAGACTGGCCAGTATAGCATGCATTGGCTCCTAACTTACCTTTCTGCCTAGTTTACAAACAGAGGCATATTAATCAAAGTCAAATGTCAAAAAAATATATCTATGATAGATATATATATATATATATATATATATATATATATATATATATATAATGATATAATATCTACAGGCGGTCCCCTAGTTGCAAACATCCAACTTACAAACTACTCACAAACGCAGGGAGAAAACAGGAAGTAAGAGGAAATCTACCCCTAGGAAAGGGAAATTCTCTCCTGTAAGAGCTATTATGGGAATAAAAGTGCCTCCCTTGATGCTTCATCACCAAAGCTTGTTTCCACAACAACCCAACATTTTCTAAATCAAATGTCATTGGGACAGAAAGTGAGGTGAAATCTTCTAAACAGGGGCACAGACAGCAAAACAAACATTACAGGGGTATTAACCCTTCCCTATGGTATCCAAAAAGCTTGAAATTTTTTTTTGGCTGGAAAATGTACCTGTTCCGACTTACAAACAGATTTAACGTAACCACTTCCGGACTACCGCACGCCGATGTATGTCCAAACTAGCTGCCATAACCCCGGTATCCCCATTTTCATGCGACGGCCGGCTTTCTGATAAAAGTGGTCCCTGCGGTGGATTCGCCGCTAGATCACTTTTATCGGTGGCGGGAGAGGGTCCCGCCGCGATCCGGTGCCCTCCGCCGCGATCCGGAGCCTTCGGTAGCGGTGGAGGCGATCGCTTCCATCTCCCTTCTGTACCTGGAGACGAGTGAGGCTAAGATGGAGCCCACTCGTCTCCATGACACTGCTGGGCGGAAGCGAAGTCAAAACATCAACCTCTTAAAGGCATTTTTTTTTTCAATGTCATTTTTTAAAATTACTTTGTTTTGTTTTTTTGTTTTTTTTATTGCATTTTAGTGTAAATATGAGATCTGAGGTCTTTTTGACCCCAGATCTCATATTTAAGAGGTCCTGTCATGCTTTTTTCTATTACAAGGGATGTTTACATTCCTTGTAATAGGAATAAAAGTGACACAATTTTTTGTTTTTTTTAAAACCGTGTAAAAATAAATAAAATAATGTAAAATAAATGATAAAAATAATTAGTTTTTTTTTAAAAAAACCATCCCATCCCGACGAGCTCGCGCGCAGAAGCGAACGCATATGCGAGTAGCGCCCGCATATGAAAACGGTGATCAAACCACACATGTGAGGTATCGCCGCGACCGGTAGAGCGAGAGCAATAATTCTAGCCCTAGACCTCCTCTGTAACGCAAAACATGCAACCTGTAGAATTTTTTAAACATCGCCTATGGAGATTTTTAAGGGGAAAAGTTTGACTCCATTCCATGAGCGGGCGCAATTTTGAAGCGTGACATGTTGGGTATCAATTTACTTGGCGTAACATTATATTTCACAATATAAAAAAAAAATTGGGCTAACTTTACTGTTGTCTTATTTTTTTATTCAAAAAAGTGAATATTTTTTCCAAAAAAAGTGCGCTTATAAGACCGCTGCGCAAATACGGTGCAAAAAAAAAGTATTGCAACGATCACCATTTTATTCTCTAGGGTGTTCGAAAAAAAACCATATATAATGTTTGGGGGTTCTAAGTCATTTTCTAGCAAAAAAACCTGTTTTAAACACCTAAAATCCAAAACGAGGCTGGTCCTTTAGGCTCGGTTCACACTAGGGGCGGCACAACTTGCAGGTCGCCTCACCGAGACTTCTGTATAGAAGTCTATGCAAGTCGCCCCAAGTCGCCCCCAAAGTAGTACAGGAACCTTTTTCTAAGTCGGAGCGACTTGCGTCGCTCCGATTAGAACGGTTCCATTGTACTGAACGGGACGCTACTTGTCAAGCGACCTAGGTCGCCTGACAAGTCGTCCTAGTGTGAACCGAGCCTAAGTGGTTAAGAACAAACCTACAGACCCTATCTTGTTTGTAACCCGGGGACCGCCTGTATTTGCCTAACTTTGCCAAAAAAATGTATTTGTGATTCAGGTAGTTTTTCAATAATTAAAATCATTTTTAACAAAGTACAGCAAAGCAAAGGGGAAAAAATACCAATATGCTGCTAAATCTATCTGATGGCCAATATACCGTATGTACTCGAGTATAAGCCGAGGTTTTCAGCCTATTTTTGAGGCTGAAAAACTCCCCCTATGCTTATACTCGAGTGAGCCTTACTTGTTATTACTAAAACAGCGTGTCTCCCTCTGTGTAATGCATTCTGTTCAGCCGTCCATTGAAACAAAGCCTGCCCGCCTCCTCCTCGTCTGTGATAGGCGGAACACTGATACAGTTTCCCAGCATCGTGTCAGTGTTCCTCTATCACGGACGGACAAGGAGGAGGCAGGGTGGGCTTTGTTTCAATGGACAACTGAGCAGAATGCATTACACAGCGGGAGACACCTTTCATTACTAAATCAGCGTGTGTCTCCCGCTGTGTAATGTGTTCTGTTCAGCCGTCCATTGAAACAAAGCCCGCCCTGACTCCTCCTCGTCTGTCCGTGATAGAGGAACACTGATATGATGCTGGGAAACTGTATCAGTGTTCCGCCTATCGCAGACGAGGAGGAGGCGGGCTTTGTTTAAATTGACGGCTGAACAGAATGCATTACACAGCGGGAGACACACGCTGTTTTAGTAATAAAAGGTACGGCTGCAATTAGGAACAGTGTGACTGCAACTGGGCACAGTGAGGCTGCAGATGGGCACAGTGAGGCTGCAGATTGTTTACCGGTAGCTGCTGCATTTTCCCACCCTCAGCTTATACTCGAGTCAATATGTTTTCCCAGTTTTTTGTGGTAAAATTAGGTGCCTCGGCTTATATTCGGGTCAACTTATACTCGAGTATATACGGGTAGTTAAGTGAATCCAATTTTTTTTAAAATAAAGAAATTGGTATTATGGCTTTAGTTTTTTGCTAAATGGGAATGTGGTTTAATTCATCATTGTTAAATACTTTTTTTTAGTAATTGAAAATTAAATAAGTGACATATGGGTGGAGGATCTGCAACAGCTACATTTTTTTTTATACAGCAGTGATGTTTCAGTTACTGGACTTCTCTGGTAATGTGTGAACCTGGCAGCATGTTTGGTGATTTAATAGTGGGTGCAAATATGCTGTTTATCAGTGTAGCACACTACCCCCGAAGGAGCTGCTGAATTAGTTGTACAATCTGGCATTCACCCTGCCCCATCCCCTTGTCAATCCTTAGATACATAACAACAGTCAATTACTCCTTTTTCTTTGCTTTTATTGGTGGGATGAAACTTTGAGAGATATTAGGGATGTATGAGATGCCCATGAAGAGTCCAGAAGGATAGGTTATCATCCATGGCCTTGATGATGAATTTCCTTACTGCAGACTATTACTTCCAGTTAACAAGGCGAATCACTCTGAATAATTCCCTTGTATTGATTCTCACTGCAGAACTATTGCTTCTAGTTAACAAGACTAATCACTCTGAATAATTCCCTTGTATTGATTCTCACTGCAGGACTATCTGGCTGAAGATTTACTACTCTGAATAGTTCCTCTGCCCGACTTGATATGCTTCCGTTGGGGTATTAATCCTCTAAGGTCGAAAGGCTGCATCACCTTCTTCATGACCCGCATACTAACACCCTTCGGTCTTTGGAAGTTATAGAAATGTGAACCGAACACATAATAAACGACTGACTATTGCTCCAGCCCGTCCATTATTGTCCATACTGTGTCCCACAATCACACAGTTTGTTACGCTACTCTCTCCAGCGTTTCTACTTCTTTGAACATTACACTGACCTTCTCTTTATATCAAAGTCCCGTGTTCCTCAGTCACAGGAATCCGATAAGCGGGTTCACTTCCACCGCTTTACTTCTACTTCCTCCACTTGATCCTCGTTACAATCAAGCACTATGTTCCCCGACCACAGAAACTTGATGCACTCCACAGGGATGAAGATCCTCCACTTTAGCTCCTTCCCCTGCGGCTCCTCCATCCCTCCTCACCACACACACGGCACATCCCCCGCATCGGGATGCCCAGTATAGCACCTCAGCACGCCATGCTGTCTTTCTTGTGCTTCCAGAGAGAGACGGAAGCATGTGACCCCCAACTTATATAGGAGGCCTGCCCTTTTCCAATGCAAATTAATGATTGGCCAGAGCCCCCCACATGAGCTGCCTGCCACTCAGGTCTCAAGTTCAACCTCCCTTCCAGAACAATTCCACTGAGCCAATTCCAGTTTAGCATTTAAGTCTATTTAAATCAAGTCTTTTAAAAAATGCAAAACATTTTAACATAATGTACATTTATTCCATGCTTGTTGATAGGAACACGACCCAAAGGATTATTGTATCTAAGCAGTTAAGAGAAGAGGAGGGCAGGCAGGAGGGGTATTTTGCAGTTTTCGGGCTATTCCTTATGTATAAAGTCATGGTGTATTACCAGCATGTTACAATGTACAGTAGAGCAGTGCTTTCCCCATTAAACCTTACAATTCCAAGTGCCTCTGTTATAGCCTGAACATAACATGTCAAACAGATACAAAATAAGTATTAAAGAAGTGTTTAAATGCTGTGTTTTTTAATAAGCCTCAAAAAACCCAGGACCAACAGCCCAACCCCAAACTATAGGCCTCTGGTTATCATAAATTGGGCAGCGCAATGAGAAGGCTTTGCGTGAAGGGCTCTTTCATTGCAAGCCAAAAATGTCAATATGAGTACAGTGTAGGACATGGAGCCTTGGTTAGTGTCACTGAACACTAATGATGGGACTACTTTATACCCATTGACCACCAGTGATTTGGCTACATTCCTTATACTGACCATTAATGAGGCTACAAGCCTCACACTGACAACCAGTGATGAAGCTACATTTCGCCTACTGACCACCAGTGATGGAGCTACTGTCCTCCCATTGACCACCAATGACAGGGCACCATTACTCCTGCTGATGTTGACGTATTTATTACTCACACTGATGCATGGGCATTTATTTAGCTGGCCATAAACTGTTGGAATTTCGGCTGATTCCTCTGAATCTAGCATTTTAACAAAAGTAGATTACTTAATTGATTTTTGTTGAAGGAGCAGGGCTAAAAATTGTCAGCCTGAACAATGCCTTTACACTAACAAGTCACATGACACCGGGGAGGGGAAATGGCTAATTGGGCCCAATTTGGACATTTTCAGTTAGGGCTGTACTCATTTTTGTTTCCAGCGGTTTAGACAATAATGACTGTGTGTTGAGTTATTTTGAGGGGACAGCAAATTTGCACTGTTATATAAGCTGTGCACTCACTACTTTACATTGTAGCAAAGTGTCATTTTTTCAGTGTTGTCACATGAAAAGATATAATAAAATATTTACAAAAATGTGAGGGGTGTACTCACTTATGTGAGATATTGTATAAATGCTACATGTTGTACAAGCCAGTTTACTACTTTACTGTTATTAAAAAGTACATTAAAGGTTATTAAATGTTGGTCTGTAACCAGCTATGCTTTTCAAAAGGCTAATGTACAATGGTATTTACATTTTACTTCTGATCAGTGGCGGTGCGTCCATACGGTCGCCACCCCCTCTCTCCGGCCATCCCTCTAGCACCAATTAATAGATTCATGCATTGCATGAATCTATCTATGGCCACCACTGCCACCCCCTATTCAGGCGTCCGGCCCCTTTCCAAGCCCGGGCGCCTGAATTGCAATGGCAGGGATTTTTTAAGCACCTAATTAGAACCATAGGCTCTAATAGGCGTCAAAAAAGGTGACATGCGAGCACCATGCTGGGCGCTTGCAGGTCACTCAGCTATGTTAGGAAGCAAATAAACTCTCTGCCAATCAGGTGCTCGGATCTGTTACTCGACACCTGATTGGCTGAAACGTCAGGCGCTGTGATTGGACGCCTATCAGGCATCCAATCATAGCAGAGGACGGGAAGAGAGGACGGGAGAAGACATCGAGAAGCTGGCCCACTGCCACCGAGACAGGGTAAGTACAGACGGTGGGTGGGGGGCACACTGGCAGAATTTTATATGGCACAGTGAGGCTGCATTTGATGGGGCACAGTGAGGCGGCATTTGATGGGGCACAGTGAGGCTGCATTTGATGGGGCACAGTGAGGCTGCATTTGATGGGGCACAGTGAGGCGGCATTTGATGGGGCACAGTGAGGCTGCATTTGATTGGGCACAGTGATGCTGCATTTGATGGGGCACAGTTAGGCTGCATTTGATTGGGCACAGTGATGCTGCATTTGATGGGCACAGTGAGGCTGCATTTGATGGGCACAGTGAAGCTGCATTTGATGGGCACAGTGGCTGAATTTGATGGGCACAGTGGCTGCATCTGATGGGCACAGTAGCTGCATTCGATGCTGCACAGTGGCTGCATAAAATGGGCACAGTGGCTGCATAAGATGGGGACAGTAGCTGTATTTGATGGGGCACAGTGACAGCATTTGATGGCACAGTGGGAGCATTTGATATGGCAGTGGCTGCCTTTGATGGGCACAGTGGCTGCGCTTGATGGGCCCAGTGGCTGCGCTTGATGGCATAGTGGCTGCGATTGATGGTACAGTGAGGCTGCAATTGATGTTTTGTTTTTTTTCAGAATTTTTCAGTTTGTTTGAGCACCAGCCGCCACTGCTTCTGATATCAGTTTGAAGCCTTTTTGATGGACACGGAATGCAGTGTTTGAATTTTAAATTAGATTGTAGGAAGCAGTGTTCACTGTTGCTTTTGCAATGCATTCCTTGGCTTTTTTTCTGCATACAAGTCATTGTGAATGCTCATCGTGTGTGTCCCAAAATTATTTTCAAACTGAACTCAACTGCAAGCCATTTTTCTGTTTGACTTGTTTTTGGGTTTAAAATTCATGTACTCCAGCCTTTAGGCCCCTTGCACATGGGACCATTCAGCTGCAGTGCTTCCCTCTTGGCACTTTAATGTACATAGAGGGCTCAGTGATTTTTAGATCACTACTTGTACCAGTAGTTGGCATGGAGTGTGAGCTATGCAATGTGTAGAGCAGTGTTTCTCAACTCCAGTCCTCAAGGCGCCCCAACAGGTCATGTTTTCAGGATTTCCCTCAGATGAAATGGCTGTGGTAATTACTAAGGCAGTGAAACTGATCAAATCACCTGTGCAAAATAAGGAAAGCCTGAAAACATGACATGTTGGGGCGCCTTGAGGACTGGAGTTGAGAAACACTGGTGTAGAGTGCACCTAGATCACTTTATTTTGTAATTTGTTCGCAGAATGGGAGTTTTACTGTTACCATGTACAATCTTGAGTAGCACCCAACAGTTCTCATGCCATGCACACCCTGAATAGTGTGAGGTTACTATCTGTCCTCATTTTGAGGGGCTTGTCCCCATGAAATGGGCGTCCCCAGATTTGTTCCTGGGAGCTGACACCATGATCTTCAGAAAATTTGCAGTGTACAGGCTCCAACTCATCCCACTGCACAAGCATTGGCTAAAAAATAGTGCCAGTAGAGCTCTCTGTGCATGTGTTTATGCTGCCACAGACCACTACAGCTGTGTTTTTTTGGACTGACATTTGTCCAGTCTGATGAGTTGGAGCCTATGCACTGTGAACTTTACAGTCTATCAGACTCTCCAAAACGATGTTGGGCAGTGGTGTTCACAGACACAGACCGCAATCTGTGTCTGTAAAGACATGGATGAGCGAGTTTGGGGTGGAGGACCTTGAGTGGCCTGCACAGAGTTCTGACCTCCCAAAGCACTTTGGAGTCTCCTAGCTCCAGCCCCTGATTTTGGAATTCCAAAAACAAATGAAAGATCAGAAACCTTTCTCTGCTCAGAACTGACATTCTGGAGCTATGCTCTCTGCATATGTGCAAACCCTGTGTCACTTTCTCCTAAATTTTCACAGTGGCAGGGCCACGCTCTGCCACATGAGCTTAAGAGGGACTGAAACAAAAGCCTGGCTAACCTCATCAATTTCAAATTTTTGTGTAAAATAAATTATATTTCAGATATATTAATTAGGTTCCACTAGAGCAATGGTCTCCAAACTGCGGCCCGGGGGCTTGCTTTTATCCGGCCCTTGGGGCACTATTTCATCCACTGACGCCAACAATGGGGCATAATTTCCCCCGACTGAGACTGGTGAAGGGGCAAAATTGCTCTCCTATAACACCAACGATGGGGCACCATTCCTCCCAATGATGGGGATACAATTCCTCCCAATGACACCAACAAATGGTCCCAATGACACCAATGATTGGGCACAATTCCTCCCAATGACACCAATAATGGGGCACAATTCCTCCCACTGACATCGGGAGCTTTTCTACTCCCAATGGCAACAGTCTGGACCCCTAAAGTCTGAAGGACAGTAAACTGGTCCCAGGTTAGAAAGTTTGGAGACCCCTATACTAGAGGATGTTTAAAAGTATAAACAGGCACCATGTTGTTGTGTCAATAGCATATAGGGTTAGGTGCTTTGAATGTTCCACTGCTTTGAATTTTGTGCATGTGAATGAGGAAAAAGGAAAGCTTCAAAGTTTTGCTCTTGTACGTTGTACCTTTATCCATATTACAAAAGAGTCATGACTAACACCCTGACCCTGGCTTCCTCCTTGCACTACTATTATCCTAAGCCAAGCAGCAAGGTTCAGGCGCATCTGACTAACTACATCTATGAAGCAGCATTGCCAGCATATCAATTAAGTTTTGACACATAGATGAACCCAGTACTCCATAAAACAAGTATAACATAAAGTAGGTATGACTAATTAAAAGGATGGATATGCTGCCATTTTAAAAATGTCAGGGAAATATCAGTTGACTCCTGAGTTGAATGTTGTTAAAAAAATTAAGTCCATCAAAGTAAATAATATAAAGTTAGGCTTTTAAGTTACATCCACTTCTTCTTTTGCCCACTTTCAAGATGTTTGTTTAGAAATTAGTGGGGTTTATATGGAGTGGACAGGACTTACTATGACAGGGATTGTAGTTTACTATAGCGAGAGTGGGGCCAGGTTTGGATGTTTGACAGGTGTTCGACATCTGTCATCACAGTATGCTGTTTGCACAGAGAACATTTACAATAAATTGTATAAGCACTTCAAAGAGGCAACGTTTAATTATTTCCATATGATACAGTATTTATAAATTATATTGTATCGTGTGTTATTTGGGTTTATTGTGTAATATCTTCCTATCTATATCACATAAATAAAAAAGAAAATCACACACTCATGCAAACATGGGCAGAAGGTAATAAACTCTGTGAGCAAACACAAGGTGAGTCTAAAAGTTGAATGCAGTTTGGTGGATTTGAACTGGAAATCAACGTGTCACAGGGCTGCCCCTTCTGACATTATTGTGTCTAGTTTGGTGAATTGTTTACAATTTATGTGGTGAAGGGGCATTTACACCTTAGTCTTGGAGTATTTGTGCACTTTTTCTACATTTGTGGTTCAGTTTCCATCCACACATCCCTTCCATAAGGATAAACTGTAATGTCTGTAAAACACCTGTAAAACATGTCAAGAACATACCACACCTAAAATACACAACAGCCCTCATGCAGATGTGTGAATGTAGCCCAAGAGAAGAATTTCTTAAAAACCTATTCACCGAGTTTATTACTTTTTTTTTAGAACCATGGAGTACATTCATATCTAGTCTTCAGTTGAAATAAGACCTTCTATTAGATATAATTTACAGCTTCAGGAAACAACACTCAAAATTAGTGAATGTAGCCAGAGGCTCAGAAATGTTACTATATCTTTTGGAACAGCTGCCGCTGTCACTAGCTAGTTACTACTAAGTTAAGCTGTAATAGCATAGAAGGTGTTTTTGAATTGCCAATCCTCTCTCTATTAGTGAGCTGCATGCCTTACCATAAAAAAAAATAATAATAATAATTTTACTTTGATCTGACGTTATTGAGATAGCAAGTTAACCCCCTTTCCTCTAAAGCACTGTTAAGTACATGCATTTTTTTAAAGTTGTCTTGTAAATTAAAACATATACATACCTTCCGTGTTATGGGGACTTACCATGCTCTGATCTACAATGGACAGCAGTGTAGATTCATCTATCCAGGCTGTTTAGCCTAGATGGGGAAATTATTGGTTTCTCTTGTTTAGCTCGTGGGACTGAATGAGAGAAATCTAATGCCGCGTACACACGGTCGGACTTTTCGGCTACAAAAGTCCGACAGCCTGTCCGACAGACTTTTGGTGGACTTTTGGCGGACTTGCGGCAGACTTTCTTACGAACGGACTTGCCTACATACGATCACACAAAAGTCCGACGGATTCATACGTGATGACATACACCGGACTAAAATAAGGAAGTTGATAGCCAGTAGCCAATAGCTGCCCTAGTGTGGGTTTTTGCCCGTCGGACTAGCACACAGACGAGCGGATTTCTGGGTCTGGCGTAGTTACGACGTAAAGATTTGAAGCATGTTTCAAATCTAAAGTCCGTCAGATTTGCGGCTGGAAAAGTCCGCTGAAAGTCCGGGGAAGCCCACACACGATCGGATTGTCAGCCAGCTTTAGTCCGTCGGCGTCCGTCGGACTTTTGTAGACGAAAAGTCTGACCGTGTGTACGCGGCATAAGTCTGTATAGTTAGTCATAGTGAAAGGCTATTAAAGGATGCATTTGCTCCATTAGCAACTGCAATGGTAAAATTATGTGCAGGTGTTTATTTATTATAAAGCAGTCTATTGATGAGATGGTGGCCAGCCATGCATAAAGAATCTGGATGCTGAAAGGAAAGGCTTTCACTGAGTAGACATTAATGACTAAATGAGGAGGGGAAAGGAGCCCTCTACAGTTATCCCTGGTACAGGCCTCTCTTTGGAAGAAAATAATGATTGGTCAGGAAGAAGCCAGCCTGCCAGTTAATTCTCCACCCAAGAAAGTGGAAGCAGGAAGAGACTGCCATTTTGTGCATGTTTGGAAATGTCAAAAACATTTGCGTATGTTGTTACTAGTCATTGTTCGCATCAAGCTAATCTTGAAGGCACATGTAAACATATGATGATCTGTCTGATTTCAACTAAGGTAACAATTTTTATGCCATGGGTACCAGCAAATCTCCCTGGCCAAGTCGTTCCTGGAGTGGTAAAGTTGAAGGAAGACATCAAAAGCTTCTGCTTTTTTTTTTTTTTTTTTTCAACTGATTTAACTACATGGAACAAATTTGGATCGAAAGTGGCAAAAATCTGATAGCTTTCCAAAATATTTCCGCAGCTTTTTCTTTCTTGTTCAGTTGCAGTTCTTTTTTCTTTTACGAAAACAGAAAGGAAATGGATTCAGGACTTTAAAGTGAGGCATGTCTTTGTTAATGGAAATAGATGAATGAAATGCTTAATTATAAAGTGATTAAATGTCCCAATCCCCAGTGGGTAATCCATGAAAATTTAATGTGTTGAATCATTTTAATCAATTAATAGATAAATATGATATATAACGAATGATATAAAAATATATAATGCACAAGGTATACAAAGAAAACCATAATTAACATAATAATAATAATATATTTAATATTGATCGTAAATGGACATGATTGATACAAACAGCAACACTGAATATGATGGGCATATAAATCAATTAAGCATGATTATCATAATAAATACAAGCAATACATGATATAAAAAGAAAAACAAATTCATGGTTGTAGACAAGTTGTAGACAAGCTTGACTTGGCACCCTTGAGTGTAGTTTTATGGCGTTTAAACCCAATCATCAGGAGTAGGATGCATGAATTTAGCTACAAAATAGATAAATGGGTAAATTAAAAGGCACATGGTATAATATGCTCTCTAGGTGTAAAAAAGAGAAGCAAGATCTGGCGATTGATATTTTACCTATAAAGTAGCCCATAGGTATAACCCAGCAGCTCCTAGGGTGGAAGAAAGATGGCCCGGGATAAATGATCTCGTCCGAGGTTGAGACGGGAGACCCCCTCGTTCCCTCTTCCCCCTCCCCCCCCAGTTCCCCCGGATAACCGGTAGACCGGACAGAGGGCCATGGGACACAGCAGCCAGGGAACGGACCGGACAGCCACAGCACAGTCTGAGGACTGGAGGTGTACATACACAGGACATGAATGTGGTGCTGTGAATGAGTAAAATTTTCTTTTTTCTTTTATTGCATTCTTTATTTATTCAAAGACTCACACATTGAGTACATTACATTGTATATATTGCAGTGAAATAAACCTCTGTCACTTTGAATAGAGCATGTTATTACATATATCAAACCAACTGGTACATGAAAGGGGTATGTACATCAACCATAGGGTTAAGCATACTAGAAAAGAGATTTTGAGGGAAATGGTTATCAATGTGCAATTGGGTTTTCAGATTTTATGGAATTTGGTAGGAAATGAAATCTCAGATGAGTATATAGGGGAGGGGAGGGTGGGTAGGATTCCTTCATCTCCTGAACTCTTATCCTAGCCAGGACCTGTCTCCTTTGTATTTATACTTAGGGCAAAGGGTGTCATACTATGATGTAGTGGTGAACTTGGTCCAATGGGTGTTTCTGCCAGAGGCAATAAGGTCTTCTATTCTTTAGATTTCTATTTCCCTAGCTATCCACACTGCAATGGAGGGGGTGAGGGGTTGTTTCCATATTTTCTGAATGCAGCTTCTGGGGACAATTAATAGGTGGGGTAGGATGGATTTTTTTTGTATATGGATGTTGAAGGAATGTGTAATGGTGTAGTAAATAGAATCCCGGGAGAGTAGGGTTTGTGAAATGTTGTAAAATAAGGTGAAGTTCCCCCAGAAAGACTGTAAAGTGGGGCAAGACCATCCATTTTTCTTTCTATGTAATTTTTCAATCAGCTCTTTTCACTTTGTTTATAATTGTGTGTGGCCAATTCCCTGGTTTATTTATTCACTTACAATCATTTTTTCAATTAAAGGTTTATCAAAACTAGTTAAAATTGAAAGAAGACTGCCACCTGTTAGGTCAGCATATATCCAATCACCACGTCATATCTGTCAGGACCTTCCATCTTCACATTTGGCCAGAATTATTTATACATAAATAATGGTCAAGTAGCTGGATCAAAGCAGTCTGTTTAGGGCCTTCTTAAAAAAAAATCCTTTGCAGCAAGCATCTTTTTGGTGTCTGCAGGTCAGGTCTCCTATCTAATTCAGTGCTTCTGGTACCCCAAAACACTAGCACTCTGATATGCATAAATCAACCCCAATGCCTGGTTTTATGTGCCCATCACAACTTCTACAGGGGTTCTCACTGGTCTATAGGTTAAGGAGGATGAATGGGGTGGGTCAAGGCTACCAGGTTGCTTAGTGATAAGGGGAACCCAGGGTGCTAAAATAGATAATGGACCTGATGCGTGCCAACCTGTAGGTGCTTTCTGTGTAGTGACAGCACAAGACTTTTTTTCCACTTCACGTTCACTGCAAAAGATTCTCTACCAGTTTCTATCTACAAAATGAAATAATAGTGAGTGTTTCCCCCTCCCCTAGCCTCCTTGTAAGCAACAGCAGGGATAAAGAATTAATATTTCATTAGGAGAGTGTACTTATTCCCTGTATCTAAGATGGTGTGGAGATTTGTGGTTTTGAAAGCTCAAAAGTAAAAATGGTCAACATATGTACGGTAAATATGGAAAATAATTAAGTTATACATGTTTACTACGTATACTTTCTTGGCAGTTTTTATGTGCCACCTGCTCCCTCGAAATGACACAGGCATCCCTTCTTTACACCTTCTGTTCTTTCTTTTAATATCTGTTCTATAACATACACATAGTTTACTCATAACTCAGCTGAGTGTCATGGGTCCCTCCTTCTTCCTTTTTCCATTATGTATGCATACAGTACATAGCTGTTTTTCTGTTACTTTAGGCAAAAGCAGCATGGTGCATACATGACACAATTATGCATCTTCGTATATCACCCTCCTGTTAAATAATTATCCAAGACATTACGCAGAACATTGTGAGAGTCATTTTCTTAGAAAAGTTACATGGCTTGAATCCTGGACAGTTTTATGAAAGATGTGGGGCTAATTTGGAAGGCAGTATTTTTTTTTTCAAAGCAAACATGAAACACTGCTTCCTGGAAGAATTCCAGTCTTGTCATTACTTGTATCAGTGATAAAAATGTTACTAACTTAAGAGCCGCCTAATGATTGTGGAGTCGAAGGGCAAAACCATTGACGCACCTAGACAGCAACTTAGCACATTTAATACAATACAGTAGGATAAAACTGAACTTCACCCAATGCTGGTATAAGGGAGCTCTGTAAATCTATGTTTTTGAATGTTCAAAGATTAGCTGCATTCTTTAAAGAACACAAAAAAAAAATCAATGTATCTAAAGCTGCCTTGTAACAATAACCCACTATAATAAAAGAAAGTCTACAACCTTCTTTAATTAAAAGCACACTTACTAGTGCCCCTTATGCTTCTAAAAGATAGGTGCATTGACATGCACATTATTTTGTTCCAGTGTGTGACCACTTCTCATCCAAAGCAGAGTAGGCTGAACCAAAGATGATTTCCCATAATCCAGTTGGATTTGTCTTTGCCAGGGGCGTCGCTAGGGGGTGGCTTTTGGGGCTATAGCCCTGAATCTGGGACCAATAGCCCCGAGTCTCTGCAGGGGTCCCCAAAGGGGAGGGGAGGCTCTCTGGGGACCCTTATGTAAGTGAGGGGCTCTCTGGGGACCCTGATGCAAAGGAGAGGCTCTCTGGGGCCCTGATTTTAAGGCAGAGGCTCTCTAAGGACCCAGATTTAAGGGGGAGGCTCTCTGAGGACCCTAATGTAAGAGGGGCTCTCTGGGAACCCTGATGTAAATGGGGGGCCCTCTGGGTACCCTGATGTAAAGGGGGAGGCTCTCTGAGGACTCTGATGTAAGGAGGAGGCTCTCTGGGGACCCTGATGTAAGGGGGGGCTCTCTGGGGACCCTGATGTAAGGGGGCTCTCTCGGGACCCTGATGTAAGTGGGGGGCTCTCTGGGTATATATATACACACACACATGTATATTCCTGTATATACATGTGTATGCCCGCCCAAGCATATAACTTTCTTTACTATGCTGCTATGGGCTCTAGCCCCAGATCTTTTGTAGACCTAGCAACGGCCCTGGTCTTTGCCCTTCCTAATTCCTCTTCTGTTAATCAGTAATGGAGTATTATAGGGGACTGACATAGCAAAGTACTATGTGATATGTTGGGTACTGTTTAAGGGTGTTGGTCAGTGGATATGCATCTTATATGCCCTCTACTGTTAAAGTGTTATTTATATTATAGTAGCAGCTTCTCGTCTTATAGTGGTACCTTGATATAAGAAAAGACTGTAGTTATTCAATCCTAAATTACTCAGTATTTAAATGGATGCAGTAGCAGATATTGATCATACTTGGACTGGTTTGTATTGTCCAATGCTTGTCTCAGCTCTTGCACCTAAATACCTATATTGAGCAGAGTATATTACAAGCTGTCATACAAGAACTACATGAAGGACTGATGCAGCCATTTGTGACAACATCTATCCCAAACATTCAAGTGAGACACCACTTGAATGTATTTTTTGTAATATTGTGTATAGGTGGGAAGGATTAGAAGTTCTGTCAGATGTTTTGGGGGATATTTAAGCGACGTTGCCAAACAAAAGTTCACAATAAAAAAGCTCCCTGTAAAAAAAAAAAGAGAATACTTACCTCTTCTGCTTGTACTGCCAAACACTTGATGTGAAATCCATGCCTGAAATTCTGTCTAGAAACTGATGCTTCAAGAAGTGTTGATCTCCTGGTTTCCTGCCCAGTGGTTCCTTCTGCTGACCCATACAGCACTACAAGGTACAAGAAGACCCGTGAGAACTTGCTTCAAGGGATAGAGCTTTAAGGACTCAACCACCCACTTTCTTCTTTGTAAGGGCTTTTCTTGCCTAATTTTATTAAACATGAATTTCCCTGGCAGGGGTATTTAGCATTGCTCTTCCATCAACAAAACAAATGACATTCAGCCTCCTAGCTTACACCTTCAGGACTGCTTCTCTGATCGTTCTCTTTAGGGCCTTTGTCTGTTTCCTATAGACCATCTTCATACACAATTCATTGCACATACCTAGCAGCCCTTTGCTGCTCTGGCTCCCATCTGCTACGCCTAGGTGGAGCCCTCCTGACTCCTTGGCAAGAACCTCCTCTGTCTGCTGGGGTGGAACCCAGAACACTAGTCAGGTGATTCCTAAAAGCCCAGCACACACCTGTCCAATTAGTATGCTGGTGGTTCGCAAAACATAGACCCAGGATTGCAGATTTCTTTCCACCCAGATTGCTAAGAAATCTCCAAGTTCCAGATCCCAAACCAACTTTTACCAACTGATGAGGAAACTGAAACTCCCCTAAACCTGCCTGGATGAGAATCCTGGGTCATTAAAGCGACATTCAAGCAGAGTTCCATCCACATATAAGACTTTGTGCCATCTAGTGAATCCATGCATCTTAAAAACATATTGGCTAACTTTTTTTTTCTGTGTTTTACCTTCTTTTCCATTGTTATTCTTCACTTCCTATGTACCCTACCGCGGCGAGGTATGTCTTTTCCCCAAGTGATTTGGGCACTCCCCGTCCCCGCATTCTGGGACCTGCGTGTGTCCCAGAAGATGACGGGTCCACTCAGCAAGCACAGCACGGCTCTCGTATGTGCAGTAGGAAACCAGCTGTGAAGCCTGAAGGCTTCACAGCCAGTTTCCCTTAGATGCAATTGCGGCGCCTGCTTCTAAAGCCAATGGAGGTTGGGGTGCCGACATTGCAGAAATCCTGGACAGGTAAGTGTCCTTATTTTAAAAGTTAGCAGCTACAGTATTTGTAGCTGCTGACTTTCAATTTTTTTTTGTACAGGCTGGAACTATGCTTTAAAGCAGGGGTCTTCAAACTACGGCCCTCCAGTTGTTCAGGAACTACAATTCCCCTTATGCCTAGTAATGTCTGTGAATGTCAGAGTTTTACAATGCCTCATAGGATGTGTAGTTCCGCAACAGCTGGAGGGCCATAGTTTGAGGATCCCTGCTTTAAAGTGATTGTAAAGTTTTTTCCCCCCTATAAATATATAAAAAACCGGTTGTACTTACCTACTCTGTTGCAGTGGATTTGCATAGAGCAGCCCGGATCCTCCTCTTCTCAGGTCCCTCTTCGGTGCTCCTAGCCCCTCCCTCCTGTTCAATGCCCCCACAGCAAACAGCTTGCTATGGGGGCACCCAAGCCGAGTCACATTCAGACACAGATTGGTTAGCTGACTTTGACAGCATTGACAGCCAATGGTGCCGCTGCTGTGTCTCAGTCAATCAGGAGGGAGAATCTCGAACGGCTGAGATACTCGTGGACATCGCTGGACAGAGAGGGACCTCAGGTAAGTATTGGGGGGCTGAGGGGAGCTGCTGCACACAGAAGGTTTATGGATTAAGATGAAAAACCTTCTGCTTTTACAACCCCTTTAAAGCTTCTTTAAAAAAAAAAATTAAATAGCAAACATGGTATACTTACCTGCTCTGTGTAATGGTTTTGCACAGAGCAGCCTCAATCCTCTTCTTCTGGGGTCCCTCGCTGGCACTCCAGGCTCCTCCTCTTAGGCAAGTGCCTCCATGGAAAGCCACTTTCCATGGGGGCACCAGTGCAGGCTCGCTCCCTGCTCACTCGCTCGGCACATCATTTGATTGACAGTGGCTCCAATGGCTTTTGCTGCTATCAATCTGCCCAGGCAGTAAGGAGACAGTGTTTAGAACCGCTGGTCTTGTGCACATTGCTGGATCAGATCGGGCTCAGGTAAGAATAAGTGGGGGCTGGGAGGTATTCTGCAACACAGAAGATTTTTCACCTTAATGCAATGAATGCAATAAGGTGAAAAAAAACCTTAGGGCTTTAAAACCACTTTAACTCTTTTTACACCGTGATCGCTCCAGATCAAATGAATATACCATGTTATGGCCCTTAGTATTCATTTCTTATGATCATCAATATATCTAGGGGCCATAATGCAGTACTTTCCTGATTCACTTTATTCAGCCTAGTAACAATCGATTTTGAATCCATTTGCACATAACAAATGTGCATGCAATTCCAGAGGATATATGATTCTGCATTTTTTATAGTTACGCTCCATCATGTGAATGGGCTCTTAGAGATTAGAAGATTTGAAGGTTACATAGTCACTGAGTGGACAGAGAAAGAAAGGTGAGCTGGGCCGAGCTGGCTTGGGCAATGAGTTCAGTGGCAGTGCTTCTGCTGTGAAATTTGAAGATGAATTGTTCCAAAAGGCATTCAGCCATAGAAGTCAGTAGACATTATTTTAAAGTATATTTATTGCTTGTTAATATATATATACACAGTGATACCTTGGTTCACGAATGCTTCTTTTCAGGAACAACTCGGTTCGCGAACAGAAGAGTTCACAAAAATTTACTTTGGTTCACGAACTCCGCTTCGGTTCATGAACATGAGCCGCCGCCATCTTCCCTGCTCTGACACGTTCATATTGAGAAGAGCAGTGCAAGATGAGTCTTAGGAGAACCTGTCCACTCAGATAGGGGTTTCTGCTCCCTGACTACCATGAGGGTGGGCTCACTTGATTGGGAATCATAAAAAAACAGTTTATATGCATTCTACAACTTTATCATGTCCTTAGATGATCTTTTCCTGGATGCACGGTGCTGTTTTCTGGCCCCTAGATTAGTCATTTAAATTGGTGTTTGGTGAGCTATAGTTTTTTTTTTTAATTTCTTTTTAGATGTACACATGAAAGAGGTCAGCTTAAAGTGGAGTTCCACCCACTTTTACAACTCTTCAGCATCCCTCACTAAACTGTGGACTGTAAACGAATTGGATATATATTTTTTTTTTCAGCACCTACTGTAAATCTGCTGTATTCATTTTTCACTTCCTCCTCCCTGGCCGTGGCCCATCGCATCATTTCCTGTTTGCAGTGCCTTCTGGGAAGGGGCGGCAACTTTTTTTTACTGTATATATAAACAAAAAAAAAAGTTCAGAACGGATTAACCTGATTTACATTGAACCCTATGGGAAAATTTGCCTTGGTTCACAACCAATTTGGTTCGTGACCAGTGTCATTTCACGAATTAAGTTTGTGAACCGAGGTACCACTGTATTTGAATATCCAAAACGTAGCAATCATTATGTTTTAAAGTGATACTAAAGTCTCAGTTTTTTTCTTTAAAAATAACAAACATGTTATAATTACCTGCTCTGCAATGGTTTTGCACAGATCCTCCTTCTCTGGTCCCTTGCTGGCACTCCTAGCCCCTCCCTCATGCGGAGTCCCGCACAGCAAGCAGCTTGCTATGGGGGTCCCCGAGCTGAGCCGATGCTCTGTGTGTCCATTCAGACACAGAACCGCGGTTCAGCCCCGCCCCCTCTCTTTCCTCATTGGCTCACTGACTTTGACAGCAGTGGGAGCCATTGGTGCTTCGCTGCTTTCTCAGCCAATGAGGAAGGTGAGTCCCAGGCAGCCGAGTCTCTCGTGCATCATCGCTGGATTGAGATGGGCTCAGGTAAGTATTAGGAGGGCTGGGGGAGGGGGAGGGGCTGCTGCACACAGAAGGTTTCTTATCCTAAAGCGGTTGTATTGCCTGCTTTGTGATTTTGATCTACAGGTAAGCCTATAAAAAGGCTCATCTGTAGGTAAATTGAATATCTCCTAAACATCCACTGTTTAGGAGATATTCACCTTGCATGCAGCCGCTGACTTCAACGGCGCATGACATCAGTGTGACGAAGAAATACAATTCTGTTTCTATCAAGAGACAAATTGCTTGCTGCTAAAAAGGTAGGCAGTCTTTCAATACCTATAAGCCATCTCATCCGTAGCATGCCAGGTGAATTGTTTTTAATAACCTAATATCCGTGAAATAGTTTTATTATCCAGTAAATCATTTCACTTTAGGTTGTATGAATTTTTGACCAGACCAGAAAGTATTGATGTAGGCAATTCAGGGATAGGTAAGATGACACCACCAACAGTACTGTAGGTGTAATAGGCTTACTCTATAAACAAGGATAAACATGGCTTATTTTGCATTGTGGAGGAAATGTATATCAAAGTTATAAGCCGTGTAAAAGCTTGCAATCGATCTCCATATAGTTTGTTCCTGAAATGTCATTCCTTATCAAGATTACCACACACCCACACTTTTTATTGCCATCTTGATCTAATTTGTTTTTGATCTCTAAATCAATATAGCATACTCTAGCAAGAGAGAAGATCTTGACGTTCTCCTCTCATGGATACTCATTGTCATTAATTCCTTAACCCTGACACTGAGAATTTCATACTAAGGAATACATTGAGCTAATTAATTCATGATTTACAAACAGCATCTGATCAAGCAGGTCATCAGTGATCCTTCATGGTTTGTGCATACTGCAATATAAATAAACCAGCAGAATAGTGAAAATCCAATCATCTCTGGGGTATGAATATGTCAACGTTCTGATGAATAACTGACCACAGGATAAGTTGTGCATCTTTACTAGAAAAACTTGAGTTGAATAAATCAGTAGAGAAAAGCAGTATATTTGGTTCCAGCCAATGGAGCCTAGCGCTGATTATTTGCACAAATGACTACCCTAAAATTAAAAATTTTACACCAGTGGTCTCCAAACTGCGGCCCTGGGGCTGGATGCAGCAATTTGCTTGCTTTCATCTGGCCCTTGAGGCATTATTCCTGCCATTGACACCAACAATGGGGCATAATTCCTTCCACTGACTACCCCTCCACTGACACCAACTATTTCTCCCCCTAATGCCAAAGATTGGGCATTGTTTACTCCCACTGGGCACAGTCCAGCCCCCCTGAAGGACAGTAAACTGGCCCATTCTTTAGAAAGAATCTAAGGTCATAAGCAATTAATATTTCATCACTATATGATGTAAAGTTTATGGAATTCTGTGGACAAAAAGATATGTGGTCACAAGGCAACACTGTAAAATTTTCCTATGAGGGCATTTCAGTGAATTATGTTCCGAGTATGGCATTTATTGTGAAGAAATGCAATGCATTGGAGCCTAGCGCTGATTATTTGCACAAATGAAAACTCAGTAAACTGGCCCATTCTTTAGAAAGTTTGAAGAACCCTGTGGTAATGAGCGCCCATGGGGGCGCAATCTTGTGGGGGTCCAGGCTGAGACTGCCATTCACTATCATACATCAGGTCTCCCAGGACACCTAGTCACTCTCTACCATTGCCTGGAGCATAGACAAGCTCCCTTCCCGGCCAGCACTCACAGCGTTGGGCACAGGACTTCATTTCCATACAGCCTGAGCAGCTCACACACATATCTTTTGTTTGGAGACCACTGTCTCCAAACACCTACACTAATCTAAAAGTTAATCTTTCCCCGCCCAAACACTAAATACGTAATCCCAAAAATAAGTCCTTTAAAACTTAAACCCCTAATTTTTTTAACTATTCTTTAACACTCAAAACTGAAATCCAAACCAACAGCTGAATACACTAGGTAAATATATATAGGAACTGTTTTATCTACAAAAGGTTAAGTATTTATTTGCATCCAGTCTTGAGATTTACACATCTCTACCAAACAACATAGCCAGCACGGGGTGACCTGACTTTTCTGTACCGCAGTTCAGAGTTCTGCTGTGTAATGCCCCGTACACACGGTCGGATTTTCCGACGGAAAATGTGTGATAGGACCTTGTTGTTGGAAATTCCGATCGTGTGTAGGCTCCATCACACATTTTCCATCGTATTTTCCGACACACAAAGTTTGAGAGCAGGCTATAAAATTTTCCGACAACAAAATCCGTTGTCGGAAATTCCGATCGTGTGTACACAAATCCGACGGACAAAGTGCCACGCATGCTCAGAATAAATTAAGAGAAGAAAGCTATTGGCTACTGCCCCGTTTATAGTCCCGACATACGTGTTTTACGTCACTGCGTTCAGAACGATCGGATTTTCCGACAACTTTGTGTGACCGTGTGTATGCAAGACAAGTTTGAGCCAACATCTGTCGGAAAAAATCCTAGGATTTTGTTGTCGGAATGTCCGAACAAAGTCCGACCGTGTGTACGGGGCATAAGGGTTACAAAAGGCTAAAATCAGGTCAAATTCAGGTATTTGCACTAGTTGCATTTAAAAATACATTTACTGTGTTTATTAAATACATAACCACAATTATTTGTGTTTTTATAACTGCTTAGAGTCAGACCCCTTTCACACTGAAGGCGCTTTTCCGGCGTTTTAACGCTAAAAATAGCGCCTGTAAAGCGCCTCTCAAGCCTCCCCAGTGTGAAAGCCCAAGTGCTTTCACACTGGGGCGGTGCGCTCGCAGGATGGAAATAAAAGTCCTGCAAGCAGCGTCTGTGGGGCAGTGCGGGAGCAGTGTATACAACGCTCCTAAACCGCCCCTGCCATTGAAATCAACGGGCAGCGCTGCCAAAACACCTGTGAAGCGCTTCGGCAGCGGCACTTTGCGGTTTTAACCCTTTCCTCAGCCGCTAGCGGGGTTAAAAGCGCCCTTCTAGCGGCTGAGAAGCGCTGCTATAACAGAACTAAAACTAGTGGCGCTTTACTGCTAACGCGCCCTGCGCCCCGGTTTTAAAGGGGTCTTAAGCTTTAACTTTTCTCCAAACAATAACTTGATCCCTAAAAGAAAGACCTTACCACTTAAACTCACCCCAATTCTAATCCTAACACTTCATTTAATTTCAGAGATCCCCTAACACTTAAAGTTCCCTATTTTGCCGCAGACTCCAGGAACTACAATTTAATGAATAATAAAATTAGACTTAAACTAGGGTTTCTATAATAAAAAAATTGTGCCGTGGGATTGCAACTTTTACTTATATACAAAGTAGTATTTCCAGATGTGAGCAAAGTAAAATCAGGTTTGTACATCAGTTTAGAGTAAATATTTGTCTCTAACAGCTGTATTCCAATAGCAGGTATTTGTTTAGGTAGGATTAACTGTACTCACAGCTGACCTCATGCCAGGTATTGCCAAAGACTAGTTGTTGGGAATCTAGCAGTTGTTCCTTCGCTCGGTCAGATCTATTTCAGTATAGGTACATCAGCCATCTTAAGGAGAAAAATAATAGTAAACAGAAATAAAATTTGCCCTTCTTTAAAGCAGGTTGCAAATATTGAAGAACTGCTTAGTAAAGAATTCTAGTCTAAGTGAAAGCCAGGGTATTGTATAACAAGATCACAAACAACAAAATAACCAATTTTCAGTTCAGATTTGGATACTCTGAAAAACGCTGCGACTGTGCCCACCACACTCCCTCTACAATGTTTTATTTGTATCATGGCAGGTACATATTGAAAAAGGAGTGGGCATTATGTTTTCTTGCTAATTTATACTTGCTCAGCTGTCCTAATGAGTGCCCCAAACCCCACAGAGATAAGGGTTACATAGTTGGTACAGTAAGTTGAATACAGATACCAGTCCATACAGTTCAGTCTGAGTGTATGTGTGTGTTTATGTCACTACCAATTTACATATCCCTGTAAATTGTGTTCGAGAAACACATCTAAACATTTTTTGAGTTTATCTACACTTTCTGTTGACACCACCAACTGTGGAAGGGAGTTCCACATCCTTACCACTCTAAGGCAAGCCATAGATTATACATATAAAAGAGTGCAGCGCTGGACAAAAGTGAATAAATTATAAACACAATAAATAAACACAGTGAAAATGAAATAAAGTGAAAAAACCACACTACATACAATGGAATAAGTTAGGATACTCAAACTAAAAAAATTAAACAATTAAGTGAAAAATAATTCAAAAATAATAAAAAAGTCCAAAGGAAATCAAAGCTTGCTTGCATATACAGAGAGCTTGTTCAGAAAGACCCTGTGTGGTATTCCAGATGAAAAGTGCTTCCCATCACCAGGTATAAGGGAATGGAGGCTTACCAGAAAGCCTGCGACCGCCCTTACTCAGGGGGGTCAGTACAGGCTTAGTAGATCTCATAAGAGGTCACAAAGAGGTATGTGCTGATGGTCATCTACCCTGCTTCCTCGTTCCCAAGGATGTCTTCAATGGTGGCTGCTAGCTTCCCAAATGATCAAAAGCTCAGGTACTCCAGCAGGTAGACCGAATAGGAAAAAAAGGAGGGGATTCTCATAGTGCAACTTGCCAAAAAGATTTATTTAAATGTTCCAAGTGAATGCCATGTATAGGCACAAATACAGAGTAAAAACTGAGTAAAACCAGCAAAAGGATAAAAAACCGCTATAGCGCCGTTTAAAATCAAATCGCGCATGCGCGGTACGAGCTCACGTTGTGACCCTACGGCCGTTTCGTCACAACTGACGTCATCATAGATTATGCTATTTTTTGTTCCTGCCACAGTCAGTGTTGATAGGGGAATTCCTCCCGCTGCGCTATTGTGTTATGCCAGCAGGGAGCCTTCCCTGCAGGCAGAACATAATGATTAGGGTTGTTGGCTATAACCGGTGGGCTGGTTGTACACAAGTTAATAGATAGTGTACAATCAGGATGCCCATACATGGATTGAAATTCGGTCAGCCCCTATTAAACCGGCTGAATTTTGATCGATCTATGGCTGCCTTAACAGCAAAGAACCTCTGACGCAGTTTAAGGTTGAACCGCTTCTCGTCCAACTTCATTGTGTGTCTGTATGTCTTCTTTAGAGACCTTAGATTAAATAGTTCCCTCCTAATGCTAGAATCCCCATTTAAAGATTTGTATATTACAATCATGTTCCCTCTCGAGCGCCTCTTCTCCAAGGAAAATAAGTTACATTTTTGTAATCGTTTCTCATTCCATGCATGTGTGGCTGGCATTTAGCGACAGGAGGGGGACACCAAGAAAAGTGTATGTAAACCCTAGCAATGAACTTCTCCCTATTTGCTTCCATGTGTCTTTCAAATATCTGTTTGATAAGTGCAAAAAAATACCTGCCAGAAATCTTGTGAGAGCCCTCTAAGGAGTCCTAGAGTTTACTCTACCAACACCAGATCACAAGATCACAGCGTGTTTGACCCCCCAGACTACAAAGCTGAGGGTCCATTGTTTCTGGTGAGTGGGGTCACAAGAGGGGAGTGTGGCACACGGCACAGTAATTTATGGAGCACCTTAGCACTGTTCATTCATTTGGAGCACTTTAGCACATTGCAAGAGACTGTGTTTTATATTGACTTTTTTGTTTGGATGTTTTGTAGCACCATCATCACTGTAAGCGCTGTATATATCTTTTTATACAGTATGTTAACTACCTATGCCTCCTGCTGCTGGTGATTGCTATCAGTTATGCCGCGTACACACGAGCGGATTTCTCGTCGGAAAAAGATATTGGCGGCTTCTCCGACAAGATTCCGCTCAAGTTTGCCTTGCATACACACGGTCACGCAAAAGTTCGCTGAACTAATGATCGTCAAGAACGCGGTGACGTGCAACACTACAACGAGCCGAGAAAATGAAGTTCAATGCTTCCGAGCATGCGTCGAATTGTTTCAGAGCATGCGTAGGAATTTTGCGCGTCGGTATTGCCACAGACTATCGTATTTTCAGATAGGAACTTTTTCCGACCGAAAAATTGAGAGCATGCTCTCAATCTTTTGCTGGCTGGAATTTGGCCAGCAAAAGTCCGACGGAGCATACACACGGTCGCATTTTCCGACGAAAAACTCC
This sequence comes from Lithobates clamitans, assembly GCA_037952925.1. Taxonomy (NCBI): domain Eukaryota; kingdom Metazoa; phylum Chordata; class Amphibia; order Anura; family Ranidae; genus Lithobates; species Lithobates clamitans. The sequence goes on along the minus strand of JBBGZY010001357.1, from coordinate 1,511,094 downwards.
CATCGGTCTTTTGTTGGCCGAAATTCCGATCGTGTGTACGCGGCATTAGTGTTGTTCTCAATACTCACTGTGGACAACAGAAAACCTACCTCCTATGCTTTAGAGAGGAGGTGAGAGGGAGATGTTTTGTAGTCTGTAAAACAATTCCTGTTGTAGGCTGGAAATGCTGCTCCTCTATAGATACAGTAGGGTGGGTCAGCATTGTCACCCTAGGACAGAAAGTATTTTACTGGCAGGATCGCCAGGGGAATATTAACCTAAAAGAAGACACTGGAGAACTGGTAAGCTGAAAAATATTATATTTTTTTTATTGGGTGTAGATATTCTTTTCGTTATATGTAAACCCAACTGGCATTTATTTAGTATGTATAAACACTTTGTATCATAAACTATTGTCTTTTTTTTAAACAAATAAATCAATTACTTATTTCACTATTTTACCATTTTTTTGTTGCAACTCAATGTTTCTGATCTCCTGCAGCCTTTTTCAGACATTTTCTGTCAACAAGGATTCCAGCAATCACTGCGTGGAACTTCTGAGGGCAGGTTTTCTGATGATAACAAAAATGAACCATGGCTGTGTAATGCATTTTAAAATGGCTGCTTATAGTCTCCATTGAAAGCCTGTGTAAGAAGGTGACAACGAAAGATGCACATTGGAAGAGCATTTTCACCCTATGCCATGAAGTACCTGAGCAAGGCCCATTGACTATTAAAAATGATCATTGAAATTATATTAAAAAAAAAAAGATTACTGTATGTGAGATTTTAGTGAACAGATTTACATTTGCATTGCTTGTTTTCACAGAAAGTGTGGCAGTGTTTCCAAAATGATCATGTGGTCATTTTATAGTCCTTTTAGCATATAAAGTATCTACTGGAGTCACTTTTTACATGTATAAATCCACATTCTTTACTAATAAACCCTGTTGCTATTTTATTTTTGTGTAGTGCCTTTGAGGTATCCATCATACTGGTAAAAAATTCGGATTTTGCTCATTGCCATGGCAAAATTGACAACAACTGTCTACATTTATAAAATTCTAAATGATGTGTTTCTAGATATGCAGTCTAAATGTCTACAGTTCCCCCATAGGAACAATTTTATAGTTATTTACATTTAAAAAATGTGCCCAGTTCCCTTAAAAAAATACTAGAAATACATACCTGTATGCCCATACAAAGGGGTTTAGGAGTATGGGGTAGGGGTAGACATTTTTTTTAATAAAATGAAAATAAAACAGCCTAAAGCAGTATTAAACATAAATACAAAAAATTCTCATCAGCTTACCAATACTACTAGATGTGGTGGCTGCATTCGTTTTCTTTTTTAGACTTCCTTTCTGTTTCTTTTACCTGGTGATCTGGCCAGTTAGTCTGTTGTTTTTCAAAACAGTAAGCCCTCTTGTAGATGTAGCAGTTAGAGGGATGAGACAAACTATTTACCACTAACAAGGCTGCTTACAATAATTGGCTTTTATTTATTAATGTAAAATGTTTATCCCAAAAGGAAAGAAACTGTTTGCTGTAACTGCTTATAAAGTATTAGCTGGGGTTTGACTTCAATTTGTTAGTGTATCTAAATCTGCTACTACATCTAACATTTCCTTTCCCTCAGACTGAAAATGCTGTCATCCAAGGGTGCCCCCTGTACTCCCTCATCCAGAGTGGGGGCACTCTAATAAAGAAGGTGTGTTACTGGCCAGATCACAAGATGGAAACAGAGGGAAAAAAACAAAGAAAAGAAAAATTATGCAGCCATCACATCTAATGATAGGTAAGCTGCAATATAATACATTTTTGTTTTTTATCACTTTAAAAAAAAAACTAAAACCTAAACCATGCGGGTTGGTTTACACGTGTGATTTACAGCACATGCCACACACTGCCCCCTTTTATTGGTCTTCATATTGCATACTTAATACAGAATTGGGGGTTTTACCTGGTATTCTGTTTTAATAACCCTGATGTCCTAAATCTGCTATTAAAACGACCCTAAGGTGATTGGCACCCTGTGCAGACGGAGCCCTTGCTTGCCAGAAAGGAATATATACCTCAGAATCACAAAGCTGAACATTTAAAATAGATGTGAATAATATTTTGTTTGCCAAAGGACTATGAATCATGAATAGAGATAGGCTTGGGTGTCCACCAAACTCATCTCTAACCTGAACTCTGAACTACTGCTTTTTTGTACTCCAATAAGCTGCAAGCTGGGTTGTTCCCCATAGGTAGAGAATGGCTTGGCCCGCAGCTCATTGGAGTACAAAAAAAGAGGGACTTCTTATGCCGTGTACACACGGGCGGACTTATCAGCATCAAAAGTCCGACGGTCTTTCTGACGGACTTTCGACGCACCTTCGACGGACTTTTGACGGACTTCCGACGGACTTTCGAACAAACGGACTTGCCTACACATGATCACACCAAAGTCCGACGGATTTGTACGTGATGACGTACGACCGGACTAAAATAAGGAAGTTGATAGCCAGTAGCCAATAGCTGCCCTAGCGTCGGTTTTCATCCGTCGGACTAGCATACAGACGAGCGGACTTTTCTATAGGAACTGGGTCCGGCGGAGTTCCGACGTAAAGATTTGAAACATGTTCCAAATCTGAAGTCTGTCAGATTTTTGACAGAAACAGTCCGCTGAAGGTCCGATGAAGCCCACACACGGTCGGATTGTCCGTCAGACCAGCCCGGTCAAAAAGTCCACTCGTGTGTACGCGGCATTAGTTTGCCTTAGACATGAGTTCAGAGGACACCTGCGTTCATCTCTAATCGTGATTAATTGTCATGCTTGCTTTAAATAAAAATAATCTTTGTTGCATTTTAGCCCTGTTGATCCCCTGCAGCCTCTTACCAGCTACTTTCTGCCTACATATATGCACTACAGTGATGGCTGAATGGATTTTTTAAGGGTAGGTTTCGTGATGGTGAGAGCTATGGACCATGCCTGCCTGATGTGTATTGAAACAGCCCCCTGTAGTCTCCATTGGAAGCTCATGTGACAGACTGACTACACAGGACCACAGGTGGGGCAGTGACAGCGTGTTGTCACCCTATAAGAACAGACACCTTCATTGTAGTCATCCGTTTGTTTTTAGGGGATCAGATTGGATATCGGGGCGGGGGTGTCAATGGACAATGCTTATCACCTGGATCGTTTTTGGTTTACTGACTAGAAACAAGTTCTGATTCCACTTTGACTTCAGTAACTGCATTGAAAGTAACTTAAAGTCTTGCTAAACCCACAACAGTAAAATCAGCCTGTATATGGAGTAAAACATGCTTGTTATACTCATTGTGGACCCTAAGGGGTCAATCCTCTGCATTGTGTAAAAAGGCTACTTGATCCTGTCTTCGCTGATCATCCTCTTCTTCCACCGTCCCCAATCCATCTGCTTATAGAACAGAGCCTTGGGGGCACATTGCACATGCCCAGTTTGGTGTGTATTGCTAGGGAGGTTGTTTTTTTTTCTTGGGAGGGTGCATGTGGTCAGCCCAGGGCCAATCAGCACTGTCCAGACAGAGGGTCTGGGGTCCTGCAGCCTCATAGGACCATCAGAAGAGAATGAAAAATCCTCATACAAGCTTTAACCAGACACTGATAGAAGTCACAAGGCTGCTCTAACTGCTGATGAGAAAAGGTATTTAGCAGTTTAAATTTACAAAAATAATTGCATTTCCATGTTCTGTGCACTGTGGGAGACCAGATATAGTGAATGCAGGGTCCTGGGATTAATAACTTTAATGCCCTGTACACACGACCGGTTTTGCCGTCGGAATAAACTCTGAAGGTTTTCTAGGACAAAGTTCAGAGGGAATTCCACTCAAGCGGTCTTGCATACACACGGTCACACCAAATTCTGATCGTCCAGAACGCGGTGACGTACAATACGTATAACGGGACTAGAAACGGAAAATCAATAGCCAGTAGCCAATGGCTTCCGTCTGGTACTTGCTTCAGAGCATGCGTCGTTTTTGGTGCGTCGAAACAGCATACAGACGAACGTTTTTTCCAATAGTAATTTGTTCTGTTGGAAAAATATAAAATATGTTCTCTATCTAAGTCCATCTGAATTTTTGACAGAAAAAGTCAGATGGGGCATACACACGGTCAGAATATACGATGAAAAGCTCCCATCGGACTCTTTCTGTCAGAAATTCTGCTCATGTGTACACGACATAAGAGAAAAAGCCAGGCAACCAGTGTTTTCATAAAAAGGGTCAGAAATGGCAGGTTTCACAGGTGTTTTTGATGACAGGTTTCATCTAATATTCTTTGGCATTTTTTCTAAAGACTCATACACACGATGGGATTTTACAACGGGAATTGTGTGATGACAGACTGTTGGCGGAAAATCCGACCATTTGTACGCTCCATCGAACAATAGTTGTTGAATTTTCCGTGGACAAATGTTGGATTGCAGGCTTTAAAATTTTCCGTGGACAAATGTCTGTTGTTGGATTTTCCGAGTGTGTGTACACAAGTCCGTCGGACAAAAGTCCAAAGTACAAACACACATGCTCGGAAGCAAGGACAAGCCAGAAGCGGTCGGTCTTGTAAACTAGCGTTCGTAATGGAGAATTAACATTCGTGACATGGCAAATTATGAAATCTCCAAATGCAGCGCACATTCTCTTCTTTATTGGGATAATAATGAAGCTGCTTTGCTGGTGATACTGATGGAGTTATTGCAAACAAATTTTCAAAGGCTTTTTTTTTCTAGTGATGTCAACAATAATAATATTATGCTTGTTATTTTTTATTTGGGTAAGTTACCACAACACCATTATCCCCTAGTTTTTAAGATCAAAGATACAAATATGTTGGTGTCCCTTGTCAATTTTACATAACCAAAAAGTGCATTCTATGCATCCAAAAATATAGAAAATATACCAAATCCAATCATTAACCAAAAAATAAAAGCCTCATGCATGTGTCCTGCTTCTTAATATAGGGGGTCAACAATGCCAAGAGTTGGTGAAAGCAGGGGTCCGTCATCTGGAGATAATTCCGAAAATCATCTGGATTATTCTCCTGGAGCTCCCGCAGCAAAGGCATATGACATAATTGGTCACGATTAATAAAGCAACCAATTTTTGGTCCAAGAAATCCTCCTCCTCCTGTTCCTGGACTGGACTTGGGTCAAAGTAATAACTCCAAGGCCAATAATAAATAACACATTATCTCCTCCGATTCCGCAACATGGCTGGTTGACAAACGGCCGTTCAGAAACTAACTGAAAAGCACGAAATGAAAAGCACGAAAATAAAAGCACGAAATGAAAAGCGCAAAATGAAAAGCACGAGTCAACACTCACTAAACTTCTACTAAAACAAAATTAGCAGAAGGGTGGCGCTAAAGAGCTGAAAAAACACATAGTATGTCACTACGTTTGTGTTTGTTGACAATTCCTTGCCGTTTGTATGCAAGACAAGTTCCTGGCCAACGCCCTTTGGACAAAAGTCCACGGTTTTGAAAATCCGATCGTGTGTATGAGGTTTTAGTCATATGTAGCATTGCCATCCTGATTAAAACAAGCAGGTAAGATGCAAAGTGTTACCTAGAATTTCTCTTCACACAAGGTCACACTGATCTTTCTCCAGAGTATGAAACATTATTTCAAACATTTAGAGAAAACTCAGCCAAGTGACTCATAAAACATCTTTTGATGCCAAGATATTCTCTGCACCTGTGCATAGAAGCCTAATGTGTGTTTTTTTCCATAAGCTAGTAAAAACTGTGAGCAGTGAAAAGTAACTGTTTAAAGATGAGAGGCAGTGGGTACTTTATTTTATTCTGCCATAAAGGAATACTATACCACCCACAAGCTTATTCTTCAGATATTATGTATATATACTATATACAGCAAATATAAATTATATATATATATATATATATATACACATACATACAGTGTGTGTATATATATATATATATATATATAGATATATATATATATATATATATATATATATATATATAGATATATATATATATATATATATATAGATATAGATATAGATATTAGTGTAGCAATAATAAAATAATTGGTGTGTGCGTACGCTGCCGCCTATTGATACCAAGTTGGTGTTATGCATCATTAAAATGTGATTAGTTGGCTTAATTAATAAAGCAAGTTTGTATAACGGCCAATCAGATTTTACATTTCTATTGAGAGAAGTACTAACTAATGATGAAAGACTACTGGTTGGTAACTGTGGACTACATTCCTATTGACCACATTAATTAGAAAACATTTTCTTTTATCTTGCTATGAGTCTGTAGCTTTAGTGCATTCAAAACTGGTTGAGATACAATTTGTCAAAAGCAACTATGGACAGCAAGTGAAGTCCCATCAGTGAGCATTTACTGATATAGTGGAAACTTTGCATCTGTGCTGGAATAAGACTAGATACTCAAGTTATCCATAGTTTGAATTTAATAAAGCCCCTTGCAGCCAGAAGTGCTTTTCTCATGGGCTTCTGCAATGATCTGCTGTCTCGTTTCACATGATTCTATTCACCGCCATCTCCTGTTCCAGTGTTTTTAGGCAGTGAGTTCGAAGAGAGGGTGGAACATAAACTGGTTTTGAAGGGTGATGTTCAGCTCCATTCAGAAGATTAGAATACTGGCAGCCATTAGGATTATGCTAAAAGGGCAAATGGCGTGAACATTAGGTTAAAGAGTCAGACAATTGATGCACCCTGTTTACTTGAGTTAACAGGCCAAGATCTATGACTTCCTGAAAGTGTAGGAGTTTGCCTACTACTTTCGGCCTCCAGGTGCATTCCTAATGGCTAGTGAGGCAGCCCTTCAAAGTGCCAATAACAGTTGTGGGGGTGGAAGGTGCCAATAGCCCTGACCCTATCCAGAAGTGGTGTATCGGAACGGCTCAGTTTTATGTATACACTGAAAAAAGGGCTCAATTTACAAAGCTAACAGATTCAGGACAAAGATACAGAGGTTCAAAAAAGTTATTTTAAGTTGAGTCCAATGAGATTTGAAAATTCAAGTCTTATCTCTGTATTAAAGCTTATGAATTGAGCCTACAGTCTTTAAAAACAGCCCTAGCTGAAAAATAACATGAGAACCATTATTTTTCATTTTTATTGTCTTTTGTTATATTCTTACATTCAAGCAGTAATTGCTGTTGAGGATCGAATGACAGATTCTACAATGGGCTTGTGATGTTCAAAGCAAGGCCCTGTGCATAATATACATTTATACCCTTGCTTACAGTAACTAAACAAAGAATCTTTTTTGATAGTTTTTCTGTCACAATATTGTCCCTTTAGTTAAAGAATAGCAGGTTTTATTAAAGGCTTTTGTAAGAGGTACTGTATATTGCATTATGACAGGTTCACTTTATGATAACGGATGAATAGAAGAGGGGTCCAAAAGGCAATGTCATCTGCATAGCTCATGCTCACATCCCCTGGCTCCCATATTCTGGTTTCAGACACCTCGTAATGTTCCCCTCTTTAACCACTTGCTTACAGGGCACTTAAACCCCCCTCCTATCCAGACCAATTTTCAGCTTTTAGCGCTGACGCACTTTGAATGACAATTGCGCAGTCATACAACACTGTACCCAAATACATTTTTTATCATTTTTTCCCCACAAATAGAGCTTTCATTTGGTGGTATTTGATCACCTTTGCGGTTTTTATTTTTTGTTAAAAAAATGTAAAAAGACCGAATTTTAAAAAAATATATTTTTTTTATATATTTTGTTATAAAATTTAAAAAAAGGTAATTTTTCTCCTTCATTGAAGTATGCTGATGAGGCGGTACTGATGGGCACCGATAGGTGGTAGTGATGGGCACCGATGGGTGGCAATAATGGGCACTGATCGGTTACACTGATAGGCTGCACTGCTAGGTGGCACTGATTGGCACCACTGGTGGGCATTGATAGGTGGCACTTGTGGGTATTGATAGGTGGCACTCATGGGCATTGATAGGTGGCACTGGTGGGCACTATGGGCACTGTCAGGTGGCAATGGCAGGTGGCACTGGCAGGGGGTACTTGTGGCACATATGAGACAGAATTGCCTCTTCCTCTTGGGGACCGATGTCCCATGCTGATAAGCCGGTGATCGCCTTTTTTTTCTCCTCGTGCTGTCAGCGTGAGGAGAAAAAAAAACGATCACAGAGCTTTTGTTTTGATCATGTGATCAGCTGTCATTGGCTGACAGCTGATCACATGGTAAGGGGGCGGGACCGGCCCCTTACTCGGATCGGTGATCACCCGAGACTCAGTGACTCGGTGATCACAGCGTGCTCCGCGCGCGCAGTATAGGGCGTGCGCAGGGCGCATGCAATGGGGAGGCCATCATATGACGGCCTCCTGGAAATTCAGGTCCGCGCTGTAGCCGTCATTCGGCTATAGCGCAGATGTCAAGTGGTTAAAGGGTAACTCCACTTTCATGGGGAACAAAATAGCAAATAAAAAAAAATATATAGCATATACAATTGCAACATAAGTCATATTGTAATTGCATGTTATTAAAATGTACCTTTCCTTTTTATTCTGCAGCTGCTGTAATTTTCTGAAAATGCAATGCAATATGGCTACCTGGAGGTGTTCTGTACACAGAATGTGTACAGAACACCCCCCAGAAACATAATTTCCTGCTTGTGAGATTGGCTCGCCAATTTTCCCAGAAGTCTGCACTAAGATACAAAACAGATTTCAGGCATCCCATGCAACAAAAATGTAATTTTTGATGAGATATTTCCAATAGGAAATCACATCTAAACGGATGCAGACCCTGCAATTTTCCTTATTAGTGCCCTGCAGGTGCAGCAGCTAATTGATAATTATGAAACCACTCACATTAGATTCACTTTCCCACATGGACACAAACACACAGGAATTTCTTCAGAATATTAAAAGGTAGGAATCTGCAACAAACGTTGTAATAATTCTTGTAATGTACATAGATCACCCAGAGGGGAATGTTTTTTTCTTAACAAAAATGGAGTTACTCTTTAACCACTTGCCAACCCTGCACGCCGATATACGTCAGCACAATGGCAGCTGTGGGCAAATGGGCGTACCTGTACATCCCCTTTAAAAGGCGGGGCTAGCAGGCACGCGCAGCGCCACGTACAGCGTGACCGCGCCTGTGGGACCGGCGGACTCGATGTCTGCCGGTCTCCCGGTGATCCTGTCACGGAGCCGCAGAACGGGGAAGTGCCTATGTAAACAAGGCATTTCCCTGTACTGCTTTGTGTCATGACAGAGATCACTGCTCCCTGTCATCGTGAGGCAGTGATCACTGTCATGTGGGTTGAAGCCCACCTTTCCCACAGTTAGAATAACTCCCTAGGACACACTTAACCCCATCATCGCCCCCTAGTGGTTAACCCCTTCCCTGCCAGTGTCAGGTACACAGTAATCAGTGCATTTTTAAAGCACTGGTCACTGTATAACTGACAATGGTCCCAAAATAGTGTCCGATATGTCCGCCATAATGTCACAGTCTCAATAAAAATCACAGATCGCCGCCATTACTAATAATAAAAAAAAAGAATAATAAAAATGCCATAAAACTATCCCCTATTTTGTAGATGCCATAACTTTAGCGCAAAGCAATCAATATTCGCTTATTGCGTTTTTTTTAATCAAAAATATGTAGAATACATATTGGCCTAAACTGAGGATTGGGGGGGGGATTTATTATAGCAAAAAGTAAAAAATAATGCGTTTTTTTCAAAATTGTTGCTCTTTTTTTGTTTATAGCGCAAAAAATAACAACCGCAGAGGTGATCAAATACCACCAAAAGAAAGCTCTATTTGTGGGGAAAAAAAGGACGTCGACGCAGTGCCGAATCGCAAAAAGTGCTCAGGTCAGGAAGGGGGTAAAATCTTCCAGGGCTGAAGCAGTTAAAGCACATCTAAAGGCTCCTGTGTGGATTTCTAACCAGCTCTCAGATCCAGTTATTATGTAATGCAAGACCCTTATAAACTGAAAAAAAAAAACCTTCCCTTAAATTGGCTAAATCCTCCTTCACTTGTGTCTAACTCGCTTCCCCTGCCAGACACTGCAGCTCACAGTAAGGAGGTTTCAGCGCCATATTCCGTTCTGCCAATCCCAAATGCATTGAAAAGAACTAGTTGTGGCCAGCTGCTGATTGATAAGCTACAGACTTATGGATAATGTTGTAATCACGCTCCTTGCAACAGCTTCTCATCTGACTGTAGTGCAAGCAGGTACAGAGGGACAATGCTGCTTTGAATTCAGAAGCAGTGAAGCAGCGTTATCCTCAAATCACAGGAAGTTGTATTAGGTGGACTTCAATGGCAGGATGGACATGTATTTATGGAACCTTGCAGGGGGACTAAAAGATGCACTTATATTTAAAACTATTCTAAAGCTCTGCTGAAACAAACTGTAAGCAGTCAGGCAGGCTCTTCATTGCAGAAGAGACAGGCAATGTCTCTCCTCTGCCTGTAAAATACAGCTCCTGCAGTGTTCTCCAGTGTGTAACCTGAGCTGTGCATGCGCAGCTCAGCTTATGACGCTGGCACAGTCTCTGTGTGCTGGAATGACTGACTCTTGCATATGCACAGAAATTACGTCCTTCCACTGTGTTTTGCTCCTCTTGTATTCCTGCAGAGATCTCTTCTAGCTCTTATATACTGGCTGCCTCCACTGCTGCAGATATATGAAAAACAGTCTAGCAACCTAATTCAGAGACTCTTTAGAGACCCAGAGACTTTAACTTAGAGGCTCCATCCAGAGCCTGCACCCCTTGCCAGACCTGTTGAATCAAGAAATCACTTAAATAGAAGCTGTCTGACAAAGTAAAGAACACTAAAAGATCTAAAAAAGCAACACATCATGCCGCAACCTAAAGAAATTCAAGAAAAGACGAGAAACAAAATAATTGACATGTATGAGTCTAGAAAGGGTTACAAAGCCATTTGTAAGGCTGTGGGACTCCAGCCAGTAACGGTGAGAGCCATTATTCACAAATGGAGAAAACTTGGAACGGTGGTGAACCTTCCCAGGAGGGGCTGAACTACCAAAATTACTCCAAGAGTACAACAAGGACTCATCCAGGAGGTCATAAAAGAATCCCAAACAACATCTAAAGTACTGCAGGCCTCACTTACCTCAGTTAGGGTTAGTGTTCATGATTCAATAATAAGAAAGAGACTGGGCAAAAATGGCATCTATAGGAGAGTTCCAAGGTCAAAGCCACTTTTGGGCAAATATTCTGTGGACTGATGAGATAAAAGTTTAACTTTATGGAAAGTGTGCGTACCATTACATCTTGCGAAAAACACAGTATTTCATATAAAGAACATCATACTTAGATTGTAAGCTCTAAGGAGCAGGGCCCTCTGATTCCTACTGTATCAAATTGTATTGTATTTGTACTGTCTACCCTCAAGTTGTAAAGCGCTATGTAAATTGTTGGCGCTATATAAATACTGTAATAATATTAATAATAATCATACTAACAGTCACACAATGAAGTGGTAGTGTGATGGTCTGGAGCTGCTCTGCACCATGAATTCTGCACTCTACCAGAAAATCCTGAAGGACAATGTCCGGCCATCAGTTCCCGACCTCAAGCTCAACCGCATTTGGCAGCAGAACAATGATCTCAAACACACCAGCAAGTCTACCTTTGAATGGCTCAAAAAACAAAATTAAGTTTATAGAGTGGCCTAGTCAAAGTCTGGACCCAAATCCTATTCAGATGCTGCGACCTTAAACAGGCCATTAATGCTGGAAATCCCTCCAATGTGGCTGAATTAACCACTTGCCGATCGCCGAACGCTGATATACGTCCTCACTTTGAGGATGGATATCATTGTTAGGGCAGCAGCTAGCTGCCATAACCCCAGTATCCTCGTGTTCGGCCGGCGGTCGGCTACAAGATAAAAGTGGTCTCTGCAGCAGATTCGCCGCAAGATCACTTTTATCAGCAGCGGGAGAGGGCCTCCCCTCCCGCCGCGCTCTGGTGCCCTCTTACCGGAGCCGTCGGCAGCACCGGAGGCAATCCGGTCCTCCCGGTGGCTGTGCATAGAGATGAGTGAGGGGAAGATGGCCCCCACCCGTCTCCATGACATTGCAGGGCGGAAGCAACGTTAAAACGTCACTTCTGCCCATAGCTCTTAAAGGGCCATTTTTTAAAATAAATTGACTATTTTTTTTTTTATTGCCTTTTAGTGTAAATATGAGATCTGAGGTCATATTTAGGAGGTCCTGTCTTGCTTTTTTTCTATTACAAGGGATGTTTACATTCCTTGTAATAGGAATAGAAGTGACAGATTTTTTTTTAAAAACTGTGTAAAAATAAAAAGGTAAAATAAATAAGAAAAACATTTTTTTTTTTTAAAAGCGCCTCGTCCTGCCGAGCTCGCGTGCAGAAGCGAACGAATACCTGAGTAGTGCCCGCATATGAAAATGGTGTTTAAACCACACATGTGAGGTATCGCTGCAATCAGTAGAGCGAGAGCAATAATTTTAGCCCTAGACCTCCTCTGTTTCTCATAGAATTTTTTAAACATCGCCTATGGAGATTTTTAAGGGTAAAAGTTTGTCGCCATTCCATGAGCGGGCTCAATTTTGAAGCGTGACATGTTGGGTATCAATTTACTCGGCGTAACATTATATTTCCCAATATATAAAAAAAAAAACTGGGTTAACTTTAGTGTTGTCTTATTTTTTAATTCAAAAAAGTATATTTTTTTCCAAAAAAAGTGCGCTTGTAAGACCGCTGCGCAAATATGGTGTGACAGAAAGAATTGCAACAACCGCCATTTTATTCTCTAGGGTGTTAGAAAAAAAATGTATAAGGTTTGGGGGTTCTAAGTAATTTTCTAGCAAAAAAAAACTGCTTTAACTTGTAAACAACACATCTAAAAAAGAGGCCCGGTCCTTAAGTGGTTAAAACAATTCTGCAAACAAGAGTGCACCAAAATTCCTCTACAGTGATGTGAAAGACTCAGTGCCAGTTTTCACAAACACTTGCTTGAAGTTGTTGCCGCCAAGTGTGGCACAACCAGTTATTAGGTTTAGGGGCCAATTACTTTTTCACATAGGGCCAGGCAGGTTTGGACAGCTTTTTTACCTTAATAAATGAAATCATCATTTAAATACTGCATTTTATATTTACTCAAGGTTATCTTTGTGTAATATTAATATTTGTTTGATAATCTGAATCATTTTATGTGTGACAAATATGCAAAAGAATACAAAATCAGGAAGGGGGCAAATACTTTTTCACAGCACTGTATATAGTGCACACCAAGAGACCACTATACTTATACTCACTAACAACACAATACCTGACCATTCCCTTCGCCCACACAATCAGGGTATTTTATTGTTAAATAACCGTGTAATATACCAATAAGGCCAATTGCACCTTACCTCAGGGTCCTCCACCATTGTGCGCCAAGCCTCTTACCCTATTGTTGGTGATGTCAGTCCGCTCCAGACAATGAAGACCAGCACCAAGATGATGCTGTCACCAGCGAGGGTCAGAGACTATGGAAGAAAAGGTAAGTTTAGCTCTGCTTTAAATGCTGTAGGGCATATTTTTTTTAAGAGGAACCGTATTTCTGTTTTAACTGTGTTCAAATGTTTACTGATTTGATTAAAATAAACTTGTACGTATGTTAGCATCAATATATCCAACAGTTGATTTTTCCATAGAATTCCTGCCTTTATAGATTAAACATAGTAGTACGAATCTGTGTATTCTCTGTCCTATTAAGCAACCAGAGCTATTCATTTTGCATACTCAAAACAAGAAAAGGATTTCTAAAGGGCTAACTATGACATAATATGGTATTCAACATCTGGATTGTGTTAGGTTAAAAAGTACATTAATATGTTCGTAATTAAAATGAGATTTTTTTTTTGTAACATGCATCTCAATAGCATGTAGGCATAAGACGGAAACTTGCGTGCACCCTGCAAATGCACAACCAAAGAAAGAAAGTCTTGTTCGTGAAATTGCAGAGAAAAGATTATACCTTTAAATAATTAAAAAAGAAAAAAAAACAAAAAAACAGACTTTTACGATTTTTAAGAACGGAAGTGTTCAGTCAGCCAAACCCTTAGGCTAGCAAGTTCAGAACAGATGTCAAAATACAGATGGGCGGTGGGGCCCTTTAAATTATAGTAGGGTTTCCATGTGCCATTTTAAAGAATCAAGTTCAGCTGAGGACAAGGCCATTAGTAATAGAACATGAATGCTAATTGTTCTTCAGACTTTTGATCATCTAGGTCTTTCCCTGTGTGGATTCACTGCTTCTGTTGCATTAGCATGCACAACATATAAGAATTCTATTAGAAATTTCTTTCCTTCATTACACTTTTAGTGTGAGTGCTTTAGTATTTTGTCATCTGTTCCAGATTAGAAGCCTAATCTCTGTGCTGGTACACAGTATGCTCTTAACGTTCGACAACTATTCCAGCTTTTATTTTTACACCGAGACACCTTCTGGTTCTTACCTTACCTTACCAGGGCACTCTATTGGTCTCAGCGGCCCACTAGGTTTTTGTAACAATAACAAAAAGCAATCTGCTGTTTAAAAAGGCACTATATGCAGTAAAACAGTGCCGTAATTATAGTCATTGCAACCCACTTGGCCGCTTTGGGGCCCGATGATAGGAAGAGGGGGCCCACCAGGGAGATTGTCTTATGAGTCCATCTCAGGAAGTCTGAGTCAGAGGCACAGGATCATGCTTTGGGATCATGCTATTGCTAGCCATAGGCCTCCTTTGCATTTGTGAGGAGACTTATTGCCTTTCAGGGCTGAAAAATTTCAGTGTCTTCTTTTCAGAGAAAGAAAAAAAAAACAGGGAAACGCACAATCTTGCGCAGTTAAAAACTTTAATGGCATGAATAGAATAAAATCCAAAAGAAATGCACTCACATGTTGCCACCTCAAGGAAGCGTTTTGTTTATAGCCTACAGCCCAACTCTGGTAGGGTTGCCACATCATCCCTTTTAATCCAGGACACATATTACACAGGTTCTGAGGCTGATTTAATGCAGATAAGGCACCAAATGAGTTTAATTACCACCTTAATCAGCCACAAAACCTGTGTTATTAATGTGTGTCCTGGATTAAAGGGATGATGTGGCAACCCTAAATTCTGGTCATTTTTTTTCATAAACCAAATCAAAACCTGCGCCATCTTACTTTAAAACAGAGGTAGGCAACCTCAGCCCTCCATCTGTGGTGAAACTAAAATTCCCATCATGCCTCTGCCTCTAGGAGTCATGCCTGTGATTGTCAGGGTCTTGCAGTGTCTCATGGGACTTGTAGTTTTACCACAGCTGGAGGGCTTACCCCTGCTCAAAACTATTCAATATACACAAAGCTGCTATCCCAAAACACAATAGTATGTGCCACTCGTGAGGCAAAATGTGGCTGGTTTCACATGGGCGATTCGATCAGGTACGCCTGTCAGTTTTTCAGGTGGACCTGATCAGACCAGCCATTGTTCATTATGGAGTGCCAGATGACAGCGGACATCGCTGACACCCGCCAGCATCAGATCCGATCCTATGCCAAAAACAGATGGATGGGGGATCTATTCCCCATCTGCCCAGCAGATCGGATCAGATGGGACAGTCAAATCAAAATGGACAGATGGTCCGTTTCCATCCGACCACCCCATAGAGAACAGCGGGGCTGTGCTATGCAGAGTGGACACGGACCTGTCATCCACCTGCTTTGTGGGGATTAGCAGAGAGGTCCCCTGCTGAGCAGGTGTATGGGCTTTACAGAGTCCACCCTGTGTGAAAGGGGCCATGTAAATGTATTATGTACCATGAAGTGCATATAAAAGTGCAAACATAAAGTGCTTTCTAAGTTACTCATGTGCTATCAAGGCAATATGCTTCAATAAAATGGCACTCCCCCATGTCCAGCGGTGGACTGTTCCTGACGTCTTCATATCCAGAGCCAGTGATGACGTCAGCAACATTTCACCGCTGAAGACCACTAGACCACAGGGGGGAAAGGGGGGTGGGGGGGAGGGGGCAGGTGCTGTAGGAACTGGTCTTGCTCTGGGAGGATCAGAGGATTAGGTGAGTATATCTCAGCTCTCCTATCCCCTAGTCAGAAACGAGCAGTTGACCCATGCAGTGTGGGCACAGTCCCACTGTATGGAAAAAAACGAAATGCCCGGAGTTCAGCTTTAAAGTGGTTTTAAACCCTTACATATACCCAGTGAAGTGACTGGCCCCAGGTGATACACAGAGATGAAACACATCATCCTATATACGTTGTACCTGTTTATCTGCAATCTCCTCTTCTCTGCATCCATTTAAAGTCCTGAATTTATAAAGCTTGTCTGAGCTGTCAGAAAAAAGGGGGCAAAGAGCTGAAATTACACTCTCCAGAACTCGGTGAGGAGAGCTCCCCTTCACACAGCACAGAGTCGAGGCTGTCAATCATAAGCTATGTGCTTGAGCTCCCTCCTCTGTCACCTTTTTTGTCTTGATGTCAGAAGTGTTGAAAGCAGAGGACTTAAGGAGTAGAAAGAAATGACTCTAGTGCTCCTAATTGAGACAAGTGCACACTATAGAGGGATATGCTTTGTTCATATTTCATGTCTGAGGTTTACGACCACTTTAAGAATCACTGGAGAAAGGATGCTCACACCATGTCACTTGTGTGTTACATTTATAGAGCAATCATGCATAGAAGCACCAATAATTATGTAATAATATAGTAAAATAATATATATTTTTTTCAGTTTACTGACTACTAAACCACAATCTACAGAACTTGCTGGCTGATGTGGTAAAAGGGGTGGGAAGGCTAACTGTATGAAACATGAAAAATCATATTTGGCTGCCATTACTGCCTGTATCACAATAGTCGATTGCTCTGTGTTAGTATAAAGGGGACCTGTCACCTTTACACTCACAAGATTGCCATTTGGTGCTGAAGTAATAAGGATGCCTCCATATAACCTCATGTGTATAGTAGAGGCTTTATAAGTAGATAGATCCTGGGAAATGCTGCTTTTCTAAGCAAGTTCAGCTTACAACCTGGCTGCCTAAATTGTGCATGAATAACAGATGATCTTTACATAACCTTATGTATACTTCTCTGTGAAATCTTACACTAGCCTGTGAATTTCTCGACAGCAGTATACGTCTCTTTGATTTCATACACTGCTCTGTGAACTCCAGTGCTAGTGTGTACTGAGCTGTCTAGTGCTGTCTAGTACTGTCATCTACCGCTCTTCAAAGTCATACTACTTGGTGGTGTTTTTAGTGCCTTGGTGTACCCCTTGTATATTGCAATGTAATATAAAATCTCAATAGCATTCAATGCACCATCCCTAGTTGTAAAAAAAATACATTAAATCTTATCAAGCTTGGCACTGTCTATTTTTATGTCCTTAAGCCTGCCATAAATGGAACGACTTTCTTTCTTGCAACCACGGGTTGTTGCAGGAAAGAAAATCGTATGATTCAACACAGTCAGTGATGGTGAATCCCTCCCATGGAGCCATTGTGTTGTAGAACACGGTGATTACTGCTAGTAGCTATAAGAGCCGCTAGCAATATTTGCAATAAAAATCTGACAGGCTGGTTGTATCCAAGTTGATCGATCGATCAACTTGGGTACATTCATCCTGCCCATACATGGTTTGAATCTCAGCCAGTTCCTGCTTGAACCATCTTTGAATGGTTTTAGTCTGCCTCTGCTGATTCCACAGAGTTTCTATTTGAGTATGTGCAAGTCATGCTCTTATTATTCACACTGTGGCTAAGTGGATAGCACTTCCACCTAGCAGCACTAGGGTTGTCGGGTCAAATCCCAACCACGACACTACCTGCACAGAGTTTGCATGTTCTCCCTGTGCCTGCATGGGTTTCCTTAGGGTTGATGGCACCTTAAAGATATCTATAATAAATACAACTATCTTTGCAAAATTATCATATCTAATCTGGACAGCTCTGTCTTGAGAAAGGGTGTTTTAGACCCAAAACATTCTCTATGTTCTCAATGGATGTACCCATGGATTCAGATCATTGCATGATTGGAATGAGGGTGTGTGATCTACTATCTTTATCTTGGTCTGTTTCAATGCATCTCTGGTAAACACTAATTACGGGCAATTACGTGGATTTGTCCACCCAATTACCAGAGATTTTCAAATACAGTATATCCCTTAGGCAGCTTATAGATGAGTCAGTTTTTTTGTTTAACCAGTAGGTTAAAAAAAAAAAAACTGACCTGATTCCACATTCACACATTTAAAATGGATTAGGTAATCCTTCCCACTGTGACATTGCATTCTGACAGTGGGGGCACTTTCATGCCTCCAGAATGCATAGATCAGCGTTGTAGGCTATAGCCTTCATATTCAGCCTTCTGATATGTGGCACTGAGAGGTGGCACTGATGGTTGACACTGATGGGCACTGATAATTGGCACTGATAGGCAGCACTGATAGGCACTAGTAGGTGATACTGATAGGCAGCACTGGTCTGTGGCACTGCTTATGAGACACTGATGGGCATTGATTGGCAGCACTGGTGGGCATTGATGGGTGGCACTGTGGGCACTGGTAGTTGGCACTGGTAGGTGGCACTGGTGGGTAGTGATAGGTGACACTGGTAGGTGGCACAGTGGGCACTGGCAGCTGACACTGGTGGGCACAGAAAATGCAGCTGTGGCTTTCTATGTGAGGGAACGATGTCCCTTTGACAGAAGCCAGTAATCGGCTTTAAAAAAAAAAATACAGATTACCGAGCTTATGTTTGCATCACGTGATTAGCCGTCGTTGGCTGACAGCTGATCACGTGGTAAGGGGCCGGATCGACCCCTTACTCTGATCTGTGATCAGCCAAGCCTCATAGACTCAGTGATCACAGAGCACGCCACTTGCAACCCGCAGGGATGCGCAGAAAGCGCTTGCTCGGGAGGACGTCCAGGCCCACTCTGTAGCCGTCTTTCAGCTATAGCGCGGGCCGGGCGGCAAGTAGTTAAGGCATCAGCATACCAAGACATTTTGGACAGTTTCATGCTCCCAACTTTTCTGTGAACTTTTCACAGTGATCACTTGTAAAGAAACCGGTGTCACGTCTGGTTCCTCTCTCCCCTCCCCGTACCTATTGGTACAGTGTGAGGGGAGAGGGGAGAGATCAGTGGCAGCAGCGCTGTGGGATGGATGTGTAGTGCCCACAGCGCTGATATGTGCCCATTCCAGCCATCCATACCCATCCATGCTCAGCATACCCATCCATACTCTGCATACTCATCCATCCATCCATGCTCATCCATCCATACTCATCCATCCATCCATGCTCAGCCATCCATACTCAGCATGCTCATCCATCTATCCATGCTCAGCCATCCATACTCAGCATACCCATCCATACATGCTCAGCATACCCATCCATACTCAGCATACTCATCCATCCATCCTCATCCATACTCAGCATTCTCATCCATCCATCCATGCTCATCCATCCATACTCAGCATACTCATCCATCCATCCATGCTCAGCATCCATACTCAGCATACTCATCCATCCATCCTCATCCATACTCAGCATTCTCATCCATCCATCCATGCTCATCCATCCATACTCATCCATACTCAGCATACTCATCCATCCATCCATACTCATCCATACTCATCCATCCATCCATGCTCAGCATCCATACTCAGTATACTCATCCATCCATGCTCAGCCATCCATACTGAGCATACTCATCCATACTCAGCATACTCATCCATCCATCCATACTCATCCATACTCAGCATACTCATCCATCCATCCATCCATACTCATCCATACTCATCCATCCATCCATGCTCAGCATCCATACTCAGCATACTCATCCATCCATCCATGCTCAGCCATCCATACTCAGCATACTCATCCATCCATCCATGCTCAGCCATCCATACTCAGCATACTCAGTCATTCATCCATGCTCAGCCATCCTCAGCAATACTTATCCATCTATCCATGCTCAGCCATCCCATCCACCCCCATCCATAATTAGCCATACCCATCCATACTCAGCAATACTCAGCCGTACTCAGCCATACCCAGCAATACTCAGCCATACCCAGCCATACTCAGCCGTACATTGGGTTGTTTTCTTTCCAAAATGGGGTCATTTTTGGGGCGTTTCCATTGTCCTGGTTCTCCAGTGCCTCACAAAAGTGTAATAGGTAGTCAAATTAGATTTGAAACTTATGTCCCTAGAACGCCTGATGGCGCTCCCTTCATGTTGGGCCTCTGTATGTGGCCAGACTGTGTAAAAGTCTCATACACGTGGTATCGCCATACTCAGAAGGAGTAGTAGAATGTGTTTTGGGGTGTAATTTGTGCTATGCATATGCTGTGTGTGAGAAATAACCTGCTAATATAACAATTTTGTGAAAAAAAAATAAAAAAAAATCTTGATTTTGCAAAGAATTGTGGGAAAAAATGACAACTTCAAAAAACTCCCCATGCCTCTTACTAAATACCTTGGAATGTCTACTTTCCAAAAAGGGGTCATTTGGGGGGTATTTTTACTTTCCTGGCTTGTTAAGGTCTCAAGACTTCAGGTGTGATCAATTTTCAGAGATTGGCACTATACTTGTGGACTCTAAACTTTCACACAGACCAAATAATATCCACCGATTTGGGTTATTTTTACCAAAGATATGTAGCGGTATAAATTTTGGCTAAAATATATGAAGAAAAATGACTAATTTGCAAAATTTTATAACAGAAACAAAGAAAAATGCATTTTTTTTACAGAATTTTCGGTCTTTTTTCTTTTCTAACACAAAAAAATAAAAAACCCAGCGGTGATTAAATACCACCAAAAGAAAGCTCTATTTGTGTGAAAAAAAGGACAAAAATTTCATATAGGTGCAGTGTCGCATGACTGAGTAATGGTTATTCAAAATGTGAGAGCACCGAAAGCTGAAAATCGGTCTGGCTAGGAAGGGGGTTTAAGTGCCCAGCGGGTAAGTGGTTAAATAACCCAAACGCGAGAGTCTAATGTGAACGTAGCCCTAAACCTGAGATCCTTCCCTGGAAACAGTTTGATGAGGTCCCATATATTTTCAGGATTTCCAGTGGTTGCAGACACGAGTGTAAAGTGTTTACCTCCCCTTTGCAGACTTCTCCTGTTTCCTCCTGCGATACATCACACAGCTTTTATGAGTGTTGTATGTTGTTCTAAAATGTTCATCAACAGAGGAAGTGTCACATATTTGTCTGTAACAGCTTCCCTTTGCTGTGTGTTTTATACCTAAAGATGTGGCAGTTAAACACTTGCAATAACAACTATCCCTCTTTCCTGAGAGCTTCCTGCTATGTGTCTAGCTTTAGTTTGCGCCACACTGCAAGGGGCCAAAAAAAGGGATATCAAAGGTCTTACACAATGAAGTCACATGCCTGGAACATGCACGGCTTTCCATCACCCGCACAGGCCCAGGCGCTGCTCTCTCATACACCTCATCTACAAAGGCAAAAATGTCTGCTATGTACAAGCAGAAGGGGCCAGGGGCATCTTTATACATTCATGAAATATTACATATTAAAGCATAAAAAGCACGGAAGGTGAAGAAAAAAAAAAAAAAGCTTGTTCATACCATATCCTTTGAGCTGCATTCATCTGTATAGATCAACGCAACAGCACCTAGAAAACAGTTGTTGGATAAAGTGTAATTTTGTAACCTTAATAAAGTTTAAAAAAAAAAACTGTGCATTGTGTAGTCACATGGATGTGTCACCAGCACAGCTTATTTCAAAGTGCAAAGCTTTTTTTTGCGTTCAATATTTTTATCAAACAAAATACATTATTCAGAGAAGCGTGATATAGATCAGCAGAGGTCAAATAAGAACAACAGACATGTCCAAAAATGCATCTAACAAGTATAGCATCAATGCAGTGCTAAGCTTTTTATTTAATTATGTGGATGTGCCTGTGCTAGGATCTAAATCAAATTTGAATGACATTTAAATATATTTACGATAAACCTCAATGAATTAGTGTGGATAAAATGCTGTATGACCGGCTGCTATACGACCTCTTATAAGGCTATACAACCTCTTCTACTTAAACGCACTACTTGCATTACAAGCATTTGATACTTACAAGCATTTGATACCCCAACACTTCATATTCTTGATCAAGGGCGGAGGCCCCGTCCATTAAGGGCACATGGGCGCTACCCCCTCTCTTCATGCCACCTCCTATATGGTTAATGGATAGATTCATGCATAGCATGAATCTATGCACGGCCGCCGCGGCCACCCACTATTCATGCATCTGGCCCCTTTCAGGACGCCGGGCGCATCAATTACAGCAGCAGGGGTGTTTTTTTGAATCAACTGATTAGAGCCATAGTCTCTAATAGGCTTCAAAATCGGGTGGGCTCGGAGCCCACCCAGGTGTGTTAGAAAAGCAAATTAATATTTGCTTTCCTAACACTGAATCGCCTCTCCGCTAATCAGGAAGCGCAGGTCTGATACCCGTTTCCCGATAGGCTGAAAGGTCAGGCGATCCTATTGGATGCCGAGGAGGAGGGGGATGCACGGCGGAAGGCGCCGTGATCCACACCACAAGGGAAGGAAGAAAGCCGATGGACACGCTGCTTCCTAGATGGGGTAATTGCGGGGCTTTGATGTTCTGGCTGTCCGCTGCTGTTCCTGATATGTGCATGCTGTACCATGTACCTGTATAAAGAAGTGTCCTGTTCTCTTCGTATTGCTTCCTTTATGTGAAATCCCTGGTATTCCTGCCAGTCCCTCTGCTTCCTATTAAAAACTGACCACACTAAGCAGGAGAGCACACCATGGTCAGTTCCCTAGCTATGCTAGTGTGCTCTTCTCCAATGATCAGACTTCCACTGCATAGGTATTCACCGGCAAGATCAGTGTGCTGCTGTTTCTCCTCCTCTTATGCAGCTAAGAACAGAGGGAATGTGATCACCTATAAAAAAGGGGAAAAAGGGTATTTATAATGTCTTTTTTAATATCTAAACAAAAATGTTTTGCCTTTCATTTCTGTTTTAAACTAAATGGGCTGTTTTACAAGGTGACAACGATATACAATATATTAAAACAGACCATTTAAAACAAAAATCATAAGTTTGTGAAATGAATAATGATTAGTCCATTTCTATTTGCATCTTCATTCAATCATAGAAATAGTCAAGTGTTTTGACAGTGTTGTACTCTATCCCTTTAAATAAGTGCAATTTTTCCGTGCAGTACTCCCACTCACTCATCAACTTCTTAATAGCATTTAAAGCGGGGGTCCACCTATCTATCGTTTTTTTTTTTTTTTTTGAGTTCATTCACAAACTTTTCTTCTCAGCATGTCCGCCTGTGTCAGATTTCGTCGGAAAGAATAACTTATATTATTCCTTGCAGGCGGTTTCCATCTTCATTGTGGGCATTTGAAGCCCACAAGCATTTATTTCCTGGATGTGGTGAATGCTGTGCTCCCAGCATTCACCGCTTGTTCCCGCACATGCTCAGTGGCATCCTGGGAAGCCTGAGACTAGCTCCCAGGAGTCTGGGAGAGGCTAGAAACACGCCTACTCCCATGGGAGGAGAACCAGGAAGTGCAAAGAAGAATAGAAAAATAAAAGGTAATTACGGCGATTTACATTTTTTTAAACGGCATGTCAGCATCTAGGCAAGGAAGAGAATACATACAGATATTGTTCAAAATTTGGGTGGAACCCCGCTTTAAGAGTCATATGCTTAGATGTTTAGATATCCTGGTGTTTTGCTGGAATGTGTAGTCCTCCTCATTGGTTTAAATGGCAATGTATTTTAGATCTGTACATCTCTCCCATGATGCATATGTGAAGAAGACAATAGGGAATCCACATAGCGTGATTCCATTTATTAGGTTAAAAAACATTCAAACAAAATTCATTAAACTCACTTTTACATGAGATTTTCAAGCAGAAATCGCTGGACCGGAAGTATAGCGCCAGAAGTATCTATATTTTTAATGATCACTTAGTAGAGATTAAGGAAGCAATGTTTCCAGATTGCTCAGGGACCCTTCATCAGGCATGTGTTGTAACAACGCATTGTACTGCCCATACCCAATTCATACCAGCACACACAGGTTTTTTGTTTGCATTGGGTCAATTGGCGAACAAACCTCCCCCCTGTTGCGCGCCCGTCCGTCCACCAGCCTCGCACTTACCCCATCCAAGTCACAGGTAGCTTTGGCCACTTCCCCCTGCGTCTCCTTCTCGGCGCTTCCCCCCTGCTTCTGCTCTCGGCCAATACAGTCACTTCTCCAATCAGGTCAAGTTAAGACCCGCTTCCTGATTGGCTGGGAGGGGAAAGAGGAAGACAATAGTGAATATTAATTTGCTATTGTCACACAAGTGGGTGGGCTGAAGACCACCCTTTTTTGAAGCCAATTAGAGCCTCAGGCTTTAATCATGTGCTTAAAAAAAAACCCATTGAAATCCATGCATCAAGGCACCCTGCATGTATATTAGGGTCCAGGCGCATGGATTGGGGGGGCGGCCCCCTGCACCCCCAATGGAGCGGCTGCCACTGCTTGAGACACTATTTCTCCTACTGATATGTGGCACTATTCCTCCCACTGACATTAATGATGAGACACTATTCCTCCACTGATACCAATGATGGGACATTATTCTTCACACTGACACCATTGACGGGGCACTATTCTTTTCATTGATACCATTCTCTACTCCCATGGGCCACAGTCTGGCCCCCCTAAGGTCTAAGGAAATTTTCGAAAGTTTGGAGACCCCTGTTTTAAGCCAATGCAAGCACTTAGGGGAGGAGACCCGTTGTGACAAGTTTTTTTTAAAAAAGGCTGATTTGAACAATTACAGGTGTTTTCATTGAAGTCTATGATGGCAAAAACACCTAAATCTGCCTGAAAAGTAACTCATGTAGCTTTTGGAGTGTCAAGCTATGGGCACACCGGAGATCGTATATGAACAGCCATCATTTAACTACATGGGATTTTGTCTGTTAAGAGTGTTGGTGTTTTGAACTTCAAGCTACAAAACGGGTCAGGATGGTGACTTGTGTGAGGGCTCATTCACACTATCCCTGTTGAGCTGCATTGATGTGCACAGATCATTGCGGGCTCAACAGCCTGGTCACATAGACACCAAATGTTTTCTATGTGCCCTGTTAACACCATAATGCTGCATTAAGGTGTGTTGCAATGCAAGCCTGCAATTGTATGCAGCTCAACTCATGTCTGTGCAGGTCAACTGCATGTCACTGCACTGTAGCATGTCACAATGTGCATTTTTGTGTCACGTTAAAAAAACCCCCAAAAAACACAGCAGTGCCATGTGTGGTAACTGTGCCCTGCACTGCCCCTAAACAATGCACACTAGCAAGTATACATTATAGCATGTGGGCTGTTGTGATTGAGCCCAAGTGGTAAAGAAGGCCACTGCTCAAAGATATCATGTTATTTTTAGTGGAGGGTGATGAGGCAGCCATAGGTACATATCACACAGCTCTATTTTTTGTAGAACCAGCAAAGTGACATGTCCCTATTGATCATCTCATTTGAAAGCTAACCTGTCACATAGGAGAAAAGCTCATGTTGCTGTAGAGCAGGCTGAGGAGTATTATTTTCAAATTCATGTTGCTATTGCTGAGTAATTAGCAGTGGTAAATCAACTGGTTTAGTTTATTTTGTTTGCATGGAACATAGGATAACCTTGATGCAAAAAAAGTGTGCATAAGAAAAACGATGTCCCTATTTATCAAATGGAAAACAAGATGTCCCTGTGTTGTCATCATTTTTGACTTGACCACTTTTAAGCTATTTATAATCTATTTTTCTAAGTTTTTACAGCTTTTTATTGCCATCTCTTTTGCAATAAAATGTAGCAATATGTAAACAGGATTTTGTAGTTTTGCAGTGCTACTTGCTATCTAAAAAAAAAAGAAAAACTTTCTAGGATTAACCCAGGAGTTTATGAGGATGGATACAACATATTCATTTTATAAATAGCCTCCGAGATTGCTGCATAAGAAAATTTACTTTGTTCCTTCAAAAAAAAGACAAATGTGGGTACACAGAAGACCCCCATGTAGAAACCACAAAATGTAATGTGAGATATTAGGAATTATGAATCTATCTATCTATCTATCTATCTATCTATCTATCTATCTATCTATCTATCTATCTATCTATCTATCTATCTATCTATCTATCTATCTATCTATAGATATCTCTTTATATAGTACAGTACATTACCATAATAATTACATAGTTAGGCAGCTTGAAAACAAAACACAATCTATCAAGTTCAGTCAATAGAAAAAAATTAAAAATAATTGAAAACCTCCATATACAGAGCCCTGTACCTGCAGCTGATCCAAAAAAAAAAAAAAAAAAGCCAAAAAAACCTTATAAAGCCTGGTCCAATTCACACCAACAAAGTAAAAAAATCCCTCTTGATTCCCTACGGAAACTGAATTTTCCTGGATCAAAAATGTTTGGTGTTATTAATTATAAATGTTAGCAGTCAGTTATATTCTGCGCATTTAAGAATCCATGCCACTTTTTTTTAACTACAGTGGAACCTTGTTTAACGAGTAACGCGGTTAACAAGCGTTTTGAAAGACGAGCAACTTTTTAAAAAAATCCTGACTCTGTTTGCGAGCATTGTCTCGCAAAACGAGCAGAATTCAAGCTAATGGGGTGTGCAGTGCCACATTTGTCCAGAGGTTCGGGGGCGCCGGTGACACTCGGAACGGTTTGGAGCCGTTCGGAGCCATTCGGTAATACTCAGAATTACTCGGAAATACTCAGAAACACTCGGAAATACTCTGTTCCCGAGTGTTTCCGAGCCTTTCCGAGTTCAGCCAAGCTGTCCCCGAGTATTTCCAAGCCTCTCCGGCGCCCCCCACCTCTGGCCACATGTGGTATTGCATGCAATAGAAGTCAATGCGGAACAAATTCTCTTAGTTTCCATTGACTTCTATGTTGAAACTTGCTTTGACATGCGAGTGCTTTGAATCCAAATTCTCCTGGAATGGATTTTGCTCCTAATCCAAGGTTCTAGTGTACTTTAGTTCATTACCAGGCCTTTTTTCAGTTTTAAGATCTGTGATAGTTTGAATGGCAATTACTCGGTCATGCAACACTCTAACCAAATGAGTTTTTATTTTCTCTTTCTTTTGGTGGTATTTAATAGCCACTGGATTTTTGTTTTTTTTCCTACATAAAGGAAAATAGATCAACATTTAATAAAAATAAGGTTTTCCCTTACTTTCTGTTATAAAACATATCATAGAAATTAACAAAATCACCTCATATTTGAGCTTCTCCATGCCTCTTATAGGTTTGGTTGCCAGTACACACACACAGTATATTTTTAATTGAGCTAAATATTATTTATTAATGGCAGCCTTTTGCAGAGGTGCTTCTCACCCTCCTACTCAACTAAATTTTATTCTATCATTGTGTTTGAAGTTTTGTTAGTATATCTGGTACAAAAAACACCAGCCTGCTCTCTTACAAGCAGAACAGTGCCTGCTAAGGTTTATGGGAAACAACATTAACAGGGTACAGTATGTGCACCACTTTTATAGTCCTGTGGGGTCTCTTAAAATATAAACACAGTCCAGATTGAAGAACGGATTCCATAATGGAGACCCATAACTCAATCACTGTTGGGTGCCAGAGGAAATGCAGCCTATACAGATCCCAAAAGGATAACAAAACATATGACTGCACACATATACACGTAAGTCATAGACGGGGGACATAAACTAATACTTTTTCACAGCCCAAAGTGATTGTGCGTAAAAGTGATCGCTATAGTCATAGGCATTATTATTTTTATAGTCCTTTATGTTGTATTTGTTTAGGGTAGATTTGTTTCCCTATAGATGAAATAAATGCAGTGTGACAGTAGCCAACTACAGTGCTTTGTTCTAAAACTAGGCTCCTTCAGTATATTAACTCCTACATGACCACAATACAATTGTATACGTTTAAATGTTTAATGCCCCTTGCTGTGACAACATTAATTAAAGCCCAATTCTGGGCACTGGAAGGGGCTTCAGTGATTGTAAGGTCTAGAAATTGAGGAATAAACTGTAATACTAACCTTATTCTGGTAGGCTTCTTCGACGATGTGTAACCAGTACCCCACAGCATCTTTTCTAAGACGCTTCTGCTGGTTGTCACATGCTGACATCATCACAAACAATGCAGGCCCGATAGTCCTGCAGTGTACATGAGAACAGCAAGGAGAGGAGAAAAGAGGGTCGGCGGCCAATGAATGAGGAATAGGGTAAGTATTATATCTTTATTGTTCTAGCCCAAGACCTTACAAGCATTTTATTCTTTGCAATGCGGGGGGAGCCTCAATACAAAGGTTACTTTTTTTGTAATGCTTACATTTTAGCTTTAGCCTTGCAGCAGAGAACTAGGAATGTGCAACTATGTGTGTTTCTAGTTCTCAGATCCGCTGCCGATCGGAAAAATAAGTCATAGAGTTATTGTCAAGTTAACTGATGCTAACTCTGTTCAAGAATTGTATCAGATTTCACTGCAGTTTTTACATTTTACTTCGCTTAAAAAAAAAAAAAAATGATGTAAGATTTCCCATGTCTTTCTCTAACTGGGATGTGAGAGTCTTTTTTCACCTGAATGGTCATAGTGTTGTAACAAGGAAAGAAGCAGCATTAGCATCTCATTAGGCTCTGTTCACTCCAGTGCATTGCTGGGGTGAGGTGTTCAATGGGATTGTGTAAAAGAGGAAACAACTCTTTCCCTTTAACAATTTTTTTTTCTTTTAACAATTGAATAATACAAACTTTATAAACATAGAATCTTGCAAGCTACCAGAGATATATCCAAACCAAATCCCCCTGAGGAAGACACAAGCTACCAGAGTTATATCCAAACCAAATCCCCCTGAGGAAGACACGTGACAAGCCCTGTGTCGCCACATGTAGGGGAGGGGCCAGGACAGTGGAGGAGTCAGCACACACGCTGTCTGAGCAGCTGCTGCTACACAAGTTTTCAAGCCTTTGGCATTGGATTTTACTGTCTGTTTGCTGTCGTTTGATGAGCTGGAAGAACCATAAAAGTGTGAGTACCCCCCAATAAATATCATGTCTAAACGATATTACACTACCAGCCTATTTTTAAATTTTAACCGAGGAAAGCTTTATTCTATTTACCTGGTAATTCCACAGAAACCATTACACATAGAGCCCAGAGGTGTTTCAGCTGCTTTTCCAGACCAAACTTGGTTATGTGGTCACACGCCCTGAGGTGAGCACAATCACTCGGGGGGGGGGGGGGTCACGTGTTTGAAGTCACCTTATCATTGCTTGGAGCACCATCACTCAGTCACAATATTGGATATCATTGAACTTCATTATCAACTTCTTTCACTGTGGACTTGCTTAATATAAGCATTTTTATCACTTTGTACTGGTATTTTGTTTGGAGCACTGTTATTGTTTTGTGATGCACATATCATTTGATGTTGTATATTTATGAATCAATTATTTATTTATTTTACATATAGCACTATATTCAATCTATAGTGATTAAGGTATTGTGATATTGAGGATTTAATCACATAGCGCTGCATTATTTATCTATATAAATAATACAAACTTGTTTGTCATTTTAAGCTGAAAGTGAAAATCTTGTCTTAGGGCTGGTTCACACCAGATGCACTCCAGCGAATTTTTATTCTGCATCAAAAACACATGGACGGTGTTTAACATGGATTCCAATGGCCCTGGTTAACACCAGTTCAGTGCGTTTCACTGCAGTCAACAAAAGTAGAACATGTTGAATTTTTTCTTCATGGAACGCAGGCAAACGCATTGAAAACACACCGAAACCTATCAAAAATGTGCATGCAGAAACACACCTGGAACACAGAAATTGTGATATGAACCAGCTAACACCACAAGGTACCTCTCTTGAACACTCACCCAGTGGCATCTCCAGCTTTCATATTTAGGGGGGGCACATGGGGGGACAGGGACAAAAGTAGGGGGGCAACTATAAAATGCATATATATACATATACATAGATATATATATATATATATATATATATATATAGATATATCTATCTATCTATCTATCTATCTATCTATCTATCTATCTATCTATCTATCTATCTATCTATCTATCTATCTATCTATCTAGATATAGATAGATATATAAAGATATAGATATATAGATATATATAAATATATACTGGCGCCCTTTACTACGACCCCACAATGGCCCTTTCACATGTTCTGCAGTGAGCTCCCTTCCTACTGTATTGGGGTCCCCCAGGGTGACAGAGAACAAGAGATATATGTCACCAGCATACCAAGAAAATATAAGGATCCAAAGCAGTGGGAGAACTATCAGGGTTGCAAAGGTTGTCTTGCCTCCGGGCCCTGGTGTTCTCCCACTCCCAGCCCCCTCTTGCTGTCCTGCCCCTGCTATTGACTGCTCTGGTCTGGCATCTCTTGGAATTTACAGGCTGGTTCTCCTGTCCTAAGGATGGAAGAAATCAGTCTGTTTTTTTAGTAACTGAGAGTCCTGGTGGAGTCCTTCCTGCAACTCGCTCTTCTCCCTGCCAATGAGGATGCAGGGGAAGGAGCAGATCGGGCGGCCGTAGTTGTGTGAGCGCTCGCATTATGAAGTGTCAGCAAGCAGAGGGAGGGGGAGGAATCACCCGCAGGAGCTGACTGGGGACTCTCTCCCTCTTGGACATTGATTATTTGTAAAAAAAAAAATATATATATTTTTTAATGGGGGGCACATGGTGGGGCACAGCATAATGTTGGGGGGGGGGGGGGTCAGGGCCCCCTCTGCCCCCCCCCTAGGGACGCCATTGCACTCACCTGAGCCTGGTTTGTTACTAAGGGTCTTTGGGCCCTGGAGAAATCAGACCCCATCCATTGACCATTCCCCTGTCCAGAGAGAGCAGGGTTTTGGCCACAGAGGTGGGTAGACCTGGGGAAAAGACTATAGCTGGCCACACATGAAAGATTTCTCTCGTTCGGCCCAGTTGGCTAAATGAGGAGAATCCATAGAGGCCCCCATCCATGCTTTAAAGCATTGATGGACGAATCTTCCATTGCCAACTTTTGTATTCTGACAACTGGTACTTGCCGCTGTCAGTATACCTAAATAGTGACTGCAGCTGATTGGACTGCAGGGCCGACTCTTTCCTCCCTTGATCCTTTGATTTCTCAATCGAAGGTTGTCATGGTGGCTCGAATTTAGACCACGGCTCAAATTTTGGATAAAATTCAAGCAAGATATGGCCAGCTTTAGCCATGCCAGGCAAGTCAAACCTGACAACAAAGTAAAACTAGTATCTCTGGGGCTCAACAAAGACACTTTTCTGTCTAACAAAGATACTAGAAGCAGGCACTGTGTGGCGAAAGCATCCATCAGCATTTCCATGCCAACTGTCCCATATTATGTATTCTCCATAAAAATTAGAAAACTTGCCTAAACCAGGCTGGAGATTGGGGTCTTCTTATTGGCATCACAAAGACTTGAAATATATGTTTTAGAACTCTGTACAACATACTTTTTTATTTCCTATGTACACCTAATGAAAAACATTATAAATTGAGCGTGCCATACATTCCTCCTGAAATGATAAAGGAGGCCAATAACAGGCAGAAGGGGCATATGTTTGTATTATCATCTTCAGTCTTTAAAGGTTCTGTATGTTTTATGTTTCAATCAATAATGAATAGTCATTTAGCATATGTTTAAGAAAGTAGTATTGTGACACAGAGAAAAATAAATGTAACCTCAAAAGTAACTAAGGAAACAAGAGTCCAGAACAGAAGAACAGAAGTTCCTCTTTTTATTGTGATGCAAGACATTGAGTATGAAATTACAGATTCAATATATACTAGTGCAGTGCAATCCTACTTACCCGGTAATTACTAGAACCTTTTCATATTCCTTTCCATATTCTGAAACACTTGAGAACACTCTGTACATCCTGCATACATCCTGCGTAGTTATGATATTTGTTTTTGTGTAATAAAAGTGTAGATTTCATTTTTAAATACACTTTGTAATTGTTAATCAAATATTAAACACTTAGGGACAGTATGTAACCTACTAGCTCTATGTTTTTTTTCATTTCTGAGTACATTAACTATAATTTATTTAAAGTGGAACTAAACTTAACTATTTAAAAACTGTGAGCAGGCAGCTCTTTATTGTAGAAGAGACATGAAAAACACTTACCTGCCTGCCTGCAGTCCTCTTTGAATGCACACTGAGCTGCGCATGTGCAGGATGATGTCATTCCACCACCATCCAATCAAGAGGCCAAAAAAAAACATCACCGGAAGTAGCCGGGGAGTAGATGACAGCATGTCAGAGAACTCACACAGCAAGCACCCGTCTCCGTGCAGCAGCTGCCAACCCTTGTTCCGCTAATGTGCATGCACGGAACCGTAGCCAGAGACAAATGAGATCCAGAGTGAGCATGCACAATGGCACCTCCATGCAAACGTGCGCGCGTGCTAACAAGTGCCAACGCGCTAACGCGCATGTGCTAATGCGCTAGGAAGCTAACGCGCATGCGCACATCCGTGCGCGCACGTACGCTGCCGCGAATCCTAGCACACAGCACCCTATTTAAACAGAGAGTCTGCCTAGCATCAGTGCTGGATCATCTTCAGCTTGTCCCTGTGTTCCTGTTGTTACTCTGCCTGATTGACCTTGTTCCTGAAAACCCGGCTATCTTCTGACCATTCTCTTGGATCTCCCCTGTCTTCTGAACCTGCCTCTACATGCAATACTGACATTGGCTTAGACTTATGTTTACGGCTCTGCCTTCTGATTCTGTACCCCGCTGCAAGTCTGTTGCCAACCTCTGCCTGTTCCTGACTACGGTTTTGCCTTCTGATTCGGTACCCCGCTACCAGCCCGTTGCTGACTCCTGCCTGTTCCTGACTCTGCAATTGATCCTGATCTGGCTCCCGCTAAACAAGTCTGGTGATCAGTTTCCACATCTCCTCAGCAGAGGTTCCTGTATCTCCAAGTTCCAGCCTCCTGCCTGCAGACACCTGCACCCTTTCGTTGCCCTCGCACTCCCTGTATCCACCACCAGGGGTGCTTGGACCGGAACCGTGCAAGAGGCCACCATCATCATTTCGGGCTTCGCTGTAAGGTACGTGTCACAGCAGCTGGTTAAGAATGTAACTGCAAAATCACTGAAAGGTGGAAGTGAGTATATCTGGGGGTGAGTTTCGCTATAAAGCCCAACTGAAGTAAAAAAAGAGGTTTTTAGTTAGACTGGTATTGTCTAAGTAATTTTCATTTTCACAGTTTAACTACACTGCCCGGGGGAACTCTGTAATCTAACAGACCTGGTCAGAAATCCTCTCTTCCTCAACACCTTAGAGAGTGGAAATAGGGGCAATGCTAGCTCTACAAAAGATCTGGGGCTAGAGCCCATAGCAGTGGTCACCAACCTTTTTGCAGGCCCTTTGGGGGGGGCACGCCGGTGGTAAGCAATTTTTCACGGGCAAAGGCTGGTGTTGGTGTTTCAATCATCATGGCACCATGGTTAATATGGTGTTGGGGTGATTGAAGCGCATTGTTTCTATTGTTACATTGTAATATATAATGAAGTGGTTCAACTCACCATAATGCAGAATCAGTGGGAGCCCTGGGCGTGTCACTTGCCCCATCTCCTGCCACCAGATGCAGCATGTCACTTGCCACCGTCGCCTGTCACCAGATGCAGCTTTTCAACTTGCCACTGTCACCTGCAACTAGATGTGGATTGTCACTTGCCATGTCGCCTGCCACCAGATGTGGATTGTCACTTGCCACATCACCTGCCACCATTTGCAGATTGCCACGTCAACTGCCACCATTTGCAGATTATCACTTGCCACGTCACCTGCCACCATTTGCACATTGTCACTTGCCACGTCACCTGCCACGTCACTTGCCACCATTAGGAGATTGTCACTTGCTACGTCACCTGCCACTAGATGTGGGTTGTCACTTGTCAACTGATGTGGACTGTCACTTGCCATGCCAGCAAGTGCCACCAAATGTGCATTGTCGCTGCATTGGTGGCAGGCTGGCAGCACTGGTCCATTTAGTGGGGGCAGGAGAGCGGAGATGCGGGGCGGGCAGTGAGAGATGATGTAATTTCTCTGCTCCCCGCTGCACCTCCGACATTGAAGAGGCCCACGCTGTGAGAGCAGAAGAGTGCTGATGTGTGGAGGGCAGTGAGAGATGGTGTCATCACTCTGCTCCCCGCCGCACATCACTTCCACATTGAAGTGGCCCGGCTGTGAGGGCGGAAGAGTGGTGATGTGGAGCTGGCGGAGAGAGATGATGTCATCTCTGCTCGTCCGCCCACTCATCTCTCTCCTCTCATCCACCTCTAATGCAGCCCGCCCGCTGCAGCCGCAACCCGCTAGTTAGGCAGGGACCCTGCAGCAAGGGACTCGGGGCTATGGCCTCCAGATTCGGGGCTACAGCCTCAATAGCCACCCCCTGGCGACGCCTATGTATGGAACTAAACGCTCCAGTACTCATATCCCCTCCAGTGATACAACATAGAAATATAGAGAAGTGATGGCAGAAAAAGGCAGAGTAGTCTATCAAGTCTGCTCCTTTTTTTTGGGGGGGGGGTTGTTTTTTTTTTTTGTTTTTATAAAAAACCAGCATCTCCCCGTTCTGCCTAGTGACAGTGTCCCTCAATCTCTGCTCCCTGTCATTGGAGCAGAAATCAGTGATGTCACACACACAGCCCATCCCCCTGACAGTTATAAAACACTCCCTAGTACTGATTTAACCCCTCCCCACCCCCTAGTGGTTAAACCCTTCACTGCCAGTGTCATTTACACAGGAATCAGTGCATTTTTATAGCACTGATTGCTGTATAAATGACAATGGTCCCAAAAATGTCTCAAAAATGTCCGATGTGTCCGCCATAATGTCACAGTCACGATAAAAATAGCTGATCGCCGCCATTTAGAAAAAAAAAAAAATTAATAAAATTGCCATAAAACTATCCCCTATATTGTAAACGCTATAACTTTTGCGCAAACCGATCAATAATCGCTTATTGCAATTTTTTTTACCAAAAATATGTAGAAGAATACGTATCGGCCTAAACTGAGGAAAAAATTGTTTTTTTATATATTTTTTGGGGGATATATGCGTAAAAAAATAATGCGTTGTTTTCAAAATTGTCACTCTATTTTTGTTTATAGCGCAAAAAATAAAAACCGCAGAGGCGATCAAATACCACCAAAAGAAAGCTCTATTTGTGGGAAAAAAAGGACGTCAATTTTGTTTGGGAGCCACGTCGCATGACCGCGCTCTGGTCAGGAAGGGGGTAAATTCTTCCGGGGCTGAAGTGGCTAAAGTATATGTAAACCCTCACCTTGTAAAAACAACCCATTCAGTTTAAAATATAAATGATAGGCAAAGCAGTTGTGTGTAGTTAGATAGATAGATAGATAGATAGATAGATAGATAGATAGATAGATAGATGAATAGATAGATAGATAGATAGATAGATAGATAGATAGATAGATAGATAGATATTGTAGCAGGGCGGTACCCTGGCAGGGTCCAGGTCTAGTGAACAGCCAGGACACTAATTGGTCAGCTGTGTTCCGGACTTTAAGTAATGACCAGACCAAGGCTGTAGGCTCCCAGTTGGAGAAGATGCCACCCTTCAGACAGGAGGTCTGGGCATGGGAGTCAGTAGGGCTCCACCTAGGAGAGAGAGGTGGGAGCCAGTGTAGCACGAGGCTACTTGCTGTACGCACGGAGGTGCTGTGGGTCCGGTCTGTGGGCGACAGACCAAGGCCCTAAAGCGTAAGGCCTGAGCAGGAGAGCTGCGTTTATAAGCCAGGAAGGCTGAATATCATTTATTTCTGTAGCAGGGCTGAAATGCTGAATACCCCGCTAGGGAATCTACAATGTTTGTTTTGAACTTTCTTTTAAATAAAAGTGGGCAAAACCAGCCCTGAAATGCAAAAAAAAACGGGCAGATATAGATAGATAGATATATATATATATATATAGATATATATATATATATATATATATATATAAGGAGGTCAGAGAACTGAAGGAGGAGAATCAGCAGTACACTGGTCTTCCCAGTCAACAGCTGTACGGGGGGGGGGGGGATGTCGGGACAAGTCTGACCATTGGAGGACAACTAACCATGCTGTACCCTCATGGCTGGTGTGGTCAGTTTTTAATAGGAAAGCAGAGGGATTACACCAGGACACCAGGGATTTCATACAAAGAGATCAGGGTACTTTTTCATACAAGTACATGGTACAAAAGGCAGATATCAGGAATATGAAATGTTGAGTTTACAAATTCTTTGGGATCTCTGGCTATCTTGATTCATGCCGGGACTGTTGTCCTTTTCTAAAGTTGTCCTTTAATTTGCATTAATTGCATATATGTGTACTGAATTCAAAGTGACTAAACCCAAGAACAAAAATGTAATATATTGCAGGTTACCAGTTCTTCAATGTGAAGACTGGATTAGATTTCTTTTTTTTTTTCAGTGCGTTTAAATACATTTTCTCCAAGTCTACTGTTTTGAATTCTCAAACAATGTTATCAGCTTCCCAAGCTATCTTTTGTGAACTGCAGAACACTTCCTACCTAAGTAATGGAGATGAAGCAAAGGGGAGGCATTATGTAGTTCAAACCAGAAGCGATTCTGCTAGGGTGACAGTGCTGCTCCATCATGGATA
Source organism: Lithobates clamitans (assembly GCA_037952925.1). NCBI lineage: Eukaryota > Metazoa > Chordata > Amphibia > Anura > Ranidae > Lithobates > Lithobates clamitans. Next base: position 1,474,314 of record JBBGZY010001357.1, on the reverse strand, counting down.
CAGTACACTGAATGAGCCTTGCCACCCTAGGAAGTGTATCACTGGCAGGATTAACAAGTGAAAATAAAGAAAAAAAAAAGGAAACATTAGTGCTGAGTGGGATAACTGAAATTGTACAGGTTAAAGAGAAGAAAACATCGGCAATACGCTGTAAAATAGACATAAAAAGTGTCACTCCCTGCATCATTAGTGTTGTGCAATAAAGTCATAGATGCTTCACAAGGCCTTTGAAGTTACTCCAGCCTCTTGAGTGTGATGTGAAATTAGATATGTCAGCTGTTTAAGCTGTCTGTGAAAGACCAAACTGTAGTAGTTCTTCGGAATCCATTCAATCACATTCAACCTAGAGGCCGGCCGGAGGAAGAGAAAAAAGAACACAACCACTGAACACTAACTTGTTTTCATGTAGACCACACGGTGATTAGTAACGGATAAAGGACTAGCTACTGTCAAGGGCAGCGCTGGTCTATATGGCTGATGGCAATCTCTGAGCAAAAAGATAGATGCAACAAAATTACAATAGCACCATTTATATGCCACAAGCAATTAAATTCTGACAGAGGTTCTAACTCTTCATTACTCTACTAGTAAATGTGTTTTCATTGCTGCCTATGTCCCCACTGAGTGAGTTCACATTACTGTCTGATATCGCTCAATATACAAGGAGTTACATAGTTACATAGTTGGTTGAGGTTGAAAAAAGACACAAGTCCATCAAGTCCAACCCTTGTGTGTGATTATATGTCAGTATTACATTGTATATCCCTGTATGTTGTGGTCGTTCAGGTGCTTATCTAATAGTTTTTTAAAACTATCAATGCCCCCCGCTGAGACCACCGCCTGTGGAAGGGAATTCCACATCCTTGCCGCTCTTACAGTAAAGAACCCTCTATGAAGTTTAAGGTTAAACCTCTTTTCTTCTAATTTTCTACTAGGACCCCCAGGTCCTTTTCCATCCTAGATTCCCCCAGAGGTTCTCCCCTAGTGTATATATTGCATTCATATTTTTGCCACCCAAATGCATTATTTTACATTTTTCTACATTAAACCTCATTTGCCATGTAGTTGCCCACCCCATTAATTTGTTCAGATCTTCTTGCAAGGTTTCCACAGCCTGCGGAGTAGTTATTGCCTTGCTTAACTTAGTATCGTCTGCAAATACAGAGATTGAACTTTTTACCCCATCCTTCAGGTTGTTTATGAGCAAATTAAATAGGATTGGTCCCAGCACAGAACCCTGGGGAACCCCACTACCCACCCCTGACCATTTCGAGTATTCCCCATTTATCACCACCCTCTGAACTCGCCCTTGTAGCCAGTTTTCAATCCATGTACTCACCCTATGGTCCGTGCCAACAGACCTTATTTTGTACAGTAAACGTTTATGGGGAACTGTGTCAAATGCTTTTGCAAAATCCAGATACACTATGTCTATGGGTCTTCCTTTATCTAGATGGCAACTCACCTCCTCATAGAAGGTTAATAGGTTGGATTGGCAAGAACGATTCTTCATGAATCCATGCTGATTACTGCTAATGATACTGTTTTCATTACTAAAATCTTGTATATAGTCCCTACTATTGATGTTAGGCTAACTGGTCTGTAATTCCCAGGGATGTATTTTGGGCCCTTTTTAAATATTGATGCTACATTGGCTTTTCTCCAATCAGCTGGTACCATTCCAGTCAGTAGACTGTCTGTAAAAATTAGGAACAATGTTCTGGTAATTACTGAGTTCCCTAAGTACCCTCGGGTGCAAGCCATCCGGTCCCAATGATTTATTAGACCCCTTTCACACTGGGGCGGTTTGCAGGCGTTATTGCGCCCCTAAACAGCCTCCGCTGTTTGTTCAGTGTGAAAGCCCGAGGGCTTTCACACTGAAGCGGTGCGCTGGCAGGAGGAGAAAAAAATCTCCTGTCAGCCGCTTCTTTGGAGCGCTGAAGGAGCGGTGTATTCACTGCTCCTAAACCTCTTCTGCCCATTGAAATCAATGGGATGGCGCGGCTATACCGCGGTAATACCGCGGCTATAGCCACGCTATACGAGGGGTTTTAACCCTTTTTCGTCCGCCAGCGGGGGGTTAAAACCGCACCGCTAGCGGCCGAATACCGCGGTAAAACAGAGCTAAATATATTGCTGTTTTACCGCCGACGCCCCCTACCGCCCCAGTGTGAAAGGGGCCTTAATGTTAAATTTCCCAAGTCTAGTTCTAATTCTGTCCTCTGTTAGCCATGAGGGTGCTTCCTGTGATGTGTCATGAGGATAAACACTGCAGTTTTGGTTACTGAAGCCCCCTGATTCTCTTGTGAAGACTGAGGAGAAGAATAAATTCAATACCTTCGCCATCTCCCCATCCTTTGTAACCAGATGTCCTTCCTTATTCTTTATGGGGCCAATATGGTCTGTCCTCCTTTTTTACTGTTTACATACTTAAAGAATTTCTTGGGATTTTTTTGCTCTCCTCCGCTATGTGTCTTTCGCGTTCTATCTTAGCCGCCCTAATTGGACCCTTACATTTCTTGTTGCATTCTTTATAAAGTCTGAATGCTGATGATGATCCCTCAACCTTGTATTTTTTGAAGACCTTCTCTTTTGCTTTTATATGCATTTTTACATTGGAGTTAAGCCACCCAAGACTTTTCTTCGCTCTTTTAAATTTATTACCCAATGGGATGCACTGGCTAATACCCTTATTTAATATGCTCTTAAAGCGAACCCATCTCTCCTCCGTGTTCTTTGTTCCTAAGATTTTATCCCAATTTATGCCTTCTAACAAGGGTCGTAGTTTAGGGAAGTTGGCTCTTTTGAAATTCAGTGTCTTTGAATTTCCCTTATGTTTCCTATTTGTGTGATTTATACTGAAGCTAATTGACCTGTGATTGCTGTTTCCTAAATTGCCCCAAATTATCCACATCTGTGATCAGGTCTGTATTGTTGGTAATCAGTAGATCTAGTAACGCTTTATTTCTAGTTGGTGTGTCTACCATCTGACCCATGAAATTGTCCTGCAAGACATTTAGGAACTGTCGAGCCTTAGACGAATGCGTGGTTCCCTCCGCCCAGTCTATGTCTGGATAATTAAAATCTCGCATTATGATAACACTTCCCATTCTTGCTGCTAATCCAAATTGTGATAGAAGGTCCGCCTCCCCCTCCTCCCTCAGGTTAGGGGGCCTATAGCATACTCCTAGTATTATTTTCCCCTTAGCTTCATCAATTTGGAGCTCTACCCATAAGGATTCCACCTCCTCCCTAGCTCGCTTAGTGATGTCATCTCTCACATTCACTTGTACATTATTCTTGATATATAGACATACCCCTCCCCCTTTTTTACCCTCTCTATCCCTGTGATAAAGGGTGTACCCTTGAATGGTTGCCAGCCAGTCATGAGAGCTGTTGAACCAGGTCTCTGAAATTCTCACAAAATAAAAATCCTCCTGGTACAACAGCATCTCTAGGTCACACCCATCTTGTCCGCCAGGCTCCTGGTGAACATGCCACGTAGTTGCGAGATATTCCCATAATTCCTGTTCTGCCAAGAGGTAAGGGGAAATATAGCAAAAGAAAACAAAGCAAATAATAGGGGTTCTAACACTTCCACTCTGAAAAAAAAAAAGTTTTGGCTTGAGCTGGGCTTTAAAGAGTCAGTCCACCCAAAAGTAATATCTGATTTGGAGAAGTCAGCGGTGACATTGACATTGTTCCCACCACCCTAGAGTCTTTAAAGGAGTTGTAAACCCTCATGTTTTTTCACCTTAATGCATCCTATTACACTGACTGGCCCCCCCGGCTCCCCAGCCCCCCTGTTTCACTCACCTGAGCCCGTAAAAATATCCCTCCTCCAAAGGAAAATCAATCCACCATAAGGCTACTATCCACTGCTCACCTCTGTATCTCTTGTGCATTGCCCTGCATCTTTCTTCCAACCCTTGCTCATGTCTCTATTCCCTGAACTCCTCTTCCAACACTGTTCACCTTTTCAACCCCTACAATCCTTTTCCCACACTACTTACCCCTACAACCTTTCTAAACCACCACTCATCCCTTCACCCTCTGCAACACTCTTCAAACACTGCTCACCGTCTGAAACCCGCTTCCAACACTGTTCATCACTGCAAGCCCAATGAGTTGCATGCCCTGTAATCCTCTTTCAATACTTCTCACCACTGGCCTGCTACCCTTTTCCAACACTGCTCACTATTAGCCTGCACCCCCTGTAACCCTTTTCCAAAACTGCTCACTAATGGCCTGCATGCCCTGCAGCTCTCTGCCAGCACTTTTTACCAATGGCCCTCATCTTCCAACACTACCCATCACTGAGCTGTCCCCAATAACCTTCTGCCAACACTCTTCATCTTTGACCTGTACCCCCTGTAACTCTCTTCCTGCTTCTCTTACTGCTTTACTTATGGCCTGAATCCCTTGTAGACCTCTTCCAACACTACTTACCACTGACCTGCACATGGATAGTAACTCAAAAAGGCATTCACTTCAGGGATGGGGCTGCAAGTGGGCAGTCCCTGCATATTTAGAGGCAGGGTATGGGCAGGACCTACCTGTAAATTGGGTAGGGTGCGTGGTTCCTGCATATTTAGAAGCGGGGTCTGGGTGTGATTTGGGGACGCCACCTGGAAAGTGGGTGCATACAATGCGGACCGTGGACAGAGTTAACAGTGTCCCAGAATCTGGGACCATAATTTTGGTAAGTGTGTCTCACTTTTCCAACACTGCTCACCACTGGCCTGCACGCATTCTAAGCCTTTCCAACACTGCTCTCCACTGCCCTGCACCCCCGCAACACTTTTTTAACATCGCTCACTATTGGCCTGCAGCCCTCTTCCAACACTCCATTCCACTGCACCACTTAAAACCTCCATAGGCTTCTTCCCTACAGCTTACTTGAAAAAGTGTTAAGACAGTCTGGAACTCCTGCTGGTGTACTAATGACTGTAGGTGGAGCCAAATTATGCAGCCAGAATCAAAGGCCGCCCGAATCGTGGGAAAGACAGAATTGTCCAGAAGAAATATAATGGATAAGGGGGCAGCAGTGGTGGCCAACGGATTAAAAAAATGGTGGGCAGTGGTGGCCTTGGGACCTGGGGCACTAACCAAGAGAAATGTGGAGCATATTCTTCTGGTACTCAGCACTAATGAAGCCCATGGTTTATACATTTTGTAGGTTGTAAATGCGGCGCTATTAATAAGATTAGCCAATGCTAAATTCACAGAATGTGATAGTAAGAGATAGCTTTTAAAAAAAAAAAAAATTTTTTTTGCGGCTGGAACTCTGCTTTAAACTTTATATTGTTGATGCAGAACTCTACATTTCTGAAAACTCATTTACTACAAACATGGAAAGCCTGCTGGGAGTACTAATGACTGTAGGTGGAGCCAAATTATGCAGCCAGAATCAACAGCCGCCTGAATTGCAGGAAAGGCAGAATTGTCCAGAAGAAATATAGTGGATAAGGGGGCAGCAGTGGTGGCCAACGGATTAAAAAAAATGGTGGGCAGTGGTGGTCTTGGGACCTGGGGCACTAACCAAGAGAAATGTGGAGCATGTTCTTCTGGTACTCAGCGCTAACGAAGCCCATGGTTTATACATTTTGTAGGTTGTAAATGTGGCGCTATTAATAAGATTAGCCAATGCTAAATCCACAGAATGTGATAGTAAGAGATAGCTTTAAAAAAAAAAAAAATTTGTGGCTGGAACTCCGCTTTAAACTTTATATTGTTGATGCAGAACTCTACATTTCTGAAAACTTATTTACTACAAACATGGAAAGCCAAACAAGCTTCATTTCTGAGCACTCTTAAAATACTCAAGGGCAAATGCTTGTGACAGAAGGCTAGGGGCCATATTTGCTAAGCAGCTTTAGAGTGTAAGACTCACTTTATGTCTCCATAAATCACCTTATAGTTCACTCAAGTGAATGGAATGTGACTAAGGATCTTTTGTTACAGCAAACACTTAGTAAACAAATACAAAATGAAAACATTTCAAAGTGTAAATTTATGAATGAGTCACACTTTCCTTCTAGCATAGTTATTAGAGCTATATATCACAAGAACCAGTCTTTTTTAATCAGTCTTTTTTAATCTGTTTGATAAAGATTGTGTGCATTAATTTGTAATTTTTTTAAATTTTTGCTGACATCACACCATTCAGCAGGGCATTGACATATTACAATGAGATCTTCATAACATAGCAACATGAATAATTAGTTACATTCAATGCCCAAAAAAAAAGTATAATATAGATTATGTCATCGGGGGCCCCTGGTGATGTCATATTTGATGAAATGCATTGAGCAGAGCTAAAAATTGTGACACATGCACGAGTTTACCGATCGGATCTTGGGATATGGAGTATGTTTAAGGCAGGGATTATTCACCTTATGTGAGTGGTCTTGACTATTTTTAATAAATGTATTAATCAGAATTTAAACTATTAGTAGTGTGCGGCTCTTTCTTTTTAAGCTTACGTAGTCATTGGAGGGGACATATCAAGATAAGCAATGAAATCCTATATTTATACTGGCTTTATTGCAGTTAGAACATCTATAGCGCCTTGAAAAAGTATTCACGCCCCTTGAAATTTTCCACATTTTGCCATGTTACAGCCAAAAATGTAAATATATTTTATTGGGATTTTATGTGATAGACCAACACAAAGTGGCACATAATTGTGAAGTGGAAGGAAAATGATAAATGTTTTTCAAAATTCTTTACTAATGATTATGTGAAAAGTGTGGCATGCATTTCTATTCAGCACCCTTTACTCTGATACCCCTAACTAAATTCTAGTAATACCAATTGCCTCCAGAAGTCACCTAATTAGTAAATAGAGTCCACATGTGTGTAATTTAATCTCAGTATAAATACAGCTGTTCTGTGAAGCCCTCAGAGGTTAGAGAACCTTAGTGAACAAACAGCATTATGAAGGCCAAGGAACATACCAGACAGGTCAAGGATAAAGTTGTGGAGAAGTTTGAAGCAGGGTTAGGTTATGTAAAAATCTCCCAAGCTTTGAATATCTCACGGAGAACTGTTCAATCCATCATCCGAAAATGTTAAGAGTATGGCACAACCGCAAACCTACCAAGACATGGCCGTCCACCTAACCTGACAGGCCGGGCAAGAAGAGAATTAATCAGAGAAGCAGCCAAGAGGCCCATGGTAACTCTGGAGGAGCTGCAGAGATCCACAGCTCAGGTGGGAGAATCTGTCCACGGGACAACTATTAGTCATGCATGCCACAAATCTGGCCTTTATGGAAGAGTGGCAAGAAGAAAGTCATTGTTGAAAGAAAGCCATAAGAAGTCCTGTTTGCAGTTTGTGAGAAGCCTTGTGGGGGACACAGCAAACATGTGAAAGAAGGTGCTCTGGTCAGATGAGACCAAAATTGAGCTTTTTTGCCTAAAAGCAAAACGCTATGTGTGGCAGAAAACTAACACTGCACATCACCCTGAACACACCATGGTGGTGGCAGCATAATGTTGTGGGGATGCTTTTCTTCAGCAGGGACAGGGAAGCTGGGCAGAGTTGATGAGAAGATGGATGGAGCCAAATACAGGGCAATCTTAGAAGACAACCTGTTAGAGTCTGCACTTGAGACTGGGACGGAGGTTCACCTTCCAGCAGGACAACGACCCTAAACATACAGCCAGAGCTACGATGAAATGGTTTAGATCAAAGCATATTCATGTGTTTGAATGCCCTAGTCAAAGTCCAAACCTGAATCCAATTGAGAATCTGTGGCAAGACTTGAAAATTACTGTTCACAGACGCTCTCCATCCAATATGACAGAGCTTGAGCTATTTTTGCAAAGAGGAATGGGCAAAAATTTCACTCTCTAGATGTGCAAAGCTGGTAGAGACATACCCAAAAAGACTCGAGGCTGTAATTGCAGAGAAAAATGGTCCTACAAAGTATTGACGCAGGAGGGCTGAATACAAACAAATGCACACCACACTTTTCACATACTTATTTGTAAAAAATGTTGAAAACCATTTATCATTTTCCTTCCACTTCACAATTATGTGCCACTTTGTGTTGGTCTAGCACATAAAATCCAAATAAAATACATTTATCTTTTTGGTTGTAACATGACAAAATGTGGAAAATTTCAAGGGGTGTGAATACTTTTTCAAGGCACTGTATGCGCATTCTGACCACTCATACATTGGGGGTCATTTTTCAATAGTAGGCCTTCATGTGTGGCACATAAGTGGAGTGGGTCTGTATCTGAATATTAATTCTTGTGTTTCACGCTGTTACATAAGAGGACTTTTGTACAGATTCTGTATTGGAGACACATTTTTGTGTATTTCTATCATTTCATTGTTTATTCTTCACATATATTGTTTATGTGCACATTGTTACAATTTATTTAAGAATAACACAACACTTGTGTTCACATTCAAAGTTTGCTATGTGAACTGTTGATGTGGGCGAGATTGTACTGTATTCTGTGATTTACTGTATATAGACAAAAGTTGACGGTCCTGGAAGGCTCCACTAATAAGGAAGATTTATCTGATGAAATGTCTAATGCTATATTTCCGCTCAAGAATGAGCTTAATGGGCTTCAGAAGAAAGGTGAACCTACAGAGACTGACTCAGGTGGACTGGCACTGTTTGCAGGATTAGATACTGAGGCTTCCTCCTATGAGCTAGAACTACTGGATTTTGAGGTCTTACAAGAAGTTTTTTTTAGCGCTCAAATGAGGCACCCTACTCTGGTCCCTGCCAGGGAGCAAACCAAAGTCTTAAACAGTCATTCACAACAACCTGGGAGGGAAAATATGTGGTTCCCCACTTTCATTGTGAATCATAATCTGTTGTACATACTCACCAAGGAGAGTAGGAGTGGTTTAATAAATGGTGATTCCCTGGTCTTTGTAGGTGCAAAGAGTTGCATTTCATTAAATGTCAAGTATATGGGACTCACCTCTGGGCGGCTAAAATTCAGCATTAACTCTTCCAATATTTTTACCAGTTCGGGGTATACCTGACAAATACTTACCCCGACACCCCATTTTCAGAGCCTGCTGGTACTGCATTTGTTTATCTAGATACTGTTTTGAATGTATGAGCATGGACTTAGTGAGCCCCTTAGTTAAGTCAGGCAGGGGACACCAATACATTAATAGTTCTGACTATGCCACCTGATATCGAAAGGCGATCCCTTTAGGAAATAGCTTCCCTATGCTCATGAGTGTTATAGTGCTACAGTATACATGTGAGGAGAAAAGAGAAAAAACAGAAAAATGAATGGTTTGCTTAAGACACTTTATTGCTATACAAAATAACTTCCATAAAGTAATTTGGGCCAAGATGTAGGCGCTTAATGCTTTCTCAAAATGTTTAAATGATACAATATACTGCTTAGTGATATAATATACTGCTGAGTGATATAATATACAAACTATTGGGTAATAATAATAATAATAATAATAAATATGATGCTTTGTGCTGTTTATTTCACTGTGGTACTGCTGCCAAATGCAACAGGGGGTATAATTGTTTGCTACTGTTGTGATGCTTTGGTATGTGTATAACCCCCTCCAGCCACCATGCTAGATTAAGAGGGTGGAAGGTGGTGGTAAAACTGTGGTAAATCTGCCTGTTTTAACTGCACCCGGCTGCAAGTGTAATTGAAGCCAAAGAGAGTTCATACTGCATTTATTAAGAGGCTTAGTTAAGTTATGCAGTATTTTGAAAATGTCCACCCTGTTTTTTTGGGGCTAAAAGACTAAACATATAAATCATGGTGGCAGTTTGAACTGTTGATTAGTCAAATGATAATGCTGGAAGCATTTTAATGCGCATACATACAAACATATGTTTGTGCACTTCATCATTTGTTATATTAATTTGACTATTTACAGCATGTAAAACTAAAATGGTGTGTTCGGCTTTAACTAACCTGATATTAATTAATAACCTAACCAAACCAGATTAAAAAGCCTTAGAGCCGGTTCAGATTAGAAGCAGCATGACTTGCAGGTCGCCTCACCGAGGCGACCTGCACACGACTGCCGCGGCGACTTGCAAGACGACTTCTGTATAGAAGTCTATGCAAGTCGCCCCCAAAGTAGTACAGGAACCTTTCTTCTAAGTCGGAGCGACTTGCGTCGCTCCGATTAGAACGGTTCCATTGTACAGAACGGGAGGCGACTTGTCAGGTGGCTAGGTCGCCTGACAAGTCGCCCCGTGTGAACCAGTACTAACCATATAAAGCTATGGGCTGAGATACTTGTATCAATTTGCAGAGGGCTAGCAGACTAACAAACGTTTCAGTCAAGAATTAAATCTGTTCAGATTCATAAGTGGAGTTCAAGATCTTCACATACTGTAGATACATACATATATACATACATACATACACATAGTGCCTTACTTTGGAGCAAGAATACATTTGCAAACTTGGCCAGTGAGGAAAACAGCTGTTCACACATTGATCACAATGGGGAACGCCATAGGAAACACTTTAAGTACTGCTGTTCACTAGCCTTGAGCAGAAATGCTTCACATTAATTACTTTAGATACGTACGTTTTCAAAATTTGTATCAAAGGGTTTAATTACCAAAAAGACATTTTTGCTTTAGATGGAGTCTGTGGGCTGATTCAGTTTCTTGCTTTATGTCTTGAGTAGGTCAACAGCAAAATCTACAAGTCATAATTTGGAAATACCAATTACCCCCCCCCCCCCAAAGAAAAACTAATTCAACAGGAAGAGCAGTACACCCTCATAATGAGTGCAACAAGTATGCATATCCAGAAACTCAAGTGCAGAGATCTCACCAAAATTTGCCTAAAAAAACTAAAATATTAGCTTTGCTAAAGTTTCAGTGTTCCAAATAAATTTGTTTTGATGTTTTAATGACTACAATAAAGCATGAAAAGCTTGTTCCACCTAGATATCCAATACAGAGGCATTTTATAGATTCCATAAAGTGATGGATGTTTTTTTTTAGATGCCCTTTTTTCAGGTTGGATAAAAAAATGTTTAAAATCTCTTGTATTTTTCTTATTCTTGACTTTAGGGTATGGATCATAGATACTGGATCCCCTGTTAGCTCAGTTTCACAGTACGAAACATAGTCTGATTCATAGATTGCAAAGGCTCTTGTTAAGACGCTTTTAGACACCAAGGAGCTTTAGAAAGTGTCTTAGATGAAATCCAAGAATTTTCAGGAAACAGAGACTACACCAATGGTTTTAGAGTCCAGAATTAATACAGTACATCACAAAAACTGGACAAAAAATATTTAACAAGTTTCAGTCATATGGACAGTACCTCCTTCATGAAGACTTTAGAGCAATGTTTCTGAACCCTTTTTTAAGTTAAGGCACCCTTTAAAATTCTCTCAAGGCACCCCATTTTAAAATGTAAAAATCTAAACTAATAGTTTTACATAATGTAGCAACATCCACACACATAGGACACCCAATGTTTGAGGTGATTTATTCTTCCAAAGCAAATACACATTTGCATACTGGTACTGACTAGTATTTTCTTCTCCCTCAGTTTATCTCCCTCACTCAGCTAAGGTGACCCCAATGCCGACTGTGAGGGACAAACAAGAATGCTGTGCAGGGGTTTAACATCCTTCTTATCAAATAATGATGTCAATGGTTGTTAGGATGCTGGTGGCTAGTATGTTGAAATGATGCACAATGAAAACCTGTAACTTTGTGTAGTTAAAAGGCAGGCTTCGTCCACCTGCTGGCTTATATACTATTTTTGGCCATTTTGCCAAAGTACCCCTGAAGAAACCTGAAGGCACCTTGGTTGAAAAAGGCGGCTTTAGAGGTTTCAGGAGTAAGGTAGCTACTTTCCCAACCAACTGCAGAAGCCTGCTTCTAAAGAAGGAACAACCTTGCTCCTGAAATATTCAAAATCTGTCTTCTTTTTTCATATTACCATTTTTGCCCTTTTGGATGATCTGCCTTCACTCCCTGTCCCAGAGACACAACAACAGGAAGTGAGACAGAATCTCCCCAAAGTGGGGGGGGGATCACATTTTAGACAAAGGTTTTTTCATCTAATGGGCGTACTTTTATCATTTTAAACTGGTTTAGAGCTAGGAAAGAGTAAGATGGTCCTGTGTAGATAGTCACTTCTCATTAATATAGACATTTCTAGTTTGCTAAGGGAGTCTGTGATTTTACCTATATTTACAAAACAGGTCTAGGGTCCCCTAAAATACCAATATAACAAAACATTACTTTGCTACAGTATATGTTATAACACCAAAAAACAAATCTGAAAATAGAACAAGAACAAAGGGAATTTAGCTGCATGTTAACTATTTCAAAAAGAGGACCATAGGCTTGCGCATAGGGTGTGCCAGGTGTGCCTGGGCACACCCTAATCACCCTGTGCAATGCAGATTTCCCCTGCTTAACCCCCATGGCAGCAGAGGCTACAGAGAAAGGGACTGGGAAATCTCTGTCCTCAGTCCCTTTCTCTGCTATTTCACCAATGCCCCTCAATGGGGCTCCTAACACACTGTAAAAAAAAAAATATTTTTTGTTTTTATTATTTTATTTTGTTGTTATTTTTTACATTTTTTTTTAAATAATTATTTCAGATTTTTTTTAATGAAAAAAATATTTTACAAAATTGTAAAAAAAAACAAAATAAGATAATAAAAACAAAAAACTGACACCAACACCATCCACTGCTCTACTGCGCATTTGTGTTTGAACTTTGGGGTGCACACCCTAATGCAATAGGCTGCGCACACCTATTAAGAGGAGAGTTGTTTTGCTGGCAACAGACTTTTGCTACCCATCCTTCCTTTCCTCAGTCAAGGTAATTTCTCATGTGCAAAGCTCAGATCATTTGTGTTTTGCAGCACAAACTATGGTCTACTGACTTGCAGGGCCTTCTCGTTACACACAGGAGCTGCTATATGCAAAGTGGCAAATCGTGCCAGGCGCTTGCATGTAGAGCATTTAAGCACCTGGCATTGTAGCTTAGCCAGCACTGTCAGGCAGAGTGATCTCCTACCCCTTTTTTCCTGTCTAGTTCTGGGCCATGATGGCAAGACTGTATAGTTCCAGGCCAAAGGCAGCAAGTAGAGAAGCAGCAAGGGACTTAGAGCTATACAAAGCTAAATGACCCCTAAACACCAATAATGGGAATGGAAATGTCTTAATCCCACTAAAATCAGCAATTAGGCACTATTCCTCCCCCCTCCAGGTCATTTTTTTCCTTCTGCTGATCACTGACGCTGGAGAATTTTTTTTCTTTTTTTTAATGATTCCTGACACTGGGGAATTGTATTACCAAAGATTTCTAATGCCTGACAATTTTTTTTCTTCTTCTGATCACGCTGGGGCTTTTTACCCCCACCTACCTCTGACTTCAGTTCCCCATAAACATTTACTGTACAAAATAAGGTCCATTGGCATGGATCATAGGGTGAGTACATGGTTTCAAAACTGGCTAAAAGGGTGAGTTCAGAGGGTGGTGATAAATTGTGAGTACTCGGAATGGTCAGGAGTGGGTAGTGGGGTCCCCCAAGGTTCTGTGCTGGGACCAATCCTATTTAATTTGTTCATAAACGACCTGGAGGATGGGATAAACGGTTCAATCTCTGTATTTGCGGACGATACTAGACTAAGCAGGGCAATAACTTCTCCGCAGGATGTGAAAACCTTGCAAAAAGATCTGAACAAATTAATGGGGTGAGTAACTACATGGCAAATGAGGTTCAATGTAGAAAAATGTAAAATAATGCATTTGGGTGGCAAAAATATGAAGGCAATCTATACACTGGGGGGGAGAACCTCTGGGGGAATCTAGGATGGAAAAGGACCTGGGGGTCCTAATAGATGATAGGCTCAGCAATGACATGCAATGCCAAGCTGCTGCTAACAAAGCAAACAGAATATTGGCATGCATTAAAAAGGGGATTAATTCCAGAGATAAAACGATAATTCTCCCGCTCTACAAGACTCTGGTCCGGCCGCACCTAGAGTATGCTGTCCAGTTCTGGGCACCAGTCCTCAGGAAGGATGTACTGGAAATGGAGCAAGTACAAAGAAGGGCAACAAAGCTAATAAAGGATCTGGAAGATATTAGTTATGAAGAAAGTTTGCAAACACTGAACTTATTCTCTCTGGAGAAGTGACACTTGAGAGGGGATATGATTTCAATATACAAACACCATACTGGTGACCCCCACAATAGGGATAAAACTTTTTCGCAGAAGGGAATTTAACAAGACTCATGGCCACTCATTAAAATTAGAAGAAAGGAGGTTTAACCTTAACCTACGTAGAAGGTTCTTTACTGTAAGAGCGGCAAGGATGTGGAATTCCCTTCCACAGGAGGTGGACTCAGCGGGGAGCATTGATAGTTTCAAAAAACTATTAGATAAGCACCTGAACGACCACAACATACAGGGATATACAATGTAATGCTGACATATTATCACACACATAGGTTGGACTTGATGGACTTGTGTCTTTTTTCAACCTCACCTACTATGTAACTATGTAACTTCAAGGCATATTTACTCCCATTGACCACCAACGCCACAACATTTCTTTTACTCTCACTGAGCACTGATGGCAGGACATTTTTTGCCTCTACTTACCACTCTGTGGCCCTCAACTTTCTGATGAATTGTAAACTGGTGCTTTGCAACTCAACACACAATTATTAGCATATAGCAAATGTCATTGGTACATATAGACATTTATATGTAGATAAACAGCATATACAGGCAATTCTTAAAGTGTATACTTTCTCTGCCAGTTTGCTTGTAGCCCAATTGAGTGATTTATAGACCTATCAATTCCTTCAGCAATCAAGATAATTAATTGTTTTACAGGGTTTGCCATGTGACACTGCTGGGAGATTTACTGTGGGGGCCAGGTGAGGTAGAAAATGCCATGACACTAAATTTAATGCAAAGACTGCAGCTGTTTCAAGTCATAATTTCATGTGAACTGGCACTTCTTTGAAACAGACTACTACCATTATGTAGCTTATGTATGACAGTACATTTAAGGGCTAATAGTACTAATGTTTATGTGTTTTTTTTCTAATACATCTTCTTTTTTTTCTTTTAAGGGGAGTATGCAATGCATTATGGAACCCACTTTAAATTACATATGCAGTAATAAAGCACTTTACTTTATCTTTGCTATACAATTATATAATGAAAGGAGAGTAGTATATTCCTTTAGATGACTGTTTCCATTAAACTACTGCACTTACTTGGTCACCAATGAGAATTAAAAAAACAGCATTAATAAAAAGCCATTTAAAGTGGACCCGAGCTACAAAATGTAGGATTGGCTATGTTATTGGAAACATCTAGAAAGGTTCTATGCTCTCTGCTTGCCCTTTTTTGGGCACAGCTTCCACAGTTAAGATCAAACTTTAGTGTTCCTGATTCCACTTCAAGATGGCAGAAAATACCATCTCAAGAAGTTTAATAAACTATTAAAAAAATCCTGTCATTACAAATCATTCAGAACTTTTAGGCTCATGTGTATTATTCAGAGAGAGACAGCACATTATGAATTATCATTCTTGAGAAAGTTTCAACAACTGTTTAGTTGGAAACACTCTAGTTAAACTGATCCACACTATGTCCAGACAGAGCCTTAGCTCCAGCAGCCATTAGGCCGTAGGAAGGCTGCTTTGATGTGCCACGTGTGCTGACAATCATAATGCTGTCAAAGCCTGCCACTCCCAAGCAAATACTCATCTATATCCAAAAAGCAACACATGCTGTGTCTCTGGACACGTTATTATTGCCCAGAAACCTCTGCTATTCATGGTCCATACAAGACATCACAACACACCTTGATTAATAATTACAAAACATATATGTATTATACTATAAAATGTGCCTAATTCCGACAATTAAATGCACTAAGGATGTTTCACTATTGTCTTGCTTTAAATCTATGAATGAACACAATTTAGAGGGTTCAATATAAAATCAACAAAATGTTTACAGTAGATAAAGACTAAGCACCCTTTTTAGTCTGTCTATTTCACATGCTAATGATTTTTTTTTTAACAATATACCTGTGTTTTCTTTTGTTTCTTATAAACCATTCCATCTGCTACTAGTTGATTCTACATATCTGCCATTCTTTTTATAAAACGCTCATTCTAACATTACTTTAAAGTTTTCCTCTTAACAGATCCAGACAGTGCTCTTAAGGCCCGTACACACACTAATGCCCCGTACACACGGTCGGATTTTCCGATGGACATTGTCCGATCGGAGCGTGTTGTCGGAAATTCTGACCGTGTGTGGGCGCCATCGGACATTTTCCATCGGATTTTCCGACACACAAAGTTGGACAGCAGGAGATAAAATTTTCCGACAACAAAATCCGATCGCGTCAATTCCGACCGTGTGTGGCCTGTTCCGACGCACAAAGTGCCACGCATGCTCAGAAGAAATTCCGACACGGGACAGCTCGTTCTGGTAAACTTAGCGTTCGCAATGGATACAGCACTTTCGTCACGCTGCAATGTAAAAAATGGTTTAATACAGCGCACTCTCTTCTTCTTTATAATGTGACAAGAATTAAGTAGTTTTGCTGCTCATATTCACACACACTTCTCACAAAGTTTTATTTGTGTTTTTTTAGTGGGATTCCCTCAATATATTGTTATTAGTTGTCACATCTGACAGTTTTATATTTTTTATGTTTTTTTTTTTTTTCTTTTTAAGCCTTTTTTTTTCTTTAATGTTTGGATTTTTTCCAAGGCTGATCTTTGTTCAATGTTATTTTTATTTTTACTCCAGAATATTTTTGTGTGTGTTTTGTGTGGCAAGTTACCCCAACACCATTGATATCTTTTATTATTTAATCTCCAGGAGATTGTTTGTTGTTGGTGTCCCTTGTTCATTTCACATTGTAGATTAGAAATGTACCTGAATCCTCACAAACTGTCATTTTTGAAGTAAAACACATAGGAGAGTATAATTCAAAACAAAAATCCTTTATTAAGGGATCAGAACCAAACAAAGAGGAAGGCAACACTGGATCAACAGGAGAAATTAGTGAAGCCTGGGACCCCACGGCAGACATCAATTCTTAAACCTCAAAATTGGTGGCCTGAGGAGTCCATATGTAAGGGAGGGCAGTCTGGTCCGGGATTCACAGAGACTCGGATAGCAGCAGATGACATCAGTGTCCCCAGGCTGTGGTACCACAAGAGGCTGCATCTTTTGGCCGACCAGACTGGATCCAGGGCAATCACTCTCTGGTCTTCCTTTCACACTTCCTTCCGGGCTGTGGCTGTGCAGTTGGAGATGTGGCAGGAGGAGGAGTAGGACCTGGAGGAGGAGTAGGACCTGCAGGAGGAGGAGGAGGACCATCCCAAAGCTGTGTGTGAGGTGTAATTTGGCCCCTCACACCTTTCGCCAGAGCCTCTGATATGAGGGCTTCACACATGGCTTTTTGGCCCTCCTCCATCCTCTGCATTTTATAGGCAATGAATGCAGCAAGGTTCTCCTGCCTGGTGTGTGGTGCTCCCAGGACCTCTGTAGCCCTACAAAAAAATCTTATAGCCGCCTCCTCTAGGCTACTCCTCCTACTGCCACTTTCTGTTTCCAGGGGGGGTGGAGGGACCTGCAGATCAGCCAGCTGGCTCGGCCCGGCCACCTCCTGGCTGAGACTTCCCTGTGTATGAAAAAGGGACATGGTTTTAGTTTTTGCATCATCAATCACAATCCTAAATTAGTACTCCCAACTAACATCTAGTTAACATCATTGATTGGACAAGCAGAAATATTTAGAGGAATGCTATACCTGGCTCAATCTGGGCTCCTCCACATGCGGCCTGGAAGGCCCAGGTTGGGCGTCAGAAGCCTCAGTCAGGGGGGAAGGAAGCGTGGAAGGAAGACTTGAGAGGGATGGCCTGGGTTCAGTCTGGCCTGCCAGAAAGTGCAGCCTGTCGTAGTACAACATCCTGGGGACATAGATGTCATCTGCTGCTCCGGATCTCTGTGAATCCAGGACTTTCTGGCGCTCCCTCAGATATGTGCTCCTCAGGCCACCAATGAAAATCTTTAAATAAGTGATGTCTGCCGTGGGGATCACCTGCTTCACAATTTCACACAATTGCTCCAGTGCTGCCTTCCTCTTTGCTTGGTTCTTGTAATGGGGGTGTTTAATCTCCCACAGACAGGGCAGCTCCCTTAGCATCTCTATGAAGACTGAAATGAAGTCCTGATCTTCCAGTACCATATCCATGTTCACTGCAAGACACAACACAAGACAAAGCCTAATGTCACACCAAACTCTCCTAATCTTGTTACAATATAGGCCTCAATCTATAGAAGCAGTATAGGCCCAAGTTTGTCTCTTACCTTCGTTCTTACGATCGCCGCGTTCAATGCTCCTTCCTCCGCTCACAGATGAAACGTAATACGCACGCGTGTTACGCTTTATATACACTGCGCATGCGTGTAACTCCGCCCGCCCCTGACGTTCTTTCTAGTGTATTCCCCGCCCCTTTTCGTTCGGCGCAGTGGGGGAAGAGCATGATGGCGGACATACAGCAGGTGCGGGCTAATTGTAGCAACGAGGAGGAGGAGGAGGAGGAGGAAAGGGCAGGTCCAGGCACGTCCCGATCCAGAAGGAGACGTTTTAAGGCCACAAATATGTCGTTTGGGGAGATGTTGGAGATGGTAGACATCATGAAGAAGTCCGACTATGATGGAAAATATGGGCCTTACCCCCACCCCAACATCCGAAAGGCCAAAATCATGGCGAAAGTGGTCAGGAGTCTCGAGCGGAATTTCGGGGTACGAAGGTCTAACGATCAGCTCAGGAAGCGGTGGTCGGACCTGAAGTTGAGAGAGCCAGAGCAGTACTGAAAGATCCGGAGAGTGCTGCAAAAAAGTAAGTAGTTGTGCTGTGTTCCTATTCTTTCTGTCTTTATTACGTTCGTTCTGCTCCATATGCTTTGATTAGTTGTAACGTTTCCAAAGGTCAACTTTAATGTTCATGGGCACATTATTCGTTCGTATCAAACATTTTTCTTTCGGCCTCTAGAACACCATTGTTTAGGCCATATGCATTTTCACACATTTTTGGGGGCCTACTTGGATGCCAAATATTTGTTTGTGTAGATGGGTTTGTTACTAGAATGAAATGCAAACTAGATTGTGTGTAAGGAGAGGACACTGAGCAGCTGTTTTCACATCTGGACACTGGAGCACTAGTGTGGGACACAAGAACACCATTTTTATTAGGGGGCCACACAGGTGCTCCAGTGTATACTATAGGGGGGTCTCCATCTGTGAAGTTTGTACCAAACAGGTAAAGTATTGCAGCTTGACAAAGGGCAATAAAAAATATACATCTTGGAACTCGGCTAAAATAGACAATTGTACCCCACTTCCAAGCAATGTTTCCTATTTCTATAGTTCTGCCATCAAATATCTGTGTGCTAAGTATACCATTTTTGTTTTACATAGGGGAGAAAAGACTCGGACACCCCTCATCCCAGGAGAACAGAGACCCCCCCCTCTGGTAGAAGGGGGAATACCTACCCAAGAAGCTGAGCAGGAGGAAGAAGAAGACGTGGTGGAGATTGGCACCACAACAGGTGAGTGTCTGCGACCACAGACTCAGGTAAAAGAGATGGCTGGTGGCAGATTTTTGAGACCTTTTTTTTTGTTCTTTATCTCTTTTTAGGTGATCGTGATGTGAGGGATCCAGAACGCTTTACATCTGAAAATGCCCAGATACTGATAGGGGAGATCATGGGGTGTAATCTCCAATTGCAAAACATCCAGCAACAAATCACTGATGTTATTAAAAAAAATAATAACATCATTGATGTTTTGGGGCGAATTTAAACCCCACAAAATCACCTGTTTTATCGTACCAAACTTTTTTCAATGTTTAGAAAAGCCAAATTTGGAGGATGCACACAGTGTGCCAACATGTGCTATCTGCCATCACGGGAGATCAATGGACGCGTTTTGGGGGGGCAACCCCTTCCTCAATTATAAAGTAGCGTTGAGGAAGGGCTTGCTCCCCCAAAACACGTCCCTTGATCCCCCCTGATGGCAGATAGCACATGTGGACATTTGTAAATTGGTGTGCATCTTCCAAATTTGGCTTTTCCAGGGGTGATTTCCCCCCATCTGAACGCTATATCAAACCCAGTTCCTAAATACTGATGTCTGATATAGCCTTCAGGTTTTACCTAATGTGAACTTTGTAAGTTCAAGTTTTTTGGCTTTCTTGTTGGTTTTACACAGGCCTGTTTTATCTGAAATGGATATTTTTATTTTTCATAATGCTACTGCAAACATTGTTATACAACAAACATGTTGGTTTGTTTTAAAAACCTTTGGTAAATGCGCATGTGATTGTGCAGGTATAAAAAAGTGCCTTACTCAAGAATGTGTGGATTATTGTCTCAACACTACAACACTTTTGGGGTGATGTAATTGTTTTATGCACAAATGGGGGTTATTTCCTAAGGGCAAATCCTCTTTGCACTACAAGTGCAGGTTCAGTGCAGTTGCAAGTGCACTTGTAGTGAAATGTGTTTTTGCATTTAGGAAGTACCAGCCAACACTGTTTTTTATAAGGTTACCCAATCACGACATTTTCTGCACTCAACACATTTCTGTCAGGGTCAGCTAAAACAAACACAAGCAGTAAATGTCCACCAAGAATTTCTTTTGGTTGTTTTTTATTTGAAAAAGGTGTCACATATTGTCTGGCATATTGATAGCCCCCCTACCCGCAAAGAACTCCAGGTATCGTAACCGGACATCACGGGCATTCAGGGAGGGCAAGCCAGGACGGCCGCTTTCAAGTGCCGTCATTGTTGATGTATTTGGGATTCCGGCCTCAGGCCCAACTGAGCCAGCATAGTTGGCTGAATGTTTTCGTAGAAAATTATGGGGAACACAGCAGGCAAGTATTATATGGTTCAGTTTATACTCCGCCATATGGATGGGTGTCATAAATAATCGGAACCGGCTGGCCAGGATTCCAAATGTGTTCTCCACCACTCTTCGGGCTCTGGCCAGCCGGTAATTAAAAACCCTCTGTTCCGGGGTGAGGGTCCTCATCGGGAATGGCCGCATCAGGTGGTCCCCCAGCGCAAATGCTTCATCAGCAACGAACACAAATGGGAGACCTTCAACATTGTCCTCTGGAGGTGGCAAGTCCAAGCTGCCATTCTGGAGACGCCTGTAGAACTCCGTCTGGGCGATCACTCCACCATCGGACATCCGGCCATTCTTCCCCACGTCCACATACAAGAAGTCGTAATTAGCCGACACCACCGCCAACATCACTATACTATTAAACCCCTTGTAATTATAATAGTACGACCCTGAGTTGGGTGGTGGGACGATGTGGACGTGTTTCCCATCAATTGCCCCTCCGCAGTTAGGAAAGTCCCACCGCTGGGCAAAGTGGGAGGCCACAGTCTGCCATTCCTGTGGCGTGGAAGGAAACTGTTGAGGAAAAAACAATAAACATTACTATTTTTTCAAAGAAACCTGGCAAGCAGATTAGACACAAACATTATGGGTCAACCTCCAGATAGCATTTATTAAGGGGAATTTAACAACAACAAAGTATAAGGTACACCTATCATATTCCCCCCCCCCCCTCTCATGGGCCATTTCTAACATTATAGGGGGGGGGAACTCTTGGACAGGTAACCCTCTTCACTTCATTGAGAGATGAATGCCTAAATACAGGGTATTACTTGGAACAGCCCCTCCTTAGTTACACTATTGGCAGCCCACTGGACAGGTAAGAAGTGTCATAATACAAAGATATAAATACACACTGTACACATTTGAGCACATTTGGACATTCTGCTATTACCTATCAAGATCATAATAGGATACAAGAACTTTGAACAGTACCATTGGAAAGTATACAGGCAGGCCCTTGCACTACATGCTTTGGGGAATTCATCCATAAATCTGAGCACTAAAGAGGTGGGTATAGTGTGTATGGGTTTGGCAAAGTCAGCAGATAGATGATTGAGGATAGAGAATTGGGATCAGCTGACTTAGCAGTTGGGGGAGGGAGGGTTACAAAAAATTTGGGGACACCACAAAAAAAAGCCTCTGGCCCTCTGCCTGAATTTAAATCAAAAATAACATTTCAAAACATTTTATGGGGTGTTTGGGGTAAAGCACTACTATGGAGCTGATAAAATACATTGTTAAGTAACTACATGAGGTGAATATAGGGCAGGAGACACCATGCTGGGGAGGTTATTGAAGGGCAAATATGTATGAAGGACCTAAAATAATAATGACATAAAAATCCAGCATGCATGAGGACAAAGGGGACATTCACAGCATAATACAATCATGGTAATTAGGGAATGAGGAAAGAAATACAATATATTATCAAACATTCAATACAATAAAATGTGATATAAAAGGATAAAAATCTTACCTTCATATACTCCTTCTGCAGGACCTGGATGATGGTAGAACAGGTCTCTGGGATAATGATCCCCAGAGCCTGGGGGGAGATGCCTGTCGAGAACTTGAGGTCCTGCAGGCTTCTCCCTGTGGCCAAATACCGCAAGGTAGCGACCAACCTCTGCTCCGGAGTGATGGCTTGCCTCATGCAGGTATCCTGCCTGCTGATATAGGGGGTCAGCGAAGCCAACAAACGGTGAAACACGGGGTCCGTCATCCTGAGAAAGTTCCTGAAATCATCAGGATTATTCTCACGGATCTCACGGAGCAAAGGCATATGACAGAACTGGTCACGCTGAAGCAACCAATTCTTGGTCCATGAACTCCTCCCCACCCTGTTCATGGACTGGACTTGTGTCAAGGTCAGGACCCCAACACCAAGCCCCCGCACAGCACTAACTCTACGAGGAGTACGCATACGCAACATGGCTAGAAAACGGTCGGCTGCTCAGAACGAAGTAACAGAACGCACTGAAGAACAGCAAGGCCTGTGAAGAGCGACCTGAAAAACAGCAACGAGCGGACAAGATCGCACAGAAAACTCCAATACGAACTGACTGCACGCACTGAAGAGCAGATACAAACCCACAAGCACAAACTGAACGTCAGAAAACGATCTGAAAGCCACGAGTCTGAAAAAGCGCGAATCGTCTCTCACCAAACTTTTACTAACACGAGATTAGCAAAAGGAGCCCAAAGGGTGCCTCGCTTGGTTCTGAACTGGCCTTTTCTAGTCTTCTCGTACGTGCTTGACGTCACCGCGTTCTTGACGATCGGAAGTTCCGACAACTTTGTGCGACCGTGTGTAGGCAAAACAAGTTTGAGCCAACATCCGTCGGAAAAAATCCGAGGATTTTGTTGTCGGAATGTCCGAACAAAGTCCGACCGTGTGTACGGGGCATAAGAAAATCGGAAGTAAAATTTTGTACGACGCATGATCGGCCGGTTATCTGATCGTTAGTATTATGCTTTCGACAGCCGATTTCGGCTTTTCTGACGACAAAACCTGGAGGTGCATGCTATAAAATTTTTATTGTATGTGAACACAACGTCCGATTTTCATTTAATTAGTACAATTTTTGTCCAAAAAAAGAAAAGAGCAAGACTACGCATGCTCGGAAATGAAAGAATACATTTCAAGACAATTCAACACATTACATAACTTCTGAAGTTGTATTCTATCATATGAGAATTTTCATAAGTTGAGTAACCTCTTCACTTTTGATATGAGACTACTATGCAACAAAAAACAGATGATAATTTGATTGTGTGTACCAGACTTTAGGCAAGCCATAGATGAAAATCGCTTGATTCCCCCATCAACAGAATCAACACTATTGTGTTCTGTCGTTGTGGGGGGGGGGGGGGGTGTACATGGGGGGCCTTGGATACAATGGCTGACAGGATACAGTGACTACTACTACAATAATCACATGAAAACAAAATCCGACAGGCTGTTTGTACCCAAGTCGACCGATACATGGATTGAAATTTAGCTGGTCCCTGCTGAACTGGATGTTTTTTGCAGTATGTATGGCTGGATTGACTCCAGAAGTAAATACCTGTACTTCTTTTTGGAGCCTCTTTTACTTAGATAAAGTATCTCCACTTTCCTGCCTTAACCGCTGAGTTAAAAAAACAAACAAACAAAAAAACATAAATACCTGACCAATGTTATTAAAGAGGTAATAAACTCAGAAACAAACATTTATTATAGTGCAGCTTACCAATTCTTAGATGTGATGTCTGCATTACTTTTCTTTTTTTTGGCTTTCTTTCCCTTATTTTCACCTAGTGATCCTGCCTGTAGATCTATTGTTTTTTCAACAGAATAAGCTGTCCAACAAATGTAACAGTTAGAGGGTTACGACATACCATTTACCATTGACAGGGGTGTTTACAATGATCTGTTTTATGTATGTATGTAAAACCTTTATCTCATAAGGGAAAAAATGTTATATGTAACTGCTTATAAAGTGTTAGCTGGAGTTTGGCTTCAATTAGAGTATTTAAATCTGCTAGTCCATCCAATACTCTCCTCCCCCCATATGAAAATGCTTCTGTCCAAAGGTGTCTCTGTTGCTCTTTCATCCAGAGTGGGGGCACTCTAATACAGGAAGTGTGTTGCTAACCAGATCATCAGGTGCAAACAGAGGGAAAAAAAGCCTAAAAAGAAAACCAATGCAGCCACCACATCTAATGATTGGTAAGCTGCAATATATTACATGTTTGGTTTTAGGTTTAATACTATTTTAACGTCTAGCCGCAATAGTTTTCAGTTTACAACTGGAATTGGCTCCAGTTATAGAGGTTGTCATATGTTTTTCTAGTTAAAATATGTGATTAAGGCGAAGGTGAACGACCCACAACACTCTCAGAAGCAGCCGTCCACCTTCACTTTTTCAGGTGTGTTTTTTCCCCAAAGGGTCAGTTCATCCAAAAGTAATAATTTAGTTTTACTTAGAATCTTGTGGTTTAGTCAGCTTCTGGCTACTTGTACGTTGGATACTGCAACAGTGACATCTTCCTGTCACAATTCCCAATGGTTTCCTGTCCACTTGGAGATTTTGGATTTTTCTACCCACCTGTGCATACCCCAGCACCTCTTGCAGCATTCTCCAATTTAGTTTTAGGTAGAACCTAGTGGTTTAGTCATTTTCTGGCTTCTTGCACATTGGACACTCCAACATTGACATCTTCCTGACGTAATTCCCAATGCTTTTCTGTCCACCTTGAGATTTTGTGTGTTCCTACCCACCTGTGCATACCCCAACACCTCTTGCAGCATTCTCCATAATTTAAAAAAAAAATAAAATATGTCCATCAGAGAGGATAGAATACTTCCTAATGGTCACAGCAAGTTTGCAGACCTTGTAGACTTAAAGTGGTTCTAAAGTCAATTTTTTTTAACCTAAAATAATAAACAGGTTATAGTTACCTGCTCTGTGCAAAGGTAATACACAGAGTGGTCCCTTGCTTCCTTTTCTAGGGGCCCCTGACAGCACTCTTGTCTTCCTTTCATTTGTTTGCCTCCATCGCAAGCTTAGTGCCATGGGGGCACGCGTGCAGGCATGTTTCGTCCATAGACACACACATCCTCCCTTGGGCCCACCCCACTCCCTCCTTTACAGGATTATATTGACAGAAGTGAGAGCCAATGGCTCCCACTGCTGCCTCTGTGTCCTGTGAGAGAAGAGAGAGAGTCACTGCAGACGGGCATAGAGCTGGATCGAGTGAGGTGTGTGGGGAGAGGGGGGGGGGGGCGATACAATTACTGAGACATTTTTGACCTTAATGAATAGAATGCATTCAGGTAAAAAATATTTTACCTTTAGAACCACTTTAAGTGGTAAAATGAGTGTGCATCCACACAAATAAAAGTCGGTAAACATCAAATGAAGACATCAGTGATGTGCAAATTTTTAAAAAAACAATACAGTCCAGGAAAAAGAGAAAACATTTCGACTATCCATCAACTCTGTTAGTGTATTATTTGCGTGGTTGCGCACTGTCACGTACCTGGTTGGAGACTGAAATGATGAGGTCGGCCTCTCTTGTATCTCCAGTCCAGGTTCAGCTGGAAGTGGAACAGTGGGAGCCGAGGACCAGGAGGGACACGAGTGCCTGCAGCTGGGAACCCGGAGACTGGTGGCGGAGGATGCAATCTTGGATGAGCAGAGACACCGTCAGATCAGGATAAGTGGTTCTGTGCCAAGGATCAGCTGGGCTTAAGGAGGCAGGAACTGTGGTGCTGGAACGTCAGGTGATATAAAGTCCCTGGAATACTTGCAGCAGGAAGTCGCCACAGATTTCAGGACTGTGATTGCAGGCACTTGCAGGATAACAAGGAGAAACGCCAGAGGCAGGAGCAGAGTCTCAAGGGTAGTCAGGTTCGGTAACAGGCGGGCAGCAAGGTACAAGGCAGCAGGCAGAAGCAAAGTCACATGGATAGCCGGGTCTGGTAACAGATGAGCAGCGCAGTGCAAGGCAGCAGGCATAGACAGAGTCCAATGGGAAGCCAGGATCAGAAACCGGTAGTCAAGGTAGAAACAGGATCCAGAAGCAGGGTCAAGGCAAGCCGGGTTCATTAACAGGTAATCAAGTAAGTAGTAGCAGGGTTCAGGTATCAGGATACAGCTGAAGACCAGTCAGCACCGGTCTGAGGGCAGAACACTTCCTTAAACAGGCCGGTTGGTGCCAACTGGCGTTAGGGGCGCGCTCCTGCCCGTGCACGCCATCCGTCGCGCAGGCGCATTGGCATCTGCATCCAATCGTGTGCACGAGTGCGCAACGAACAGGAACTAATAGTTTTCTTACACGCACTCTTTGTATGTGTGTATACATTTAGGTCCATATATTTTTGGACACAGGCACAATTTTAGATTTTTTCAGGTATTTACCATTGTAAGGAGTGATTTTAAGTAGGAGTGGCCAAATCAACAGTTTGGTACATTCTGAGGAAAGCAGAATGCACTGGTGGAACAACTCATGATCCAAAGAACACTACTCATCTATAAAACATGGTGGAGGCAGTGTAATGGCATGGGCATGCATGGCTTCCAGTGGCACTGGGTCATTGGTGTTTATTGATGATGTAACAGAAGACAGAAGCAGACAGATGAATTCTGCAATGTTTAGAGATATGCTGTCAGCCCAGATTCAGCTAAATACAGTAAAGTTGATTGGAAGGTGCTTCACAGTACAGATGGACAATGATCTAAAACACACTGCAAAAGCAACCCAGAAGCTTTTAAAGGAAAAGAAGTGGAATATTCTGCAATGGCCGAGTCAATCACCTGATCTCAACCCAATTGAGCATGCACTTCACTTGCTGAAGGCAAAAATAAAGGCAGAAAGACCCACAAACAAAGAACAACTGAAGACAGTTGCAGTTAGAGCCCGGCAAAGCATCTGAAAGGAGGAAATCCAGTCTTTGGTAATGTCCACGGGTTCCAGACTTCAGGCAGTCATTGCCAGTAAAGGATTATCAACAAAATATTAAAAAGTAATATTTTATTTATGATTATATTCATTTCTCCAATTACAGTTGATCCCCTGAAAACGGGAAGATATATAAAAATGGTTGCAGTTCCTAAAATTTGTACTTGATATTTATTTAACCCCTTGAATTAAAGCTGAAAGTCTGCACTGCAAATTCATTTGGATTGTTTTGTTTTCATTTTATTCTGGTGGCATACAGAGCCAAAAAGTATGAAAATTGTGCCTGTGTCAAAATATATATGGACCTAACTGTATATAGATTCTGACATCCAATATTCTGATGTTCAGAGGGTGCTGCTCTGTGTAAACTTTTTCACACAAAGCGCAACAAAAATAGTTTTTGTATTTTTGAAGATATAGAAAACTCAGATAGTTTAGTAAAGCTTTATGCATAAGCACCTATGTGCAAAACACATCAGGAAATTCTGAAGGCAAATTCCTATCTTTATGCTGATGTTTTGAAGTCTCAGACCTGGCTATACCTGATAATTTATCTATCCTTTTTGGTGGGACCAACCCCTTAAATGTGCAGTTATCCTAACAGTAAGATCTCTAAACCTCAACACAGTGGGCATCGTTTTTTAAGGTGCCCCAGGAAAAACTGTCTGAGGAATCAGATTTATAATTTTTCTATTACCGGTAACAGTATTTTCTGGCTTTACAGATATGTAATCTTTGCCTGCCATTTTGCTAACATTCACAGAAACCAACACCACGAAGAGGTATGCCATAGGAATAACAAGTTGGTCATGTGAAAACAGTTCCTGTAGCATTTAGAGGATGCATGGTCTGTTTTGATTATACAACGCCCCATAAAATCACCCACATTTTTGCCACACACCTAATTTGCCATTTACTGCCTTTTGTGATACCCCAGTATTTTGGAGTCATAGTAACAGAGTAAGGAATATGCAGGATATAGAAACTTTACAGGAAGACCTCGATAAAATAAAGGGGTGAGCAACTACATGGCAAATGAGGTTTAATGTAGAAAAATGTAAAGTAATGCACTTGGGGGTTAAAAATAAAAACCCAATTTACTCACTAGCGGGAGAACCTCTGGGGGAATTCAGGATGAAAATAGACCTGGGGTCCTAGTTGAAGTCAGACTGAGCAATAGCATGCAATGTCAAGCTGCAACAAGCGGCCTATTAGCATGCATTAAAAAGGTAATTTATACCAGAGATAAAACGATAATCCTGCCACTTTATTGAACTCTGGTTCGGCCACATTTGGAGTATTCTGCCCAGTTCTGGACACCAATCCTCAAGAAGGATGTGCTAAATCTGGAGAGAGTCCAGAGAAGGGCAACTAAATTAATAAGGGGACTGGTGGACCTCAATTACGAGGAACGACTACAAGCACTAAACTTATTCGCCCTGGAGAAGAGACTCTTGAGAGGAGATATGATAGCGATATACAAATACCTCAATGATGATCCCAGTGTAGGAAGAAAACTATTCAGTCTCAGAGAGTGTAGAAAGACACAGGGCCACTCAATTAGATTGGAGGAGAAGTGGTTCAACCTTAAGCTGTGTAGGGAGTTTTTTTACTGTCAGGGCGGTAAGAATGTGGAACTCTCTTCCACAATTGGTGGTGTCGGCAGGAAGTACTGATAATTTTAAAAGACTCTTGGACTAGCATCTTAGTGAACACAATATACAGCGATATGGGAGATGATTATCGACATGAACACACATACACCAATTACACAGGTTGCACTAGTGTCTTTATTCAACCTTACCAACTATGAAACTATGAATACCATTTTCCTTTCGGTCTTGGTTACAGTCTTAATGACTGCTGCCTATTGTTTTCAGGCATAAGGCACCTTGTACCTCCTCATGTAAGAGTTATCTTAAAATAAACGTTTGCAACTCAAAAAAAAAATATTTTTAGCTCATAGGCAGTGGGGGTGGTTTCTTTTCACACTTTCCTTGATGTATTTGCTATACTTCACACTGTTGAAAATTGCAATTAAACACGGTAGTAGAAAAAACACTACCTATATAAACCCAAAACAGAAAACTGTAATGAGATAAAAAGGTTGAAAACACTTCATTGAAAAATATGTTACCTATAAAACTCTGCTTGTAAGAATGTCAGCTCCTTAATATGTATTAGGAGCAACAAAGTCATATACACACACTGCATCATGCAGTATTAATACGTCCATTGAGAGGAAATTTAGCACTGCCTAAAAATATGCAGTAATTCTCTTTCAAGTAGACATTTACTCCAGAGTTCAAATGAGCCTATATAAATCTTCTCGATACACACTGAACATACACTTCGATGGCAGCACCAGGATCACACGGTTTCAGATCATTAGGGACAATATCGTGCAGGGCTGGCTTATTACCCTCTCTTGTGAGTCTGTCTAGAAATTGATATCCTGAATTTGTAATTCCAAGCTGTTTGTCACTACCTTAATATAAAAAGTATTACAAAATAAGTTCATACTATGCAAAATATGTATGCTTTTAAGGTACTGAGCAAGTGAGAATTGTAAGAAATTCCAAGCAAAGCTCTTCATTGAATATACTAGAGTTCGTGTGCAGAAGGGGTTGAATCAAAAAACTGCACTGTATTCTTATAGTTGGCATTGTAAAACCCTGGTAGGGGGAAACTGTAAACTGTTTGTAACCTTTATAAACAGTATAGTAATATAGATGAAAATGTTCTTTCTTTTAGAACTTGCGTGACAAATAGGCATACTGCTTTTACCAAAACCCAGGGCAAAGCCTTGCACTAAATGTAAGACAGGGGGGTCAAACTCCATTCCATCGCGGGCTGCAGTAGCATTATGGTTGGCCAGTTGTATCTGTAAGACCATATAAATGTATCCAGGGCTATTTTTTTTCAGAGAATAGGTGCAGGAACTAAAACACCCCCCTCCCCCCGCTGAACTGCAGCAAACG
Source organism: Lithobates clamitans (assembly GCA_037952925.1). Classification (NCBI taxonomy): domain Eukaryota; kingdom Metazoa; phylum Chordata; class Amphibia; order Anura; family Ranidae; genus Lithobates; species Lithobates clamitans. Next base: position 1,443,909 of record JBBGZY010001357.1, on the reverse strand, counting down.
GTGGGTGTGGCCAAATTATGGGGATCTTAAAGGGGCAATAAATACCAAGAGTGCTTTATGTGTGGAGTTCTGGGATGCACTATACACAGAGTGCAGCGTTCAGGGATGCACTATATGCAGAGTTCAGGGGTGCCTTATGTACAGAGTGCAGTTTCAGGGGTGCCTAATGCACAGAGTGCAGAGTTTAGGGGTGCATTATGTACAGAATGCAGTTTCAGGGGTACCCTATGCACAGAGTGCAGGGCTGAGGAGTGCACTCATACCCAGTGCAAGGTTTAGGGGTGTGCTATGCACAGCGCCAGGGTTCAGCTCTCTTTCACAGGCGTCCACATCTCACTTCATAGGTAGTCAGGTTAAAAAAAAGACACAAGTCCACCTAGTTCAACCCACTTCCACCCCTCTTTGGCTCTGGCCTCTGCACCACCACACATTTCCCTTCACAGTCCTTATCTCGCCCCCCCCCCCAAGAGCTTCCTATCATCTCATCTGCCCGGACCAGCTCTAGTACCTCCCGGAAGTGTAGGCGGTTCCAACTCTCTCACTTGCACCTTGACACAGATGGGGATTACAGTACAGATTAACGTGATGCCCCATCGCACACTGCATCTGTATCTGCTTCTCTCTTGTACCCACCATGGGTGCAGGGCAGACAGGGATCTGTGAAAAAACTGTACAAACAAATGGCAACCATCCCAACCTTTAACTAGCTTTTGGTGCAAAGAACACATGGTAGGGCAACGCGCATCAAAAACAAACAAAAATTCCCAACTCCCTTCCCAGCTAGCCTGCAACAAATCCAAATTGAGCCTGTTCATGTTAAAATCATGAGGTTTAGTTGCACACATTTGCAAACATGTGTAAGCCACAGTGGCAACTTCAAAGCACCCCAGTGTACTGCAGTCCTAACTCTATAATTTGATGAGAGTTTCCCACATTGCGGCACATATTTAGCAGTAGATAAATTAAGGGCAAGTTTGCCTGGAGGGAGCCCACTCCTCCTTAAAGGTATAGGAACGCACAGGACACTAAGCAAGAGGACAATGGCAGCTGAGGGTATCCAGTGCATGTCCGCACCAATTCACATACTGAACAAGCAAATGGCAACCACCCCAACCTTTAACTAGCCACGTTCCAGCTAACAAAAAGCCTTGGGTGCAAAACCCACATGAAATGACCTGGTGGACTTGATTTGGCATGTTGTGCGTGGCTGGAATATTGTATAGGCATATGATTGCAATTAAAATAGGATAGGTTCCACCATAAGGACAAAGAGACCAGGGGACAGCCAGGAATCTAGCTTTTTTAGAATGGGAAGCCATCTCTGCATTGCAAGTATATTTCCCTCATCTTTTATCCGTTTAATAATGCTGTAAATGTAGAAAAATACCTGTTGATGTGACAGAAATCCAGAAAGCTCCTAACTTCCCGTTTGAGCTGAAAACACAGTGACTCAGTATTAAACACAAAAGCAGACATTCATTATATTCAGCTTACCATTTCCTAGATGTGATGGTTGATTTCATTTTCTTTTTTAGGTTTTCTTTCTTCTATTTTCATCTGGTGATCCAGCCAGTAATTCCTTTGGTTTTCAAAAGAACAAACTCTCTTAAGCAGGGTGCTTACAGTGATCAGCTTTTATTTGTGTTAAACCTTTATCACCCCCCAAAAAAAAACATTTGTTATAACTAATTGTAATGTGTGAGATTAAGTTTGGCTTCATTTTGTTAGTGTCAGAAACCATGATACAGACCAAGACAGAAGTGCAGTTAAAATCACACCTGTTTAATAATAATAATAGTAAAAGGTAGACAGAGCAACATAGTGAAATCATAGCCAGAGTTCGGTAACCAGAACGGATAGTCAGATAAGCCAGGACGTCAGGGAGCCAGAGACCAGCATACTTCAGGACAGGCTAGGAAATCAGGAAAACGGAAAATCAGCGTAGTGGAACAGCAAGCAGGATCAGGAACCAGAAGGGACGTCAGCCAAGGGAGTCTTCAACAGGTACACAGGAGAGAGTCTGTGGATGTTGACCATGGCAAAGGCAGAGATGATCTGAACTGAACAGCTTAAGTAACTAGCAGGACAGACGAACAGAATATCATCAACAGGTAAGTCACTGTGGAAAGATTTAGAGCAGGCAAATAACCGACAGCTGAGCGGCCTGTTCTGAGAAGGAAGGGCTGAGCCCATCCCTGACAGTGCCCCCTCCTCAACAACCCCTCCCCCTCGGGGGACCACAAGGTTTGAGGGGAAAACATCTATGGAAAGCATGGAGGAGGACAGAGGCATGTATGTCCGAGGATGAGACCCAAGAGCGTTCCTCCGGACCGTACCCTTTCCAATGCACCAGGTACAGTATGTGCCCACAAAACCTACGGGAGTCAACAATGGACTGTACTTCATACTCCTCATGGTTCTCAACCTGTACTGGGTGAGGACGCGGCGCCGAGGTGGTGACACGGTTGCAGACTAAAGGTTTTAAAAAGGAGACATGGAATACATTGGAGATACACATATTGAAAGGAAGGTCTAAAGCCTAAGCCACTGGGTTAATCCTGTGGAGAATACGGAAAGGCCCAATAAACTGAGGAGCCAACTTCAGTGAGGGAACTTGGAGTCGGAGGTTGAGAGATGACAGCCAGACCCTGTCCCCAGCCTGGTAGGAAGGCGCAGGCAGGTGTCTGCGGTCAGAAAGGAGTCTGTACCTATCATTAGCATGTCGCAAGGCCTCCTGGACTTGTACTTAAGTGGCACGAAGACCATGGTGATGCTCCTCTAACGCAGGAATGCTTTGTGGAACAAATGAGTCAGGCAGCATGGATGGTTGGAAACCATAGTTCACCATAAACGGGAATGATCAGGAAGCAGAATTCAAGGCACTATTGTAAGCAAACTCCGCCCAAGGTAAGAGGCCTGACCAGTTGTTATGATGGTCAGAAATATAGCAACGTAGAAACTGCTCCAAGAACTGGTCGGCTTGTTCTGCGGCCCCATTAGTCTGCGGGTGATACGCAGAGGAGAAAGAAAGCTGAATACCCAACTGTGCACAAAAGGCTCGCCAGAACCAGGACACAAACTGACTACCCCTGTCCAAGACGATTACCTTGGAAAGCACATGTAAGCGAAAGATCTCCCGAGTAAAAATGGAAGCCAGTTCCTTAGACGTGGGCAACTTTTTAAGTGGAATATAATGAGACATCTTCGAGAACCGATCAACCACCATAAGGATAACTGTGTTGCCCTGAGAGTTGGGTAACTCCACAATGAAATCCATGGGTAGGTGGGTCCAAGGCCTCTCTCCATTGGGTATGGGTTGTAGGAGGCTCACTGGAAGGTGTTGTGGTGTCTTACTCTGAGCACACACGGAACAGGCAGCTATGAAGGCAGCTACATCAGCACGTAGACTAGGCCACCAGAATTGTTGCGAAATGGCGAATAAACTTTCGATAATAATTGGCAAAGCCAAGAAAATGTTGCAGAGGATGTATACCCATGGGTTGGGGCCACTGTAGGACTGCTGAAAGTTTCTCCGGGTCCGTTGAAAAACCGGCAGTGGAAATTACATAACCCAGGAATTTCACCTGTTCACGATGGAACTCACACTTCTCCAATTTACAAAAGAGATAATTCTTTCTCACCTTCTGAAGCACATGACAGACATCTGTGTGGTGGCTCTCTAGGGACTTGGAAAAATTGAAGATATCGTTGAGATAAACCACCACACATAGCCTGCAACAAATCTCGGAGGACATCGTTGAAAAATTCCTGGTAAACTGGCGGAGCGTTGCAAAGGCCAAATGGCATTATGAGGTACTCATAATGGCCTGTTCTGGTATTAAACGCAGTTTTCCATTAATTGCCCTCCTTGATCCTCACAAGATTGTATGCTCCTCTCAAATCAAGCTTTGTGAAAACAAAAGCTCCCTTGTGGCAGTCAAATAACTCCGTAATCAACGGAATTGGATAAGCATTCTTAATCGTGAAACGATTGAGACATCTATAATTAATACAAGGTCTCAGTTCACCACTCTTGTTCTTTACAAAGAAGAAACCAGCACCAGTAGGGGACAAGGAATCCTCGAGAAAGTGTGTCTGCAACATACTCCTTCATGGCTTTATCCTCCGAGACCGACAAAGAGTAAACCCGGCCACGAGGGAGTATGGCACCAGGTTGAAGGTCAATTGCCCAATCATACGACCGTTGTGGAGGCAAACGACCGGCTTGACCTTTGTCAAAGACATCACTAAAATCACGGTACTCCTGCGGCAGGGAGGAGAGTGAAGAGGTGCATAGGACCTTAGCCACATTCTGGAAACATGTCTTGCTGCATTGTGGCGACCAGGAGAGAACCTCAGCATGAAGCCAATCAAAAGAGGGGTTGTGCCTCTGTAACCAAGAATAACCAATAACCATCGGAAACTTACATGAGGAAATAACTTGGAATTGGATTATCTCATGGTGAAGAGCCCCTACGGCCATGGACAATGGAGCAGTCTCATGAGTCACATGGGCAGGCTGTAGAGGTCTCCCGTCAAGAGCCTCAATGGCAAGTGGAGTGGCTGCAGTGGAATCGAGTGCTTAGATACAAAGGCAGCATCAATGAACAGGCCTGCAGCCCCAGAGTCGATTAGAGCCTGTATCTCAATGGACGACTCAGACCAAGAAAGGGTAACCAGAACCAGGGGCTTATCCTTCTGGATAACTGGGGATGAAACAATGCCACCTAAGGTCTGTCAGTTACAGGACCTCAAGGTTCGGACGTTACCTGAATGGGTAGGACAAGACTTCAAAAAGTGACCTGCCTGGCCACAATAAAGGCACAATCTCTCCCTCCTCCTAGGGGCTCTCTCATGCGCAGAGAGACGTGTGAAGCCAACGTGCATGGGATCACCTTCACTGACTGACTCGGTACCAGGAGGAGTGGGAGGTGAGAGAGGCAAGGGTGGGACTGCTAAGTTCGAAGACAAACATTCAGGAGGCTTTCGCAAGCGCTCCTTAAAAGAGAGTCTTTCTCTGAGTCTGGAGTCAATGAGGATGGCAAACGTGATCAACTTCTCCAGCTCAGTGGGTATATCTTGGGCTGCTATCTCATCTTTGATGGTGTCGAAGAGACCATGAGAAAAAGCAGACACGAGGGCCTCATTGTTCCACGCAACCTCTGCTGCCAGAGTATGGAATTCAATGGCGTAATCGGCAACAGTTCTCGTACTCTGTTTGATGGACATGAGGCACTTGGCAGCAGAAGCGGACTGTGCGGAAATGTCGAATACCCTTTAAAGGAAGCCACAAACTCTGGTTAACTCAGGACAATGGGTTTTTGCATCTCCCATAAAAGGTTTGCCCAGGCCAAGGCTCTCCCAGAAAGCAAAGATATCATGAAACCTACTTTGCTTCTGTCCGCGGGAAATGCCTGGGGCAGCATCTCGAAGTATATTTCAACCTGATTGAAAAACCCTCTGCATTGACCTGGATCACCCCCAAATTGCTGGGGAAGCGGAGCAGAAGCAAACATACCTCTTATAGAGGTGATACTTAAGGCGGGTGCCTGCACAAAGACTGGAGCAGCAGCAGGGATGGCCTGCAACACAAGTTGTACAGGAGCAGCCATAGTGGGAGAATCCAGGTGAGTTGTGCGATTCAGGAGCATCTGTAACGCTATGGCAAACTGATCCATATGGTGATCCTGCTCATCCAACCTTGAAAAAAATATTACCAACAAGTGGATTGACGGCATCTTCTGAATTCATGGCCTTCGCCTACTGTCAGAAGCCATGAATCAGACCGGGACAGAAGTGCAGTTAAAATTGCACTTGTTTAATAATAATAATACAATTAGTGAAGGAAAATACTGCGCCACCACACTCAATAAATGAGCTGCTGACACTGCAATTAAACAAATTCTGTAAAGAGAGTGGTAACGATTTACGTGCAGTGCTAAGTAACTAGTGACATGTGTAATACAAACATATGAGTAACAGTGGACAATCAAACATCCATTAATGGAATTGCCTATAAAGCAAGACCAGTATGCAAAATAGTAAGACAACATATATATATAAACATGCTGAGAACCATAATGTCCATTAAACTGCGTCAAAAGACACTTGGATGAGTCCAAAGTGAAAAAAAGTAATTTTTTAAAACAGTGCAAGATAAGTAAATATTCAGACTTCTAGCCAAAGAAGACCAACAGAGGTATGTGCTTGATTCAGCAGCGAAACAAATTCACCATCAAATGGTAATAGGGTACTCTTACCAAATGGTGTGGGCTACCTCCCAGCAGCAGAGAGCCTAAGAAGCAAAACCGGTGGGGTCTTTAGCATCCCAGGAACCAGCATGTGGGTTGTACAGCAGTGCAAATTCAGCAATCAAACTTTCTGGGACCAGCATCAAGAAAGTGTAACGTTACAAGCTCAGCATAGAGAGACTCATCGGCACCACCAATCAACAGGATGGAGTCATACAGGAAAAAAAGATCGCCACATAGCATAAAATTCTTGGCTAAAAATGTATTAAATAAAGTATTGCACTTACATCAATGTAGATAAAAACAAGCCTTTGTGTAATGTGAACACAAGAAGATGAATGCAGGGTTGTGGAGCCAGCGTGGTACGTTCCAATGCATTTAGTCTACCAAGACATCATCTGAGGTATGGGCTGGCCCCCCACAAACTGCATTTATATATAGTGGCATTCATAAGCAATTGTTCAATCATGTGGGTGTGGTTTACATCCCCCACAGGAAATGGTATCCACATGGCATCTAGCGTGCACTCCACGCCTCTCTCTGAAAGGGATAAAATCCTAATGTACAAATAAAATGGCACCCATGATGCGGGCCAAGTCTTGTTCTGGTCAGCCAGCACATGATCAGCCTTATTCAAATAGAGTCAGGGCCAAATGGTGCCCGTAGTGTGAACCAAGCTTCACTTTGGTTCAGCTGACATGTGACCTGCCATGGACATATATCTTGCTGTTTGTGCTGCATAATCTATATCCTCTCTTGCTGGAACCGGGTCATGGTTTGATCTGCAACCTACCTTACAGCTGTCATGCATACAGTATCTGTGCAATATCTGGGTATGGCTAACTCTTCATGAGATCGATTCATTTGTGTAGAACAACATTACACTTTACCCATAGCCAGATCGTCCATCCACCCACATCTCAGATATTGGTATATGATCCGCCCCCACCACACTGGACATTGCATTTTTGCTAAATTGCTATTTAGAATTGATACTCCAACAGGGCAGGACTACTTTCATTTTTCATTGTTCATTATACCTTATCAGTATATTAGAGGTGCGTATGATGTGTATGAGTGGATGTGTAACCACGGCTCCCATATGTTTTTAAATCACCCCCTGTGACAACGTTGTCCAATTTTAATTGGTTTGTGGTAACCGTCAGTCTCCATTGCTGATTTTTCACTCTTTTTTGTATTTCAATTTGGTCTATTATTAGGTAATTAATAAAGCTGGTTTTTGTATCAACATCAGTGTTCTTTGCTGACCCTCTTTAAGAGAATCCTTTCTCTTTTGTTTTTTGCTATTTGGTACATAGGGCAACTGGAACTGCATGCAGACTTATGCCTGCATGATTGTTTGATACTCACCCGTTAAAATGACCATTTATATAATTAATTTATTGGTTGATCCAGGCAACACCCTTTTTTCTTTTGACCTGCTAGCCAAGCCTCACTTTAGTTCTGCTGACATGTGACCTGCCAGGCACATGATCAGCCTTATTCAAATAGAGTCAGGGCAAAATGGCACCTGTAGTTTGAACCAAGCCTCACTTTGGTTGAGCTGATATGTGACCTGCCAACCAAGCCTCACTTTAGTTCTGCTGACATGTGACCTGCCAACCAGGCCTCACTTAGGTTCTGCTGGCAAGTGACTGTAAGGAATAGTCAGACAAGCCAGGATGTCAGGGAGCCAGAGATCAGCGTACTTCAGGACAGGCCAGGAAATCAGGAAACCGGAGAATCAGCGTAGTGGAAGAGCAAGCAGGATCAAGAACCAGAAGGGATGTCAGCCAAGTGAGTCTTCAACAGGTACACAGGAGAGAGTCTCTGGATGTGTTGACAAAGGCGAAGGCAGAGATGATCTGAACTGAACAGCTTAAGTAACGAGCAGGACAGACGAACAGGATATCATCAACAGGTGAGTCACTGTGGAAAGATTTAGAACAGGCAATTAACCGACAGCTGAGTGGCCTGCTCTCAGAAGGAAGGGCTGAGCCCAGCCCTGACAGTGTATGTAAATCTGCTACTGCATTTAACAAACCCATCCCTCCAGGCTGACAGTGCTGCTGTGCCCATTCATCCAGAATAGGAGCACTCTTATGCAGTAGGTGCATACTGGCCAGATCACCAGGTTAAAAAACAGAGGGGAAGATGCCTAATATAATACATTATTGGTTTTGAGTTTGATACTGCTTTTAGCAGTTTTATCAGCCCAGCCTCCCAGACCACTCCTTGTTGCACTTTCCACGTACTGTATACATTGATTTATTTTCAAGAAAAACAATGCTGGTGCCTTGACTTCCAAAATCTTGCCCACACACTGTTTAGGAAAAGGGATTTTAGAAGATGTAGTTCTGGGGTACATGCCTACAATAATTAGAGCTGAGCTAAAAGCAGATGCTCCTACAAAAACTTTATAAGCCTAGTGATGATGTTACAGTGAGTAATAAAAGCGGTTTTGTGCTACAGAAACATAGTAAAATAAAATAATGCTAGAGAGGGGAACAACAGGGCAGTTTAGGGGTAAATTTGGGTAATACTTGGACATAAACTTTAAAAGGCACAATTTCATAAATACAGGAACAGAAAAAGTTAGAACAAGTAAGGAATTTTTTTTGGTGACAGATGCAAAGTTTAATTGTGTGTGGTTTCTTACACCTGTCAATCCAAGATCAGCACAAATTAGTTTGACTACAATAAATAATAAAATAAAATAGAACGCTATCTATAATTGGTGGTTATGCTATGCTGTTTTATAGAGCAAGCTTGAAATGCTTAAGTATTGCGGGTTCACATGCTTCAGCTTCCCATGGAATTTACAGAATTTAATCTGCAATTATTTTTGCTTTCAATGTATATATAACGTATATAAATGTTTACTGACAAGCTGTTGTAATAGACTGGACAGTGGCGTAGCATATATTAATTAGGCATAACAGCGACATTCAACTAGATGCATTGAGTTTTATATAGAACTCTGGATAGTTTTGAAATAGCCAGATTCAATGGTTTTCCTCACATTACAGCTCAAAGCTCTTTCAATAGATTTCCCACCAAATCAGATGCTTGCCTTAATATAGTTTTAATTTGATATTAATCTGAATTAACACAGCATTATTGTGAACATCATAGTAAGTAAGGAAAATTACATGATGCTATCACGGAATAATGACCCGTGAAAAATGTAGCTATAGAATAAAAATTGAGAATGATTAGCGTAAATAAAATACAAATGATATGCTAATGAACCCTATTCAAAGTATCTGTGCAGGAACGTGATTATGCTTCAGCTGTATTTATGCAACAGTAGCACGGGAAAAGTCTTAAAAAAGAAATATAGAGTGAGCCTTATGGTTAAATGTTTTTATTAATATCAAATAAACTTCATTACACATGTACATGAGCACATTTTAAAGCAATTTTCTTTTTTACCTTGCATGTTCTCACAAACGTCCACTGGGAATAGTTTCCTGGCTAGCGCAAATTCCATATTAGGATTGATTGTCGACTGTAAGATTAGCTATTTAATTATTTTGTCAGCAGGCATATGTCCAATAGAGCTGCCTACGGCTTTGAAATTGGGGACTCGTCTATGTTGGTGGTATTAGTAAGTTTAATCTGTAAACTGTGGTTGTTGAGCAAATAAAATTATGCAAAGATAGAGGGTAGACACTACCCTTGTTTTTTCTTCTATTTGCCTATTATTTCGGATAAATACATTTCACTTCATTCATGAACATTTCATGTTTAATATTTACATAGTTAGGTTGAAAAAAAAACCCAAGTCCATCTAGTTCAACCAATAGAAAAACAATAGAATATCAATTAAATAGAAGAAAGAGAAAACCTCCATGTATGAAATCCTAAACTCACAGTTGATCCAGAAGAAGGCCCCTATCTAGAGGAAACACCCCTAAAAAGCATGGTCCAGTTTGATCCAGTGGGAGAAAAGTAAATTGCTTTCTGATCCCCCCAAAGGCAATCAATATTCCCTGGATCAACAATCTCTGGTGTTACCATGAAATTCAACAAGATGTAGTTTTCATTGTTCTGGCTCCCATGTTTTTTAAATTAAACTTAGTGGGGAAAAAAATGAAAAATACAAGATTGATTTTATAAAGTTGTAATAGCAGGTTTGCTGCAAGTCAGAGTTCGCCAGAAAGTGCCAATCTGCTGTGTTGTTCATATCGATGAGTGAACTGGCCTAGGCTCAGCTTGTGGGAGAATTTGCAAACCCAGCCTGAAATCCACAAATGCTAAACATACTGCCCAAACCCCATTGAAGTCTATGGGAACAACATTATTAATTTTTTTTTCATTTTTTTTTTTTTAAGGCCAATTCCAATTTGCAAGCTTTTCGTAAAAAAGTGAATGGATATATTTGCCCTGCCATATGGCAAAATGCTAATTTTATTTTTGAAATACTGTTTAGTGAGAAGTAGGTCTTTAAGAAAAACCAAAACATTATTGCCTCCAAATGTAGACAAAGCAGTGGTGAAATCCAGGCTGACATCATTGACCACATACAGTATGGTCATGACCATATGTGGTCAATGACCTCAGCATACATCCCTGGCTAGTTTGTTAACAATCTGTAAGAGAAACACGGTTGACAAGCACGCATTGGCATGCAGGCGCGGGCATACCAGGGTATCCACAAGGAGAAGCATGTATTGGTGCATGCGCGAGCGCGAGCACACGCGTGCACGCACTGGCGCCCGTCAGCCTATTTAAACCAAGCAATGATATACACACATTGCTAAGTGGTCTATTAGCTTGTTCCTGTTAACCTGTGCTTGAATCTGTTCCAGTTACCTGTGTTTGACCCAGCTTCTCCTGTACCTTCCCTTGGACTTCCACCTGCCTACCTGTGACCTTGGCTTGTGTTTGATGCTGCTACTGTCTCATGCTCCTGTACCTCGCTGCTCGATTGTGTACCAAACCCAGCCTGTATCCTGTCTGCGCTTCAGCCTCATGTTTCTGTACCTGCTCTGCCTGGCTGTTGATGATCCCCTGGCTTGTGTACTGGCAACACCTGCTGATCCAGCGACACGTTGTTCCAGTTTCCAGTACCTGTCCGGTGATCTACGGCCATCGGATGCCTGTCAAGCCTCAGCTGGTGTCACCTGCTAAACTGGCCCTCGTGCCACTCTGTGCCCTTCACTCCCTGTCATCTCTATCAGGGGCATTGGACAGGAGGTGCAAGTTAAGCCCTCTCTACAGCTCGATCTCCACCAGGTACGTGACACAATCAGCAGCCAGCCAGCTGGATGTCATTTGAGGAAGTGCAACGGGAAAGGATCTTTGTGGGACAGATCACTTTGTCCACAGATCATCAGTGCATTACTCATCGGGGGGTCAACTGACAACATGATTGGCATTGAATTTACATTGAGGGACAGTTTCCTTTTTTATTTATTTTTTGTAAAGAACTTTCATGGTTTGTGTATTTTTTTACTTTGTCATTTTTGTGAATGAGTAACAAGGAATACTATGTACCCCTTAGGGGGGAGGGCTGGATATCTGAAGGGCTCCTTAGTTTAAACTCTCCACTGGGCCTGGTATGTGTGGATGAGGACCTTGACCCCATCAATGTTGGGACAATGATATTGAGACAAGGCGGCCCTTCTGCAAGGTAACCTTCCAATCTTTAGACTTATTGAGGCATGCAGGCTGGTTAGCCAGAAAAGAGGGGGCAGCAAGTGTGCACCTCCTCCCTTCCTGAAACATACCAAGCTACATGCTCTGCAGAAGAAAAAAAAACACTTTCGCTGTCCCTCCCTTTCCAGGTAAGCCATGCTAAATTACCTGATAAGGGTTTGGTAAGGGTTTTTAAGATAAGGGAGCCTCCAGATAATCAGTACCCCCCCCCCCCCCCACATACATAAGCAAGGGGTACATAATACTCCTTACTTGTATTTACACATGCTAAAATAAATGAATAAACATTGTCCCCCAATGTAAATCCAACACCAATCACCTCTTTCATCACAATCCAGTCACTAAATGGCAGCTCCCTGGTCAACTGCTGAATAATAACACAGTGGCTGGTGACGCTGGCTGATGTTGTTGATCAAATATAGTTTGGTCAACGGGTGGTCAGAGGCTGTTAATTAGTAGCGTTTCTAATAAATGAGTGGCTTTGTGTGCTCACATGGATTGGCCAAATCTGGCCATTTAGTTCTTCTGTTTAGCGAATTGCAAAAAGCTTAAGTTTGGGTTAAACTCATAGTTGATCCCAACCTGAAGCTTATCGCTATTTGTTGAACCTAAATTGTGAGAATTGAAAAAAAAAACCCACATAGGATAATGTGTATAATTGTGTTAGTACTAATATTTGTGTTTATTACCTTTTGCCACATTTCATCTTTCCAGGACAGGTTTGAATTTATTTGATGGTATTTGGACACAAAAGGCAATTCTTAAGGCTAACCTGACATGTCCTAAAACTGTCAAATGCCAAGAGAGCAGTAGATGGTTTGATAAACAGTAATTGGATGAAAAGAGGAAGGGTTAACAGTTGAAGAAGATAGGACTTAATCTCAAATTGGGTAAAATATGAGGTGCCATGCACAGGCTTGGCCTAGAATCTCCATGGGTGGTCCACAGGGACTAATACAATCACTTGCAGGAGCCACAAGATATCTGCACATGCTACAAGTGCTGTTGCTACCTTAGAAATGTTCAAGCAAAGGAAAACTGGCTTAAATACTTACTGAAACATAAAGTATTAACAAAAAGTAGGAGATATATGAAAGATGAGTAATACTGTGTGAGAGCAACAACTGGAGGCCACAACTCATAGATATGCAAAAACCAGACTAATATTTTTTCTGTTCAGCAAAATATTATATGGGATGTGTTTTTGTTGTTTTTGTTGTACTAGAAGAAGAAATTGGGATAGAAGCCAGGACTGGGGCTGTGCCTGAGTTACATCTTACATTAGGAACCAGTGGTCTTTACTGTCACTGCAAAAAAGGATAGGATGTACCCTCGTAAAGCACAAGCAGCATACACACTGATATAATTTTGTTCATGGTGCCATTAGGTCATGATATTTTTCTGCATAGGGTAGTTGTTGTCATCAGCTAGAACTCTGCATGTGTGTTAAAAATGGCCACCATTTGATTCTCCTGATCTCTAGTCATACCAGATGCATATTACAACAACCATAGTTTGAAATGTCAACATACCATAGAAAAACATTCAGAACTAAGCTTGTACCCATCATTTTACCAGTGAAGCATGACTATCTATCTACACTATATTACCAAAAGTATTGGGATGCCTGCCTTTACACGCACATGAACTTTAATGGCATCCCAGTCGTAGTCCATAGGGTTCAATATTGAGTTGGCCCATCCTTTGCATCTCTAACAGCTTCAACTCTTCTGGGAAGGCTGTCCACAAGGTTTAGAAGTTTGTCTATGGGTCTGTTTGACCATTCTTCCAAAAGCGCATTTGTGAGGTCAGGCACTAATGTTGGAAGAGAAGGCCTGGCTCATAGTCTCCGTTCTAATTCATCCCACAGGTGTTCTATCGGGTTGAGGTCAGGACTCTGTACAGGCCAGTCAAGTTCCTCCACCCCAAACTCACTCATCCATTTATGGACTTTTCTTTGTGCACTGGTGCGCAGTCATGTTGGAACAGGAAGGGGTCATCCCCAAACTGTTGCCACAAAGTTGGGAGCATGAAATTGTCCAAAATGTCTTGGTATGCTAACACCTTAAGTGTTCCCTTCACTGGAACTAAGGGGCCAAGCCCAACCCCTGAAAACAACCCCACACCATATTCACCGCTCCACCAAATAATCTGGACCAGTGCACAGTAAGTAAGTAAGGTCCATAAAGACATGGGTAAGGGAGTTTGGGGTGGAGAAACTTGACTGGCCTACACAGAGTCCTGACCTCAATCCGACAGAACACCTTTGGGATGAATTAGAGTGGAGACTGTGAGTCAGGCCGTCGTCCACATCAGGTGCCTGACCTCACAAATGCGCTTCTAGAAGAATGGTCAAACATTCCCATAGACACACTCCTAAACCTTGTGGATAACCTTCCCAGAAGAGTTGAAGCTGTTATAGCTGCAAACTCAATATTGAACCCTACGGACTAAGACTGGGATGCCATTAATGTTCATGTGCGTGTAGAGGCAGGCGTCCCAATACTTTTGGTAATATAGTCTGTCTATCTATCTATCTATCTATCTATCTATCTATCTATCTATCTATCTATCTATCTATCTATCTATCTATCTATCTATCTATCTATCTATCTATCTATCTATCTATCTATCTATCTATCTATCATGGGTAGAAATATACTAATTTGGTGCATAAAAACTTTGCAAATGAAGATGCAGTACCCCGAATCCGTGTGCCCCACGCGATCGTCCAGTCTAGGGATAGCGTGGGGCACACGGATTCGGGGTACGGCGTCGCAGAGTCCGGCTTGTGCCTTAACACATCTGCCCACTTTGCTTACATATCTGCTAAGGAGGTCTTCCCTAAGGTTCGTTGCAATCTGTGTTTGCCTACTTGGTGATTGGTCCTTAGCTATATTGAGTCTGCTCACAAAGGTTTGCCATCTGGTAAGCAGTTTGCACTAAAAGTTTGCTGCACTTTGTGGGATCCTTTTCACACTTTATTGGGTTGATCGATACATGCTGACTGTCCACTTACATCTGGTAAGCAGATCTTGGGTGTCGTTCACGTCTTTACCTATTCACCTTATAATTTGCATGATTGCATGACACTCACTATATTATCCTGGTTATTGGCACAGGATGTTATATGATCACATATGATTTTAAGTTTAGTCGAGTGTTGCACGTATTATTTGGGTTTGGAGTGTTTTATGTCAACAGTATTACGCTATATTTTTGTCATATATTTTCAGATCATATTCTGTGGATTCACGGGACGAGGGCGTTCATCCTGCCTCACCTGGATTGCTCATCAAAAGGCCCAGGTTCTATGGTTCATTGATTCATTGACCAGGGGAGATCCCTCCCAAAGAGAGTTGAAAATTTGAGCCATAAATAGGGCCAAATAAGGACCAAATGTCCTATAATAACCCTCCAAGAAACCATCAGGTTCTGGGGCAGAGTTTGTCTTGGAAGACTTGATTGTCTCCAGAATCTCCTCTGAGGAGATGGGTGCATCAAGAAGTTCCCCCTGCTTGCGTGATATTTTGGGTAGGTGTATACCATGAAGGAAGGATTCTAGTTTACTAGGATTGGTGAAGGGGGGATCAGTATAAATCTTGGAATAAAAATCATGGAAGGTTACCTTGATCTTAATAGGGTTTTGGGTCAGATCGCCGGATAAGGTGCAGATTTTGGGAAAGGATAATGTGCGGATTTTAGGGCTAAGTTTAGTTGCTAATTTAGAGCTAATCCTATCCATCTTAAATGCTTTTCAGCCATAGTAGTTAATGCTAGGTTATACTCGAGCAGGGTCAGATTCTCAGGATTCTCTGCTCAGTTCCGTGTTCACGTTTCAACTGAGCAGAGATATGGATAAATTTCCCTCTCATCACTGCCTTATGTTCCTGGAGAGACCATGTCATTCCATGCAGGCTAATTCTGACATATCTCTCCTACATGTAAAATTCATCATTTTTTTGCTAAAAGATTACATAGAACCCCCAAACATTATAAAAATTTTTTTTAGCAAAGACCCTAGAGAATACAATGGCGGTTGTTGCAACTTTTTATCTCGCACGGTATTTGCGCAGCAATTTTTTGATCACGTTTTTTTTGGAAAAAAACCTGTTTCATGCTTTAAAAAAAAACACATTAAAGTTAGCCCAATTTTTTGGATAATGTGAAAGATGAAATTACACCGAGTAAATAGATACCTAACATGTCACGCTTCAAAGTTGCACACGCTCGTGGAATGGCGCCAAACATCGGTACTTAAAAATCCCCATAGGTGACGCTTTAAAAATTTTTACTGATTACATGTTTTGAGTTACAGAGGAGAAGTCTAGGGCTGGAATTATTGCTCTTGCTCTAAAGTTTGCGGCGATACCTCACATGTATGATTTGAACACTGTTTTCCTATGTGGGCAGGACTTACGTATGCATTCGCTTCTGCGTGCGAGCACACGGGGGCAGGTGCGCTTTAAAAATTTTTTTTTTATTATTGTTAATTTTAGTTTTCTTTTTTCAGTTTTAAACACTTTTTAAAAAAAAAAAATTGATAAAACATCCTTGTAATAGGAATATGGCATGATCGGTCCTCTTTACAGTGAGATATGGGGTCAATAAGACCCTACATCTCACCTCTAGGCTGGGAAGCCTGAATTTAAAAAAAAATAAAAGTAAACGATCTCGGCTTCCCAGCCGAGGCGGCACCATTTGTTTGAATGCAGAGGCCTCCGAATGATCATAGAGACTCCGGTGACCAGCTGGTCTGCTGGAAATCTCTATAATCATCATCCGGGGCTGGCAGATCCTGTTTCTTACTTACCGATAGAAGCGGTGAGTTGGTAGAAGTAGCGGAGGGCGGCAGGGGGGGCTTCCCCTCTTGCCGCCCTTAAGAACGATCAAGCAGCGGAACAGCTGCTATGATCATTCTTATGGTGCAGGGAATCGCCGGCTGAAAAAGATGATATCTGAATGATGTCTGTAGCTACAGGCATCATTCAGATATACCCGCACAAAGTCAAGGACGTCATATGACGTACCTTGGGCAGGAACATGACTGCTCAGAAGGGCCTCATTGAGGTGCCAATAAACGGGCCACTAACTCCCATGGGGCATCTGAGGGATAAAGTCACAATTGAGTGGTCCCAAAGGGCAGTGTCTCGGATTTTGGATGAGAGAACCAATGGAATTGCGGAAGATTGTAAAAAGATGTAGTCTATCCTGGCATGAGTGTTACACAAGAGAGGTCAAAAGTAATATTTGAATGCCCTCCCATAATTACCGTTCCAGTGAAAAACGGTTTTGAAGTGTGTATCATTCTGTCAAAAATGTTTCCCTGGCCCCAATTAGGAGTGTAGTATGATACATATAGTGAACTTGGTGTTGAGTTATTCACTTTACGATCAACACAGAGGACAAGGGGGCACTCTTTATGCCTAGAGGAAAAGAGATTTCATCTCCAAATACGGAAAGGTTTCTTCAAAGTAAGAGCTGTTAAAATGTGTAATAGACTCCCTCCAGAGGTGGTTCTGGCCAGTTCAGTAGATTGCTTTAGGAAAAGCCTGGGTTCTTTCCTAAATAGACACAATATAACTGGGTACTAATGTTAGATTCAACTTTTAAACAAGTTGCTTAAGTTTATATTGCTTTGCCAAATTATTGCTTCTATAAGAAAGATGACACGGAGTTAGGTATGTCTGTATCACAGTTCTCAGCATAAAGGACTGCTGCCTTTACTCTTTCAAAGGCCTTTTATAGGCAATTATACAAACAATAGCATTAGCACAACCCCCACAAAGGGCAAGGGTAAACAACAACAGGAGTCACCTGGGCTACGAACGCAAGCTTCAACACCATGGCAATACAGTTACAAGAAAACAAAAGCAGCTTCAATCGAGTTCAACAGCCAAAAAGTTACATTCATAACAGATTTACACATAGGCATTATATTAAGTGAGAACTCTAAATTAAATCCCTGACCTTATCAATTTCCCCCTTTGACATCATCCTCTCCTTCCCCCTGGGTCCTCATGAATAAGTTCTAGTCAGTTTTTCCCCAGAGTCCTTTCCCTGACCGCGAGTTGTCAGAGGGGTAGAACCCATCCCCCTAGGTATTACCAACATCTTAAAATTCAAGAAGAGGAGTTTTATAGGAGTAGGGTGATGTCAATACACATTTATCGGTATGCCCTGTCTATTCTCCTAATTTTCCTATTTATTTTCCTGTATACACATATATTCGTGATTGTAAGTGATATTAATATTAGAATAATAATTACCATTGGACTTAACAACCAGTGAAAGGTATTGGTTGCTGTAGAAGACATTCCACTAAATATATCCCACCAATGTGGTGCAGTATCCTGTTGTATCTGTGAGGAAAGATGTACTAGTCTACCTTTGTCAATAATTGCGGATACAAGGTTATTCTGTAGGGTATGTTCTAGTGTTTCTATGTGTTGTCTTAACAACTCTGATTGTTCCAAAACCTGTTTTAGTGGGTCTAAAGAAATTATAAAGGGTGTAGTGTCAGTGAGATTATGTACCTCATAGACTGAAGAGAATATCTTATCGGCGTCTGGTTCAAAAAGATAGGTGTCGTTACCCCATTGTAATATTTTAATCTTTTTTATACATCCCGCAAACGGCGCCGATTTATTTAATGCTGACATGGTGCGGTTATCATTAGTAATGATACAAATATGCTGGGGTCCTATTTCTATGAATCTATTGTTCACATTTATCGGTGTTCTTTGCATTTTGCATATGCTAGTTTGGTATTTTAACAAGCAAGGTTCATATACTGGGGAACTTCTGCCACATACCATTCCCTTATTGGTTCCTTCACATAGAGTTAAATCATGGGTTCTGTTTCCTTTATCTACATATTTCCCATATATTTCTGGATACCAAAACTCGTCTTTAATTACTAGTGGCATGACCACTATTTTACACATTTCCATTACATTTGCTACCCGGTATGCTTCGAACCTTCCTACTCACCATTTCTCCTCACATTCTATCTTATCCCCTTTTACTTGGAACCATACACCATCGTCAGTTAAACCCTTAAAATATTTCATCCAGGTATGATAATTTCCCAACTGTAGTTCAGTCCTGGCCCTATTTATTTGTATATGATAGGATAAGAGGTTAAAAGAGCACTGTGTGAAATTTACAAACTGTTGATTTTGATTCCACAGCTGGAGCTCTGCTCCTATCGTGTGATTTATTAACCCTCCCAAAAATTGTAATAGGGGTATTTCTTGCAATTGGGTTTCAAAAGTGGTGGGTAACCATTTTCTTGTGATAGTCAAGCTGTCAGCTATGTGTCCCCCTGCATGCTTCCATCTGTTGTTCATTTCTTCTATTTCGACCGAGTTTAAAATTCCCATCCCTGTACCTGTCAGTCCCAATATTGTGTCGTACCATTCTCGTTTATACCTACACTCCGGTATCGGGGGAAAGGTGATATTGAATTTTATTTTTGTTTTCTGTTGTGATGTTGATACCTTTATGCAAGTGTTTGGTACGGGTGTTAATATGGAAGATTCAATTGTTGGCGTTACTTCTTCCTCCATTTGTATGTGAAACCCATAGGTCTGTGCCATCCAGTACCACTCATCAACTCTCTCTTCCCTCCACCAAGATGCACAGAGGAAAGTACTGGATTGATTAACGGTAATATCTGTCAGATTAAACATCCCTTCGGTTATATTCCCTCCTTCTGCCATGACTGTTAATATTTGGTACATTTGTCCCACTACCCGTTCCCGGGCTTGTTTCCATGTCTGTGAAAGGGATATTTTATGACACCTATGGTTCTTACTATTGTTAAAGGGGAAACCCATATTATCGTTCCACTGGAAAGTTACAGTTACTTCTGAGAGGGGGTCTGCCTGTATCCACGCTATACCTACATCTACATGAAACGGTCGCCTATGTCCTTCAACAGTATAATTACCCACAGTGTAATCCTTATTTATCTCATATCCTGATACATTTGCCACTTTAGGGTCATCTATGCTCCATTCGAAAGTCATTGTTTCCTCTACTTCCCCCTATCTGATTCTATGGTTTCAGGAAGACCAAACCTAGGTATTAACTCAGTGATCAGTTTCTTAGCTGTGGCTTTAGCTGTAGCTTATTTTACTGGATAACTTTCGGGCCAACCTGAGAATAAATCGATACACACGAGGACAAATTCAAAGGGGCCGCTCTTAGGCATTTGTATGTAATCAATTTGCAGTCTCTGGAAGGGGTATTGGGCCCGAACCTGGTGTTTTCGTGGGGTTTTTACTCTCTGTCCTGGGTTATTCAGGAGACAGATTTGGCAGGCTGCAAAGTAGTTTCTTGCAGTGCTACTGAATCAAGGGGCGAGCCATCCTTGGTTCACAATCCTATACATGGAATTGGAACTGACGTATGTGGGTAGGTGAACTGCCGCTGCCATTGCTGGGTACAGAGAGGCAGGTAGGCATATTTTGCCCCCTTCCCTCCATACATTGTCAAGGTCTGGTGCTGCTCCCATTCTGACCCACTTATCTTTCTCGCTCTCCCCTGCTTGCTCCTGTAATTTACTCAGCTGCTGCCATGTTGGTTCTGGGATACTCACCTCTACCGCTGCTAAGGTCTCAGGGCTTCCTTCCCCTAGAGCTGCCTGTTTTGCAGTCAAATCTGCAAATGCATTTCCTTTTGCCTCAATTGTTTTTGCGCTCGTGTGTGCCGCTATCTTCATGATGGCCACTCGTTTAACCTTTTAAAGATTGTTCAGGACTCTCTTAATCCCTTCTCCATGTTTTACAGGTGTACCTGCTGCTGTCAGATAACCTCTAGCCCTCCATATGTGGCCATAATCGTGCGCTACACCATAAGTGTAGGAAGAGTCAGTGTAAATACTCCCTTCTCGTCCTTTTAAGTATTCTAGGGCTTGTTCTAAAGCTTTTAATTCTGCTTCCTGTGCTGACATGTGGGCTGGTAAGGCCTGTGCTTCAATTACCTGCGTATCAGTCACTACAGCATACCCTGTGTGATATTTACCCTTGTCATCAGCAAACCTGCTGCCATCTATGTACAAAGTGTGCTCAGCATTTAAAATCAGTGTATCTGTAACATGTGGGAATCCCATTGTCTCCTGTTCCATGAGCTGAAAACAATCGTGCTCATTTACTTCCTTAAACAAAAGAGTGTCAGTTTCCTCATTTCCTTTCTCACTAGTACTATTAGCACTATCATTCCCCCTTGCCAAATCTGGTGACTGAAGAGGCAAAAAGGTGGCCAAATTTAAGGTTGTACAGCGCTGAAAAGTAACATTTGGAGGTAAGAGTAAAGTACACTGTAAATCCCCCCTGTAAATCCCCCTTGCCAAATCTGGTGACTGAAGAGGCAAAAAGGTGGCCAAATTTAAGGTTGTACAGCGCTGAAAAGTAACATTTGGAGGTAAGAGTAAAGTACACTGTAATCTTAATTGCCTAGCCATTGAAATGTGTTTGGGCTGTACCTGAGACAAGATTGCATGTATGTCATGTGTGGTATGCACTACGACTGGATTGTCTAGAACAATCTCTGATGACTTATCTATGATAATTGACACTGCAGCTACCGCCCGTACACAAGACGGTGAACCTCTAGATACTGGATCTAATGCTGCTGAAAAATAAGCGACTGGTCTTTGTTTTACATGTGCCTGTGTCAGAACACCTGTGGCATGTCCAGTGATCTCAGCAATGTACAGATTAAATATCTTGGTGTAATCTGGTATACCAATAGCCGGGGCAGAAATTAATAGCTTTTTCAAAGTGACAAACGACTCATGTGCTACTTCTGTAAGCACATACGGTACAATTTTCAAACAATCGTATAATGGCTGCATCAAAGCGCTAGCATGTGGTATCCACTGTCTACAATATGACACGATACCTAAAAACATACGCAATTGTTTGAAATTCCGTGGGGGTAACATTCCCTTTATCACTTGAACCCTCTCCTCAGTGAGATGTCTCGTACCCTGTGATATACAATGTCCCAAAAAGATAACTTTTTCCTGACACACTTGTAACTTTTTCTTATTAACCTTGCAACCTTTTTCTGCCAAAAATCGCAACAAGTTAAGGGTGGTGGGTGGTGGCCAAACAAGTTTTCCTTGTCAGGGCAGCATAACAATAAATCATCCAATACACAGGAATCTGGTGGTACCCATTCTCCCAACACCGTTTGCAATGCTTGCGAATACAAGGTAGGTAAATACGCCATACCCTGAGGTAGGCGTGTCCAGGTTAGTTGCTGATTTTTGAGGGAAAATGCAAACCAAAGTTGGCATTCTTCAGCAAGCGGGACGGAAAAGAAAGCATTCGCTAAATCTATAACCGTAAAGTACATACTGGTTGATGGTATTTGTGACAGTAATGTATGTGGATTGGGTACTAAAGGTGTCATCGGGGCTAGTATTTTGTTGACCGCTCTAAGGTCTTGGACCATTCTATACTTAACCAGACTACCGACTACTAATTTCTTTTTAACCGGGTACAAGGGAGTGTTTGCCGGTGATTTTACCTCTTTTAGAACTCCATTTTTTAAGAAGGATTGGACCTGCATTTCTATGGCCGCCTCTTGAGGTGCACTAAGTGGATACTGCTTTTGTTGGGGAAGCACTGCTCCTGGAATCAGCTGTAGGGTAACCGGAGGTATGGGCAAAAGTCCAACATCAGCTGGATGTTTCTCCCATAGTTCTCCTGGAAGGGAGGACAAAATCTGATCTAAGTCTGAAGGAGGTGGGCCGGACAATTCCGATTCCTCCTCTAGGTATTGTATCAGGTTACACATCTCCATGTGTTCTTGATTATCCCCTATAGCTAAGGTGACAGTGCCATCTGGGTGATAGGTAATGTTAGCTCCTATTTTCTGCAAAATGTCAGCTCCTAACAAATTAGTGGGGGCTCCTCTGGATACCAGAAAGCGTGAAAGGAACATGTGGTTTCCTACTTTAACTTTCAGAGGTTTTGTAAGCGGGGCGTCGGCTAAAATGCCATCATATCCAGTTATTAGTAAAGTGTCAGGTGATTTTTGGCCAGGGAGTAGTTCAGAGTCAGAAAGTAACGAGCGTGAAGCTCCTGTATCGACTAAACAAGAGATTTTCTTATTACCAACCGTTATATTTGTCTTAAGCATTGTTGTTTTGGATTTTTCTAAAACCGGGGTGAGTCATGCTCGTGGACCATCTCCCTGCTGCCTGATATGACTATTTTTGTTGTCCCTGGGCTGGTTCCTTCTCTGATTAACTGGAGAATCAACACCTTCCTCTCCTTCATCCCTTATTCCTTTCCCACAGTTGCGTCTGATGTGACCAATCTTGTTACAGTAGTGACAGGTAAGGGGTTTGCGAAAGGAACCTCTACCTTGCTCTTGGGGACCCCCGAGTGCGTTGATAGCATGAGATTTCCTCCCTTTGGTTTCTGCTAAGTCCGCCTCTATGCCTTGCGCTTTTTGTAACAACGTCCCTCTATCTCTAGTTGCCCTCCACTGTGGTGTGCAGGCTTTCAGTCTCTCACTTATCTGTGGAATTAATCCCTCCATAAATTGTCTATTGAAGGCTCGGATTGTGACTGGCAGGGCCAAGTCCAATCCCTCATCTGCCATCATACTTTCCATAGATAAGTAAAATTCTGATACAGTCTGTCCTGGCATTTGCTTCATGGGTGATATGGACCCCCTCTCCTGTTGTTTTGCCTGACAAAAAGCTTCTAATCTAGCAATAAAAGGGGCCCTTGAGTCTATATGTCTGACATGTCCTGCCTCCAGGTTGCCCTCCCCATCAACTTGTCCTGCAGGTCTGTGTGGACCTATTTCTGTCATAAACTGGTTAAACAGGGTCAGAGTCATTTTGTGTCTGCATAGATCCTCCCCATCCTGCCAGGTCGCTTCATGTGTATTCATTAACTGTGTCACAAATCTACAAAAAGCAGCTGGCTTTGCTACCGGGTCTGGGGCGCTCTGTATTAATGCCATAAGGGTGTCTGCCGACCATGGTGCCCAAGTCCTTATTTGCATTTTACGAGTGACAGTAGGCGGGGCATTTGGATGGGCTGCTTGTCCAAATTCTGGATTGTTTACCTGAACAATGCGTGTATCAGTGCGTACGGGAGCTACAGTTTCTGGATGAGGTTTTTGTGCCCCACAATGCACACATTCTACTGCCCATTCTGGGTTTTGTGCTCCACAATCCTGACAAACCCATCCTCTCCCCTCAAGTACCAGATATATCTTGTGTGGTTTGCGTTCTACGTCAGTGTATGGGGGTGGGATGGCTGAGCTGGGAGCCTCGACATTTTTTGTTCTTCTATCTTTCATATCCCAACCATCACAATCTGGATTATACTTCCACCCCTCTTCTTTCGCTCTATTTGAGACCTTAATTAAGCATTGAACCTGACGCATCCATTGCTTCTCTAACACCTCTCCTTGTCTGTCCCTTTTTATTTCACTCCATACATCCGGGTCTAAGCCCGCTGCTCCTTTCACCTTAAATTTACGAAGGACATCCTTTAAGTCCTGTGCTTCGGTTTTCCCATAAATGTTCTTAATTATCTGTGGCACCGTATAGTGCGCCACAATTCCCTGACGGGGTTTTGTGTTCCTCTGGCCCATTCTAACAGTCCTGCCTAGGTAGCGTGTGGGACACTTAGTGTACAATATAATGCGGCTACAACATATACAAGAATGAATAATTACTTTATATGCTAGCCCAATAACAAACCTGCTAAGTTACACTAGTTCCTCGTTGCCTTCCTCCTAGGGTGCTAGAATACTAGAAACCTCTTCCGGAATGAGATTTCTGAAATCGAATTACTTTATATGCTAGCCCAATAACAAATAATTACTTTATATGCTAGCCCAATAACAAACCAGAATGCGGCTACAACATATACAAAAATGCGGCTACAACATATACAAGCATTCCTTTAAGTGGCCAGGTATCCGACTAGATCTCTGGACTTTTGGAGATCTTATTCCCTCCCCGTATCTGGGAATCCCTCTCATACACTCTTATCCCTGCTTTATGGAGCAGACAGGGCTTATGCTCTCAACCCGTCTATGGTTTATGAGTTAGATGTGAGGTTAAGCATAAGCGTCAGACCCCCAAGCTCACAAGCCCTCAAGTTCCCAAACCTGTGAGGTAAGGCGCATTCCGTTGCTTAGTTCGGCAATCCCCTTCTAACTCATACCATCCTTGACAAGGCTCATTCACTTTCTCAACAAGACAGACAAGACAGACACAGACAACAAAACAAACAAATAATTCCAGCAATATAAACTAAAATATGCAGTAATTCTAGACTCACCACTACAGAGGCTGGTGTTTTAAAACCAGGAGAACCGTAACTGACAGAACAGATAGGCACAAATCAGGGGAGCACAGAATATAAGAAAAATAAAGCTTTTTCTTACCTGGCCAGGTTTTTTGATCTGTGGTTCCCGGAATGCCTGTCCTTTCGTTCCGTCAGCGTAGCTCAGCCACCTCTTGTAGCAACTTGGTGGGTCCCTGTTCAGGCGCCAAAATGTTAGATTCAACTTTTAAACAAGTTGCTTATATTGCTTTATATTGCTTTGCCAAATTATTGCTTCTATAAGAAAGATGACACGGAGTCAGGTATGTCTGTATCACAGTTCTCAGCATAAAGGACTGCTGCCTTTACTCTTTCAAAGGCCTTTTATAGGCAATTATACAAACAATAGCATTAGCACAACCCCCACAAAGGGCAAGGGTAAACAACAACAGGAGTCACCTGGGCTACGAACGCAAGCTTCAACACCATGGCAATACAGTTACAAGAAAACAAAAGCAGCTTCAATCGAGTTCAACAGCCAAAAAGTTACATTCATAACAGATTTACACATAGGCATTATATTAAGTGAGAACTCTAAATTAAATCCCTGACCTTATCACTAACATTTATAGGTAAAGTTTATCCTGGGAAAATCCAATTTCCTCTTGGGGGTCAGGAAGGAATTTTTTCCCCTGCTGTAGCAAATTGGATCATAATTTATTGGAGTTTTTCGCCTTCCTCTGGATCAACTCTAGGTATAGGATTGGGTATATGGGATTGTTTGATATTATTTTTTATTTATTTTTATAGTTGACCTAGATGGACTTGCGTCTTTTTTCAACCTGACTAACTATGTTACTATGATACAAATGTGTAGAAAATGTGTAGAAACCTCCACCTATCGTGCCAAGTACCAAAATGAAGCGGCCTTCAGGGTCTCTAAAAACCTTAGTGGGAGAAAAATGAATGTATTTGGCAAAGCAAAACGCCGCTCCTTTCATTTTATTTTCTGCGTTTACCAGATAGAATTGTGGGAAACTCCTATGGATGAATGAGGGAGTGTATGAGGCTGGGAAGTGAGTCTCTTGCAAGAGTACCAACTCAGCTTTTAAGGTGTGGTATAGTTGGAGTAATTTTCTACGTTTTACAGGTGAGTTAAGCCCTTGTACATTATGTGAGACAATCTGTAATTTTAGATTATGGGATCTGCACCAGTCATGGATTAGAGGGAAGGCAAACTCTAAAGATGACAAAAATCTCACCACAAGAGTATTTGTTCTCCGGCAGTGCAATATCTCTACCAAGGTTCTGATGTCCCGTTAAAGCGAGTGGAAGATGGTGGAGCTCCAGGAAGTCCTTGTGAATACAGAAAAGTGGGTGGCCAAAGGGAGGACAAGATAAAGAGGGAAAAAGGAATAAGAAGTGTAGACATTAGTGAACAAAATATATAAATAAAACCCCAGATCCCAAAAGGGCTGGGAAGGGACCCGCCACTTCCTGCCCGTTACCCGTAGCACAAGAAAATCTCCCCTGGTTAGGGAGAAATAATCTGACCCAGAGAGGAAAATGATGAGTCTCTCGGCATCAGAGGGGGGTGCATTGCATACCCTCCGGTCACCCCACCTTTTAAAAATTAAATATAACTGTTTAAAGGCAGAGACACAATTACTAAGACAAAAATTGGACCCCTGCAGGCACGCCCACGTCCCTCCCTGTCAAAAACGAGCCACCCCACATAATAAAAGAACATGGGGTCACCAGTCGCCGACCAAGTAGGACACAAGGATAACCATGAGGAAGCAAGATTTACATTTGTGTGAGAGATACATAAACAACTGGTTGTAGGGGGACAAACCCGTTTCTTACAGTCCCTTTTGAAACTCTAGTGGTTAACGCTAAACACCACTATGATAAACTGAAAGGAGTAGAGATTGTTTTGCTATATACTAAAAAGTCAGATTAACGATAAAACAGTGAACATTCAACCATAACGAAAGGTGGATCCTCGAAAGTTCCTGCTTCCAGAAAGGGATCCCTTAGGATTTCTGGAACCTTCTTCATGTCATTCAGGGTTAGTGATAAGGGTATGCTACCCTAAAGGGTAGTTCCAAATTGAACTGAGCGAATAAACAGGGCTTGTTGTTCAAATGTCGGCATCATGGGGTGAGAGCCTCTTGACCTCTTTGGTTGCTGCTGCTGCCAATCTGGAATTAGAGGACTCAGTGGAGAAGGATGTTTGGAAACTCCTCTGTTGGACTGTAGTTGTGGGAACTCCTGGGAGATCAAATCCAATTGCAGGAGCAAACATTCGCCTTCCGGAAAAGATGAGAAGGAGTGGGCTTTGTTACGATATGAAAAATTCAGACGCAGTGGGAAGGACCATCTGTAACTGATATCCTTTTGGGCCAGAACCTGCAGTAGAGGTTTGAGGGATCAACGTTTTTGGACTGTGAATGGGAAAAGATCTGCAAAGATCTGGACAGGGTGACCCATGATCCCAAGACCATCGGAATTGCGAGTCAATTTCATCACCTCTTTCATGGCGTAGAAATGGGCCTTTACTTTAATATCTCGAGGCAGACCATTCATGCAAAAGGGTTGTAAGGCTCTGCGCGCCCTATCAAGCTCCAATCGATGGTCGGGGATGTCAGGGATCAGGGCCTTAATAAATGTGCGGACTGCTGGCTGGACCTCTTTTACCAATTCTGACCACTGATCCTGAAATTTTAAGGCCTGAATCAATTTTCAAGGTCATAAATTTTTGATAGAGCTGTTTCTAATTGGTCCTGAAGATCCGGAATTCTAGCAGAGTTCTGGTTTATTCTGGGGAACACCTGGTCTGCTCTTTTTTCTATGACCCATGTCCCAGGGGTGGCTAAAAGATTCCCCATAGGAGTGAGATTTAAGCCTCCCACTGATCTCCCAATCAGAGATTCTGTGGATGCAGGGGAAGGATCGGGTTGCTGAGGCGTACTCACTGTGCCCTTTTCTTTTGAGCTGGCTGGGGGGCTCCCGTTATCCTGGTCAGCTATCGATTCCTCTGGCTCTGAAGCTATGCCCCATGTGTCCACGGCCACCATCTTGGAAAGGCCGTGCTGTTGTGCTGCTGAGTTCAGCTGTGCGGAGAGATCCCTCCTTGCTCTACCCACTGACACTGGCTGTTTGCTCGCTCGATTAGCGATATCGTGGGGCTGTTGTGCGGGCTCTGATTGCTGTGGTGGGGAGTAGAGAACCGGACCACTGTGGAGCTCCTAGGCTATGAGGCCATCTTGGTCGCCTCCGCGCATGCGCCGCCTCAGTGACTTTTTACACTTAGCTTAATAGTTGGTGACATGCTCTGTCCCATTGGTGGTCAAATTACTAGATATAGAATGCTTCATTGGCAGCCACCTGACTTTACCAAAGGGCTGTCCACTATAATAATTATATTTCTATATATACAATATATATATATATATATATATATATATATATATATATATATATATATATATATATATATATATATATATATATACTGTATAACTGCAACTATGAGCATTTCACAAACAATTATTAGAGGCTGTGGACATGCTACAAGAATGTTTGGAGACTGCTGCAGGAGCTGGTCAAAGACTGGGGACACACTACATTAGACTGCTAGAGATCATGGCTATTATTACAATACTCTATGTTTTTAATGCAGCCTCAATAAAAAATGCCATCTACATTTGATATTTCCCACAGCAAGATCAATTTTTAAAAATCTGAAAAAATATACATTAAAGAGTAAAAGGAACGGACAGCACAGAAAAAAAATTACCAAATCATTTAACTAGTAAAATCCAGTGTAGTTATTATTTTTCATTTACTGATACTGGCAGTGCAGATGTCAAGGTATAATAAAGCACTTCTGGCAGTAGAGTATTTTGCAGTAGTACTTGTAGTATGTATTTGGTGCAATTTCTATGTCCTCTTTATTAAACCCAGCAAAGAGGGGGAGGCATTTCCCTAACAAAGTACCAAATTGCCACAACTGGGCACCAGTGCTCTATCCTGCTGCTTACAGTAAATCATAACATGTCTGTAACACCTATTCCTTTTTGTGATCTTTTAGTGACATCTGCTCCCCACAGCACATTGACGCTAAGACATGCCAAGTTGTATTACTGATCTATCCTTGGCTGCTAAGTGCATATTTTAGAATATCCTTCAGAAAATATATGGAAGGTCTTTTCACATTACCGTGTTTACTTTTAGATTGTTTAAATGAGCAGGGCTCTCATCGCCCTTATCTGTTATGTGTTACTAACTATGTACTCTGTGTTTATTTTATACTCAACCCTACTGACACAGAAGTGGTTTTGGTATGTAAATAAAGTTAATAATAATGCTAGTGATCATATTTTGTACTTTCCCCAAGTAAGATTACTTTATTTACTGAATCATCTAAAGTTCTTGGTGTTTGCATGGCTGAAGCAAGCTCTAGCTGGATCTGGAATCATCAATGTGTGAATTACAGAGACTTTGAGCAAAGTACAGTAGGCTATTTTTTATCATAGTTAGATATTATAAAACTGTAATCATTCATTGCTATGAGTTAGTTAATTCACTGCTGTTTTAAAGAATTTGTCCGCCCAGAAGTGAAATATAGTTATAAGTGGTGCCTGATAAGCTAAGTCAGCCGCTGGCTTTTTCCTTGTCTTTGATACTTGAACAGTGAGATCTTCCTCCGATAATACTTGCATCTATTACTGTGCACTTAAGAGATTTGAGTGTTTCTACTTACCTTTTTTAGTTTCAGCCCCTCACTTTGCATCCTCTGTAATATAATATGAGATAAATAAATCCAAGTTGGTTATAGGAATGTCCTTGTAATGGACACAGCAAGTGTACAAACCCAAGAGCCCAAGTGCTTAGTTCAGATCAGTAGGGTCCCCTAGCAATATAAGTCATTTTGAAGTGCTATAACTTTCCAAAAGCCACCAAAAACAAATATATAAATTTTAGATAAATTGATTATTTACATTTTCCAGATTCTGGCAGGTAACCCATGCACCTTAAAGCGGGGTTCCCATCTAAAAAAAAAAATTAAAAGTCAGCAGCTACAAATACTGCAGCTGCTGATTTTTAATCGGACACTTAGCTGTCCCAGGGTCCAGTGATGCAGGGGATCGAAGCACCGTTCGTCCCCCCCTCCGCTCGGCGGTGCTGGATTTTAACTGTGGGCACCCAGCTGTGGCTTCACAGCCGGGCACCCACGGCGCATGCACGCGCCGCGCCACTTGCCGCCACTGGCCCCACAATCATCTGGGACCGGTCACGTGTCCCAGATGATTGACAAGAGGGAGGGTGGAGACGCGATCTCCCTTCCTGCGCCGAGGGAAGTGACATCAGCAGCCCAGGCACCGAAGGAGGCAGACTACGAGTGACCCCCTAGCAACAGGCATTTAGAGGTTCTCCAAAATTTTTTTTTACATTTTTTTTAAGCACATTACTAATTTTTTTTTTTTTTTTTGGTGTGGAACTCCACTTTAAGGTATACAATGGATGAATAATCTTGAAACAGTATTAAATGGTTCACATAAAACATATAACATTGTCAGGAATCACTATGCATACTCCTATGTCCCCCAAAATCTCCCTACTCTCTATACTCAGGCCCCATCAACAAAGCCACAGAGGGTCTAATCCAATCATTTTTGGCTGCTACAAAGTGATCCCAAAATACTGGAAATCTGTTACTATCCTGCCAATGAAAGAGTGAATGTACCCACTTGCAATGCACTGAAGAACTGAAGAGCTGAATTCTTTGATCAATACACCACCTACATTACCACTTGGAGTGCATTGCTTTCTTGGGTTCTCCATGTCTTAAAGAACTTACAGTTGTGCTCATAATTTTACATACCCTGGCAGAATTTATGATTTCTTGGCCATTTTTCAGAGAATATGAATGATAACACAAAAACATTTCTTTCACTCATGGTTAGTGTTTGCCTGAAGCCATTTATTATCAATCAACTGTGTTAACTCTTTTTAAATCATAATGGCAACAGAAATTACCCAAATGACCCTGCTCAAAAGTTTACATACCCTGGTGATTTTGGCCTGATAACATGCACACAAGTTGACACAAAGGGGTTTGAATGGCTATTAAAGGTAACCATCCTCACCTGTGATCTGTTTGCTTGTAATTAGTGTGTGTATAAAAGGCCAATGCATTTCTGGACTCCTGACAGACCCTTGCATCTTTCATCCATGATCTGCGGGAAAAGGTAGTTGAACTGTATAAAACAGGAAAGGGATATAAAAAGATATCCAAGGAATTGATAATGCCAATCAGCAGTGTTCAAACTCTAATCAAGAAGTGGAAAATGAGGGGTTCTGTTGAAACCAAACCACGGTCAGGTAGACCAACTAGAATTTCAGCCACAACTGCCACTACAATTGTTCGGGATGCAAAGAACTACCCACAAATAGCTTCAAGTGAAATACAGGACTTTCTGAAAACATGTGGTTTGGCTGTTTCAAGATACATAATAAGGAGGCACTTGAAGAGAGATGGGCTGCATGGTTGAGTCGCCGGAAGAAAGCCATTACTACGAAAATGCCACAAAGTATCCCACTTACAAACAAACAGCACAGAGACAAGCCTCAAACCTTCTGGCACAGACATTTAGAGTTATAAGACCAAAATTGAGCTTCTTGGCCACAACCATAAAGGCTACATTTGGAGAGGAGTCAACAAGGCCTATGATGAAAGGTACGGAGGTGGATCGCTTATGTTTTGGGGATGTGTAAGCTACAAAGGCACAGGAAATTTGGTCAAAATTGTTGGCAAGATGAATGCAGTATATTATCAAAAAATACTGGAGGAACATTTGCATTTATCAGCCAGGAAGCTGCGCATGGGACCTACTTGGACATTCCAACATGACAATGATCCAAAACACAAGGCTAAGTCGACCTGTCATTGGCTACAGCAGAATCAAGTGAAGGTTCTGGAGTGGCCAGCTCAGTCTCCTGACCTCAATATCATTGAACCACTCTGGGGAGATCTCAAACGTGCAGTTAATGCAAGACAGCCCAAGAATTTACAGGAACTGGAGGCTTTTTGCCAAGAGGAATGGGCAGTTTTACCATCTGAGAAGATAAAGAGCCTCATCCACAAATACCACAAAAGACTTCAAGCTGTCATTGATGTTAAAGGGGACAATACACGGTATTAAGAACTGGGGTATGTAAACTTTTGATCAGGGTCATTGGGTAGTTTCTGTTGCCATTATGATTTAAAAAGAGTAAACACAATTGATTAAAAATAAATGGCTTCAGCCAACCACTTACTATGAGTGAAAGAAAAGTTTTTGTTTTATCATTCATATACTCTGAAAAATGGCCAAGAAATAATAATATGTGCCAGGGTATGTAAACTTATGAGCACAACTGTATATCCTAATGATGACCAACATCCTAGTGTATCTGGGTTGTGTCTGCCTCACCTGGACACCTGACACCCACTTTTTAGTTCCTCTCCATACCTATTCCCTAAAGTTTCTACTAATTTTTTCCTCCAACCTGGTCTCCTTTACACTTTCCTACCCTTCTGGCCTCTACTTTTACAACCTCCCACCTGAAGAGCTAGTCTCTCTGGGTATTCACAGACTAGATGAGTCATTATGCTCCTTTTATATGTGCTTCAATGTCTATGCTAACAAACCGACCTACATTTCTTTATATGATACTCCAAAAATGTACTTTGAAAATATTATTTTTGATAATTATATATCGTGATGGTCCATCAACTAGAAATGTGTTGGTGTTTGTATCTCTTCCTTCATTAACTGTTATCTTAACAAAGCTTGGCTCTTTAGGGCCCTTTCACACTGAGGCGGGGGCGTTGTCTGCGGTAAAGCGACGCTATTGTAAGCGGCGCTTTACCGTCGGTATGCGGCCACTAGCGGGGCGGTTTTACCCCCCTGCTAGCGGTCGAGAAAGAGTTAAAACTTTTTGCAGAGGCGCTTTGCCGGCGGTATAGCCGCGCTGTCCCATTGATTTCAATGGGCAGGAGCGGTGAAGGAGCGGTATACATTCCGCTCCTTCACCGCTCCGAAGATGCTGCTGGCAGGACTTTTTTTCCCGTCCTGCCAGCGCATCGCTCCAGTGTGAAAGCCCTGGGGGCTTTCACACTGGAGTTAAAGCAGCAGCACTTTTGGGACGGTTTGCAGGCGCTATTATTAGCGCAATGGCGCCTGCAAACCGCCCCAGTGTGAAAGGACCCTTAAAGAAATGTCAGTGATTTATAGTGTTTCATTGTGCACACCAAACATTTTATATTACTAACAATTTAATGTTCAGTACTTTACAAATACCTTATATTGGTGCTGTGTTGTCTTCCCAACTAAAATACAAAAATAATGAATATGTATATATTTATATGTGTGTATATCTTCTTTACATTCAGTTCCCTAAAATATGCACCAGCTGCACAAATTGAAGACTTGCTGGCAATTTTCTTGGTAAAAAAAGACAGATAGGGGCTTCCGATTGTTTTAAATATTATTTAAATACTGTTATTACAATAATTAAGTTGTCTATCCAGTGGAAAATCCATCCATCTGCTGAAGTCTATGCACAGTCTTCCATTTAAGGTTAAGCCTCTTCTGCACACGCCCAACCAATAACCCAATTACCCTTCTAACCACTGTGTGAAATTGAAGGAAACCTTTACATGACTGTAGACAGCTGACACTTGAGCAGCAATTTAAGCCTTTTTAGGAATCCAGATGATATGAGGACATCATGACAAAGCCTCAACTTCATATTTGGATTGTTTTTAGTTTAGCAGGAAACTAGACCAGAATAAATCACAGTTGATCCACTCTCATTAACGTCTTTGTTTTATAAATGGTTACATTTTAGTTCACAGCCAGCAAAAGTTACTTATGCAGTGACTGTTGTGAATTTGTCAATGAGACAGTTACAAGCAATGCAGACTATTGTGGTTAATGCTGCATCATTTTAGAAATGTTTTATGTATTTATTTATAATTTAGAATGTAAGCTTTCATGACCAGGAACCGCTGTATCCTCCAGTATTGGATTGTTTTTGTATTGCCTCTATTAATTTTGTAAAACACTGTGAAATCTGTTGGCAGTATATAAATCCTAAATAATAGTAAGGCCTCATGCACATGAGCTTAAAAAAAAGATACTTATACAGGCATTCAGTTTTTTGTTTTTTGTTTGTAATGCCTGTAAAACCACCTCTATGGTAGCCTAGGTCATGCATACATAGGCGTTTACAGAAGTATTTTAAAAAGAACAGTTACAGGTAGGAAAAAAAAAAAAAGACACCAAAGGCACAAGAAAGGCTTTTGACCATGTGCATGAGGCCTATTAAAGAAAAGAAAATGTATTTGTATGTGGCGTATCAAAATAATTATATCTTGTTTACCAAATGCTACAGCTCCCGGTATATGTTTTTTATGTGTCATCAATATATTACTTGTCAGTACTGAGTTTCTAATAATGGTTTGCAAAAAAAAATTGTGTTATTGAGGTATGTTAAATATTTGCAATGTTTGAAGTTAATATGCTACTATTTTAAGATGCATATTTTTTCTGAATACTAAGCACATACTGTTTAATTGACATTGTCCGTTCAATTTCTGTACATGGATGATGGCACTGTAATCATTTTATTTAATAAATAAATATATGTATAAAAGTATTTTTTTTAGCCTTCACAGCCAATCAATTTACTAAACGATTTGACATTTCTGTTGCCACAAAGCGTCTTATTCCAGTAATGTCAGTATTTCCTAGTGAATTTATAGACTGAACATTTAAGTCTTCATGCAGACTGGATGTTTTTTCTGTTGCCCCTGGGGCCATTTGGTGTTTTTTTTTTCCCTGCCTCTAAACTCTCCTGCATGTTAGCCTATGTTTCTGGCCAAACGCGTTACATGAGTTTACAATCGTCAAGCATTTTTTCTGCCAAAACTCTGCTGCAAGGAGGAAAAGAGTCTAGGAGTTAGAAAAAACATCCAGTGTGCATGATGTGCCATTTACCCAACAAACTGAGTGCCTCTGGCTTATTTTAATATGGAATGAGACTGGGCCTAATCCCTTTTTGGGTCTCTGCTACTGCCTGTGATCCTGGTTAGGATGTCTCCTACCATCTCTAGAAACTGGTCTTGCATTCTTTATGTTCCTATAATTTTTACTGAGAATAGAACATTTTTTCAAGAATAACAAGACATTAGGGGAATACAACAAACAATGTCCAATAAACACAGTAATAGCCAAGACTTAGATAGATCAATGTTAACTCTACTTGTGAGATTAAGTTGTTTCACACACTTTAATCTCGGCATCCATGCCAATGAGCTGTATGTTACTGAGTATGAGTATTTTCATACTTTATGAAGTAGTAATAAAAGAAAAACAAAATGTGAAACTAAAAATAAAAGTACAAATAAAATACAACATAACATCATAACAAAACAAAACAGTGTGCACCAGGTACAATTGCAAATTTGTAATCTCCATCAAAGTTTTTTTATAACTTAAATACACTAGAGACCAAGCTGACCATTTAGATTCAAAAGATGTTAGGTAATTAGAGTTACATGCCATGATACGCTCATAGTGGTTGTGGTCTTGCATTCTTTACATAATACTATGGAGAACTCACCAGTAGGCCAACAGCACTAACATTCTGGTATTGCATGTCTACTACTAGTGGATTCTTTGTATTATTGTGACAATATGTTCTTTAGAGACATATATGCTATTACTGTATGAATAGTTCATGCCATAAAACCCACTTGCAACTGTATGATGTCAGTTGTGTGGCATTGTGCTTAACCACTTCAGCCCCAGAAGACTTTACTCCCTTAATGACCAGGCCATTTTTTTGCGATACGGCACTGCGTCGCTTTAACTGACACTTGCGCGGTAATGTGACGTTGTACACAAACAAAATTGATGTCCTTTTTTCCCCACAAATAGAGCTTTCTTTTGGTGGTATTTATTCACCTCTGTGGTTTTTATTTTTTGCGCTATAAACAAAAAAGTCCGACAATTTTGAAAAAAAAAAACAACAATATTTCTAAAAATTTTTGCTATAATAAATATTCCCAAATTAAAAAAAAAAAAATTTCTTCATCAGTTTAGGCCAATATCTACATATGTTTGGTAAAAAAAAAAATCGCAATAAGCTTATATTGATTGGTTTGCGCAAAAGTTATAGCATCTACAAAATAGGGGATATAGTTATGGCATTTTTATTTCTATAATTTTTTTTTTTACTAGTAATGACGGTAATCAGCGATTTTTAGCGGGACTGCGACATTGCGGCGGACAGATCGGACACTTTTTTGGGACCTGTGACATTTATACAGCGATCAGTGCTAAAAATGGCCACTGATTACTGTATAAATAACACTGGCAGGGAAGGTGTTAACACTAGGTAGCGATCAAGGGGTTAAGTGTTCCCTAGGTAGGTGTTCTAATTGTGGGGGGAGTGGACTGGCTGGGAATGAGAGAGATCGCTGTTCCTGGTCACTAGGAACAGCAGATCTCTCTCTCCTCCCCTGTCAGAACTGGGATCTGTTTGTTTACAATGACAGATCCCCGTTCTGGCTCTCTGTGGAGCAATCGCGGGTGGCCGGCGGACATCGCGGCCGCTGGCCACGTGCAATGGCTCCGGCGTCATGCGCCTGCTATTGCTTTTAAAGCAGCCAACGTACATCTACGGCGATTCGCGCAGCCGTGCCAACCTGCCACAGTATAATGATGGCGGCTGGTCAGCAAGCGGTTAAGCAGTGCCCTGAAAACAGTTATGCTTCTGTGCCAAAACCCTTATAGCTGTATATCTTCAGTATGAGGTCTTTGGCACCGTGCCTCTGACTACTGGTCTCATCGGATTTGGAGTGAGTTTTGGTTATATCACTAATGTGCTGCTTACTGCTCTCCTGGTCGAAGGCTGAGAAACAAAACCCTGCCTCTACCAAGATGGCCACTTCTACAAAGAGACACAGTATCTAAACATCGTAAGTCTGTATTGATGGTCAGATTTGTCTGAGGGAGATCACAGGCAATACTTGTAACTAACCCTTTGCTCTCTACATGCCCTTTGAGCACAGCTTCCAGAGATCCGTTCCTCTTTAATAAGGTAAATAGCAATGTGAAAAGAACTTCAAGTCATTGGGGTTGATTTACTAAAACTTGAAAGTGCAAAGCCTGGTGATGCTGTGCATGGCAACCAATCAGCTTCTTACTTCAGCTTATTAAATTAAGCTTTGACAAAAAAAACCTGGAGGCTGATTGGTTTCTATGCAGAGCTGTACTAGATTTTGCACTCTCCAGTTTTAGTAAATACTGTAACCTCCATTGCTGTTATTATTATACAGGATTTATATATATATATATATATATATATATATATATATATATATATATATTAACCAACCAGAAATGATTTGTTACTGATTTCACTAAAATCAATTGAAATTTGGTTAGTTCCCATGCGTTACTGCATATTAGAAATCATCATTGCTTTGTGTTGTTTTATTAAATAGGTTGAATGCAGTAACTTAAAGCAATGACAGAGGGCATCATTAAGTTGTATTCCATCATTAGTATCATAGTATTCAATAACTGACATTAGGGTGACACCAGACAAGTGTAGGGAAAAGCCAATGTGACAGATAGGTGTCAGGAAGGGTGTCCCCACCTTTAAAATCCTTGGCTTTAGGTGAAGTGATGTAAAGTGCATTGTGTTTTTCCATGACCTCATGTTTAATTATACATGTCAGAGATTGCATGTAAAATAGAAATGCTTCAGAGCATGTATAATTGTACATGTATTATCTCAGCTTTCATTGTGAATACATACATTTACCCATTTGGGGATTGAACTAAGCATCATGTAGCTGTCTCATTAAGACAAGAGGAGGAGAAATAACAGCCATAGTGACTTTTTTATGTGGCTAAGGATAGATTAAAATATGTAGAGGGATTTTTCCAAATGCATTTATATTTAGAGAGAGAAAGTGGTTTTACACAATCATGCCCAATTATTATGAACACAGCTAAAAGAAGAGCTAGGTGATTTAAGCGAACTGGTACAATGGACCTCTTTACTAGTACATTACTTACTGAGCAGATGACTGTCTGGCAAAGGAAATTTCACCTGCTGCTGCATTCCTTCTATAGAGTTGATACATGCTTATACAGTTGTGTTTAAAATAATAGCAGTCCAACATCACTAACCAGATCAATCACTGTTTTTGGTATAAATTATATTTCTACATGGCAAATAATTTACTAGTAGGTGTAGTAGAGTACTAGAAGACGAACAGACCCAACAGTCATGACACGCATGCTGCTGATTCTGTGTAATTGAATCATTAATTGAAAGGGGCATGTTCAAAATAATAGCAGTGTGGAGTTCAATTAGTGAGGTTATTCAGTCTGTGATAAAAAAAAGGTGGCCCTTTTTTAAGGACGAAGGCAGCAATTGAAGTACATACTGAGTGTAGTGCATTTCATACAGAAAATCTGAGTAAAATGGGTTGTTCCAGACATCGTTCAGAAGAACAGCGTACTTTGATTAAAAAGTTGATTGGAGAAGGGAAAACATATAAACAAGTGCAGAAACTGATAGGCTGCTCAGCTAAATGGAAAACTACCATTCAAATGGATCGAAGAATAGCCAAAATGGCAACGACTCAGCCAATTATCAGCTCCAGGGTGATCAAATAAGGTCTAAAGTTACCTGTAAGTACTGTAACAATTAGAAAACGCCAAGCTATCGGCAAGAAGCCCCACAAAGTCCCATTGTTGAAAAAAACAACATGCTGAAGAGGTTACAATTTGCCAAAAAACACATTGACTGGCCTAAAGCGAAATGGTGCAACATTTTGTGGACTGATGAAAGCAAGATTGTTCTTTTTGGGTCTAGGGGTGCAGGCAGTTTGTCAGAAGATCCCCAAACACTGAATTCAAGCTACAGTACACTGTGAAGACAGTGAAGCCTGGTTGCCCAAGCATCATGATATGGGGATGTTTCTCATACTATGGTGTTGGGCCTATTTATCGCATACCAGGGATCTTGGATAAGCTTGAATACATCAAAATACTTGAAGAGGTTGTGTTGCCTTATGCCATAGAGGAAATGCTTCAACAAGACAAGGACCCCAAACACACCAGTAAGTGAGCAGCATCTTTGGTTCTAGACCAACAAGATTAACATTATGGAGAGGCCAGCCCAATCTCCAGACCTTAATCTAATAGAAAACTTGTGGGATGACATAAAAAATTCTGTTTCTGTGGTAAAACCAAGAAATGCGGAGAAATTGTGGAATGTAGTGCAATCTTTCGGGGCTGGAATACCTGTTCACAGGTGCCAGAAGTTGGTCGACTCCATGCAACACAGATGTGAAGCAGTTCTCAGAAACAGTGGTTATACAACTAAATATTAGTTCAATGATTCACAGGAAAGCTAAATCTTCAAACTTTTTTTCAGTTTATACAGTAAATGTTCGAGTTTGTAAAGAAAAATGCAGACACTGCTATTTTTTTTTTTTTTTAGAAAAGCCTAGTATTGCTTTTTCTTCTTTTTCTGTGATGTAATAACAAATTTGAAACATCTTCCTTCATGCATTGATTTGGAATAGACTGTGCAGTGTTCCCAATGCATTTGCGTGTATGGAATTATAGGATATTATAAGGATTTTAAGCTTTATTCTTTTTTTAAAAACACTTTGCTGTTATTTTTTACCACAACTGTATCTATCTGCTGGGAATACAAGTATACATTATATGGCATGCATGTGCTATTCCTGGACCTGCTTTTTCTTACCCAAATAAAAAAGGTAGTACCTTCTCAGTGAGGAGGGACCCCAGAAACGTGTTTTGAGGTCAGCCTGTGTAGAGACATAGGCCCTATTAATAATAACGATAAATTATAATAATTATTATTATAAACAAATATGCAGTATTTCTCAAATCCTCAGTAAATGTTGTCTGAAAAAGGTTTTTGTAATTTCCACCCAAATTGGGAAAAACACACCAATTTGTCTTTAAAGTTATCCTATTCTATATCCTCAAATAAATCATTTTTAGAGAAAAAATATTTTGATGTGGTCAGCCTAAATGTCCTTGCTCCCCTCCCCAGCCGTTTGTCTTTATTTTCCAATCTTCACTACAAATATGACAGTTGCTCCACTTTTCTCTGTACTTTTTAAAAATAGGATTGTGTATTAAACATAGTAAAAAGTGGTAGAATTGCAGTTTTCTGTAATCGTTTGAAAAGGCCTTTTTGCAGAGTGATTTATAGACTTGTAGCTTCATTGCCAGTTGTCATTGTTCTATTGCAGATTATAAAATGAAGTTTAAACTGCAACTGTTTCATAAGGACAACATCAAAATGTTATGTACTTGGCATTCCCTGAATACCTACAAATATCTCAAGTTAATGTTGGGAGAGGTAATGTTGGAATCCTCCATTAATGTTCTGGATATTGGGTTTAGTGGTCCCTTACCCCCTTCACATTTTGATTTTGGGCTTCTGTGTTTGGTGGTATATATTTTACAATATGAATTAGAATGAAAACAGCATATCCAACATTTGTAGTGACCAAGGGTATTACTAGATAGGGTCCTACTGTATATACAGTATTGGCATGTTTTACATACAGCCCGTATTGCCCTCTAGCACTTAATCACCTAATAAGTTGAGGGGTGCAATTTTATATAAATCATTTAAGGTATTTATGTAAACAGTCATCTACATGGACAACAGTTTTCAAAACAGCCAATGAGTAGTGCAAGCTACAAAAAAATTGGATTCTCTTCTACACAAGTCAGAACAGCCACAGTGTATCTAAATTGAAGAATACACCTGTAATATAATGCAGCTTATCGGTCCTTTGGTGTGGTGACTGCATTCATTTTCCTTAATTTCCCTTTAATTTCAACTGGTAATCCTGCCACTAACACACTTCCTGTATCTATGGAGGAGCCATATTGTTACCCTAAGTGTGTTAGGAATACAGCAAGAACACCTCCCCTTTTCTCCATAGGTATTTTACAGAAGTGAGCTTAACCAGGGCTGATATGACTGCTATAGTTAAATGTATTTTTTGCACCTACAGTGCCTTGAAAAAGTATTCATACCCCTTTAAACTTTCCACATTTTGTCATGTTACAGCCAAAATT
The DNA here is from genome assembly GCA_037952925.1 of Lithobates clamitans. Lineage (NCBI taxonomy): Eukaryota > Metazoa > Chordata > Amphibia > Anura > Ranidae > Lithobates > Lithobates clamitans. Next base: position 1,402,473 of record JBBGZY010001357.1, on the reverse strand, counting down.
GTAAATGAATTTTATTGGGATTTTACTGCATGTGATAGACCTACCAAAAGTGGCACATAATTGTGAAGTGGAAGGAAAATGATAAACATTTTTCAAAACATTTTACAAATAAATATTTGAAAAGTGTGGCGTGCATTTGTATTCAGCCCCCCCCCCCCCCGAGTTAATACTTTGTAGAACCTCCTTTCGCTGCAATTACAGCTGCAAGTCTTTTTGGGGATGTCTCTACCAGCTTTGCACATCTAGAGAGTGAAACTGTTGCCCATTGTTCTTTGCAAAATAGCTCAATCTCTTGTCAGATTGGATGGAGAGCATCTGTGAACAGCAATTTTTAAGTCTTGCCACAGATTCTCAATTGGATTTAGGTTTGGACTTAGACTGGGCCATTCTAACACATGAATATGCTTTGATCTAAACCATTCCATTGTAGCTATGGCTGTATGTTTAGGGTCGTTGTCCTGCTGGAAGATGAACTTCCACCCCAGTCTCAAGTCTTTTGCAGACTCAAACAGGTTTTCTTCTAAGATTGGCCTGCATTTGGCTCCATCCATCTTCCCATCAACTCTGACCAGCTTCACTGTTCCTGCTGAAAAAAAGCATCCCTACAACATGATGCTGCCACCACCATGTTTCACGGTCAGGATGGTATGTTCAGGGTGATGTGCAGTCTTATGCCGCGTACAGACGATTTGATTGTCCGACAACAAAAACTGTGGATTTTTTCCGACGGATGTTGACTCAAACTTGTCTTGCATACACAGTCACACAAATGTTGTCGGAAATTCCAAACGTCAAGAACGCGGTGACATACAAAACATACGATGAGCCGAGAAAAATAAAGTTCAATAGCCAGTGCGGCTTTTCTGCTTGATTCCGAGCATGTGTGGAATTTTGTGCATCGGAATTGTCTACACACGCTTGGAATTTACAACAACGGATTTTGTTGTTGGAAAATTTGAGATCCAGCTCTCAAATTTTTGTTGTCGGAAATTCCGACAGCAAATGTCCGATGGAACCTACACACAGTCGGAATTTCCGACAACAAGCTCACATTGAACATTTGTTGTCGGAAATTCCAACCATGTGTACACGGCATAAGTATTTTTTGCTGCACATAGTGTTTTGCTTTTAGCCCAAAAAGTTCAATTTTGGCCTAATTTAACCAGAGCACCTTCTTCCACATGTTTGCTGTGTCCCCCACATGGCTTCTCACAAACTGCAAATGGGACTTCTTATGGCTTTCTTTCAACAATGGCTTTCTTCTTGCCACTCTTCCATACAGGCCAGATTTGTGGAGTGCGCGACTAATAGTTGTCCTTTGGACAGACTCTCGCACCTCAGCTGTGGATCTCTGCATCTTATCCAGAGTTACCATGGGCCTCTTGGCTGCTTCTCTGATTAATGCTCTCCTTGCCCAGCCTATCAGTTTAGGTGGACGGCCATGTCTTTGTAGGTTTGCAGTTGTGCCATAAAAAAACAATAGATGCTACACCATGTAAGCCTGTACCACAGTCCACCAAATTCATGTACACTTGCAAACACATGTAAATATATGAATATATAAAAAAATAAATAAATGATCAAAAATATAAATAAAAATACAAATAAGTGACTAGTAATAACACTGTGTAAACACATCAAATTTTATAATAAAGTGCTCCTGTGACTCTGAATAATCTGTGTTACTGGTACTATCCAAAAGAGGTATAAAAAATCCACTTATAAGTAATTTCCAGAAAAAGTGCTGCTGTGGCACATAATAAATAATCAATAATGTTACAATCTTATCAAACAGACCTGCTGAAAGCGCATAACATAAATAGATTCCAAAAAAGTTCCAAAAATGGGCTTTTGTGCCACACAGTTCTTATTAGAAAAATCCTGTGAGAGATTTGTGAAATCCTGTTGACAGAGTGTATTAAAGTGCATATACGTGATATCTAATTGTGCTTTTTATTGGCATGCTCCTAACTCCATTCGTGCTGCAGATCATGCATTGGTGCAATCCGGTGACCCCTTAGGTAATGTGTGCTCACCTTAGAGCGTGTGACTCAGCTGTTACGCTTAGTCAAACACAGATTTGAACCACCCCAGGGTTCTATGCTGGTTGCTGGATCACGGGTTTCCAATGCAGTATCTGCAATGAAACAAACACATGACCTTCAGACTGATAGACTGCGTAGCAACTGCTATTGTGTTCCCACCAGAAACAAAGGTCAGTCTTTTGGTTCCACTTCTTATCTCAATTGTGCCATACTCTTTCTATTTTTGGATGATGGATTGAACAGTGCTCCGTGAGATGTTCAAAGCTTGGGATTTTTTTTTTTATAACCTAATTCTGCTTTAAACTTCACAACTTTATCCCCGACCTCTCTGGTGTGTTCCTTGGCCTTCATGATGATGTTTGTTCACTAAGGTTCTTTAAAAAACCTCTGAGGGCTTCACAGAACAGCTGTATTTATACTGAGATTAAATTACACACAGGTGCACTCTATTTACTAATTACGTGACTTCTGAAGGCAATTGGTTCAACTAGATTTTATTTCAGGGGCTATCAGAGTAAAGGGGGCTGAATACAAATGCACACCACACTTTTCACATATTTATTTGTAAAAAAAATTTAAAATCATTTATCATTTTCCTTCCACTTCACAATTATGTGTCACTTTGTGTTGGTCTATCACATAAAATCCCAATAAAATACATTTACGTTTTTTGTTGCAACATGACAAAATGTGGAAATTTTTGCAATGAAAAATACAGTGCCTTGAATACTTTTTCAAGGCACTGTACTAAACAGATATAACAAAACACTTGGTCCAAATGGGAGAAAATACAAGAAGTTTGTTGTTAGGATTTACATAAACTTTATTGTTAGAGCACATTCTGAAAGTGTTCCTGAGCTTCATAGTTTACAACAGCTGCAAGGACAAATACAAGAATGCGGTTGGGGGGGGGTTCCAATTTTGCCTTTTACCAAAATACCAATTTTCTTTATGCACACATGCTTTGAAAATTCCTCATATGGTATATTGAGCAAGTATTTTATAAATAGCCATCTCTGAAATAGCTAGCAAGAAGTGTCAGAGCAAATTTAAATTTAGCACTGCATCAAAGGGGCACTAAAAATACAATTTTCATCAATTTATTTAAATAGAATCTTTTTTAATCATATATATATATATATATATATATATATATATATATATATATATATATATATAATATATATATATATAATATATATATATATAATATATATATATATATATATATATATATATATATATATATATATATATATAATATATATATTTTAATATTATGAAAACAAGAAAAAAAATTCTTAAATATCCAAAAACAAATTGATAAATCATATATTGTTAAGAAACAAAGGAAATTGTGAGTATGAACCATTTATATGTTTCTTGATATCCACTTACTATACCATTTTCCTTTAAATTATGTTTTTAACTAAACAAGGCTTCCTCTCTTTGTTTCTGGTTGTAGATGGAACAGTTCAACAGGCAAATTTCATTATTGGATGTCAATAACGTGAACCAGTGGCTATGCCCTGCATGGGAAAAGTACAGGTAGACTGTAATGGATGAGTGTTTAAACATTTCAGGAGAATAGTACAATAGAAGGTGTTTAAAGGAAACATGTTGAGAGAAATACACAGACTGTCATTACTGGCTTCCACCTAAGAATACTAGTTTCCTGGCTGTCTCTGGCATCAATACTTTCTGAGTATCTTTACAAGGAAACCTAAAAATACATAGTTGTTACAATGTTTTGGCAGCTCTGTTGCATAATACAACTGTATATTTTTTTTATTTTTAGGTTTAGTGATCTTTTAGGACTTTTCAATTGGAGTTTATGCTGTTACTTGTTGGGACTCCAAGACAGCCCTAGAGCAAATAATATATTTGTAGCACCCTCTAGGTAGGTAGGTGCTAGAGGTAGGATTTTTGTAGGACAGGTAAATTTAGGCAGGCCTTGCTGGCAGCCAGGACAGTTTGTTTTGATCTGAATTGGGCTGGGAGTGGCTCAGGGTAGTGCTGGGTGACTCAGAGGTGGCATCACTAGGACCTCCTACTTCTTTCTAGAATCTTCTAGTGTTTTCTAGAAAGAAGGGCTGGAGGGGAGCTACCTGGGGTGTTCTAAGGTGCCCTAATAAATCTCCAATTTGGATTGGCAGGGGGCAGGCCTCCTCAAATACCCAGGGTCAGCCCAGCTGGGGAGGAGTTGTTCGGGTGGAAGATCTGGAGATGGAGTGCTAGTCCGTCGGGGCCTTTGAGGGAGCTCCCCAGTCTGGAGGGAGTAAACTTGGGCATGGGCCCGGGTGTGGACGGGGCCCTCCAAGAAACCATGGAGCTGTCCTGGACAGGAGGCACAGGAGGAGCAAGATAGGACAGCAGGTGAGAGCATTTTCGGGCAAGTCTCCAGGGAGAGGAACAACTGGTTGCAGCCAGGAGGGCTGGTGAGTGACAGGCCTGAGAGGACTGGGGAGGCACGCCTGAGATGACTGGGAGATTGCAGTCTGGGATGGGTGCAGAATCAGAGGAGTGGACTGTGGTGTCATGGGCAGTAGAGAAAGGCAGCTGCAGCCAGGAGGGGTGGCAGGGCCTTATGATGGGTTACTGGGCTCAGTAGCTGCATGTAGCACAGCTAACACCAAGAACTTTATATTTTCTGCTACATTATAGGGGCCCACGGTCCCTGCCTGCAAAGGGCAATTACCAAGGCCTGGCAGGGCCAGTGTCAGGACTTACCATTTTGTGCTAGCTGTGTCTGAAACTTCAAGGGGTAAAGAAGAGGAAGCGATGTGCAAGTTCTACTAATTCTACTGGGCATCCCATACTTCCTTTACCCCATCCAAGTTTAATCCCCTCAATAAAAATAGAAAAACAAAGTACATGGACTGTTCTATGTCTCGGAGTGTCTGAGAGGTGAATGCCGGGCTGGGCAGGGTGACAGGTGGACCACAATACTCAGGAGCTTCTATGGGGGTACCGCTACGTATTTATTTACACATGTGATATATATCAAGCAAGACAGTTAAGCAGCACAAATGTTACATGTGTTATTTTTGCACTAGGCTAGATGATATTATTTGGATTGAGCTTAAGTTACAAGACGATGCCCTCCCAGTTCATCCTAGGCTCTGGAGTATGGGTCCTGCAGTTCGCATTGACCTCTAGTAATACTAAAAAGGTGCCAAAATGAACACGATTCAATTCTACCAAGTGGATCTACTTAAAAGGAACTTCGTAGCTATGATTTACAATATTAATGAGCAGCTGAGTTTCAAGGTCAACAAGTGTGTCCCTAAAATAGACCTTACACTATCTGTAACTGCATCATCACTCCGCTAGAATAGATATCCAGTTATGATTATGAGTGTTGGAACTTCAATTCAAACATTATTTATGTCAAGTTGCAGCTAGTTCTTGCTAGGTGAAGTAAGTGAAATCTAGGGGAGGGTGTTAACAGCACATGCTCAAGTGGTTTTAATTGTTCCACTGGCACATTTTTATTTATGTTAAAGAAGGTTTATAAAGGAGGTAAGTTTAAAAAAAAAAAAGAGCACATTGCAATGCAGTGATTGTCTTAAAAAATCCAAATCCAAACTCCATTTTATGAATTTAAAAGTTGCCATTGCATGTGGTATAATTTTTTAGTATAGGTAGATGGTGAAAAACCTTCCAAGATCTGTGTAGCTTTGCAGTGAACAGGATGTAGAAATCTTTTGTAGGGAATAATTACACTGTTTCCTTGGCTATGCGTCCCCAGATCTTACAGCAAAGAGGCTATAGAAGAGTTTACAGATTAAAAATGAACATAGCACTAGAATACACCCAAAACAACAGAGAGAAACACATGGGTATGGTTACTCATAAAACATGCTGCATGTATTAGTTTATTTTGTTTGCTTTTGACTTTTTGTTAGGCTGCATTTATACTCTTCTGCATGCATTTACGCATGCTTTTGGGTGTGCTGATGTGTATGTGTGCTGTGATGCATTGCTCTTCATTTTAAACTTCCCTATCTGTGCAATTTTTGACGCGTTTTGCACAATGAGGATGATCTGTTTAGGGGAGTTGTTGTCTTTATATTTTTCTTCTAAAATATACAAGTGAAAGAGATAACTATTTTTCAGTGTGTGTTAATATATCAAAATCATGTTTATATATAATTAGTAATTATATTTATATATGCCAAAAAATAATTGTTCAATCCATATGCTAGCTCTTTTTTCCTGCTTAGTAGTGCTGCACTTTGTGTCTTGTAGATCCTCTCTTCTCACTGCATTTTTTTTTTGCAGTATCTAATGATTGAAAATCAAAGAAGCCGGGTGGAAAATTGCCTTTCCCAACAGTGATTGCTCCCTATCAGATGCAGTCACTGTTTGGATATTCAAGCATTTGGGTATATATTAGCTGGCAGCAGAGATTCCTCCATTCACACTATTTAGTGTGGATGAAGGAATCTTTTAGATTTTACTTGTTTAGCTCACAAGCTGAATGAAAGAAATGTATGCATGTAAGATTAGCCTTAGGGCGGCAATAAATGATGCAATTTTCTTTTTTGCAACCACAAGTCCCGGCTAGAGAACACCATGAAAATTGCTTATGGCTATAGCCGCTGGCAATAATTGCATGCCAAAAATTCAACATGCTGGTTGTACCCACGTCGATTGATGGATTGACTTGGGTACAATCAGCCTGCCCATGGATGGTTTGAATCTAGGACGGTCTCTACAATTAAAGAAATTAGACAAAACAATACACACACATATACCTCAAGTAACTTAATGGTAATCATTATATATTATATAATATCTATCACAAAAACAAAACACAAAAACAAAAAACAGAAACGCCCTTAAACACTTTTCCCTTTTTGATTGTAAAACAACAATAAAGAAAATATCTGATTAAAAAAAAAAAAAGGAAAAGAACGGTCTCTGCTGAGCCGGCTGAGATTTGAACCATCTATGGCTGGCATTACTTTTCCAGTAGAAATGTGTATGTGTTTTACTACTAAACATCACACTTGGGATCCCCCACCCTAAACTTGCCTCCCACCCAGTAGTGTATTTAGGTTTTGTGCTGCCCTAGGCCTGACTAAACACCCCCTAATTTAAATATGACCCACCCCCTCCTGTCAAGGCCACAACCCTTGATGTTTAAGACCAGCCCTGAAATTTTCAAGTGAGGACACTAGTTCTGAGGGCCTGGGGGGGGGGGGGGGGGGTCAATGGATTCCCTTAATTTGCATACATTTCCTCTCATTTCCTGTTCGGCTATGGGGCAGGAAGTGAAGGGAAATCTCTGCAATTGGACAGGCATGGTAAAAAATAAACTGATAGGGGCTATAACCCTCCCTTATTCTATCCAAAATGAAAAAAAAAGTGTTGCCTATAGTTCTACTTTAAGCACAAATTTCTGATAATTTTAGGGAGAGGACTAAGAAGATATAACCATGTCAATGGTGCAGTAGAAAACATATAGCACAGTGAGAAAGGTTTGTGGTCCAGGATGATAGGACAGTCAAAATTAGAAGCGGCGCCCCCCCTCCAAGTTGCGGAATGCCGTCCGACAGCATACCGGAAGCAGTGCGGCCTCTTATTGGGGCGCTAGACTAGTTTGCCTCTCAGCCCAGTCCGTCCCATAAGACTGGCGCTACACTCATGCCCTGTACACACGATAGGATTTTCTGACAACAAAACCGTGGATTTTTTCCGAAGGATGTTGGCTCAAACTTGTCTTACTACACATGGTCACACTAATGTTGTCGGAAATTCCGAACGTCAAGAACGCGGTGACGTAAAACACGTATGACGAGCCGAGAAAAATGACTTTCAATAGCCAGTTCGGCTCTTCTGCTTGATTCCGAGCATGCGTGGACTTTTGTGGGTCGGAATAGTGTACACACGCTGGGAAAATTTTAGAACCTGCTCTGAAACATTTGTTGGGGGAAATTACGACAATAAATGTTCTATGGAGCATGCATACGGTCGGACTTTCCGACAACAAGCTCACATCCAACATTTGTTGTCGGAAAATCCTATCGTGTGTACAGGGTATAGCAATGTAGCGCAAGCCGGCGGGGACTCTTTCAGTGCTGCCCTCCTGCAAAGTGCTGCCCTAGGCCTGGGCCTTGTCGGCCTAGGCCAGGATACAGCGTTGCTCCCACCTATAAAGTGACCTCAGTACATCACATTTTGTTCATCTGCTTACTCACAAAACTTTTCAACTTCAAACCTGATTTACACTTTAATCTGGTGTGTGACAACTCAATATATAAAAATATATACTATCATTAAATCAACTAAAAAATTATATTATGGAAAGTTAAGGGATCCATAGGTAATGCAGTGCTATATTTGGAGTTGTTTTATTTGGAGGTATATATTTGGAGTTGTTTAAAAAAAAAACATACACATTCATAATAACGCCATGCATTACTAAAGTGATTGTAAAGTCCTGTTTTTTTTTACTATAAAAATAACAAACATGTTATACTTACCTGCTCTGTTGCAGTGGATTTGCATAGAGCAGCCCGGATCCTCCTCTTCTGTGATCCTGGCCCCTCCCTCCTGTTCAGTGCCCCCACAGCAAGCTGCTTGCTATGAGGGCACCTGAGCCGAGTCACAGCTCCCTGTGTCCATTCAGACACAGAGCCCTGACCCGGCCCCACCCATCTCTCCCCTGATTGGCTTGCTGACTTTGATTGACAGCAGTGGTAGTCAATGGCACCACTGCTGTGTCTCAGCCAATCAGGAGGGTGAATCTCGGACGGCTGAGACACTCGTGGACAGAGAGGGACCTCAGGTAAGTATTAGGGGGCTGAGGGGGGCTTCTGCATACAGAAGGCTTTTTATCCTAATGCAAGGAAAAAAAACGTCTGCCTTTACAACCTCTTTAAACCACTGCCTTTAAAAACTGAGCTAAATGGGATTTTACCATTCTACATTTGGCATGCATTCAGTGTCACAATGTCTAACTATGGCGCTAATAACCTACTTAATAAAAATCATAATTTTAACTTGTATGTATGTGTGTGCATGTGTTTACATAAGAGGGATATGTTTCTTTAGCAACAGTACATAATGATTTGATAGGATTAAAACATCAAAGGGAATGTGTTTTTTTGTATTCCTCTTTCTTGCTGTGCCCTTCTCCAGCCTCTTGGTGAAGTGGGATATCTGCAGTCCCGTGAGTGCACTAATGTAATTTACAAGCAAACAAAATGGCTAGTATGCTTTCATGTTTAGCAATCACATCTCATGGTAAATATTTAAGTATCCTTTGGGTGATCCTAATGCCCATGCATCAAAATATGTGCAACAGTTATTTGCCTAAGTGCTCTGCAGCATTTAATACAGTGTCTTTGAGTAAAGATGGATGTCCGGACCATTCATCAAAACAACATTATTGCATTAGCCAGGAGGATTTAAAAGTTTGAACTCTATTTCCAAATTCAATGCAAATGGTATGCCTAAAGTGTACTGTTGATTACATAGTGAAGTTGATTTACTAGCAGCAGTACTAAGACTTAAAGCTGTATTAAACCTAAAACCAGAAATGCAATGTATTGCACCTTAGAAACCATTAGATGTGGTGACTCCATTAGGTTTTTTATGCTTGTTTCCTTCTGTTTTTACCTGGTGATCATGCCAGTAATACACTTCCTGTATTAGATTGCCCTCACTCTGAATGAATGAGAACAGGGGCACCTTTGCGCAATATGTACATGGATACGGATTGAGTGTGGGATGGATCTGAGGGAAGCGGTGCAGCCTTTGTATGGGGCATCAGAGTGGGCTGGGGGAAATCTGCCCCCCTGCCCCCCCGGTAGGGGGGTTATTTGTCGGGTGAATGGTTGGTGCTAGCACTGAAATCATCCCGACACCATGCTTAATATGGTGTCAGGGTGATCAAATCACATTATTTCTATTACTACATTGTAATATATAATGAAAGTTAAACTCACTATAATGCAGAATCAGTGGGAACCCTGAGCTTATCACTTGCCACCAGAGCAGCATGTCACTTGCCACCGTCACCTACCACCCAGATGCAGAATGTCACTTGCCACTGTCACCGTCCATCAGATGCAACATGTCACTTGCAACCGTCGCCTGCCATCATATGCAGCATGTCACTTGCCACTGTCAACTTCCACCAGATGCAGTATGTCACTTGCCCCCGTTGCCTGCCACCAGATACAGCGTGTCACTTGCCACTGTCAACTTCCACCAGATGCAGCATGTCACTTGCCACTGTCACCTGCCACCAGATTCAGCGTGTCACTTGCCACCATCACCTACCACCAAATTCAGTGTGTCACTTGCCACTGTCACCTGCCACCAGATTCAGCGTGTCACTTGCCACCCTTACCTGCTACCAGATGCAGCGTGTCACTTGCCACCGTCACCTGCCACCAGATTCAGCGTGTCACTTGCCACCGTCACCTGCCACCAAATTTAGCGTGTCACTTGCCATGTCGACTGCCACCAGATGCAGCATGTCACTTGCCACTGTCACCTGCTACCAGATGTAGCGTGTCACTTGCCACCGTTGACTGCCACCAGATGCAGCGTGTCACTTGCCACCATCACCTGCTACCAGATGCAGCATACCATTTGCCACCATCACCTGCTACCAGATGCAGCGTGTCACTTGCCACCGTCGACTGCCACCAGATGCAGCAGAGGCAGAGAGAGAGGTCAGGGTCTGGACAGTAACAGTGCTCAGCTCACTTACTTGTGTGGTCCAGGGGGGGCTCACAGTCAGCGGCTTTAACGTGGCTGTCAGCTGCTTGTTTAATCTTTCCACCCCCTCTTCCTCTTCATAGCTGCAGCACACGGGCAGGGAGAAAGGGGTGGGAGAAGCAGTGTGTGTCACAAGCTCGTTCAGGCATGCTGGACGGAGCAGTGTGCGGATCACCTCTTCTAGGGCAGCTTCACTGAGCTGGCTGTCACCCACTGCCCACACACTGACAGCAGGGATGATTCGAAGGATGGAACAGCAGCAGCCGTCGCAGGACTTCTGTCCCCGCCCACCAGCGTGACCTATCGGACAACTATCACAGCCAAAGCCAAAGGAAGTGCTCCAAAAGCCTGTCAGCTCTGTGCTACAGGTGGTGGGTGGGCCGGCAACAATAAGAAGCCTGCAGCTACAGTAACAGTAGAGAAGCCGCTCTGAACACTGAAGCTCACAGCACGCTCCCACCATCCTGGTCCAGTCCACCCCTGAATTGCCACCCTTCTCAAATTGCCGCCTGGGCCGGCCCTGGGCAATACAGCGGTGCTCAAATTAATGGCTGTGTGAGCCGCGCAGCTATTACTTTGACAGGCTGTCACTGAAACTGACCAGCTGACCCATCAGCCCACCGGTAAACTCCCAGTGGTCCCAATGGCCAGTACATGCCTGACATTATCCGTAGCTCAATAACATTAAGTGAGAACAATACTTCTATTATTGTTATATATATATATATATATATATATATATATATATATATATATATATATATACATAGACATGGATGAGCGAGTTTGGCATGGAGGAGCTTGACTGGCCTGCACAGAGTCCTGACCTCAACTTGATAGAACACGTTTGGAAAGAATTGGAGTGGAGAATGAGAGTCAGTCCTTCTCGTCCAACATCAGTGCCTGACTTCACAAATGCGCTTCTGGAAGAATGGTCAAATATTCCCATAGACACACTCCCAAACACTGTGGACAGCCTTCCCAAAAGATTTTAAGTTGTTATAGCTGCAAAGGGTGGGCCAACTCAATATTGAACGCTGCGGACTAAGACTGGGATGCCATTAAAGTTCATGTGTGTGTAAAGGCAGGCGTCCCAATACTTTGGACAATATAGTGTATATACGGTATATATAAATGGATATATATATATCATAAATATATATTAATGCATAACGATCAAATTATTTGATCTGTAATATATAGTATACACGGTATCTCACAAAAGTGAGTACACCCCTCACATATTTGTAAATATTTTATTATATCTTTTTATGTGACAACACTGAAGAAATGACACTTTGCTACAATGTAAAATAGTTAGCATACAGCTGGTATAACAGTGTAAATGTGCTGTCCCCTCAAAATAACTCAACACACAACCATTATTGTCTAAACCGCTGGCAACAAAAGTGAGTACACCCCTAAGTGAAAATGTCCAAATTGGGCCCAATTAGCCATTTTTCTCCTTGGTGTCATGTGACTCGTTATTGTTACACGGTCTCAGGTGAGAATGGGGAGCAGGTGTGTTAAATTTGGTGTTATCGCTCTCACTCTCTCATACTGGTCACTGGAAGTTCAACATGGCACCTCATGGCAAAGAACTCTGAGGATCTGAGAAAAAGAATTGTTGCTCTACATAAAGATGGCCTAGGCTAAAAGAAGATTGCCAAGACCCTGAAACTGAGCTGCAGCACGGTGGCCAAGACCATACAGCGGTTTAACAGGACAGCTTCCACTCAGAACAGGCCTCGCCATGGTTGACCAAAGAAGTTGAGTGCACGTGCTCAGCATCATATCCAGAGGTTGTCTTTGGGAAATAGACGTATGAGTGCTGCCAGCAATACTGCAGAGGTTGAAGGGATGGAGGGTCAGCCTGTCAGTGCTCAGACCATACGCCGCACACTGCATCAAATTTGGTCCACATGGCTGTTGTCCCAAAAGGATGCCTCTTATAAAGATGATGCACAATAAAAGCCCACAACAGTTTGCTGAAGACAAGCAGACTAAGGACATGGATTACTGGAACCATGTCCTGTGGTCTGATGAGACCAAGATAAATGTATTTGGTTCAGATAGTGTCAAGCATGTGTGGCAGCAACCAGGTGAGGAGTACAAAGACAAGTGTGTCTTGCCTACAGTCAAGCATGGTGGTGGGAGTGTCATGGTCTGGGGCTGCATGAGTGCTGCCGGCACTGGGGAGTTACAGTTCATTGAGGGAACCATGAATGCCAACATGTACTTTGACATACTGAAGTAGAGGATGATCCCCTCCCTTCAGAGACTGGGCCGCAGGGCAGTATTACCACATGATAGCAAAAGGGCCGTCTTTAATATTGATTGGACCCTGGGCAAAAATTTTCTTGGGGCCCCCCCATGCAGTTTTGCTCTCCACCTGCTCTGAGACATACAATAAATAACAGCTAGACTCAAAATCAGTTTACTGAATCAGATCAGACAGTGATTGCGATTGGTTGCCAGAGGTTACAGTGTATCATTACCGCTCACCTGACTGGTTGCTAGAGGTTACAGCACACATTACGGCTCACTGATTAGTTGCTAGAGGTTACAGCACATGATTTCTGCATGTTCATTGGTTGCTAGAGATTACTGTACATCAATACTGCTCACTGATTGGTTACTGCACATCATTACTGCCTACTGATCGGTTGCTAGAGGTTACAGCACATCATCTCCTCACTGGCTGCACACCATGGACTGGACCTTGCTCACCTGTGCACCCCAAACTGTAATTCCTTCTCTGCCTACCTCTGCACACCACACACTACCCTCCCCCACTAATTTGCTTACCTTTGCAGAACAGGCTGATGGTAGGCTTAATGACCACAGTTGTAGGCAGGACTTTCAAGCATGCCCCTTTACCTGCCCAGTGGGCAGCATTCAGTATAGGTGATGGTGGATATGACCTCAGGGGGTCATGATATACATATGAATACTACCTTTGTTTACATAGAACGCTGCCGGTCTGCCACTATTTACATATGAATGCCGCTGTTATTTACATATCAATGCCAGTATTTACATATAAACACAGGGTCTGCAGGTGAGCCATCTGTACACAAGACAGAGCTAGGCAGCATTAATAACAGAACTTCACACTGAGATATTAGGACACAGCATAATACTAAAACCTCAAGGGATGAGGGAATTTAAACTGGGATAGTTGGCAAGTATGAGGTAGCTGCTTTGGGCCCCACAATGACAGGGCCCAGGGCAGCTGCCCCTTTTGCCCTGCCTTAAAGACGGCCCTGGATAGCAACCCCAAACACACCTCCAAGACGACCACTGCCTTGCTAAAGAAGCTGAGGGTAAAGGTGATGGACTGGCCAAGCATGTCTCCAGACCTATACCCTATTGAGCATCTGTGGGGCATCCTCAAAGGGAAGGTGGAGAAGCACAAGGTCTCTAACATCCACCAGCTCCGTGATGTCATCATTATTGACTGAGTGTTAAGTTATTTTGAGGGGACAGCAAATTTACACTGTTATACAAGCTGTACACTCACTACTTTACATTGCAGCAAAGCATCATTTCTTCAGTGTTGTCACATGAAAAGACATAATAAAATATCTACAAAAATGTGAGGGGTGTATCTCACTTTTGTGAGATACTGTGTGTATATATATATATATATATATATATATATATATATACACACACACACACACACACACACACACCACATACACTGAGTTGTTGTTCAACTCAGTTGAACAACAAACTGAAATCTTTTAGGTGGAGGGAAGTAAAAATGAAAAAAATAAAATAATATGGTTGCATAAGTGTGCACACCCTTAAACTAATAGTTTGTTGAAGCACCTTTTGATATTTTTACAGCACTCAGTCTTTTTGGGGTATGAGTCTATCAGCATGGAACATCTTGACTTGGCAATATTTGCCCACTCTTCTTTGCAAAAACACTCTAAATCTGTCAGATTGTGAGGGCATCTCCTGTGCACAGACCTCTTCAGATCACCCCACAGATTTTCAATGGGATTCAGGTCTGGGCTCTGGCTGGGCTATTCCAAAAAGCATATCTTGTTCTGGTGAAGCCATTTCTTTGTTGATTTGGATGTATTCTTTATTTCGTTGTCATGCTGAAATTTGAAGTTCCTCCTCATGTTCAGCTTTCTTGCAAAGGCCTGAAGGTTTTGTGCCAATATTGACTGGTATTTGGAACTGTTCATAATTCCTTCTACCTTGACTAAGGCCCCTGTTCCAGCTGAAGAGAAACAACTCCCCACCACCATGCTTCGTGGTGGGTATGGTATTCTGTATGGTGATGTGTAGTGTTTTTGCGCCAAACATATCTTTTGGAATTATGGCCAAAAAGTTCAACCTTGGTTTCATCAGACCAGAACACATTTTCCCACATGCTTTTGGGGGACTTCAGATGTGTTTTTGCTAAATTTAGTTGGGCTTGAAAGTTTTTCTTTGTAAGAAAAGGCTTCTGTCTTGCCACTCTACCCCATAGCCCAGACATATGAAGAATATGGGAGATTGTTGTCACATGTACCACACAGTCAGTACTTGCCAGATATTCCTGCAGCTTCTTTAACGTTGCTGTAGGCCTCTTGGCCGCCTCCCTGACCAGTTTTCTACTCGTCTTTTGATCAATTTTGTATCTAAATACAGAAATCTCTTTAAACCTCTTTAAAGTGGAACTTTACCCATAACTGTTTGATAACAATAAATGTTCTTTAACAAAAGAATACACATACCAAATTATTAATTATGTTACCAAAATTAGTGTGTGCTGTAAGTTGCCTCCAGCATTGCTGTTGGTTTCTTCTTGCTGGAGGCTACCATTTTGTTGAAGGCCAGTGCAGTCACTTCCTTACTGAGAATGCTCCCCTTCTCCTTGATCTCAAGAACTACATGTGGCTTATATTGTAATAGAAGTTTCTGCATTTCCTGCCTTGATTGTATGTCTTGGTCGAGCTAGAGAGGAAGGCTGACAGAAACTTTACAGTGCTGAAGTTCACAGCACTGCCTGCTGAGGGAGAAAGGTGAGGATATGAGGGAGATAAAATAAAACATTATCCTTGTAAGTGATCCTTGACTCTTCTGTGTCTCCCTTGCAGCAGAGTTTGTCCTGTCACCCCTCATGCATTTCTTTTCTCTCTCCCTAATCTGTTCCCTGGCGAAGTCATTCCTTTTGCTCCCTCCTGCCAGCAGCAGTAAATCTTGAGCCTGCCAGCAGATTGGCCTCTAGTGACTCATTCATTATCGACACAGTGCCGAGAATATAGGACAACTGAAGCTGTGTATAGCAGGGTGAGACAGTGCCTTACTGGATTTTAAACAATATAGACACTGTATGTTTAATGTTTTACATAGCTATACCTGAAAAAGGGACCAGCACAAAGTAAACTATCAGGTCCCAATTTTCTAACTGAAGTTAAGGTATTTAATACTGTTTATGTTGGGGAGGATTTGCTAATGCAGGAAAACTGCCCAATAAGGACACACAATGAAAAATAGTTAACATTTTTTTAAATAGAGGTGGGAACAAAATATTGAGTAATTATTGATGTATGTAACTCCTATGTAGGAGTTAACCTCACTTCCTCAGTGTAGTATCTGGGACAGTATGTGGGGACAAATCTCCCTAATGGGGCCATAGACAGCAATAAAACCTTTACAAAGGTACTACCTCCTTCCCTATCCACGCACAACTGTAATTCTGTTTGGTTAAACTTGCAAATTATCTACATTGTATGCTTTTTTTTTTTAACTGCACAAGAGGGTATTGTTTTTCTATAAGCTCCAGTGTACGAATATAAAATAAGTTTAAAAAGACTCCAGCAGGGCCAAATCTATCTGCACAGCAATAAAGTAAAAATGCTTTAATGAGCACACTCTTTCATCCCTGCTGTTGGTATTAATAAGTTGGTAAATCCTGAAACTAAGCTCAATAAAATCACACGTATGTTCTTTAACTAATATACCCTTGAGATGTGGAACTTGAATGGGTGGACAAATACTGTATACACATAAAAGATAAGATTACTTAGAAATTAGATTTCTTAATGTCTGCCAGTATGCATGTATAGTAAAATGCTGGTCTTTATTTTCCAGCTAATAAAAGTCACTAAACATGGGTATGAATGATCAGTTGATATAAATGCTTCTGATCATTTTGGAAGATACCGTAATCTGACTACGTTTGTGTAGTTAGTGTGCAAAGAATATAAAAACTAGACAAATTGACGACTTCACTAGTTACTAAACTATAGTTTATTTAGTATCAGAATAAGACATTGTGCAGAGATGTCTCTTGATGCTGTATGATTATTGCTGAAAGAGAAGCGTACGTTTTCTACAAGTACCTAAAAATACCTTGTTGTTCCTGCTAGAAGTCCAATGTTCTTGCAATTTTCTGTGCATTGAATTGAAATCTGAAAATTTGCCACTAGGCTTTGCAGTTCTCTTTAAAGTAACACAGAACACCTCCTCCCAATGTTACAGATATAAGAAGAGGAGAAGGTGTTCTGTAGGCCTCACACACTTTCTGTCCTTAGGAATAGGATAGGACTGCATATAGTACAGTAAGTGTATGATTTTTTGTTTACTACTTCTGTTTGTTTCTATGTGCAGCAGGGCATTGTGATATGTTACAGCGTGTCAGAAAGTGCCATGCAAAAATGATGTAAGCTGCCAAATGTAGCTCTTTGATATACAATGTCTCACAAAAGTCATTACACCCCTCACATTTTTGCATATATTTTATTATATCTTTTCATGTGACAACACTGAAGAGATTACACTTTGCTACAATGTAAAGTAGCAGGGCTGATCCTAGGGTCACAGATGCCTGGGTGCAGAAAAATTTCTGGCGCCCCCACATGGGCGTGGTCATCTTACCAACTCCTCCCCTTTACAAATGTTACTATGGCAACGACTCAAACACAGAGATGCTCCCCTAAGAAGTCTTCGTTGCCCTAGGATCCTCCCATGATTTTTTAACAATAAAGAAAATACAGGAAGAGCTTACACTAATGAGACCTGGAGGGGAGTCTCTCTGATGCAGACAGAGCGGGCTTCTGTTAGAGAGTCTGTTAGAAAGATCCCCCAGACATGATACAGGAGATTGTCAGAGACTGTAGACATGATACAAGAGACGGTCAGAGACTGCAGACATAGTACAGGAGATGGTCAGAGACTGCAGACATAATACAAGAGATGGTCAGAGACTGCAGACATGATACAAGAGATTGTCAGTGACTGCAGACATGTTACAAGAGATGGTCAGTGACTGCAGACATAGTACAGGAGATGATCAGAGACTGCAGACATACTACAGGAGACAGTCAGAGACTGCAGACATACTACAGGAGACAGTCAGAGACTGCAGACATACTACAGGAAACGATCAGAGACTGGAGATATAGTACAGGAGATGGTCAGAGACTGCAGACATAATACTGGAGATGGTCAGAGACTGCAGACATGATACAAGAGATGATCAGAGACTGCAGATATGTTACAAGAGATGGTCAAGGACTGCAGACATAGTACAAGAGATGGTCAGAGAATGCGGACATATTGCAGGAGATGGTCAGAGACTGCAGATATACTACAGGAAACGGTCAGAGATAGCAGACATGATACAGAAGATGGTCAGAGACTGCAGACATAATACAAGAGATGGTCAGAGACTGCAGACATGATACAAGAGATGGTCAGTGACTGCAGACATGTTACAAGTGATGGTCCGAGACTGCAGACATAGTACAGGAGATGGTCAGAAACTGCAGACATACTACAGGAGACAGTCAGAGACTGCAGACATACTACAGGAAACGGTCAGAGAATGGAGATATGGTACAGGAGATGGTCAGAGACTGCAGACATAATACTGGAGATGGTCAGAGACTGCAGACATGATACAAGAGATGGTCAGAGACTGCAGACATGTTACAAGAGATGGTCAAAGACTGCAGACATAGTACAAGAGATGGTCAGAGAATGCGGACATACTACAGGAGATGGTCAGAGACTGCAGATATACTACAGGAGACGGTCAGAGATGGCAGACATGATACAGAAGATGGTCAGAGACTGCAGACATAATACAAGAGATGTTCAGAGACTGCAGACATGTTACAAGAGATGGTCAGAGACTGCAGACATGTTACAAGAGATGGTCAGAGACTGCAGACATGTTACAAGAGATGGTCAGAGACTGCAGACATGTTACAAGAGATGGTCAGAGACTGCAGACATAGTACAGGAGATGGTCAGAGAATGTGGACATATTACAGGAGATTGTCAGAGATTGCAGACATACTACAGGAGACGGTCAGAGACTGGAGATATAATACAGGAGATGGTCAGAGACTGCAGACCTAGTACACTGGAATTTTTGCCCATTCCTCCATGCAAAACTGCTCCAGCTCCTTCAAGTTGGATGGTTTGCGCTTGTGAATAGCAATCTTTATGTCTGACCACAGATTTTCTATTGAATTGAGATCTGGACTTTGACTAGGCCATTCCAACATATTTACATGTTTCCCCTTAAACCACTCAAGTGTTGCTTTAGCAGTGTGTTTGGGGTCATTGTCCTGCTGGAAGGTGAACCTCCATCCTAGCCTCAAATCACACACAGAGTGGTACAGGTTTTGCTCAAGAATATCCCTGTATTTAGCACCATCCATCTTTCCCTCAACTCTGACCAGTTTCCCAGTCCCGACTGCTGAAAAACATCCCCACAGCATGATGCTGCCACCACCATGTTTCACTGTGGGGATGGTGTTCTTTGGGTGATGTGATGTGTTGGGTTGGTGCCAGGAATAGCATTTTCTTTGATGGCCAAAAAGTTAAATTTTAGTCTCATCAGACCAGAGCACCTTCCTCCATACATTTTGGGAGTCTCCCACATGCCTTTTCGCAAACTCAAAATGTGCCATTTTGTTTTTTGCTGAAAGTAATGGCTTTCTTCTGGCCATTCTGCCATAAAGCCCAACTCTATGGCACGTACGGCTTATTGCCGCCCTATGTACAGATACTCCAGTCTCTGCTGTGGAACTCTGCAGCTCCTCCAGGGTCGTCTTAGGTCTCTGTGCTGCCTCTCTGATTAATGCCCTCCTTGCTGGTCCGTGAGTTTTGGTGTGCGGCTGTCTCTTGGCAGGTGTGCTGTCATGTTCTATCCATTTGGTTATGATAGATTTGATGGTGCTCCCAGGGATCATTAAAGATTTGAATATTTTTTTACAACCTAACCCTGACTTGTACTTCTCAACAACATTGTCCCTTACTTGTTTGGAGAGTTCCTTGGTCTTCATGGCAGTGTTTGGTTAGTGGTGCCTCTTGCTTAGGTGTTGCAGCATCTGGGGCCTTTCAAAAAGGTGTGTATATGTAATGACAGATCATGTGACACTTAGATTGCACACAGGTGGACATCATTTCACTAATTATGTGACTTCTGAAGGTAATTGGTTACACCAGAGCTTTTTATGGGCTTCATAAAAAAGGGGGTGAATACATACGCACATACCAATTATCAGTTTTTTATTTCTGAAAAATAGTTTTATGTATATATTTTTCTAATTTTACTTCACCAACTTAGACTATTGTGTTCTGATCCATCACATATAATTCAGATTAAAAAAAACATTGAACTAAAGGCTGTAATGTAACAAAATAGGTAAAAAGCCAATGAGGGGGGGGGGGGGGAAAATAATTTTGCAAGGAACTGTACTTTAAGATATTCAATAGAATATTGGAAAACCCCTTAAACATGCAAAAAGCAGAGAATCGTTTTCTTTTTTTCTTTTGCTTTAAGCTGTATTTTTTCTCCTTTTGTGCAGCATGACATGAACATTATTAAATATAAGCGGCTGCCGTGTACAGCTGCTGCTGTTTATGTTAGTGAGATAACTACTATCTATCATCAGACACGTTGCTTATAACTGGAAACAATTAGGACCTCGCAAGTTGCTCTTCTTGTTCAAATCACTTTAGCACAAAATGAGCAAATCATGTTGTTCTTGAATGTGTAGCCACCCAGGATATAAGAATACAAATAATGCATACCAGCTCACAAGGAAAACCTTCTAGATACCAATTAAATACATATTCTTCTTACAGCTCCCCTCCTGGGGTTTTAATGTATGATTACAGCAAGATATTGCAAATGTGTGCCTATTGTGATCTGGTTATCACTGATATACAGCACTGTTCTGTAAACTGAGCCCTTCTGCAGCCAGAGTTTCCAGTAAGACAGCACCCAGGACAATCTGAGTTTACAAGGGGCCTGCATATTACAGCTGAGAGCTGCTAGCTTTGGTCATCTAACACTAAGCATCATTTTTAAATTGTAAAGATGTCATCTGAAGTGTGGGCTGTAGCAACAGATCATAGAGAATTGAATAGAAAAGAGGAAATAACAATGTGTTTGCTATAGACCACGGGGTCTTCAAACTTTTCAGTACAAGGTCCACATCATATATTTTACAAATATTTGCAGGCCAAAAAAAAGACAGTTTTATAAAATTAACAAATCAAATTGAAATGATTGAATCAAGTCTTACTTAGAGTTTTTTGCAATGAGCATAATATATCTTAAAACAGAAAAAAACTAAAGTAAAACAAAGCCAAAACAAACTTCAGCCCATCAGAGCAGCCCTTACATTGGTGTCCCCATCAGGGTCTCCCCTTACACGGGGTTCCCCATCAGAATCCCCTCTTACATCAGAGTTCCCGTCAGAGTCCTTCCTCGATCAGAAAACCCCCCCTCCTTAAACTTGGATCCAGAATCCTTACATCAGAGGGCGTCATAAAATTTTGCAGCTCGCCAGATCTGGCCCAGATTGGAGTCTTCAGTTTGGAGACCACCCCTGCTATAGACAAGAGTTCCAGTTGCTCTTCAGTCTTACAAAAAATAAATCATTAAAGCTAAACTTCAGGCAGACATAAGAAACATAAAGACCTGTATTCAATTATACATGATTAAATGTACTTTTTTTAATACAAGCTGTATAAATACTTGAATTTGACCCTGTATTATCCTCTTGCAATCCTGTATACTGCAATATTCAGACTAGAAGAACAAGAAGCAGCACAAGGAGCCAACATAGGGCTGTGTTCATGTGCTATCAAGGAATATGCTGATTGTAGGATAGAGCAGAGAGTTAAAGAGATGAGTTTATCACTGTCCTGATTCTCCTTTCACATTCCAATAATGGGCTGGAGAAGGGACAGGACCTGTATGTATTACTTAAATGCAGCAGAGAAAACTCATGTCTCATGGCTGCCAGGCAGAGCTGTACTGTGTGGCAGAGCTGTGTAAATCTTGGTACTGAATAGACCGAAATTAAAATCCTATAGCATTGTTTGAATAAAAATTTTGTGCTATCCCTTTAAGAACAACTGACCACTAATGCCCTGTACACACGGTCGGATTTTCCGACGGAAAATGTGTGATAGGACCTTGTTGTCGGAAATTCTGACCGTGTGTAGGCTCCATCACACATTTTCCATTGGATTTTCCGACACACAAAGTTTGAGAGCAGGATATAAAATTTTCCAACAACAAAATCCGTTGTCGGAAATTCCGATCGTGTGTACACAAATCCGACGGACAAAGTGCCACACATGCTCAGAATAAATAAAGAGATATAAGCTATTGGCCACTGCCCCGTTTATAGTCCCAACGTACTTGTTTTACGTCACCGCGTTCAGAATGATCGGATTTTCCGACAACTTTGTGTGACCGTGTGTATGCAAGACAAGTTTGAGCCAACATCCGTCGGAAAAAATCCTAGGATTTTGTTGTCGGAATGTCCGAACAAAGTCCGACCGTGTGTACGGGGCATAACAGTGCAATAAAATATTGTGAAACAAACAATAAAGTGAAACTTTAACAATTGCAAACATGAATTCGATTGTGTAAAATACACAAATATTAATAATTGGATAATTGTCTTTTAAAATCCATATGTGACCATCAAGATGCAAATCATATTCATCTGTGACCCACATCAGTGTTTCACTACTTTAGGTGACAAAACCTAGTACACACTGCTAATTTTTTTTTTTCAACCCAGCGGGCTGAGCTAAAAAAAAACCTGACAGCTCAGGTCAGAGCCGATGTACTAACAATCCGATGTTAGTACAGTGATCTCCCCTGCTGTTCTATTGTGTTCTGACAGGGGGACGTCCCCCGCCAGAACACTCCGGTTAGCACTCTCAGCCATTGGCTGAAAGCGCTGATTGGGAGCCGATCGGCAGACTTTTGTCAGTAATGCCCCTTCGAAAGAAGACAGCCGGCTTCTCTCGACTGCAGTAAAGATGGGCCAAATGTCGGCCGGTTTCTATTGAATAGGCCGTTGCCGCCCGATACTACTTAAATACTGTGCACTTTCACCTCTTCCTGCCCAGGCCAATTTTCAGCTTTCAGTTCTGTTGCACTTTGATTTACAATTGCGCGGTCATGCAACACTGTACCCAAATACATTTTTTATAATTTTCTTCACAAAAATAGAGATGTCTTTTGGTGTTATTTAATTGCTAAAAAAACAAAAAAATATAAAACATTTTGAAAAAAAACAAAACTTTTTCTTAGTTTCTGTCAGCAAATTTTTAAAATAAGTTTTCTCCTACACTGATGTGCGCTGATGAGGCTGCACTGAAGGGCACTGATAAGGTGGCGCTGATGAGGCGACACTGAAGGGCACTGATGGGGTGGCACTGATGAGGAGGCACTAATTTGCAGCACTGATGGGCACTGATAGGTTGCCCTGATATACAGCACTGATAAGCACTGATAGGCAGCACTGATAGGTGGCACTAATGGGCACTGATAGGCGGCACTGATGGGCACTGATAGGTGGCACTTATGGGCAATGATAGGTGGCACTGATGGGCGGCACTGATTAAGTGGCACCGATGAGGAGGCACTATAATGCAGCACTGATGGACACTGATAGGTGGCACTGATATACAGCACTGATAGGTAGCACTGATAGGTGACACCGATGGGCACTGATAGGAGGCACTTATAGGCAATGATAAGTGTCAGTGATGGGCGGCACTGATGGAAACTGATGCATTGTAAGCAGGGCACTAATGAACAGTGCTCTGATTACCATGAATGGTGTAAGGCTGATGTGCTAACTGTCCTACCGACCACCCTTAGCCCCCTTCTAATTAACCTTAAATTACTAAATTAAACACATAACACCTTCTGGATTAAATGGCCAACAATGGCCCCTTTATTAATTCCGAACATAACAACTTTATAAAAAGAACCTTTTATTTTAATACATATATATATATATATATATATATATATATATATATATATATATATATATATATATATATATATATATATATATATATATATATAACTATATATAACATATATAAATATATGTAACCCAAACATTTTAACTGACTGCTACGTCTGAGGTTCCTGAAAGAAGGTAATACTATCTCATCGGCTGTTCACCACCACCATGTCATCCTGACCCCTAGCCCACCACCACCAGCACAGGGACAAATGATTACCACCTTCTTGCATCATTCAGCTCGATGACTGATAGTCCATATTTCCAGATAGGGAAGGTACCCATACCGAGATAGGCCCCAACCCGTACCACACCATATATTATATATACATATATATACATATATATACCAGCCACCATTACGACCTTCAGGAACCAGAGACCCCTGCCACAGACACCCACCAGTGACCCCTTACGCATAGGTGACCCGCCACAGCCGTAAGGCCCGTTGGAGACCTGCCTGGAGCCCCAGGAATAACATATCAATGCCCACTGTGGACAGATGTACCCTATCTCCCCTCAAATAGAGGCCATTGTCTCCCTCCAACTCGCAGTGGCAAACCACCAGCCTACCATTACGAACCACAAACTTCGTCACCGTCTTATTAACTTTTATTCTGGCTTTATTTATGTGCAACACAGACCGGGCCCCCTGCCAGGCCGCCCTCCCAATGATGTCCGACCACACTATAACTGTTTTAGGGAAGGCCGTCTGAAGTCGGAGAAAATCCCACTTCACATCCGGAATGAGTTCCCTGGAGGCCCTGAGGCAAAGGTCATTGCCTCCGACATGCAACAACAGCACATCCGGGGGCCTGTTCCTAAAAGCGTACTACTGAATCTCCGGCAGTACTCTGGACCACAACATCCCCGGGATCCCTATCCCCATCCGCGTGCGGCATGGGGGGGGGAGCAGACATACCTTCCCCCGCCCCCGGTAACATCTCAGTCAACTGCTCTGAAAACCATTGCGGCCCATGGGCCACGGGGACAGAGTTTTTCCTGAAATCCATACTTCTATTTTAATATTATGCCTGTTTCCTTAGTGAAGTGAATGGTCATTTAGATTAGTGAATATAGTGAATCTGTATTTACTGTGAATACTCAATCATGTAATAAAAAGGATTTTGTCTTGCACATGATTGGATGATAATTTCGCTTTATTCACTAAGCTAAGTGACAATCTCTACTCTTTTTCAATACATGAAGCCCACTAAGTTAGGGTAGGATGTTTCATTGTTTCGTGTTTCGAGATGGCACATATATATATATATATATATATATACTATTACACTTTATATATATATATATATATACCGTATATATATATATATATATATATATATATATATATATATATATATATATATATATACATACATACATTTTTTAAATTTTATCTATCTATCTATCTATCTATCTATCTATCTATCTATCTATCTATCTATCTATCTATCTATCTATCTATCTATCTATCTATCTATCTATCTATCTATCTATCTTTGATCATTATTATTACTATTTTTCTATGTGCATCTTAGAGTAGTCCTCATCATTTCCTATTGCAACTATTGCAAGTGTTTTTATGTAGATGCATTGTATCTGGATTCATCTCAGTAAATGCATGTCACATATGTATGGATCCAATAGTCGGGTGTTGCACTGTGTCTGCATATATTCTGGGACATGGTATAATGGAGGCAGCTTCCCTTGATGTATATATGCATACTTATATATGTGGATACACATGCATTTCGTTGTGGATTTTTCATTGGTCCAGTATGCATTAGCAAATGATTTTATATGCACGTCCCTTGTGTACATATGTGGGGGCACATAGATATGTGCGCCTGCACATGCATACACGTTTATATGGGACGACTGGTTTACTGTCATATATGTGCATATGTGTATATCATTATTTTTCATTAAGTCGATCGCTTTTCACGTTTTATGTATGTAGATTTATTTTTTGTTTTTTTCCTTTTTCAAATGTTATTATTGGTTTATGGTATTACCTATATATGTTTACATACGACTGTTGGTCCATGTTCCTATGTGTATGCAGGATTCTTTGGTATGCATGGGTACATGGACCTTCAGTTTGAGCTTTTACCCAAGTCTCTAGCCGCATGCTCTTTGGGGCTGAGGCTTGGTGATTGATCGAGCTGTGTCCTCATTACTGATTATCACCGCCCCCCATAACACCTGTAGCTATTGGGACGGTCTATTTAAGATCTATCAGTTGTCTCAGTCATTGTAATGATTAAGCACAAGATGTATGTGTGAAACACGTCTACATGACCACAGTTTGGTGCCTCTGGTGTTATCTTTGTGAAGCAAAATAAAAGGCTATCGGAAGTTCTGGATGTGCAGCCATTTCTTTCTTCTTTCCAAGTTTCCCACAGAGGCGGGCCGGGGCTAGCACTCTGCAAGATACTCCAATCAGCCTTATGTTTATACACCTGGAGCAACGGTTCTTTTTCTTGTAGGATGTTTCATTGACTTGAGTTATGTGATCACAAAGTAAAAGCAAGGTGGCAAGCTGATGGAGCAAAGCTTTCAGCTCCCCACGTTGCTTTTACTTTGTGATCACAATTTTATATACATTTTTATGGATCGATGTTGGTATTTGAAATAAACCCATCCATTTTGATCTACACCATATGGAGGCATTTTTTCTTTCCATATACCTTCTGATAAGAGTGTTTGGCTTTCATTGTTTGCATTTTAGTTGACCGCCATCTTAGTTCCTGCCTCATTTTTATCCGTGGGAGTTCCAGGATTCTGGCATTTCTAGCGTAATTGACTCAATGTCGCTGACACGCGAGTACACTTCATCCGGTAAGAGTATTTACCCCTTATCCTGGGTGGAGGACGCACTATCCCTGGTGTTCTGTGTGCTGTCAAGGCTGTTACATCCTTCTTATGAATATCAGTTCTACTACAAGTGTGGACTATTTTCAGGTTCTATCTAACTTGAACTCACCTTAGCATACAGTGATCCATTATTGGTTCTGACCTTTGGGACTTTTTAGTTTTGTTTACAGCACTGTATATTTATTTCCTTTTTTTTTCTATACATGTTTTGCATCACTATGTGATTCATTGCACTATCACACGTTTATATCATCATATGATATACTGCAAGTAAATTGTATATAACACCCACTTTATTCTGGTGCTGAAATTCATTACACAAAATAAATATTACTTTCTTGAGCTGAAATAATCTGTTGCAAATGTCACAACATAACAGCAGCAAAATTTAATGGCAAAAAAAAATACTGAATCTTTGTGTTAAGAACATCAACTAACCACATGCATTTTTTATTTTATTTTATTTTATTTTTTTATTGTTTAGTTACATCAGGATTTGAGCTAAGAATATTTCCTAGGAAAATATCCAATTCAACAAACCCTGATCTTAAAGAAACCTAATACTTACAGTGCCTTGCAAAAGTATTCATCCCCCTTGGATTTTTACATATATAGTTACATTACAGCCTTTAGTTCAATGTTTCTTTAAACTGAATTTGTATGTGATGGATCAGAACACAATAGTCTAAGTTGGTGAAGTAAAATTAGAAAAATAGATACATAAAACTATTTTTCAGAAATTAAAAACTGATAATTGGCATGTGCATATGTATTCACCCCCTTTGTTATGAAGCCCATAACAAGCTCTGGTGCAACCAATTACCTTCAGAAGTCACATAATTAGTGAAATGATGTCCACCTGTGTGCAATCTAAGTGTCACATGATCTGTCATTACATATACGCATCTTTTTGAAAGGCCCCAGAGGCTGCAACACCTAAGCAAGAGGCACCGCTAACCAACACTGCCATGAAGACCAAGGAACTCTCCAAACAAGTAAGGGACAATGTTGTTGACAAGTACAAGTCAGGGTTAGGTTATAAAAAAATATCCAAATCTTTGATGATCCCTAGGAGCACCATCAAATCTAGCATAACCAAATGGAAAGAACATGGCACAACAGCAAACCTGCCAAGAGACGGCTGCACACCAAAACTCACGTTCTGGGCAAGGAGGATATTAAAGGGTTTTTAAAAAAAATAACAAACATGTTATACTTACCTCCACTGTGCAGCTCATTTTGCACAGAGTGGCCCCGAACCTGGTCTTCTGGGGTCCCTCGGCGGCTGTCTCAGCTCCTCCCCACAAGAACTAAACACCTCCATGCGAGCTCTCTTGCATGGTGTTTAGTTCTTGCGGGTGTGCTCCCGTGATACACCCTTTTTCACTCGGCCCTGCCCCCCGGTGCGCCGCGTCATTGGATGTGATTGACAGAAGCGCGAGCCAATGGCTGCGCTGCTTTCAATCCATCCACTCTAGCCAATCAACGGCCAGGCTGAGCGGCGAAGAGGAAATCGGGGGCGAGCGCAGCAGGTGAACGGACTCAGGTAAGTAAAATGGGGGTGCTGGGGGGGCGGTATTGTCGGATGTTTTTTCACCTTAATGCATAGGATGCATTAAGGTGAAAAAACGTGAACCTTTACAACGCCTTTAATCAGAGAGGCAGCACAGAGACCTAAGGTAACCCTGGAGAAGCTGCAGAGTTCTACAGCAGAGACTGGAGTATCTGTACAAAGGACGACAATAAGCCGTACGCTCCATAGAGTTGGGCTTTATGGTAGAGTGGCCAGAAGAAAGCCATTACTTTCAGCAAAAAAAACAAAATGGCACGTTTTGAGTTTGCAAAAAGGCATGTGGGAGACTCCCAAAATGTATGGAGGAAGGTGCTCTGGTCTGATGAGACTAAAACTAAACTTTTTGGCCATCAAGGAAAATGCTATTTCTGGTGCAAACCCAACACATAACATCACCCAAAGTACAACATCCCCACAGTGAAACATGGTGGTGGCAGTATTATGCTGTGGGGATGTTTTTCAGCAGTCGAGACTGGGTAATTGGTCCGAGTTGAGGGAAAGATGGATGGTGCTAAATACAGGGATATTCTTGAGCAAAACCTGTACCACTCTGTGTGTGATTTGAGGCTAGGACGGAGGTTCACCTTCCAGCACGACAATGACCGCAAACACACTGCTAAAGCAACACTTGAGTGGTTTAAGGGGAAACATGTAAATATGTTGGAATGGCCTAGTCAAACCCCAGACCTCAATTCAATAGAAAATCTGTGATCAGACTTAAAGATTGCTGTTCACAAGTGCAAACCATCCAACTTGAAGGAGCTGGAGCAGTTTTGCAAGGAGGAATGGGCAAAAATCCCAGCGATAAGATGTGGCAAGCTCATAGAGACTTATCCAAAGCCACTTGGAGTTGTGATAGCCGCAAAAAGTGGCTCTACAAAGTATTGACTTTAGGGGGGTGAATAGTTATGCACATTGACTTTTTCTGTTATTTTGTCCTATTAGTTGTGTGCTTCACAATAAAAAAAAAAAATCTTCAAAGTTGTGGGCATGTTCTGTAAATTAAATGATGCAAATTCTCAAACAATCCATGTTAATTCCAGGTTGTGAGGCAACAAAACACGAAAAATGCCAAGGGGGGTGAATACTTTTGCAAGGCACTGCACATCTGTCAGTTGTATAACCTTTTCACACTGAGCCCAGGAGTAAAAAGCCGATGTACAGCAATAATTGCACACAACATTGAAAGTATTTTGAGTTTTCCAGAAAATCCTAGGAATCACCAATAAGTAGAAATTTTAACAATGTTAATAGCTGGCCTGCACCTTCCTATTAGCCCAATACCTTGATGGGTGGCCTTGAAGGCAGGTGCCTACAAAAGGGACTGATCTGTGCATCAAGGAAAATTAGTCTGGCCAGATTAGGGAAGAGTTAAGTCCTGTCACCGGTTTCCCAGACTTTTTGGGTCCGCGTTTCTTTTCTGGTTGATATATATTCAAGGGGAAGGCTTTTGAGATGGCACCTCATGGGAGCCGGAGGGTCCATGTCACCTGTAAGGATGTAGCCTTTATCTGCCACTCCAAGGGAACTCACAAGTTATGGACACTACCTAAATGGACTCACACCTTTAAAGGTATGCCTGGGCAGTCAATTAATAGTTAGCTAGGAGCTGGACTGAGATGCACTTATTGATGTAATATTTCTGAAGCATTTCAAATAAAGTTCTTGAACTGTTCTTGAGCCTGGTCTGAAGTTATTCACATGGGTGCATAGTGGTACATGATGTATAAGAAGAACAGGGCCTGTAAAGCATGCACAGGGTATGAAAGCAAGGCCACCACAAAGGGTTAACTCAGCAGATGAGTCAAAGAAGAAGAGCAGTTGTCACGGGTAACCAAGAACTGGTGGGAAGTGAATAGCAGCCAGTCATGAAGCATGGTACCTAGTGTAGGTGACAGGTCCCCCATTAGCAAGGGGGTAGGTGTTCTGTCTCTCTCCCTAGCGTTCTGTTCCCCCAAAATATCTGGGACTGAACCTGGCACGGAGACTCCATGTACCTAGCCGCATGGTGTGGGAGAGTGGAAGGAATTAATTAAGTGCATGCATGAGATCACTGCTAGTGTATGATGGGACCCCATTCTGTCACTAAGAGTGAGATGGCAGAGGTACATTGGACTGAGGAGAGGGGGGTAGGCTCAGCAGTGTCCCTCCTAAATGCAACATATATCGAGGAAGGTATGTAGTAACATGGGATAGTACGTTTTACAGAGGGACTCTGTATATTTAACTACTGCACACAGTGTACAGCTCATCTCTGAATGCAGCCCTGCCTGGTCCCAGGCATTGATGAGCATGCACACAAGGAAGGTATCCCCATGTGCAGGGTGGGGTGGCCCTGCTCACAGCCTTACTGGGCATTAGTTCAGGTACATGGGTCTCCAGACTGACAACACTGGGCACTTATTCCCTGAGTCTCTCAGCCATAGTAACAGTAAAGGCAGAGGAAATGATTCACAGTAAGGTACAAATCATACGCTATTATAATCAAACTAATGCACATTATGTACGCTAGGACAATGTGGTTAGAGATGTAACATTTCTGCAAATTTTGAAGCCATGAAAAAAAAATGACAAATTGAAAAAAAAAAATCAGTGTGGAGTAGTTTTTTAAAATTGAAAAACATTTTGTTATACTGGGAAGTTGAAATGCCATGTATATACAAGTATTATGCTTGAAATAAATATAAAGTTTATTCAGTAAATAAACTAAGCTTGCCTTTCAAAATTGTATTTCTTATTACAAATAAAATAACAAGGACTGTGTATGTTAACATTTCAAGTATACATGAGAACAGGTAACCACCCCTGTTCCTCGTAATAATTTAAAAGGTTCCTGCAAATATGCATTTTCGGGTATTGACAATGTTGATTCAGAAGCATATATTTTAATCTTGCAAGAGCTTGATCAATGTTCTCCTGATTTTCAGGTGTCATTTTATCTATAAATGAAGGTATTGTGTATTTTTGTGAGGCAGTGGTTTTGTAACAGCTGGTGAAGAAACACTTTGTGATGATCCAGAAGCTTTAGAAAGAGTGTTTTTGGAATGAGAACTCTAAAAGGAAAAGCTACTTGCAATTCCATTATGGTCCTCATCATTTCATTCCATAAAGTATTTTTTTTATGTCTTTAGGGCACCTCTGGCATGCAAGGATGTTTTTTTCATCCTTGTAGCATTTGGAAAAGAATATTTCTTCTCACAATATTTACAAATTGCAGCTTTTCTCTCAGCAGAATTGCACTGTGGAAATGTTTCCAAACTCTAGATGTTGTTCTCACCATTTTACTGAGAGGAGGAAAATCAAAAACAATTTATTGACCAGACTATAGGGAAGCATTATGCTGTGATGGTAGAGAACATTAATAGGAATCATTTAAATGTTAAATAAGATACACTAATTTGTCAGACCAATTTACCCTCTTACTTGTCAATTAAGGTTTGAGAGGAAAGAAACCATGATCTACTGCAGGGATAGGCAACCTGGGGCCCTCCAGCTGTTGCAGAACTACAAGTCCCATCATGCCTCTGGTAGTAATTGTAACTGTCAGCCTTGCAATGCCTAATGGGAAACGTAGTTCCACAACAGCTAGAGGGCCCCAGGTTGTCTACTTCTGATCTACTGTATCCCAACATTCACCCAACTGTAGGAGGTACAAGATGGGGCCCACAAAAACTAAACTGGAGCATTTCCCCTGCAGTTTCAGAACTGCATTGAGAAGTACAGTGTTGCTTGAATTGTATTCAAGGACTTGCCTGTCTTCAGCTGAGAGATAAGATGCATGTCAGGGATCAGCGGCTAAGGAGACCAGACACGTAGCTACACAAGGGAACTGAGACCAAACAATCAAAGTATATATCTTTAAGGTAATATTTATTTACAGTGAAAAACAGCAAACCATGAACACAGCAAACAAAGCACACAGCACATAAAACATGAACTACCCCAAACAGAACCAAAAACTATGCTAACAAGAGCTGTTGAACTTGAACAACTAAATATCGCACCGGCTACGACTAAAGCTATTGCCGAAACGCCTCAGAATTATTATTGTTTTATTGTCACTCTGATGTACCAATAAACAAAACTTCAATGATTACAGTCTTGCCGGCTTTTCTTACTATTGTTGCATTCGAGTGTGTTGGGATACATCGAACCTCGGCACCTATGAGAGGACCTGGTGTATGGATTTGGTTGTCCCTACAGAGAGCGCTGTTACCTTTTTCTTTTTTCAACCTGACAAACTATGTAACTATATTCCACACTTCTGTTTTTTTTTTCCGGAATAAAACAAAAACGGTTTTGGAAAAAAACAGATTTTTTTATTTTTATTTTTAACAATATTTCAGCTTTTTCCAGGCCTTCCAATCTCTAGCTGTGATGCCATAAAAACTCAACGCACTAAGGTGACACAGATCCGATGCACATGCCTTGCAGCACACCACCAGTAATGCACTCTATTAAGAAAAAATGCTGCACGTTCTTTGCCTGTTCTGGTGCTTTGGCAGCCCATGAGTGCATTAACACAACAAAGTTGAAACCAAGTATATTTTGGGAGAAACAATCATTAGCATATCTAAATCACAAAAACAAAAATGTAATATATTGCAACTTACCAATCATTAGATACGGTGGATAGAGGTTTTTTTTTCCTTTAATTTGATGTTGATCCAGCGAATAAGATTCTTTCTGTTTTTGGGTGGCTAAATTTACTCCTCCCTATATCTATAGAGGGAGCCATTGTTTTCACCCAGGCTGCTCTCCTAATTTACAGTAGATTATGAACTTATACTTTTTTCCTCTCCATTACATGGGGGGCATGGCAGGTTGTAGCTTATACAAGATACCTTAGAAGGAAGATAAGTTTCAGCTTTCTGTTTAATTCACAGGAAATTACAAGGACAGTGCTTTATTGGAAGATCAACATGTATTTTCTGTACTTGCTAAACATTTTCCTAGCTTGATTTTTGTTTTTGGATTACCTTTAACACTTTACACCTCCCCCTGCTTAAACTTTAACCAGTAATTTAAAGCGGTTGTAAACCGCTGAAGAAAACAAAAAACAAACAAACTTTAAGACAATGGCATGATGAAATACCTACCTTAGAACGAAGCCCTTCCAGCGGCGCCCTCTCACCGCTGTTATGACTGACATTTTTCCCCCCGTGTTTCTTACGGGTTTGTGGGCTCAGAAACAGAAAAGGACCCTCTGTTGGGACTTTAAAGGGCAATGACTCCAAAGAATGCGTATGCAAAAATATGTATGTAAAATATATAAGTTTAATAATACAAGATCTAAAAATATAGACAGCATGTAGCTATATCAACAGATTACAAAATAATGTTAAAACTAATGTAACATATTGTTCAGAAACCACTAATTTACATCACTCTTGTACATTTGGACAGAGTGGGTTTGTGTGCTCCGGCCCTGTGAGTGGAAGAGCCGCCATTTCTGGGACAGGCTCTGAAGGTCCGAGACTGTAAGCTGGAACTTCAGAGTGCATACGCCGATGATGTCATTGGCTGCATGCACTCTGAATATCTCCTAAACTGTGCAAGTTTAAGAAACATTCACAGTACCTACAGATAAGCTTTATTATAGGCTTACCCGTAGGTACAAGTGGTGTAACAGAGCTTACAACCACTTTAAGGGTCCACTCACCCCAGCCTTATCCACTGCAGAACACATCGTGTCATCATCAACGTGTGTTGTGTTAAGGCAAC
Source organism: Lithobates clamitans (assembly GCA_037952925.1). NCBI lineage: Eukaryota > Metazoa > Chordata > Amphibia > Anura > Ranidae > Lithobates > Lithobates clamitans. Next base: position 1,368,199 of record JBBGZY010001357.1, on the reverse strand, counting down.
CTATTCATTTGGACAGGCTGCCCAGTGCGTCACAATGGGCCAAAAATCATGCATGCAGCATTGCGGAAAAGCAGCGGACATGCAGGTGAGTTGTGGTGCCATTCAGAGCAATGGTGTGAATGGTCCATAGCATTTAACTCTTTGCTCTAAATGTAACTCTTAGCCCAACTCATAAAGGTAACCCTTAACACCTAAAGTGAACTTAAGTTTTACTGACACGAATCAACAGGATCATTGATCAATGCCAACCCCCAGCACTGCTTTTACTTACATTCCCCTTGCTCCTACCTGATCCATTCACCAATAGGAATGAAGAGCAGAAGCCCTGTGTACACTCTGGTAACTGCTTACACAAAACTATCTCGCCTCCCCTCCCCACTTCTCAGCTTTAGGGCCTGGTGATTGGCCGTTTAGGCGCTCAGTGTTGCATAATGGGAGGAGCAGATGTAACTTCAACCTCCCAAAACATTTTAAAAAAGCCCTTTCCCCACCCTTTCTCTACAGACAATGGAAATAATATCTAATACAGTGTGTATAAAAAAGTACACTCACCTACAGTATCTCACAAAAGTGAGTACATTCCTCACATTTTTGTAAATATTTTATTATATCTTTTCAACACTGAAGAAATTACACTTTGCTACAATGTAAAGTATTGAGTGTACAGCTTGTCCAAGAGGGTTAAGGCAGTGCTGGAAAATAATGGTGGCCACACAAAATATTGACACTTTGGGCCCAATTTGGACATTTTCACTTAGGGGTGTACTCACTTTTGATGCCAGTGTTTTAGCCATTATTGGCTGTGTGTTGAGTTGTTTTGAGGGCACAGACAAGTGTAGCGCTAGAGATTTTACAAGCTTATAATATAACTTATATAAGAATATGAAAAGAAAGAATCTAAGTCAGTCAACAATGTGCAAAAATAGAGTCTCTGGTGCTCTTCAGATGTCCCTTCAGGTACAAAAAAACTGTTGTTAATCCAAAGGGTATATGGAATTCTTTAATCACCACGTGGATATCACATGCAAAGAATTAGATGTGATGGACCCTCCACATAGAAAGAGTGAAGGCTTGCCGGAGGGATTGAACTCAAAGGAACATACGTTTAATGAGTCAATCTAGCTTGTATCACCAACAGGCAATAGAAGGAAGGACCTCCCAACTGGATGGCAGCAAAATTCCAAATGTATCCAGAACCGTGAAGGAACTTTCTTTAAAGTGGATGGCAAACCTTCCCATGGATCTTCTCAGAGGAATAGCCCATATGAAAATAAAGAAGGGGGGCCACATAGCATAATACCGTTTTGTAAAACAAATTTATTAAAATAAGTAAACAACTTACATTTCTGTAGTAAAAAAGTGCTTTCAAGTAAAATTATGGCAGGCAGTGGAGTTGTTTTGAGGGGACAGCAAATTTACACCGTTTTACAAGCTGTACACTCACTACTTTACATTGTAGCAAAGTGTAATTTCTTCCGTGTTGTCACATGAAAAGATATAATAAAATATTTACCAAGATGTGAGGGATGTACTCACTTTTGTGAGATACTGTCTGTCCATGCTGCTTTTCTTTCTTATTGTGCCTTTTTCAGGCTGGCCTTGTGTCCCTGCCACCATTTTGAACATTTATGCTATACTGTACATGCGTGAGATGGAGTTCATGACATGATGTGCCTCACTTTATATTAATCTGTTCTTTTTGTTTTTTATAATTTATTATGTCAGAAACTTCTTACAAGCAACACAAGAGGAAATATCGGTAAGAATCAATTGACAAGAAGTGTTCTGTACATTACTCTATCAAATCTTACAAATTGTATTCAGACCAATATAGAAATGTGAATCAACAAGAAGCCACTTCCACTGTCCATTTGGAAGCAGATAACAATGCATGTAGGATGCGAAGAATGAAGCATACCCTTGCTTGTCCGAGACGGTTGCATTAAGACATACACAAACATCACCCAGAAGGGCACTACCATTGGTTACCCTTCCAGGGCAGAGGCCCCCTGGGAGCAGGTAAGAAGCCTACAAACCATGTGAAAAGGTGGGTACTTGGGGAGGGGAAAAAAAGGGGTAGGTGGGGGAGGAGGGGGAAAAATGTGGAGGTAGGGAACAGTATAAGAGAGAAAAGATAAGAGATAGAGAACTAAGGTTGGATTAATCTGTTTGGAATAAAATGCTTTCCTCAAAAATCTTGAGTGAATTTTTTTTTAACAACAACAAATCTGTTTAATGGCATAAACAACAAATTTGTTTTAACAACATGACACATTTGTGTCATCATTAGTTAATGGTGACACATTTGCATGACATCGTGTACTTCATCTTGCACGTGCGGAGTATGAGAACACTGCGAGATCTCGCAGCGTAGGTACAAGGTCTCCCTGAAGGCACTAGTGATGTTGCTCCTCTGCGTTTGGGGCTACGTCATTACCATCTTATTGGCAACAAGGATGTGCGGGTTCAAGAAAGGTAAGTTAAAGTGGTATTAAACCCAAAACCAAAAATGTAATATGTATTGGATTCATTTCCCATCTGTTTGATATGGACTTTGGTTGCTAATGGAGTGATTCATAGGAGACACTTGGATACAGGGCCCTGACCACTTTGGGAGCATTAGCATTACTGCTAAGCATTACAGACTATATACAGGCAGTCCCAGAGTTTCGAACAACTCCTACTTACGAACGGACTCAAATGCTGGCCACTTGTGCTCCTTGCTGGTCCTGGATACCTCTGGACACATCCCATACTGCAGTACTACATGTACTGCATGGCCAGAAGAGCCCCAGATAACATAACATCTGAGTCCCTGGTGACGTAGTGTGTTACTGATGGTAGCCTTTCTTACGTTGGTCCCAGCTCTCTGCAGGTCATTCACTAGGTCCCCCCGTGTGGTTCTGCGATTTTTGCTCACCATTCTTGTGATCATTTTGACCCCACGGGGTGAGATCTTGCGTGGAGCCCCAGATCGAGGGAGATTATCAGTGGTCTTGTATGTCTTCCATTTTCTAATTATTGCTCCCACAGTTGATTTTTTCACACCAAGCTGCTTGCCTATTGCAGATTCAGTCTTCCCAGCCTGGTGCAGGTCTACAATTTTGTTTCTGGTGTCCTTCGACAGCTCTTTGGTCTTCACCATAGTGGAGTTTGGAGTGTGACTGTTTGAGGTTGTGGACATGTGTCTTTTATACTGATAACAAGTTCAAACAGGTGCCATTAATACAGGTAATGAGTGGAGGACAGAGGAGCCTCTTAAAGAAGAAGATACACGTCTGTGAGAGCCAGAAATCTTGCTTGTGTGTAGGTGACCAAATACTTATTTTCCACCATAATTTGCAAATAAATTCTTTCAAAAATCAGACAATGTGATTGTCTGGATTTGTTTCCACATTTTGTCTCTCATAGTTGACGTATACCTATGATGACAATTACAGGCCTCTCTCATCTTTTTAAGCGGGAGAACTTTACCCTCTGGAGATCCAAGTAAACCCTTTCTTTTATTTTTATGATGCCTGTAGGAGCTAAAAATTCTCACTAAAGTTAACAATTACATATTATACATGCTTGAATGGTCCTGAAGAAGCAGGAGTTCTGCAAAACACGTTGACCAGACCAAACTCTCACTGAATATATACCTTTGTGCTATCACGATATGTACTCTATACTGTATGGTATTAACGGCATTGTTGTATGTAATTAGGCATCTTTTATCTGTATAAACTTAATAAAGAACCTTTTTAATCTATATGCATTGTATGATGTATTCTGAAAGGCATATGTAAAGTCCCACCCCTTTTACCTGTGCCTTTTCTCTCTTCCATTCAATTTGGGATGATGCCAATCATGATATGATATAGCATCTCATTCTCAGTCTACACTATATCTTCCTTATAGTAATATATTGCAGCTTACCAATCATTAGATGTAGTGTAGTTTCTTTTTTTAGGCTTTTGTTTTCTTCTGGTGATCTGACTAGTAACACACCTCCTTTATTACAGTGCCCCCACTGTGGATGAAGGAGAACAGGGGCCACATTTTGGACAGCAGCATTGTTAATCTGGGTAGGAGGGAGTGTTAGATGCACTAGCAGGTTTAAATACACTAACAGACTGAAGCCAAACTCCAGCTCACACTTTATAAGCAGTTACAGATTCTGAAGCCAGTTTTGTTAAAAAGCCGCACCTATATGCTCATACCAGCACACAAGTCCTCCTGCAAAACTGTAGAATTGTCAGCTTGGGCCTTCTCATCTTTTAATGTATGATGCTAAGAAATAAAAGTAGCAAATATGGAATGCAATTGTAACATTGTTGACTTTAAAGTTTAGTGTTTACATGGAACAGATGTATTTCATCTGAAAGAGTGACGTCTGCAAACGAACAAAAAAGCCAAGATATTTTTGTATTGATGCCAAGAAATCAGATGGTTCACATGTGTGGCTCAGAAGGATGACAGGAACTGACGATGAGCTTATTAAATTTACTAGGCAGCAGTGGCTCCTTATAGATAGTTCAGTCATTCATAGAAGCCTTGTTAAGGAGCAGGGAATCCTCTGCATATTCTGTGTGATCATAGTCAGTTTCTAGACATCTTCTTTCATTCAGTTTGCAGATGAAACACGGGCAGAATATTGCTATTCAAATGCAGCATAGATGTAATATATTACTACTTGTATCTGGTATAGATGTAATATATTACTGTTCATATCTGGTATAGATGCAATATATTACTGTTCATATTTGGTATAGATGTAACACAGAGGAAGTACAGTTTCTCACTATGTAAATTTATATTATGAATTGAGAATGATTCGTTGTACTCTGTAGAGTGCTACAAAACATACTGGCACAATATAAATTGTAATAATATGAATATTATTAAGCACTCTGTATAATAATATTTCAAAGAACGTAACTGAATTTGTCAGAAAATCAACCAAGGGAAACTTAAAAAAATGAAGTATTGTCAAGCAGTTATTATAGTAATGGTCGCTTACCTATGTGTAATTCCTTTTCATGTTTGAGTAGTTTTGGTTCTGTGTGTAACCTCATGTATGTGTAGCACCTTCCTAGGTAGGTGCTAGAGAGTGTATATCGTTTTTTGGCTTTTCTGCTTAACAGAGAAGTAGACAGGAAAATTTAGGTGCTGTCTGCTTAACAGAGAGCAGTGATTGATGAGGGAGGTCTGCTCAGTGTGCTCTGATGCTGATTCATGCTGTCTTGGAGATTTCACACTGATCCAATAGTAATTAATCATATTGGAAAGTGGGAGGAACCCAGCAGGTGAAAGCATGGATGTAGATACAGCCCTGGCCAATTAGCAGGGGAGGTGCCCCATTGCATGCTGGGTGACTGTATTTATATTGCAAGAGCACATGGGCTTGGGGGTTCCAGTCCAGCCCACGTCTAAGGAGAGAGGTTCAGGTGGGCAGGTGGTGGCTGCATCTCCCCAGCATGGAATGCCATGCGGCCTCAGATTGCAGATCTGAGGGCCTGAAGCCTGCAAGCTACAACCCAGGGTTCCTGTGCAACCTGAAGGAGGGAGAAAGTCTATGGATCTGTTCGCGTGTGACTGGTATAGAATGTCGCTTGGATTTTGGAAGGAGGCTACCAGCTGTCCCAGTACAGACCCTGAAGGAATCCTTGAGACTGTGTATTGCTCCATCTGGTCCTACAAGTCAGCATACTGGGTGTGTGAGCTAAAGGAGATACTGGCTAGTGTCTTGAAGACTTGTGTCCACTGACAAAGTCCACTAAGTCCTGTCTGCTATGGAGGGACTTATTCTTCTATACAGACCCTGTATGGTTCAGAATATCATCTGCTTCCACAGTATTACACAGAGATTTGTCCTCACTTGTGCATAGTTAACTTGGAGTATCCAACTAATTCCCTTCTCATATGGAGACAAGGAGCGAAATAGTGTGTGCACCTGGCTGTGTGAAATACTGTGTAACTGGCTGCAGAATAATCAGTGGGAAGCCCAGGAGACAAGTATTCCAGCAGTTCCTGTGGGAGCAGTATTTAGGTTCTGTGGCCTACTTTCTGATACATGGTTAGAGGGACATTATAGTATATTTTTATCGACTACATCTTCAAATGAAAGCTTTTGATGCTCCTTCATAGTTGTTAGAAAACCACAGATACCAGGGTGCCTTGGCGGGGCCTGTAGCTTACGCATGTATTTGCAAATGTGTGCAGACTAAACCCCTGTTTTTAACGCATACTGTTAGACAGGTTAATTTGATTGTTCGTGGGCTGGTCGGTAAGTGAGCTTGGAGATTTCCTTGGATTTATCCTTGGCCTTTTTTCTAACATATGTTGCCTTCCAATGCTACTTGCTGCAATGGCCAGTTACAGGTGGGGGCAGTGGCTTCCTTTTTTGTGTTACTGTCATATTAGTCAGGCAAAACACTGACACCTTTGCAGCCATTGTGCTATGTGCTGGGTGTTCAGTGTGCCCCTGTACCTTTAAAGTGGATGTAAACCCGAAAAACATTTTTTTTCTTTTTTATATCATACTGTAGAGTATAAGATTTCTTGCCACACAGAGTTAATCTATCTCTGAGCAATCCTCTTTTATTGTTCAGTGAGAAAAATCTTGACAAACTGAGAAAAACTTTGTCAAATCCTCCTTCTTGCTGTGAGTGACAGGTGATTTACATCTCGTACACCAGCCTAAGACACAGGCATTATTTTTTAATTCCCTCCCCACTCCTTTCTTCAGCAGCTCTGTAAGGATTGGCTGTTCCAAACCTCAGCATGATTTGGCATGCTAAAGTCATGTGGTTACTTTCCTGTCTTTTCACTGGATGTTAGAGATCATAGCAGAAGTTCAGCAGAAGTTCAGTGTTAGAAATACACAGGAGAGTAGAGGTGGGAGTCTACTGACATCACGACTCCACCCACCGAGCTCCAGACAACAGACCCACCCACAAAATATGCAGTTTTTCGGGTCTCATAACAGACAGAGGGGAGACATTTGACAGGTATCTATATCCTTATAGATAACCCCTATGGCAGTAGTTTAGAAAGGATGACATTGGGTTTACATCCACTTTAAGAAGGGGTGGGTTCCCTTCAGTCCATCTGCCCTCCATCTATCCATCAGAATGCATGTGCTTCCATTGTGTCACTCATAAGCTAGTGATAGGACTACAGATACCAGGATGCCTGGGCGGGGCCTTCAGCTTACGCATGTATTTGCAAATGTGTGCAGACTAAACCCCTGTTTTTAATGCATACTGTTAGACAGGTTAATTTGTTTTCCTTGGATTTATCCTTGGCTTTTTTCTAACATATGTTGCCTTCCAATGCTGCTTGCTGCAATGGCCAGTTGTAGGTGGGGCAGTGGCTTTCTTTTTGTCCTTCTAGTTGTTACCTGTATGTCATTGTGTGTGATTGGTATCCTTGTTTAACCCCATCCAGTTAACAGGACTAGGCCTCTAAACATTTGTAAAGCCAGAGGCTTTACATCAGCTTCCTGTTCATGTGATTACTGGGGTTGGCTGTCACATACATCACGCAATGGGAGCCCCTCCCACTGGATCATAACATGTAAGTTAGGGCCATTGGTGACGATCTCTGTACTGGGGTTGCTAAGTGAACCTGCACCCAGCACAGAACAGTGACGCTAGCATAAAAGCTCCTCATCCTGCTGCCACATATATGCGTACGGATGGCGTTAAGAGACCATGTAGCTATTCATTTCAACAGCAATCTTCACATAAAATGATATGTGCTTTCTAATTATTTTCTGCCTGTTATTTGCCTGTAAAAAGCCTGATACTGCTACCAAGCGGTGCCATCTTAGATGTGATGTCCGTAGCTCCCTGGGGTTTAGTCAGGGATCTCCTCGCCAAATTCCTTATCAGAAGTAGCTACTGTGGTTAATTATTAGGTCAGAGGTGGTCAGAGGTAGAAGGGAAGCTGTCGCCACTAAGGGACCAATGGCCTTTACCAGGGACCACAGTGAGTAACTGAAGCAAGTATCAGAGCAGTATTCTCACCAAACAGGCACGGTGGAGAATCAGGGACCCAACCAGCGGAGGTGACGCTTGCAGAGCAGCCCTGTGTGCCAAGCCAGGGACCAAGATGGTCAGCAGGGGTGACATTTGAAGGTATCCGAAATGCCAAGCTAGGGACCCAGCAGGGAAGCGTGGGTGACCCTTGAGGGAGATCCCACCGCAAAGGCCTTGAGGAGCTCACAGGATTCAGAGTCAGTGAATTAGAGGGTCTAGTGAGAGACTGGGAGCTCAAGGGGCTGAAGAACTACAAGGAGAAGTTGTAGTACAGCTGAGAGAACTATTACTTTGAGTTAGGAACTGTTTAAGTACTATTACCATAGAAGACAGCAATCCTGCACGTGCAGAAGTGGCACCTTGCTGGGGCTTTTCCCTGTACGACTGTCCTCCTGTTGGAGTCTCGGTGTCTGCCATTTGAAATTGCAACTACTTAAGGGTGTCCTGGCCCTAACGCTCTTACCCTTGCAAAATATTAAAAGGAAATAAACCTCTTTTACAGCCAAGAAGTGTCTGGGGCCCAATGACTTTTACCACCTTTGCACCCACTATGCCTCACAACCCGCCACATATTGAAGGATGTCAGCTATCTTTGGCATTGAAGGTTCTCATTAGGCTGGAAGAAGTCAGAGATTCTTCTACATGTCAGTAGCCTGAGAAGACTTATCACTTAATTTACACTCTATAGTTGTCCCCTTTGCTCCTCCCCTGGCTGCTACATAAAAATGTATGTAGGGAGATAAAGGGAGGGGCAAAGATGATGAGCCAGCACAGACAGTAATTAGACACTACCAGAAGTGGAGAGGATTATAATGTGCAAGGAGGGAGGCGGCTGTGCTAGAGAATTGACTCTTCCTAAAGAAGTCAAATTTTCTACCAAGTTTAAAGGCACATTGCAAGTTGAAAAAAGAGTTTATGGAAAGGAAAAGTGTGGCAAGTGTAGGGATATGCTGCCTTCTACTGACTGTGTTTGTAAACGCCTGGGCTTTTGATATATTATGTATGCACTTCCTTTCTCTGGGGTGTTGGGAAAAAACCCCAGAAGGAGGAATTGGAGAAAGAGAAAGTCTGAGACCACATGTTCTGTTGACTGCTAAATCCAGGCCAGAAGGGTTTAGCAGGCAAGTGCTCCCATGTTTAATAATGGAATATTCACTTGTATTGTACAGCGCTCCTTTAGAGCTACATAGCTCTGCTCAGGGGGCTGTCTGCAATGGCCTGCATGGGAAGGAATCAAAAGACCAAGCCTGAAGATCACCAGCATTAAAGGTGTGAAAAACAATGGTTTTCACATCCTAATAAAAAGGCGAGATGCGATAATAGTTTTTTTTTTTCTGACCAAGCTTCCAGGGGGACCTAATTGGCCTACAAGAATGACAATACAATTATTTTAATGCATATTTGGGTTCATTAACTGTACAGGCTACTTTCTGAAACGGTGAACTTTTTAAACGTCAGTGACAGAAAGCATGTATCTGATTCAGACCTGAGAGTTTAAAAAGGGATGTTGGCAAATAGCATCATAAAATTATAATTTCTAACTCTATTGTAACCTTTTTACCAAGGTATCTTACAGGAGGAAAACACTCTTTAGAATGGTCAAAAATGATTAGAGATAATCAAATTTGTTTAAAGCAGGGGTAGGCAACCTTAAAGAGGTGAAGATCTACCTGAACAACATGGGTGTCATGAAAAGGTTCACCCATTGGTGGCGCTGTCAGTCTCTTGAATCACAGTACCAGTGTCCACCAGCGGGTGTCTTCCAACACCTAAGACCTGTAATAAGAGGACTCACCTGTTGGTGGCACTGTTGGATCCTTGGGCCATAGTACCGGTGTCCACCAGCGGGTGTATTCCAGCAGTGTGGAGCAGACAGCACCTTCTGCGCTCAGGTGTTACGTGAGGTAAATTATTGGCAGCCTTATAAATTCCCGGCAAGCCCTCACATGCTTGCATTGGTATCTCTCTCTTTGAGCCCTGACCTTGTTCGCCTGTTAACCGATCCTGAGCCTGCATCCGTCCTTGTTCCCGAGCTTATCCTGACCCGGTCCCTTCTGTGTTCCTGTACCTTTCAGCCCGATCCATCCCCTCTCTGTCCTGTTGGTTCCCTGTCCCTCATTTACTGATCTTCCTGTGTATGACCCTGGCCTGGCTAACGTTTACACTTGTGGAACATCCCTTGTCCTTCTGCTGACCTGCCGTGTATGACCCTGGCCTGGCTGACATCTGTGATTCTGGTACTGCCCCTTGCTGTATATATTGTTGTTGTTGGTGGGTTTGTTGGGTTGGTTGTGCACTGTTTGTATTTTCTTATTTATCATCTATCTTAATAAATATCATTATTCACTTTACATGCGTTTTGGGTTATCTCTGTGCAGTCCACACAGTCTGGTCTACTATTTCTCCTGACAATGGGAGAAGGCAAAGAACACTGGGCACATTGTTGCCTACTAACACCTGATTTAAACCTCTAATTGCTGTACTACCCTGTTGCAATTATGAGTTTAAATCAAGTGGGTTGAGTTGAGTCACGGCTTTACTACCCCCAATTCCTAACCTTTTTAGTTGCTGAGGCAGCAGCCAAAGGTGTACACATGCCGCAGCAGGAATTAAGCCCCCTGTTGCTTTTGGTGGGTGCTACTGCCTGCCAATTCAAGTAAATGGGGCCACTCTTCAAGTACCCCACAACTGTATGCTTCTGCGGGGTCCAAGGGGTTAAAGCAGGTGCGGAGAAAACAACACAACACTGCCTGCTTTAACCCCTTGTTTGCTGTACTGCATAAGGTTGCAGGACATTTCCAGAGTGTCCTTATTCACTTGAATGGGTTAAGCTTGGCAGTGCTACACCCAACAACGGGTGGGGAAGAGGCCCTTGTCCCCATCAACATGAGGACAAGGTGCTTTGGGGGGCACCACAAAGCACACTCTCCATCTTGAGGGCAAGCAGCCTGGTATGGTTCAGGGGCGGACGGCGCTCGCTCATCCCCTCCCTTTCCTGGCCTGCCAGGCTGCATGTTCAGATAAGGGTCTGGTATTGATTTGGGGGATGCCATTTTTAAAAAAAATTTGGTGTGGAGTTCCCCTTAAAATCTATGCCAGACCCAAAGGGCCTGGTGTGGATTTTGGGGCGGACCCGGCGCTGTTTTTTAAAAAAATTTTGGCATGGAGTTTCCCTTAAAATCCATACCAGACCCAAAGGGCCTGGTATGGATTTCGTGGTGGACCCTACGCCATTTTTTTGTTTTGTTAATTCTGTCATAGGGTTCCCCTTAACCACTTCAATACAGGGCACGTTCACCGGTTCCTGCCCAGACCAATTTTCATCTTTTAGTGCTCTCACGCTTTGAATGACAATTACTCAGTCATGCAACACTGTACCCAAAAAAATTGTTATCATTTTTCACACAAATAGAGCCTTATTTTGGTGGTATTTAATCACCCCTGGAATTTTTCTTTTTTGCGTTTATAAGTAAAAAAAGAACAAACATTTTGAAAAAAAACCCCACTTTTTAATTTTCTAATATAAAATTTTGCAAATAAGTGATTTTTGTTCATAAATTTGGACCAAAATTTTTACTGCTACATATCTTTGGTAAAATTGACCCAAATTAGTGGATATTATTTAGTCTGTGTGAAAGTTATAGAGTCTACAAGCTATGGTGCAAATCATAAAAATGTGATCACAACTGATATACTGATGGCCTATCTAATTTCTGGAGGCAGTACAGGACAGTTCAGGACAGTACAAATACCCCCCAAATTACCCCTTTTTGGAAAGTGGACAGGCCAAGGTATTTAGTATGAGGCATCGTGAGTTTTTTGAGGTTGTAATTTTTTCCCACAATTCTTGGGGAAAGGAAGAAATGAAGATTTTTTTTTTTTTACACAAAATTGTCAGAATAAGTTATTTCTCACACACAGCATATACATATTTCCAATTAAACCCCAAAATACATTCTGCTACTCCTCCTTAGTATGGCGATACCACACGTGTGAGACTTTTTCACAGCCTGGCCACATAGAGAGGCCCAATATGCAAGGAGCACCATAAGGCGTATTAGGAGCATACATTACACATCTAATTTCATTCCTACCTATCGCACTTTTGAAGGTCCTGGAGCACCAGGACAGTGGAATTACCCACAAAACGATTCCATTTAGAAATAAAACACCCCAACATATATTCTATGAGGCATGAGCTGCAGATAGGTACTCAGGTACTCTGATAGGCTGCAGGAGGGAGGGAGCATTCCTGCTGGCATCATTTTACAATGCGTCAGTGGGGAAGTGGTTAAAATCCATACCAGACCCAAAGGGTCCCCCCACGCCGTTTTTTCCCCCAATTTTTTAAAATTTGCATTCTTTTTTGTACAATAATATTTAGCTCTCAGTGGAGAAGTCTTGACAACCTATTGTGCGCTTGACGGGCAAACATCCCACTAAGTGCCTAGAAAGTTAGGGTGTTAGGCGAGTACCCGAATGGGCAATGTTCAGGCCAAACTAATGCTCGGTCCAAGGAACAGGCCCTGCTGTTAGAAATTTGAACAACAATTGTACCTACATGCCCCTGTCAAACAGGTGCAGAAAAATTGGGCCTTGGCTTTTCATGGTGCCTGAACACTGTAACCCCTCACAGTAAGCCTCGGTTCACACCAGAGGCGGCACGACTTGCAGGTCGCCTCAGCGAGGCGACCTGCAAACGACTGCCAGGGGCGACTTGCAAAACGACTTCTGTATAGAAGTCTATGCAAGTCGCCCCCGAAGTAGTACAGGAACCTTTTTCTAAGTCGGAGCGACTTGCGTCGCTCCCCTTAGAACGGTTCCATAGCACAGAACGGAAGGCGACTTGTCAGGTGACTAGGTCGCCTGACAAGTCGTCCCAGTGTGAACCGGGGCTTACTCTTGTTAGGGGCAGGAAAGGGCCCTTTTGTTAAAAATTTGAAAAAAAATTGAATCTATATGCCCCTGTCAAACAGGTGCAGAAAAATTGGGCCTTGGGTGTTGGTGGTACCTGAACACTGTAACCCCTCACAGTTACTCTTGTTGGGCCCAGGAATGGGCCCTGCTGTTACAAATTTGAAAAAATAAATTAAATTACATGCCTCTGTCAAACAGGTGCAGAAAAACTGGGTGTTTGTGGTCATGAACACTGTGACCCCTCACAGTTATGCCCTGTACACACGGTCGGACTTTGTTTGGACATTCTGACAACAAAATCCTAGGATTTTTTCCGACGGATGTTGGCTCAAACTTGTCTTGCATACACACGGTCACACAAAGTTGTCGGAAAATCCGATCATTCTGAAAGTGGTGACGTAAAACACGTACGTCGGGACTATAAATGGGGCAGTGGCCAATAGCTTTCATCTCTTTATTTATTCTGAGCATGCGTGGCACTTTGTGCGTCGGATTTGTGTACACACGGAAATTCCGACAACGGATTTTGTTGTTGGAAAATTTTATATCCTGCTCTCAAACTTTGTGTGTCGGAAAATCCAATGGAAAATGTGTGATGGAGCCTACACACGGTCAGAATTTCCGACAACAAGGTCCTATCACTTCCGACCGTGTGTACAGGGCATTACTCTTGTTGGGCACAGGAATGGGTCCTGCTGTTAAAAATTTGTAAAAAAAAAATGAAATTGCTTGCCCCTGTCAAACAGGTGAAGAAAAATTGGGCCTTGGATGTTGATGGTGCCTGAACACTGTAACTGCTCACAGTGACTCTTGTTGGGCGCAGGAACGGCCCTGCTGTTAAGAATGTGAAAAAAAAAAATAATTACATGCCCCTGTCAAACAGGTGCTGAAAAATTGGGCCTTGGGTGTTGGTGGTGCCCTAAACCAAAAATATTGTTGGAAGCTAGCATAATCAAGATTCAGGAATAGGATAGACAGCATAGGCAGTCTTTAAGGGATCCCAGATCCCTAGCAAATTCAATCAGTTTCATCAGCATCAGGGGCTTGATAGCCGCTGATCCAGGACTGATTCATTTTAATAAATGTCACCCTATCAATGGAGTCTTGGACAGGCGCACGCTTTGCTCCATCACAAACCCTCCAGCAGCACTGAATGTTCGTTCAGAAAGCACTCTGGATGCAGGACAGGCCAGTAGCTTGATTGCATATTGAGCAAGTTCTGGCCAGTGGTCCATCCTCAAGACCCATTAACTCAGTGGATGCTCAGTTGGAAATGTCTCCAAGTCTGCTCTTGCCCCTAGATATTTCTGCACCATATAATGCAGACGCTGCAGCCTAACAGCCCTGGGCGCTGAGGACTAAAGAATTGATTAAAGGCATCGGTCAGCTGGCCACCTTCTCCACTGCTCTTCCTCTGACTGAACAAAGTCTCAGAAAAACGTTGTCCAGGAAATGGTAACCTCCCATGGTCTGGAAAGGCATTACACAAATTTTTCTTCAAGGTGTCCTGAAGATGTTTTATCCCCTGCTCCTTCTGCGACGGCAGGATGAGCTCTGCAACTTTACCCTTGTAACGTGGATCAAGAAGGGTTGCCAGCCAGTAATGATCCCTCTCCTTGATACCACAAATCCTCGAGTTCTTTCACAGTTTGAAGAGGCATGAGATTCTGAGTCCTCTGAGTCACTAAAGATGACATTGTCAGCAACTACCTGTTCCCAGCTACGTACAACTCCTTGGTTTTACCGTGACCAAAAACCATCCCTTGAAGACTGCTGATTTTTATCCTCCACATTCATACTGACACAATCCTTCGCCTCCTCCTCTTCCTCCTGTGTGTTTGGTGGCCCCGCAGGAATGGTATCTGCATAAACAGGGCCTTGAGAGGATAGGAAGTCCTCCTCTTCCTCCCACTGTTCTGCCTCAAGTGCCCTGTCCATGAGGCCACGACGCATGTGCTCCAGCAGGAAGTCTAGAAAGACAGTGTCACTGATGCATGCATTGTCGCTGCTCACCATCCTTGTGGCCTCCTCAAATGGTGACAGGACAGTTCATGCATCCCTTATCAGTAGCCACTAGTGTGGCGAAAAGAAGCCAAGCTCCCCTGAGCCTGTCCTTGTGCCATACTCACACAGGTACTCATTGATGGCCCTCTGCTGTATGTGCAGCCGCTGCAGCATTGCCAATATTGAGTTCCACCTGGCGGGCATGTCACAAATGAGGCGGTTGGTGGGCAGGTTGAATTCCCATTGAATGTTAGCAAGCCGAGCACTGGCATTGTATGACCATCGGAAATGCCCACAGACTTTTCTGGCCTGCCTCAGAAGATCTTGTAAGCCTGGGTATCTGTTCAAGAAATGCTGCACACCAAATTCAGGACGTGTGCCAAGCATGGAACATGTGTCAAGTGTCCCTGTCGGAGTCCGGAGAGAAGGTTGGTGCCATTGTTGCATACAACCATTGCTGGCTCAAGCTGGCATGGCGTCAACCAACTCTCAGCCTGCCCCTACAGAGCTGACAGAATCTCTGCCCCAGTGTGTCTCCTGTTCCCTAGACAGACCAACTGAAACACCGCATAGCATCGTTTAGCCTGACTTCTTGCATAGCCCCTTGAATGCTTAGGGGGCACTGCTGGTTCAGAGGACAATTCAGCAGAAGTGGCCATAGAGGAGGAAGAAGGGGAGCAGACAGATGTGGCAAAATCACCACCAGCTTTTTGGAGGTGTGGTGGCGGAACAAGCTCCAACACTGTACCCTGTCCTGCATCCTTCCCAGCTGCCGGCAGAGTTACCCAGTGTGCTGTGAAGATAATGTAACGTCCCTGACGATGCCTGCTGGACCAAGAGTCAGCAGTAATGTGAACCTTGCTGCTGACCGCCCTATCCAATGAGACCAAAACATTGCCTTCCACATGAAGGTAGAGAGCTGGAATGGCCTTACATGAAAAGAAATTTCTTTTTGGAAGCTGCCACTGTGGTACAGCACATTCCACAAATTTACGAAAGGGTACAGAGTCTACCAGATGAAAAGGCAGCAGTTGTAGTGCTAGCAATTTAGCCAAGCTAGCATTTAGATGCTGAGCATGTGGCTGGCTGAGACAGTATTTTTTTTATGGTTTAGCAACTGGGGTATCGAAATTTGCCTGCTGAAATCAACAGGTGGTGTACTGCTAACTGATTGGCTGCAAGTACTTGTGGCATCTATTGCTATACCATCATTCCTCTCAGTGCAGGTTTTTGAGAAGCCTTGAGGTATAGTAGGGGTAGAGATCCCAGATAAGGAGCAAGGAGAAGTCTGCATTTTTTTATAATGTGGGTCTTTCAGGTGCTGTTGCCAATGGACTGCATGGCAGGTTGTCATATGTCTTGTCAAGCATGCCCAATCAGGTGGTGTTCTGGCCATGCTTGACAGAAATTGCAAACAGCAACAGTGTGATCTGCTGTACATGTGTTGAAAAAAGCCCACACCAATAAACTTTTTGAAGTCAGGGAGCCTGCAGTGCCCTGCACCTGTGGAGCTCTGTGGTGTGATGCAATAGGGTGGCTGCCCTTAAGCTGGCCCCTGGAGGACATCCTGCCTCGTTGGAGTTGTTCCTCCTCCTCCTCCTCCTCCTCCTCACTTTCCTTCTCTGTTCTCTCAGGCACCCAAGTACAGTCAGTGACTTCATCATCCCCTTCCTCCTTGTCACTGGAGCAAACTTGGCACTAAGCTGCAGCTGGGGGAACATGACTGCTAGTTTCTTGTCCTTCTGTGGCACCCCCTCTCTCTAGGCTCATGTTACTCCCTTTCCCAACCTGGGAATCAACATCGGAGCATTCAAATTGCTGCATATCCTCCAGCAGCATGTAACTGACACTGTGATTGAATAATTCTGGTGACTACTCCATGCATGATGGTGGGGCTAGGGAAGGAGTATCTGTGGACAAGGAGCCAGTGGAATAGGCTGCTTTGGCAGATGCGGTAGAAGAACTAGTATGAGCCTGGGTGGCAGAGGATGAGGAAGATGAGGATGGCTTAGTAATGTACTCCACCCACTCTTCTGCATGTTGTGGCTCAATAACACGACCAGCAGCGGAAAAAAAGGACAAGCGTGCCCCGCCTGCAGAGGATGCACCATGTCCATGACCACCAGTTTTAACTGTAGACACAGAGGCTGCTTGCCCTCTTTTAGTGGCCTGTGAGCGTCTGCCTCTCCTTGTTGGCCTTCCAGACATGATGGAGATTTTTTTTTATTTTTTTGTTTTTTCGCTTGTTGCACTATAAACCATTTTATTATTGTTTTTATTTTTTGGGGGGGATTTTTATAACTCTTTATTACAGAGTGTGGGAATCGAATATGATGCTTGGGTGCAATACTTTTGTGCTTGGTGCACTATAAACTGTTTTATTATATATTTTTTTTAAGAAAATAATGATGCAGCAACTGTGGAGAATTTTTTTTCACTGCTGCTGCTGCAAAAAAACTAAAATAAATGTAAAAAACAATAAGAAAGGCCAGAAGGGCCAAAACAAGAGAAAGGGAACCACTGCTGATGCAGAAAGAGAAACACCTGTGATGTAGAAGGGGGGGCAGCAACTATGCCCTAAATATTCTTAGTGCTTTAGTGCTGCTGAGCCACTGAAAAAAAAAATCAAAGGTATACCACTGCTGTGCTGACATAGAAGGAATAATGCCTGCCACACAGAAGGAAGAATACTATTAATGCAGCAACGGAACCTGATACTGCAAAAAAAAAAAAAAGATTAATGAAAAAAATAATTGGATCAGTGGTGGGTGACACACCGACACTTCAGTAGCACCACAACACTGTTTTATTCACACTACACTGCACTGTATTATACATACTGCACTATACTGTGTTATTCACACCGCAGTACACTGTATTATATGCTCTGCACTGCACTATATATACTGTGCACTGCACTGTAATCTATACGCTGCATTGCACTGTAGTATATACTTTGCACTGCACTATATACTGTGCACTGCACTGTAGTATATTTTATGCACTGCACGATATACTCTGCACTGCACTGTAGTATATACACTCTGCACTGCACTGTAGTGTATATACTATGCACTGCCCTATATACTCTGAACTGCAGTATATACACTCTGCACCGCACTGTAGTATATACAGTACGATGCACTGCCTTATATACACTACACTGCCTGTACTGTATAATACACTGCCTGCACTGCAATATATATATACTACACTGACTGCACTGTAATATATATTCTACACTGACTGCACTGTAATATATATTCACACTGCACTGTAATATATATACTACACTGGCTGCACTGTGATATATATTCTACACTGACTGCACTGTAATATATACTACACTGACTGCACTGTAATATATATACTATACTGACTGCGATGTAATATATATTCACACTGACTGCACTGTAATATATATACTACACTGACTGCAATGTAATATATATTCACACTGACTGCACTGTAATATAGATTTACATGGACTGCACTGTAATATATATATACTACACTGACTGCACTGTGATATATATTCTACACTGACTGCACTGTAATATATACTACACTGAGTGCACTGTAATATATATTCTACACTCACTGCACTGTAGTGTATACCTTTTACACTGCCTGCATTCTATATATACTACACTGATTACACGCTATATGCATTAACTGACCTGCCTACACTATCACCACCCCAACACACTACAGACTGCCGCTGTGTAAGCAGCCTTATATAGTGTGGCGCGTGTACTTAGCCCCTAAGCCAGGATTGGCCAAACGCACCCTGCCTTTGGCCTAACATAACACTCGCAGCACATCAAACTGTGAATGGCCAAAGTCAGGTCAGGTGCATGCTTAGGCCAATCAGCAGCCGTCAATGCACTGCGATCTCGCATTGCATTATGGGGTGCTCCTCAGCGGTTGAACAAACAAACAGCTGATGTCAGAGTCGAACAGAGTCGACCCTCCCCCACTGGCTCTACCCTGAGAACTGAACGATCAAACACCGTTGATTGCTCAGTTCTCTCCCTCTGCTCTGAGCACTGACTCTCTGCTCCGCCCCTCCAGTACTCACTGAAACACTAAGCTGTGGAGGAGGGCGGGAAGGGCTGGCTCTGGCTTTCAGCAGCATGTTGGCTGGGCCAGCTGCCAGTCCAGGCATCTGGGTGGATCCTGGGTGGAAAGTCAGGATCTTTCCCAAGCCTGAACTGCCGTCAATGCACTGCGATCTCGCATTGCATTATGGGGTGCTCCTCAGCGGTTGAACAAACAAACAGCTGATGTCAGAGTCGAACTTAAATTCGACTGTAACATCCTGCCCATCCCTAATCTCTTCTTTCCTGCTGCTGGCACCACTCTGAAGACCGCTAGCCGGGATATGAGGGAGAGTGCAATTTGTATCACTCCACATGGGATAAGAGCCAGCATTACAGCTACAAATATACAAGTAGTCCCTCTGCCTTGCACTGGAATGGCAGGCCAGCAAGCCCAGACCACGATCTATCAGTCACCTGGCCGTGATCTACTGGTAGATTGCGATCTACGGGTTGCCGACCCCTGGTTTATAGGCAGGCAAACATGCCACATTTTACATGTGGGCTGCCATTGCCAGCCTCTTCCTACAAATTACAATTTCCTGGCTATACAACGCTTCATATGTCTGAGTCGCAGACCCTCAACAAGCATGCAGCAAATAAAAGTCAGAGTAAAGTCATAATTCTTCATCTCTACCGTTATTCTGATTCAGTGACTGAAAGTATTTAAGCCAAAGCATAATTTTGACAGCCAGACACTAGCTTTTACAGAATGAGAGAAGAGCAATGACAACCTACATATGCCTCTCTTGAATAGCGCACTTAAGATTTAACCAGCTATTTAGAGAAAGTCGCTGTTACATTGTTGACTTCTGAATATGCTAGTTGCTTTGCTGCCATGTTGGTACAGTGGCATCAGTTCTCTCTAAATCACTGAACCAGAACAAGTATGCAGTTCAGAAGTGCTGCTTTCACTCTTTAGGGTCAGTGACTCAAAAAGTATTAGGGACAGAGATAGCTGGGCAGTTTGCAATTTCTGCAACTCGGGATAGTAGCTTACATATTTCTGTTCCACAGGTTTTTTTTTAAAGCTATAAAGCAGAAGTGCATGGGAAAAAAATATGTAGAATGCCTACATGTCCCTGATTCATGTTGATTCTTTCTAATTATTTTATGAATATCACGAATATATCTATGAATATCATGCATTTTATTTTTAGCTTGCCAGACAGGTGCATCATTAATCCAAGTCCATCATATGGACAGACAAGGAGAGCTTCAGCCCGGGTTCACACCTATACGAATTAGATGTGCGTTTCCGCACATTTAATTCGCATAGCAGGAGAATGTGACTGGCTCCCTATGGAGCAGGTTCACATATCTCCGGGGTGGCTGCGGAGCGCACTGCACAAAAACGCTGTGCGTCTTTGGCTCAGTTTCAGGGCCAAATTCAGGCATAGAATCGGCCCTGATTCGTCCCTGAAATGGGGAACAGGGACGCACAGCGCTCCTGTGCGATCCACAGCCAGATATAGTGTGAACCCGGGCTCAAGATTTAGTATCTGGTATGTAGCTTGTAGGGTGGGGCAGAGCTAAGCGAGTGACAGGTGTTTTTTCACCCTAATGCAGAGAATGCATTAAGGTGAAAAAACACAGGTTTACAACCCCTTTAATGCAGCTCTGGATTTACTCGGACAGCAAGCAATGATAGCACCTGAATTTGACCTGGTATCAGCCTCTTGCAGTCTCTGCACAGTAGGCAGAATGATGACATCAGACTCAGGAAATCTAGTGGTAGAAAAGATATACAGTGGGGAAAAACTCTGGATTGAAGGGGAAGCTGTTTTTTCAATTTTATCCATTAACAGGTTATTTATTCTATCCTGTTATTTTTGGTGGGAGATCTGTTTTAAGGTCTTATGAAACCCAGGAAAAGGAATGAAAAGAGACGTTTGGGAATGCAAAAAAAATTAAAATCATATGCACCTAGAGCTGCAGCTGTCCCCCACTGGCTCTACCCTGAGAACTGAACGATCAAACACCGTTGATTGCTCAGTTCTCTCCCTCTGCTCTGAGCACTGACTCTCTGCTCCGCCCCTCCAGTACTCACTGAAACACTAAGCTGTGGAGGAGGGCGGGAAGGGCTGGCTCTGGCTTTCAGCAGCATGTTGGCTGGGCCAGCTGCCAGTCCAGGCATCTGGGTGGATCCTGGGTGGAAAGTCAGGATCTTTCCCAAGCCTGAACTGGCTGAGTGATGTCAGCCGACAGCAGATCTTAGCCCGCTGTTGGCTGAAAACTGGTCACAGGAGTGCAGTTCATTCTACACTCCTGTGACCAGTGATCCATGGAAGTACAGCCAAAAAAGCTTTGTCTATACTTCTCCTTTAATTTGTGAGCCTTTGTAATCATGAAAATACTTTGTACTTGTAAGCCATGTCTACTTTTCCAGAGTTCATTACAACCTCACACCATCTCCCCAAAAAACCCAAAAAGCAAAAAAGCACTAGAAATAATATTGTATAAAAGTTGTACATGTTCTGTAACTGGGGAGAAAGGCTGACTATGCCGGGGGGTATTTAACCTTACATACCAGGCTACTTGGTTCACATTGAAATGCCTTTGACATTTACATTTTCCCTACTTTTTATTTCATATGAGCCATCATTGGATCACCTTGGTTGAGCAGTTCACTTGAAAGAAGAGGCTTGTTTCTAAAACAAAGCTCTCTTATGTTTCTAAGATGCGCTGAGCTAAGATTGCCTTTGAGGCATTTCCTGTGTAGGTTTCTGTACCAGAAAATGTTATGTTGACTTCCTCTTCTTGCAAAAGCAAGGCAACTTTTGCTCTTTGGGAAATTGGTTCTGCAGCCAATGTATCTAAAGTTATCAGTAATAAATGCATTATAGGTACTGTATACTGAGAGGAAAAAAAAAGTGCTGCTAAGAATGGTTAAGCAGCATAGAGTGGAAGAGGAAGCCACACCATTTTCTGTAATGATAAAGAGGGACACCTCTTAGACCCCTTCCACACTGGGGTCGTGGCCGTGTTTGCAGTAAAGTGACGCTCCTTTTCGTGGCGCTTTACCGCTGTTTAAGCGGCCCTTCTGCACCGCTTTTCGGCCGCTAGCGGGGCGCTTTTAACCCCAAAGAAGGGGTTAAAATTCCAGTGTTGTGGCTCTTCCAAAGCACTTTTCAGGTGATTTGGAAGTGCTGCCCATTCATTCCAATAAATTAAACAAGGGTGTGACTAGGTCAGGGCACAGGAGACCCAACTGTACTCTGCCCTGGTGATCCCTCTGTGCCATGACCTGGTGATCCCTCCCATGCCCTGACCGAGTGACACCCCTGTTTAATTTCAGTTGAAGATAAAATTTGTGGGGGCATATCCCTAGTTGGACCCAGAATTAAGCATCTGTGCAGAAAAAAGCCAGCCCACTTTTTCACATTAAGAAACTTTTAATATTTATTCTATCATTTAATGCTATTTCTAAAAATAATTATTGTGATATCAACAGCTCACTGATCACACCAATATTCCATGAGCTGTAGATCTGAAAACTATTTTAGGGGTTCCCTGAGATCTCATACTTTTTGCCAAGGGTTCCTTGATGGCAAAAAGGTTGAGAAACATTGGTGTAATAAGGTCTAGGTCTGGGCACAGAGGTTTTACCAGGTCAGGGAACAGTGGAGTCACTTGGTCAAGGCACGGAGGGGTCACCAGAGTAGGGCACAGGGGGTTTACCATGGCAGGGCACAGTGGAGTCACCATGTCCAGGATGTTGGGGCACAGGGGACTCACCAGATCAGGGCACAGGAGTGTCAACAGGGCAGTACACAGGGGTGTCACCAGGACAGAACACAGGGGTTTCACCAGGGCAGGGCAGGACACAGGAGTGTCATCAGGGCAGGGTACAGGTGTGTTACCAGGTTAGGGCACAGAGGGTCAACAGCACAGGGCACAGGGGAGTCACTTGGTCAGGGTACAGGGGTGTCACCAGGGCAAAGTACAGGGGTGTCACCAGGTCAGGACACAGTGGGTCTGTAGTACTGTTTAATTTCCTATACATGCAGAGCTTATCAGGGAAGGTTACATGTCTGTTTTGGCACGCTCCGCCCTGCCAGATCTCCGCTCTTATCCATCCCAGGTGATGTCACACACAAGTAACTGGGATGAACAGAAGAGGAGAGCCGGAATCAGTGGAGTACAGTTAGGATTAGTGGAAGTACGGGTATGCTGTAGACAGCTCACCTTGCTACAACATTCCCTGCCTGCTGGAATCAATAGCCGCTAGTGAGGGAGGGAGACATGCTGCACACTCTCCTTATGTCCCACTCCACCCTCTGTAGTGATATCACAGCATTTGGAACTACAGGGAAAGCATCAGGTATCAATGCACCCTGACAATACTCACTGTCAGTGCGCATTACAGTCACCATTGGGCGGATATACATCCACCACAGTCGTAAATTGCGGCGGACCCCCTGGGGACTTTGGCAGAGCCCCGGATGAGAAACAGTGTACTACACTATAGTAACAAGACTGAACTTAACATTTGGAGGCTGGAGGCCTTTCTCAGCACCTGCACTAAAATTGGTCCATAGTCAGATGGGTATCTCACTGATATTGACTGGTATGGTGAAAGCTGCCAGCCCTTAAACCAATGGTCCAAGTTATAGTGACGGCACCAGAAACTGGACTTTTCTGCTTTTTCTGCTATACAGCACACTCATAAAGAGATGCTCCAATAAGTTGACAATCTGCTTGTGTAATAAGCCAATCAATCAGCTGGAGGCATTTACCACAGCAGAAGTTGGCAGCAGCAGCTTTATGATTGTAAATGATGTCTGTTAATATCTGGACCATTGCTAATAATAATCAACTTCTTTATAGCTACCTTAAAGTGGTTGTAAACTTATGACATGAAATATGAACATATCCCTCTATAGCAGGGGTCTCAAAGTACCGGCCCGCGGGCCATTTGCGGCCCGCGGACCGGTTAAAAATGGCCCGCAGGCAGGGCTGATAAAGGACTAGAGGTCGACCGATATTTGGCCATTAGGTCGATATATAGCACTGGCCGCTGCTCTTCCTTCCTTCTCCACACTCAGCGCTTGATGCTTGTGTGAAACTGACACGTAACAGGAGGAGAGAGACAGAGGGATCTGTCAGATTTGAGGTTGATGTCGGGGGTGGGCGGGACCCGGCCGGGGTGGGCGGGACCCGGCCAATATCAAACACCAGCCAATGGGATCTGGGCGGGCAGCTACGTGTATGTGGCCCGCCCCTTTTCTTAAGCAGCCCAATCATTGGCTGGTGTTTGACAGCTGCTGGCCCCGCCCACCTCGGCCGGGTCCCGCCCACCCCGACATCAACCTCAATTCTGACAGATCCCTCTGTCTCTCTCCTCTGTGCTACGTGTCAGCTTCACACAAGCATCAAGCGCTGAGTGTGGACAGCTCCTTGTCAGTTTCACACACTGTTACACTCCGCTCAGTGTGAAACCTGCCAGTGGCACCTGCCTGTGCCAATCAGTGCCATCTGTCAGTGCCAACCAGTCTGCCATTGCCACCTGCCACCTCCAACCAGTACCACCTGCCAGTGCCACCTGCCACCGCCAATCAGTGCCACCACCAACCAGTGCCTGCCAGTGCCACCGCCAACCAGTGCCCCTGCCAATGAAAGCCACCTGCCAGTGCCACCTTCCACCACCTGCAAGTGCCACGCCAATCAGTGCCACCTGCCAGTGCCAACCAGTGCTTGCCAGTGCCACCTGCCACCACCTGCCAGTGCCACGCCAATCAGTGCCACCTGCCAGTGCCACGCCAATCAGTGCCACCTGCCAGTGCCACGCCAATCAGTGCCACCTGTCAGTGCCAATAGTGCCACCTGCCAGTTCCAAACCAGTGCCACCTGCCAGTTTCAAACCAGTGCCACTTGCCAATGCCTGCCAGTGCCACCTTCCAGTGCCAACCAGTGCCACTGCCAATAAGTGCCACCTGCCAGTGCCATTGCCAATCAGTGCCACCTGCCAGTGCCATCTGTCAGTGCCAATCAGTGCACCCTCCAAACAGTGCAACGTGCCACCTGCCAGTGCCACCTGCCAGTGCCACCTGCCTAAGCCAACCAGTACCATCTGTACTGAGGACATCAAGTGTTTGGTAGAGTGACAGGAGCAAGCAGGGAGGAGTGGAGTGGGTGAGGTTTTTTTTTTTTCAAATCGGCCTAAAATATCGGCCACAAAAATCGTCATCATATATCGGCCATCGGCTTTACCTCTCCATCTCTTCTGTCCTCTCCGCTGCACGCTGCTGCAGCCCAGAGAGAGAACAGAGCTGAGAATGGAGCGGAGGAAGGATCCGCTCATCGATCCACCCACCTAGGCATTGACGATCGACCAGAGCTCCAAACCAGGGTCCTGCTGCCACCTCAGGGCGGGAGATTGTGTTCTCTGGGTCCCCTGTCACTAGGCCTGTATGGAAGCCAGGAGGAGAGGATTTGGGAGGCAGATGATCCTGACTGCCAGGAGAGGTGAGTGAGCCATCACACTGAGGCAAAGTCCTTAGTGGGGTGACTGGGGTAGAAATTTGTGCAGTGTGGGGGGTATTTTATGCAGTGTGGAGGGTGATTGTGCAGTGTGGGGGGTAATTGTGTAGTGTGGGGGTATTTTATGGAGTGTGGGGGGTATTTTATGGAGTGTGGGGGGTATTTTATGGAGTGTGGGGCTATTTGTGCAGTGTGTGGCTATTTGTGCAGTGTGGGAGGGGTAATGCTGGGTAGTTAATAATGCGTTTGCTGACACCAATGCTGGGTTAATAATGCGCTTACGGACACCAGTACTGGGTATAATGCATTTGCTGACACCAGTGCTGGGTATAGTATAGTATATTATTGCTGGTATAGTTCATTGCTTTTGAAGTTTTAAAAGTTTGCATGCGGCCCCCCATGGGATATGAAAACTTGTCATGTGGCCCTCAGGCAATTTGAGTTTGAGACCCCTGCTCTATAGTATGTACCTGTCTCAATTAAGAGCACTAAGTGTAATTTCTGTCTGCTGCCTTATTCCTTCTACTATATGTATGAGTCACTTCTGGCAAGTTTTCCTTACACCAAGAGAAAAAAGGTGACAGGGGAGGGATCTGACAGCCTCAGCTCTGTTCCTGTGTGCTGTGTGAAGGGGGTGTGTTCCTTCCCTCCATTCAGTTCTCAGAGCTCTCCTCAATGAGCTCTGCAGAGTGTAATTTCAACTCTCTGTCCCCTTTTTTCTGACATCTCAGACAAGCGTTATAAACTGAGGACTTGTACAGAAGAGGGGACTGCATTTATGTAGAAGGATTTGTTCCATCTCTGTGTATCACCTGAGGTCAGTCATTTCACTGGGTATATGAAAAAGTTTAGAACCACTTTAAGTCATAACTCAGGCTGTATCAGTTGAACATCAACACAAAAGCTTGGGGGTTGATTTACTAAAGGCAAAGGCAGTTTCCCACTGCAAGTGCAGCTGCTCCGGGGCTTAATAAATGAGGTAAGGCTTCACTTTGCAAAGAGTACCCAATCATGTGCAAGGAAAATAAAACAACAGTATTTTTTCT
This sequence comes from Lithobates clamitans, assembly GCA_037952925.1. Taxonomy (NCBI): domain Eukaryota; kingdom Metazoa; phylum Chordata; class Amphibia; order Anura; family Ranidae; genus Lithobates; species Lithobates clamitans. The sequence goes on along the minus strand of JBBGZY010001357.1, from coordinate 1,341,625 downwards.
TGCACATGATTGGGTGATGGAAGTCAGCAGAGCTTCTGCTCATTTATTAAGCTCTGGAGCAACTGCACTTTGCAACGTATACAATCTTTCTGCTTTTGGTAAATCGACCCTGGGCCTAATTGATCCAGATGAAATCTAGGTCTGCATGCTGTTCCAGAACGTAAAAAAAAATGATAGAGTCAGCACTAACTAGAGGGTTGGTCTCTGTTAGGAAACTATACCTATATTATAATTTACTGTAGTTACATGGTAGGTGAGTTGAAAAAAAGACACAAGTCCATCAAGTCCAACCTATGTGTGTGATTATATGTCAAGATTACATTGTATATCCCTGTATGTTGTGGTCGTTCAGGTGCTTATCTAATAGTTTTTTGAAACTATCAATGCTCCCCGCTGAGACCACCACCTATGGAAGGGAATTCCACATCCTTGCTGCTCTTACAGTAAAGAACCCTCTACGTAGTTTAAGGTTAAACCTCTTTTCTTCTAATTTTAATGAGTGGCCACGTGTCTTGTTAAACTCCAGTTAAACACCAGTATGGTATTTGTAAATTGAAATCATATCCCCTCTCAAGTGTCTCTTCCCCAGAGAGAATAAGTTCAGTGCTCGCAACCTTTCTTCATAACTAATATCCTCCAGACCCTTTATTAGCTTTGTTGCCCTTCTTTGTACTCGCTCCATTTCCAGTACATCCTTTCTGAGGACTGGTGCCCAGAACTGGATAGCATACTCAAGGTGTAGGTAAGTAGTGTAACATATAAATGATTTATATTCAAGTGATGATAGTTGTAGATCAGACTTTCTCAACCTTTTAACCCTAGAGGAACCCCAAACATAATTTTCATGTCTCGAGGAACCCTTACTATAACCAAATCATGAGGGCGCAATAGGAACAATGCTCCTTACATTGGTGGTCAATAGGAAGAATTTCCTCCTTATGCCGCCAGCAAAACTCCGATGAGAAGTTTTGGTCGGAAAATGCGACCGTGTGTATGCTCCATCGGACTTTTGCTAGCGGAATTCCAGCCAGCAAAAGATTGAGGGCATGTTCTCTATTTTTCGGTTGGAAAAAGTTCCTATCAGAAAATACGATAGTCTGTACGCAATTCAGACGTGCAAAAAATCACGCATGCTCAGAATTAAGTACAAGACGGAAGCGCACGGTCTGGTAAAACTAGCGTTCGTAATGGAGATAGCACGTACGTCACGCTGTAAATTTTTGGATCTTTTAATGCAGCGCATTCTTTTGTTCTTTATAATGCTAGAATAATGAATTTGTTTTGCTGCTGATATTCACACAGAGTTCTGACAAACGTATTTCTTTATTATTTCTCGTGATCTCCTGAATAATCTTTTTTGTTTTTAAAGCCAGATCTCCATAATAATGTTTAGAATTATTTTTTATAGTCATCTTTTTTTTTTTTTAAATCAAGATCTCCTGTTTTTTTTTTTTTATTATTTTTAAATTATTTTCTAGTGATCTCCATAATTTTTTTGTGTGTGTGTCAAGTTTCCACAACAACATTATTATCTTGTATTTTTAAAGCTCAAGGGGGTTGGTTGTTGTCCCTTGTTAATTTGACATTGTATTTTTGAAATGTACCTGCCTACTCACAAACAAACTGTCCTCTTTGAAGAAAAACACATAGGCAAGTATTTTCATATAAAAAAATCTCCATTTATTCTGGCTCATAACAAAATAAAGAGGAAGCCAACGCTGGAGAAACTGCTTGTATTTGCGAAGCCTTTGTACCCCAGGGCACATATCAACTCTTTATAACTAAAAATTGGTAGCCTGAGAAGTCCATATAATAGGGTGCACAATCTGACCCAGGACTCCCAGAGATCAGGAACAGCAGCAGATGACATATATGTCCCCAGGCTGTGGTACTACAAGAGCCTGCGTCTTCTGTCAGACCAGACTGAACCCAGACCATAACTTTCATGTCTTCCTTGCAGCCTTCCCTCTACGCTTCCCTGCAGCCTTCCCTGCAGCCTTCCCTGCACCCTTCCTTGGAGCCTGTGGCTCTGGAGGTGGACTTGTGGCAGGAGGAGGAGGAGGATGGGCGAGCGCACATAAGTGCATACTCTCACTACTTTGGCCCCTTAACCCCTTCCGAAGGGCCTGAAAAATAATATTCTCACACATGAGGTGTTGGCCCTCCTCCATTTGCGGCAATTTTTCAGCTACATAGCAGCCATAGGCCTCTTCAGCGCCGGGGGGTGTTTTCAGGGCCACATTAGCGTCCTAATGAGGCCCAGTGCTGTTACTCTCCTTCCTGGCCTTTTTTGTTGTAAGCCGGAGGGGAGGCACCTGGGATTGGGTGAGGCCACTGGGCCTGGCCACCTCCTGGCTGACACTTACCCCCGCCTCCTCCTGGCTGACACTTACCCCTACCTCCTCCTGTCTGCCACATTCCAGAGCCTCGTCCTGGCTGAGGTCTTCCTGTGCATGAAAAAGGGACATAGTTTTAGTTTTTGGTTCATCAATCACACACAATTTTCAGCTCATGACTGTTGCAAATTGAATGTTAAGAAATAGAAAAGACTATCATTTTTGGCCCCTACTGTCTATTGATATGTCAAACACTTTTTGTTCAATCATTCATTTGTTATCAATAACAACATCTAGTTAACAACAATAATTTTCAGACAATAAATATGTTCAAAAATACTATACCTAGCTCCAGTTGGGGTCCTCAACTTCTTCCAGGATGGAAGGCCCAGGTTGGTCCTCGGAAGCCTCACTTGGGGTTCAGGGAAGGGTGGATAGAAGTGTAGAAAGTGATTCCCTGGCTTCAGTCTGGTCTTCCAGAAACCGCATCCTGTTGTAGTACCACAGACTGGGTACATACACATCCTTTGCTGCTGCTCCTGATTTCATTGAAGCCTGGACCTTATTAAGCTCCTTCCTATACGTGCTTCGCAAGCTACCAATTTTCTTCTCCACAAATTCGATGTCTGCGGCAGGAACCTGCATCTTCACAAATTGCAGCAGTTTCTCTAGCGATGCCTTCTTAGCTGGTTTATTTAGATATAAGGGGTTTTTAACCTCCCACAAATTTCTCATATCCCTGTATCTGTCTATGAACTGGCTTATGAATTCCGGGTCTTTAAACTGTTTCATATTTGCTGCAAGACAAAACACAAGACAAAAACACTAATATCAGGCTAAACTCTCCTAATCTTATCCCAATATAGGCCTCAATCTCAAATCAGTATAGGCCACTGATGTTCCAAGTTAAAATGTTACCTTCGTTCTCACGATCGGCACTTCCTCCACTCACAGATCGTACATACAACACACGCGTGTTAGCTTTATATACACTGCGCATGCGTGAAACTCCGCCCGCGTCACCCGCCCCTGGCGTTCTTTCTGGAATATTCCCCGCCCCTTCTCTTTCGTTGCAGTGGGAGAGGAACATGGTGGAGACACAGCAGGTGCGTAATAGCAGTAACAAGGAGGAAAGACCGGAGCCAAAAACGTCCCGATCTCGCAGGAGATTTAAGGCCTCAAATATGGCCTTTGTAGAGATGGTGGACATCTTGAAGAGGGCTGACTATGACGGGAAGTATGGACCTTACTTAAACCCAAATGTGAGAAAGGCCAAGATCATGTCTAAAGTTGTGAAGAGTCTGCACAGGATCTTTGGAGTACGACGATCCAAGGCGCAATTGAGGAAACTGTGGTCAGACCTGAAATTGAGGGAGCAGGATCAGTACAGAAGGACCAAGAAAGTGCTTCTAAAAAGTAAGTACTTGTCGTGTGTTCCTATTATTATTATTATTACTTGCATGCTGCTCCATGAGCTTTTCTTTACTGTTGTACAGTTTAAAATGGCTACTTTCATGTTCATGGGCACAGTAATTGGTCCACTTTTTGGACTTCTACCTATAGGTAAGCCTAGAATAAGGCTTACCTATAGGTAGTGGAAATATCTCCTAAACGTGCGGCGTTTAAGGAGATATTTAACTTGTAGTCCACCAAACATTCCAACGACACATGCGCGGGGAAGAAACAAAACTAAGTGCTGTTTCTTCCCTAGCCTATGCCATTAATCACGGCTCCCATGTGCATGCGCAGGAGTGACGTCACGCGGCTCAGACGAATCACAGAGCCGCGCCCCGGAATGAAGAGGACCAGAAGATGGACGCTGCCCTCACAGGGGACATCGCTGGATCCTTTTGCAGGTAAGTGGCACATAATGGGCTAGTATGCGATGCATACTAGCCCATTATGCTTTTCATTTGCAGGCTGCAGCAGCGAGCAAAAGAGGAAGACCAAATGCTTCATCAAAGATAAAAACAAATGGGAGTCCTTCAACGTTCTCTTCCGCAGGTGGCAATCCCAAGCCACCACTCTGGAGACGTCGGTAGAACTGGGTCTGGGCAAAGACTCCACCATCCGACACCCGGCCATTCTTTCCCACGTCAACATAGAGAAACTTGTATGTCGCCGACACCACCGCCATCAACACAATACTATTGAAATACTTATAATTAAAATAGTATGACCCCAAGTGGGGTGGGGGGATGATGTGGACATGTTTCCCATTGATTGCCCCTCCGCAGTTAGGAAAGTCCCAATGCAGAGCTAGTTGGGAAGCCACAGTCTGCCATTCCTGTGGCGTTGAAGGAAACTGTGGGGTCAAAAAAGAAAAAAAAATATTAGTACTTTTGCACATAACATTGCAAGCAGATTAGACACAAACATTCTTGGCCAACATCAGTATAACATTTATTTTAGGGAGTATTTAAAGACAAAAATATAAGGTTCACTTATCAGATTCCTCGCCCTCTCTGATGGCCCATTGGAAACATTTGGGGGGGAGGGTTATAAATGAGTTTTGGACCCCCCAAAAAAAGCCTCTGGCACTCTGCCTGAATTTAAGGACAACAATAACATTTGGACACATTTTAGGCTGTGTTTAGGGTAAAGCACTACGATGGAGCTGACAAAATACATTGGTTAGTAACTAGGCTAGTTGTAAATGGGCCCATGATAGCATGCTGGGGAGGTTAGTAAAGGCAAATATGCATGAAGGACAAAAAAGGAGCATTAAAATCTTACACCATGCAAGGGGAAAAAGGGGACATTCACAACATATTACAATCATGGTAATTAGGGAATGATGAAAGAAATACAAAACATTAGCATACATTAAATACATAGAATGTGATGTTAAAGGAGAAAACTTACCCTAATATAGTCCTTCTGCAGGACCTGTATGATGGCAGAACGGGTCTCTGGAATAATGATCCCCAGAGCCTGAGGGGAGATGCCTGGAGAGAACTTGAGGTCCCGTAGACTTCTCCCTGTCGCCAAGTACTGCAACGTGGCGACTAGCCTCTGCTCCGAAGTGATGGCTTGCCGCATGCAGGTGCCGTGCTTCATAATATAAAGGGACAGCAAAGCCAACAGACGGTGAAAAAGGGGGTCTGTCATCCAGAGAAAATTCCTGAAATCATCAGGGTTATTCTCCTGGCTCTCACGTAGCAAAGGCATATGAGAGAATTGGTCACGCTGGAGCAACCAATTCTTGGTCCATGAACTCCTCCCCACCCTGTTCATGGACTGGGCTTAGGTCAAATCAAGAACCCCAACACCAAGCCCCTGCATGAACTCTACGTTGAGTACGTACCTGCAACATGGCTTCAAAATGGTCGGCTCGTCAGAACGAACTAACAGAACGCACTGAAGAACAGAAAGGCCTGTGAAGAACAAGCTGAAAATCAGAAACGACAAAAACGCACTGAAAAACAGATACCAACTGACTATTCTCACTGAAAACTAGATTCAAACCCACAAGCACAAACTGAAGAGCAGTAACGATCGGAAAAGCATGAGTCTGAAAAGTGCGAATCACCTCTCACCAAACTTCTACTAACACAAGATAAACAGGAGATTAGCAGAAGGAGCCCAAAGGGTGGCGCACTGGCTATTGAACTTAGTTTCTAGACCCGTCGTACGTGTTGTACGTCACCGCGTTCTTGACGGTCGAAATTTGGTGTGACCGTGTGTATGTAAGACAAGCTTGAGCGGAATTCTGTCCGAAAAACCATCCAAGATTTTTCTGACGAAAATTCCGCTCGTGTGTACGCGGCATTAGAGTGCTGTTCTGAATGCCACCCTTAGAGACAACTAAAAAGATATTTGGTGTTATGCTGCTGGCTTTGCTAAGTGATGCTGAACCTTAAACTTTGTAGGCATCATCAAATAAGTGGTTCATCAGCCACAGTTCAAGGAACCCCAGGGTTCCACGGAACCCTGGTTGAGAATGGCTGTTGTAGATAATAGAAACACTGTAGCCCTCAGATTTTTTATCTATCGTGCTCCAGAGCAGTGAATGCTAATATTTTATTTCACATTGTACAATTGTACACCATACATATCTGCATAGTGAATATCTTAATACTGGTATGCTATACTGTTTAGAAGAATCTGGTATTTGCCTTTACAGGTATGGAATCATCTCACGCAGGAATGCATGTGATGCTAAAAATAAAGACATTTATAAAGCAGAAGACATTATTCAGCTGGTAAACATGGGTAATATTTATATTTTTCCTGTGGTGTTTTGCATATATATGAAATACTTTACTTCAAATGTTTATAATGTACAGTTACAGCTAACCTTCCAGTGAGAATATAGTTATACCAATGCACTTTTCTCTAAAAGTATAGTTGACCTTTACAAAAAAACTACCTATGCAGGTAAGGGATTTGTAGATTAAAACAAACCGTGCAGCTCTGACTAAAGATGAATAATACCCTAGCTATAGGTGTAGGCCATTTACATACCCTATAAAGTCTGAATGGAATACTCCCAGGACGTTGCTAAGTACTCCCAGGACGTTGCTAATGAGGCCTAGTCGTCACTGCTCACCTCCACCATCACAGGATTGAGCTCTTTCTAGGGATTCAAACCCTCTCAAATATTCTTTCTCTCCCCCAATGCAGTAGCTCTGAGCTCAGCATTTGAGAGCTCACTCCTGTGATATTGGAGGATGACTAGGTCTCACTTAGCAACGTCCTGGGAGTACCTAGCAATGTCCTGGGAGTAATCCAGTCAGGTTTCATAAGGTATGTGGCCGACACCTATAGCATGGGCTTTATTAAACTTTCGTCAGAGCTACATAGTTTGTTTTTATCTATAGATGCCCTTTATCTGCATAGGCGGTTTTGTGGTAAAGGTGAGCTATCCCTTTAAACACATTTCATTTATGGAGAGTCTGAGCAATATACAGTGGGGGAAATAATTATTTGATCCCCTGCAAATTTTGTAAGTTTGCCCACTTACAAAGAAGTGAAGGGTCTATAATTTGTATCATAGGTGTATTTTAGATGATAGAGACAGAATATCAACCAAAAAACACATGACACAAATGTTATAAATTGAGTTGCAGTTCAGTGCGTAAAACAAGTATTTGATTCCCTACCAACCAACAATAATTCTGGCTCCCACAGACTGGCTACAGTATGTGCTCATGTGGTACACAGATTAGTCCTGTCAATTTAGGAAGGTGCTACTAACAAGAACTCGTTATGTGTATAAAAGACACCTGTCCACAGAATCTCTTTCTTCCATTCAGCCCTGGTTCCCACTGGAGCTTTTTTAACATGCAATTTGACATGTCAAATCGCATGACATATTGCCGTCAATGGCACTGTCCTAATCGGTGCAATGCCGCATCTGCACCGATTAGGAAGCGCCGCATCTGCACCAATTTCAAAAAGTCGTTTCTGTACTACTTTTTGCGATTTCAGGCTGCGATTTACATTGACATCTGTGCAGAAACCTTCAATTGTATGGAATGTGTTTTTTTGTCGATCAAGCTGCTGACTGAACAAAAAAAAACATATATGGTCAGCTTTAGATTAAGCTCTGCATCTCAAGATTCTAAAGCCACCCCCTATCATTCAACAGTCAAATGTCAGAAGTTCAATGGGAACTATAGGCTTTGACAATTGACAATTACAAGGCAGGGATGGGATGGAGGAGTTGAGACCCAATGCACAGCCAGGACCTAGTATGCAAGAAGCTCTCCAGGGATGCAGGGTTTGTGACTCTGTCACTAAAATAAATAGTCAAAATAAACTGTTCCTTTCAAGAAATGGAAATCTTTTTTCCTGCTGCACATACTCTGCCACTCTTTGTAGAACTGAAGAAAAACCACCGGCTGAAGATCCTGGCAAATCCAACACATCTGAAAGTGTCAAGTTTTTGGTCCCCAGCTGTTGGCTCTGGTACCTCCTGCTGGCCCCCACATTATTACAGGACACAGTATTGGTGTAGAGGCATTTAGTTCTGCAACATCTCCAAAATATGCCCATTTGTAACCAACAACACCACAAAGCTTCTAATTCACTCCCTGGTTATCTCTCTCCTCGAATACTGCAACTCGCTCCTCATTGTATTAACTTTACATAGGCTATCCTCCCTTTAGTCCATCATGAATGCTGCTGCCAGACTCATCCACCTTACCAAACGTGCAGTGTCTGCTACCTCTCTCTGCAAGTCTTTCCATTGGCTTCTGCTCACCCAAAGAATAAAATTCTAAATTCTAATAACAACTTGCAAAGCCATCCACAAATCTGTCCTCGGCTACATCACTAACTAGTCTCAAAATACCAACCAAACTGCTCTCTTCGGTCCTCAATGATAAATGGTAGAGAAAGTATGGAAATATTTCTGAGGGTTGGAACTTCTGACAATTGTCCTGTCACATGAACAGCGTGTTCCGGTGTCAAAAATAGAAATATGTGTCTGAAAGAAATTTTACTAACTCCACACTGTAACCAAAACTACCAAAAAATGTTTGGCTGTATTGAACTTTTACAAAAAGTTTCATACTATTTAGAATTTGATATTTGAGATTTATTAATTACTAAAATAAGGACTTAGACATGCATATTTAGTTTAGCAGGTGGCAAAAACTTTTGGCAAATAATGTATAAAGGGGAATTTTGTTACCTCTATCAGCAGATATGACAGCAACCAGGCTGTTCTTTTATAAAACGACACAGTCTCAGTAAATCCTTGAACCCTTAGAATGCGGGATCAAGAGCCAGGTACAGTTGTGATGAATTTGCTATAGGGCTATGGGTTACATATAAGTACACCCAAGGGGAGACGTGTGTAGGAAAACCTCAATGACTGTCATGTTTACAATTAAAACGTAATGTATCACTGGACCTTGTGCCTTTTTTCCCTATCGTGTTAAGAGACTGTATTGGATTTTCCGCACATACTCTTAGTAATGACGAATTTGTGAGCATTCAGAGCAAGGAAATGTTTTCTACTTTGAAGCTCAAATCTTTGTCATAAATAACTTTGTGAAAGGATAGAGAGAACTTTCTGACCCTTCTTTATCTGTGTTCCACTTTGAGGTTGACATCATTGCTGGGAAATGCATGGAATTTGTTGTAAAGCAGCTAAGGGAAGTCTTGCTAATTTGATTTACAGCTCTGATGGTGGGGAGTAGTTTAAGAAGTACTAACTGTAGCCTTCAAAATGAAGGGGACGCACAGGTGAACTTTACAAACCTCTAAGAATCTGGAGATAAAAAAACGTAAGTTATGTTGTTTACTAGGATAGCACCGTAATAGTGGAACATAAGATTAAAAACATTCCGTAAAAGGAAAACTGGAGAGATTTAACAACTATAACAAATTCATTATGTAGGAACAGATAGTTTAGTCTGTTCAGAGAAGTTAACTCATAAATATTTGTGTCATGGTGAGTCATACATTTTGGATCACATAATTATTACCTCCCTAGTATTGTTTGTGCCATTTTACCGTCCATCAACTTTTAATTGTCTACTATGATGTGTAAATATTTTGGTGATCTAAAGGTGAAGCTTAGTTAAGACATGACTTAATATATACATAGAAAGCTTTTTGAGAAATTAAAGCTGTGTTCCTTTATAGTTTTGGCTTCTCTTGCATGTTCTAAGTCTTTCTTTTCGTGATGACTATGTAGGTGAGAGATACAAGTCTTGACAATAAAGCTCTTTATTTAGGGCTTATAGACACAAAGCATTTAATAAAAGCCGACTGTAAGCATTGAATACATTTTTAAAAATGGTTAGAGATCACCCACCTAAAAAAAGTATGTGTTACATTTCTGACTTGGTGATGTTTACTTTATTGCCTTTGGTTATAGTAAATTAGGTGCAGGTATTGTGTTATGCTGTTCGTGTATATCACCATGAAATGTAGTATAGTTTGCTGTTAAAGTGATTGTAAACCCTCACATATACACAGTGAAGTGAACAGCCTCAGATGATACACAGAAATGAAACAAATCCTCTATATCTGCTGTCTTCCCCTCTCTACACCCCTTCCAATGTGCAGATCATGTTAAAATCTTTCTTCTTCTGTTAGCATAGGGAAGGGTGGAGAGGCTGCAGTTGCACTGTGTGAGATCTGATTGGAAGAAAGGCACAGACAAGCTCCGTTCTGAGCCCACCCCCCCACACACACAAATTTATCTTATGTGTCGGGAAAATTTATTGGAAGTGGCTCATGCTGATTACAGAGGAACAAAGCACCACAGAGAAACTTAGAGCTTTGGAGAGAGATAAGTAAACACTACAGATATACAGTATGTGCTTTGCTCAGATTCCATGACTGGGATTTACAACCACTTTAAGCTCTAACTATCCTGAGCATTTGTTTACCTTTTCTCTAGGCTTTGAAGCCTAGCCATCACCTCTTCCCTAATCTTATTGAGTTGAATGCATCTGCCTGTTACTGAGAAGGAAGTTCCAGATATCAGACAATAGCCAATAGCCAAGAGATAAATATGTATCTAAAGCTAACTCTATCAAATCTAACCAATCTCTGAGGTTCTTGTTCAAGGGCATGGCTTCGAAAGATAAGATGATTTTTGGGCCACCTTTTTCAGAATGTTCTCTACCTTCTTGGTTTTTGCCTAGAAAGGATGTGTGTTTAGACTGTCTTTCTACGTGGGCCTTGCTTCAGTCTGGGGAATGTACTAGATGCCTAAGAACCTAATCTGTCTGTTGGAGTGGCTATCTGAAGGTAGCTGGGCTTGCAAAGAATCTTCATAAAAAAGAGTGTCACAGGGAAGCTACTACTGTACAATGTAGGAAGAATTCATTGCCCGTCATTTAAGGAATCTTTGACTGCTACTAAAGGGTCAAGAGAGATCCACTACTACTCAATGAATCATGTGACTGCTCCCACATGGTCAAATATCTGCTTTCAAAGGTTTAACAACTAACTAAAAGGCTGCTCTCATAGGGCTCAACTATTATTACTGCTGCTTTCAGAAGATTTGTTTTTGTTTTTATGCTATTTTGGAATTCTTATAACCCTAAACTCTCTCTCCTAGAATTGATTTTAGTGATAAAAGGTAAAAAGACTAAAATGACTGACCACTAACTTTTTTTCCCACTATACACCAAAAACCAGAGTTATAAATGTTAGTCAGCTACATTACCTAGGAGGTCATTTCCCATTACCCCAAGAGAAGGAGTGCTACATTTTTGGTATGGCAGCATGGGGCTTGTTAGAGCTTTTAGCCTATGTTTTACCCTAGCAAACAGCAGAAAAGTGTGAATTTTGTCTCAGTGCTGTGGACATGTGTTTCTTTGGACCTTTTGGAAAATGCAAAGAAAGGATTCTCACAGAGCTGTTTTTTTTTTTTTTTTTTTTTTTTTTGGAGGGAAGTGGATTTTGCTGTTATGAATGATTGCTGGCATTTGTCACTTTAGCTTGTGATCTGGAGGAGGTTGGCCTAGAGACTTTCTGGTGGGAAGTCACACATGTGAGCAGTCAGAAGAGACACCTATATTTTTCAGTTGCTAAGCTGTTTCTGGATCCATCATAGGTAGTACTCTGGAATTGCTGGATTGGATGGCCAGTTCCTGGAGTGACTTCCTTTGATTTGGAAGTGAACATCTGGAAATCAACTACACTAAGTGCAGGACACTATCTGTAACAACCGGGTCTTGAAGTCGCTGTAATAACTGCGGGGGACTTCTTACTTGACATGCTGCCAAATAACCTCCTGCCCACCATTTTTCATGTAGACTGGAATGAGGGCTACTCCTGTGCAGAGAACCCAGTGAAAACTGGCCTTGACAGGCCAAACCAAGTTCTGGCCTACAACTACTGGAACAACTAAATCTGGGACTGAGGGCTCTGCGAAACCAGCCTGCATTGACTCATGGAACAGTCAGCTACTCATGTGATAACAGTAAAGGCGCTTTGACTGGAATGCTGCAGTCACTGGGATCTAGAGTTCTACAGGAGGGTGATATGTCCAGAGTTGTTACAGAGAGATTGGTAATAGGGTCACCCTATTCAGAAATGCAGGGAGACATGTCAAGGTGTTGTTGGGCATATTGTAACTGGGCTTTTTTGTGGCATTGCCGCAGTAAATGCTTCTTTCTGGCAACTCGACCATGCAGCTCATTTTTGTTCAAGTGCTGTCATATTGTGCTTCTTGAAACAACCACACTGTCTATATGCAGAGCAGGGGCGGATCCAGAGTCTTGTCTCGGGAGGGGCACTGTCAGAAATACTTTTTTTTGTGGGCAATTTATCGGGGAAATGGCTGATGTTGGTGCTTCATTCATCACTGCACCATGGTTGTTATGGTGTCAGGTTGATTGAAGCGCATTATTTCTACTAGTACATTGTAATATAAAATGAAATGGTTCAACTCACCATAATGCAGAATCAGTGGGAGCTCCGAGTGTGTCACTTGCCACGTCACCTGCCACACCTTGCGAATTGTCACTTGCCACGTCACCTGCCACACCTTGCGGATTGTCACTTGCCACGTCACCTGCCACACCTTGCGCATTGTCAATTGCCCTGTCACCTGCCACACCTTGCGGATTGTCACCTGCCACATCTTGCGGATTGTCACTTGCCACGTCACCTGCCACACCTTGCGGATTGTCACTTGCCTCGTCACTTGCCACACATTGCGGATTGTCCACTTACCACGTCACCTGCCACACCTTGCGGATTGTCACTTGCCATGTTACCTGCCACAATTTGCGGATAGTCATCTGCCTGCTAAGGTGGTGGTTTGTCTGTTTCTTGCTGTGTCCCAGACTTAGGCAGCAGAGAGATAATGTAATCTCTCTGCTGCCCACGCTGCCTGCACAGTGAGGGCGGAACTTAGTTACTGCAGGGATGCAGGGCGGTGAGAGATGATCTCATCTCTCTGCTCCCCGTCCTTCGGCTAGCTTATTGGGCAGCTGCACGCTCACACCGAGCCGACCACAACTGACGCGCAGCCCGGCCCGCCCGCCCACAAACTGCGTCGACCGATCGCAAACCACGCTGCCCGGTTCGCCCGCGGAGAGACCTGCGGAGCGGCTCGCGGAGCCGCCTGCTCTTTTATCTGCAAGGCCCGCAACAAATTTCTCGGGGGTGGCAATTTCCCCGTTGCCCCCCCCCCCGGATTCACCCCTGATGCAGAGAATCCTGTATTTCTCCCGAGGTTACCTGGCAGTTGTGGCTGCAGCCTTTCTTGGTCTACCTGACCTTGGCTTAGTATCAAAAGATCCATTAATTTTCCACTTCTTAGTAAGCGATTGAACAGTACTGACTGGTATATTCAAAGCTTTGGATATCATTTTTATATCCTTTTCCATCTTTATAAGGTTCCATTATCTTTTTATGCAGGTCTTTTGACAGTTCTTTTCTGCTCCCCATGGCTCAGTATCTACCATGCTCAGTGCATCCATGTAAGAGCCAAGAAGCTTATTGACTATTTATACACAGACACTAATTGCAATTTAAAAAGCCACAGATGTCAGATGTGTCACCTTGTGTTTGTACCAAGGCCAAACATTCCAGTGTATGTAAACTTTTGATCAGGGCCATTTGGATGATTTCTGTTATTATGATTTATGAAAGGAGCCAAACAACTAAGTGAAAAATGGCTTCATATGATCACTATCCTTAAATAAAAGAGTTTTGGCATGATCAGTAAAATTGTCAATATTATTATCAACATTTCATGATTTCTGCTAGGGTGTGCAAACTTTTGAGCACAACTGTACATACAAGCTATGCAAGAGAAGGTGCACCTGAATTTCGTACACATTTAGGCGATGCATTACAGAACAGTATAGAAAACTTTCAATTTTGCTGATAGGTTCATGTAACAATAGCAAAATTGAAAATCTTAATATTTTTTTACAATAATGATTGCATTGCGCATTGTTGTATGCCTATGTAAACACAACAATTTGTTGACAAATTGTGCAATCATTTGCTGAATGTTAATAATTAAGTTGACACAATTTAGAGTACTTCAAAAAATTGTTTGGGCAATACTATTGACCTAATATGACCATGTGACCATATTAGGTCAATAACATCACAAGCATCTCTGCCTCTTTGTGTACCTCGCCTGCAGGGTGTTGAATGCACTGGCCACAGCTGATTAGGCAGGTAGGGATGCAATCATTTGACAGCTTCCCACAGGTTCTGCTGAACTGGGTTTGGACCATGTTCAGACAAATCCTGCTTATTTCTGCTCCTGACTAGTGGACATCAGTCAAGTCATAGGACAGAGTATCTGCAAATATGACCCCTCTCTCTGTCTCCCTAGATTGTAAAGCACACATACAGCCTTTATTACATTATTTATAACCCACTGTAGTGCAATGTGGAAGTCACACCATTTATAGGTCAAAGTCCTGAAAGTACACGCCACAACACATTGGGCAAGGTTCACTTGTAGCTGAAAACCCTCTTTTGAACATCAAGCACTCTTTTGGATAAATCTTAATGATGTTGGTTGACAATGAAAAGGACTTCAATAAAGCCAAAAAATTTGGACTCACCACCAGTGAAGTTGTAATTGCTTTCTTAAACCATTGGTACTTTGGAAAAGTGTTTCATGCAGCTGAAGAATTATGATCCACTTTTTGGTGGCATATGGATACGTATATGCTTGCGATCCAGGGCATAGATGCAAATAGTGAAATTGCAGTTTTGAAGAAAACATTGATGAATTTACTTCCACATATCCTCAGATGCCGGTGGCATAAACGCTATGTCTTACGTATTCCAGATGAATTGACAAGTCTCATGCAATATTTTGGATACAGCAATTTTCCATCAGAAACTAGTGACACTGAAGACAATGGAAACTCACTCATAGCCATGCTTAAGAACTTTTACTTCTAATATACTGTATATACTGTATAAGCACAAGCATCTTGTTCAGCAGATCAGACCCTCACTTCAACAGCTGTAACAATACTTGTAGCTAGTGGATGCATGTCCTAGCTGTTTAACAGTTTCTATACTTAAAACTTTGAAGCTACTAGGGAATCATGATCCCCCTGAAATATGAAGCCCCACCACAAACCTACATGGCAGGACTTGTTTGATATCTCTTTTCAAAAGGAAATCCTTCCTCTTCAGCTGCTGCCACCAAGTGCTATTCATGCCTCGGAAACAGGTTCTCTTTCCCCTTACTGGGGGAACTTTCCACAAATTAGAAAGCAGAATCTAATGCCATACTACATTGAGATGCTGGGGTCATATCTCCCAAAGACCTTAGATCACCGCCTTACATGTAGCTCTCCTTCCAAGCTGAAAAGGGAGTTTCTTTTCTTTTGCTCAATGAGCACTGTAATCCTATTTCAATATGCCAGGCCATGGAATGAATATTACAGGCTCTCCTACTGCACAAAAATGGAGGTAAAGTGATAATTTGCATTTAGTGATTTTAAGGGCCATTTCAATAATATGCATTGGGCTGAGCTGGGCAGCCTTGCCCCAAAAAGTCCCAATACGTAAACAAAGCAATTTGCCTTATGTTCCATTAGTTCTGTTTACACCACTGTGCTGCACTGGTGTGCACTGAAATAAGTAGGACATGCAGTACTGTTTTTCAATATAACTTGTTTCAACACAGTACACTGCATCCTGACTTTATGCAATGAATAAAGATTAATGAAATGTAACTTTGTGAAGGTTCAATAAAGTTGAAAAAAGAAATAAAAGTAAACATTACAGCTCCCCTCATGGGTATAATGTTGCTGTTGGTGGGAATGCACCCTAAACACTAACTACACACCTGAATGAGCAACCTTTGTTGTAAATTGTCCTTTAAATCATGCTCCCGCTACCCTAAGAGCAGTCCACCAGGTTCAGTACTTACCCTCATTTAGAGTGTAAGTAAACCCTCCTGTCATTTTCTGCCAAGGAAGCTGCCATCTTTGCCTCTGTTTAATCTACAACTGCCATGATGCTGCACATGTGATCAGTTATGACACCAGCCATTGGATGGCTTGACAGTTTGGTTGAGAGCACATCCAATGGGAGTGTTACATTTCCGGCACGTGCCGGAAATGAAGCAGTTTTATGGATGGGTTTACTTCCGCTTTAAGTTCCAGCAATCTTCACTGTGCGGTCCTGCCTGAAACCACACAACTTTCTTCTGAAATTATCCCTACCGGGTCCTTTTCTCCCTGCACAGGTGCACCACAGCCTATTCATTCCTATAGGAAATCATACTCATGATGGTCTTCAGCGATCCTTGTACGAAAGGCACAGTTGTTCTTTAAAGCGATATCCTATTTTTCCATTACATACAGTACATACATTACATACTGTACATTCAATATAATTTTATTCTTTTACAATATATTTCACTCGTAAGGCCGTCACTGCAATTTTCAACATTCTTTTCTTATATGGAAGTTTTCTCACGTTAATGCTTTGGAAACATGGCTCAAAAATTGCTTTGTTTTCAGGTTCTCTCCTGGTTTCTTTCACTATTGAACTATATTTTGTTTAGGAACATATTTCTGCTTCCTCGGGCTGCATACAACCTCCATAGAAAAAAAGAAAGGTGGAGATGAGCATGAAAAAACATGCCTAGCATCATGGTATGTTAGCTGCTTAATGTCTTATTTTGCAGCAGAGAAACCTTTTGGTCATTTTAAAGCAGAAATTCTATATTTTCATTACATATCCAGTGACGTTTTCCTGATATCCTGGAAAGAATGACCTCAAACACACTGTTCTGTGTGAAAGGCTTCCAGGAGCATTAAAAGCTTCTCATCTTACTGAATTATTATGTCTATTGAAATTTAATGTGCCTTGATTTCATTTATTTTTTCTTTTAAATTGAGGGATTATTTCTTTGCAGATGGGTAATCGAAGTTCAAAAAAGCAACTGTACGTGAAGCATGATCTATACAGCCCCAGCATGAGCGGGGCCTTCTTAGTCAGGCTGATTGTTCTTTGTGCCAAGTTTTCAAACCACAAACTATACATTACAAATACCCCAGTTAATGCTGTCCACAGCTGGAGGGCTGCATATTTCAGCAATTGGTAAAGTATAGCATTGTGTCCTCATGTGCTCCCTAAAGTCATGAAAAATCATAATGAAAGAAAAGGGAACTGGATTGGGGGTGTTATGAAGTATGAGGCAGAGCATTTCAGCCACCGTTAATGGAAATTCACTTTTCTATACTTTATGTGATTGTTACAGAGGGAAAAGCTGCACAGGCATTTTATGTTACTGAACATGTTGGTTTTATTACTAGGCAACAACCCAGAGGACATTATGGTAAATCTGTTATGCTTCCTCTGCAAACATATATAAAAAGCCTCACTTATTGTAGAATCTGTTAACTGCTTTTTACCCTCCAAGAAACTGAAGAAAGTTTCACTTGTCCTCCAGGAAACTTGGAAGTCATCTACCATAACTGATTATGAAAACAAAAAGTAGCAATCACGACTAAAGGAGACTCTGTTGCAAAGTTGAAATAATAGCTGTGCCTGTAAATAAGATAGTGGGTACTTACGGCCGACATGCCACCAAATACTGCTAGATGAAGGGGTAAGGTGCTCTAAAGTTTCCTCAGAATTCCAACCTTTAAGGAATTCCATTAGAAGACAAAAATTCCCAGATTGTTGATCTTTTTGGTCCCCTGTTGCAGTCATTGGTTCCTCTTGCCAACCTTCACGTCACTACTGTGTTTTGTAGTTATGTGAAAGTCAGTAGTGAATAACCTCTGAGTACAGTTGGGGACCAGGAGATTAACACTCAGAAGTGTAGATTTCTAATGGCACTTTAGTGGACAGTTCTGCTTCATCAAAGTGATGTTCAACAATGCGGACAGTGGGAGAGGTAAGTATTCACTAACTTCTTTACAGTTGCAGCTGCTGTTTTAACTTTAAAGCTTGGGGAAAAAATAGGGGGACTTGCTGCAAGGGTTAATTACTTGTTTTGCCAAGAGGATGATGAATGGGGGTGGGGGGGGGGGGTTATACGGAAGAAAAAGGAAAAAAACAACAATGCCCCCACCTCCCAACCCAAAATTCATATCAAACCCTTTATCTTGGAATCCCAGTTGGTTTGTTTACAAAAAGAAAATAATCTGCCTAGGGAATGTCACCTATCTACAAATGGTATTTTTTTTTTCTATTTGTAACTTTTTTGTAGTACATCACACAAGTGCACCACTTTGAACACTGTTTAAGGCATGTCCAAAACCAGTTATTTTATTAAATTGCAGACCTTTCATTTTTAACTTATTAAAAGAGCTGCTCTCCACTGAGTAGCATTTTTTTTTTAATTTTTTTTTCATTGGTACATGACCCCCCATTTTATCACAGTGTCCTTTTTGACAATCCCTTGTCTATTAGCTTTGAAAATGGATTGACTTTAACAGGGTTTGCAGATTTTATACTGTGTTTGCCAAACTAGCCCACAAAACAAACCCAAGCAGATTTGCCCATCACTATGCAGGAATAAGCAGAGATAGAGGGCATTGGCTGTACTTATATAAACCTTTAAGGCTCCGTTCACATCTAGGTGTGTTTGGGCATATTTCTGTTCTAAGCCTCAGCTTTAAAAACGCCCAACAAGACAAATCCCATTCATTTCAATAGCCCCTGTTCACATCTGAGCGTTCTGTCGCCTTAAGCAAAACTCCTGTCGCTCAAAAAAGTGCATGAGCTTCTTTTTTGGCAGATTAGAGGCGTTTTATTGTTTTTCATTGATCACTCGTCAATTCAGAATGCCTGCACAAAAATGCTGCAAGAACACTGCAAAACCGCTGCACAAATGCCAGAAAAGAATGCCAGAAAAACGCTTGTAAAAGTAGCAACACCTAGATGTGAACAGAGCCTAAAAGTTTAAATTAGAAAATCAATATTTACTTTGCTTATTGACTGCTTTGTCAAAGCTTTTCTTTGGTTACATGAACAGCTGCTATGGCATCAGATGCTAACTCGGTCAGGAGCATGCTCCCTTCTGGCCCCCAAGTATTGAACCCAACACTTTTTGGGGAAAATGAAGGAATCCATTTATGAACCCATTGAGCATCTGCAGAGTAAGGTAGATAATGGCAAAAATGCATATGCTACCACTTAACTGAAATTAAAAAAAAATAGGGACAGGGTCTCTTTAACCGGTTCAATACAGGGCATTTTCACCCCCTTCCTTCCCAGACCAATTTTTAGTTTTCAGCACTGTCGCATTTTAAACGACAATTGCGCTGTCGTGCGACGTTGTACCAAAACAAAATTGACGTCCTTTTTTTTTTCCACAAATAGAGCTTTCTTTTGGTGGTATTTGATCACCTCTGCGGTTTTTATTTTTTGCGCTATAAACAAAAGAAGAGCAACAATTTTGAAAAAAACACAATATTTTTTACTTTTTGCTATAATAAATATCCCAATTTTTTTTTTTAAAAAACAATTTTTTTCCTCAGTTTCGGCCGATACGTATTCTTCTACATATTTTTGGTAAAAAAAATCGCAATAAGCGTATATTGATTGGTTTGTGCAAAAGTTATAGCGTCTACAAAATACGGGATAGATTTATGGCATTTAAAAAAAAAATTATCTATTTATATTTTTTACTAGTAATAGCGGCGATCGCGATTTTTTTTCGTGACTGCGACATTATGGCGGACACATCGGACACTTTTGACACATTTTTGGGACCATTCACATTTATACAGTGATGAATGCTATAAAATTGCATTGATTACTGCGTAAATGTGACAGGCAGTGAAGGGGTTAACCACTAGGGGGACACAAAGGGTTAAATGTGTTTCCTAGGGAATGCTTCTAACTGTAGGGGGTGGGGACGTACAAGGGGAGGAGACCGATCAGTGTTCCGCTGTACTGGGAACACAGATCGGTCTCCTCTCACCTGACAGGACGTGGATCTGTGTGTTTACACACACAGATCCACGGTCCAGCCCGGTTAATGGGCAATCGCGGGTGCCCGGCGGACATCGCGGCCGCCGGGCACACGCACCGGGTCCCGAGCAACGCAGCGCGCGCGCGCGCGCCCCTTAGACGGCCAGGAACCCGAGGCCGTCATATGATGTCCACCCAGGATGGGAGATCCCATCTGTGGATGTCATATGTCTATACGCGTATATTGAAGTGGTTAATTAAGAGGAGGTGAATCTACCTAGCAGGGATACAGACAGGAATACAAACTTGACAGTAATTCTAACCCTCCCCCTACTCTATCCAAAATTAAAAAAAATGTTTTGCTTTAAAGAGTAACTCCACTTTTGTTGAGAAAAAAAAACATTCCCCTGTGTACATTACAAGGATTTTAACAAACTTTGTTGAAGATTCCTACCTTTTGTTATTCTGAAGAAATCCCTGTGTGTTTGTCTGTGCCCATGTGGGAATTAAATCTAATGGGAGTGGTTTCATTATTATCAATCAGCTGCTGCACCTGCAGGGCTCTAATGCGGAAAATTGTAGGGTCTGCATCCCTTTAGATGTGATTTCCTATTGGGAGTATCTCACCAAAAACATCATTTTTGTTGCAGGGGATGCCTGATATCTGATTTCTTTCTTAGTGCAGACTTCTTGGAAAATTGGTGAGATAATCACATAAACAGGGAATGATGTTTCTGGGGGGGCATTCTGTACATTCTGTATACGGAAAGGCTCCAGATAGCCATATTGCATTGCATTTTACAGAAAATTACAGCTGCAGCTGCAGATTGAAAAGGAAAGGTAATTTTTTTATTAACATTCAATTATAATATGACTTGAGTCACATTTGTATATGCTTTATTTTTTTATTTTCTATTGTATTTGCTATTTTTATTTCCCACAAAAGTGGAGTTATCCAATAAGCTGCAGTCCATTTACTTTGCATTGCCTTAGATTATGTAATCAGTCTGCTGTAAGCAGGAAGAAGCATTTCCTCGAGTTATTGTACTGCTATATTGCACTAGGTAGCAAGCTTTAAGGGTAAAGGCTATTATAGGAGGAAGCTGATGTGTTAGACACTTGTGAACACAGCAACACTGCACAGGCACTAGAATTTACATGATTGTGTCATTCTTAGGCCATTGTCTCAGTCCAGCAAATAAATGTTGACCCTGAATAATGCTAATGAAAGCATTGTAATGGGAATACTTTGATCTCTGTGATAGCTAATAAATACATGCATGTACTTAACTACTTCCAATCTGGGCCTTTTCTGGCACTTTTGTTCACATGTAACAATCAGTATTTTTTGCTAGAAAATTACTTAGAACCCCCAAACATGGCATATTTTTTCAAAAGCAGAGGCTCTAGAACAGTGGTTCTAAACTCCTGTCCTCAGGACCCACTAACAGGCCAGATTTTAAGTATTACCTTGGGGAGATGCAGACTAGAATACTGCAATCACTGAGCAGCAAATGATAACACCTGTCATGTATTTCAGTTATCTTGCAAACATTGCTGGTTAGTGGGTCCTGGGGACAGGAGTTGAGAACCACTGCTCTAGAAAATAATTTGGTGGGTTTTGCAATTTTTTATGTCACATGGGAAAAAATACACTTTTTGGGGGGGATTGTAATGCAAAAACCACAATATATAACCCATTTTTTTAAATAAAATATAAAGGATGAAATATGATATCAAACAAGATACCAAACATGGCACGCTTTAAAACTGCGCACGCCCGTGCAGCGGTGACAAATGATGTAAATTTCGCTATCCATAGGCGACATTTTAAAAGCCTTTACAGGTTACCACTTCAGATTTACAGAGGAGGCCTAGTGCTAGAAGTACTGCCTGCGATCTGATGTTCGCGGTGATACCTCACATGTGTGGGACAATCACTGTTTGTGTGCAGGAGGAGAGGGGCACTTCAAATTTTTATTTTTATTATAAATTATTATATTTTTTTTACATTGTTGCTTTTTTTTATTTCATTGCTGTCACAAGGAATGTAAACATCATTGTGACAGCAATAGGCAAGTGGCAGGTCCTCTTTATGGAGAGATCTGGGGTCTATAAGACTCCAAATCCCTTCTTTGCACCAAGATTGGTGTTTCTGAATGCTATTGATTTTTTTTTTTTTAAATGGCGCAGATGGCTCCAAGTAAACCGGAAGTGATGTCATCTCATCGCTTCCGAGTTACTATTATGAACAGCCGTTTAAAGCCGATCCAGTGGGATGAGAGAGCCCGAGAGAAGCACAGAAGGTGACAGGAGGGGGGGTTAGCTGCTCCGATTTCTATTACAAGTGAGATGACCGCCGGCTCTAAAAAATTATACCAGGGTGATGCCTGCAGCTGTGGGCATCATCCCCGTATAACCACCAAAAGTCCAACGATGTACCCAGAAAGTGGTTAAAGAGTACCTCCACTTTGTTGAGAAAAAAACATTCCTCTCTGGGTGATCAATGTACATTCCAAGGATTTTAACAATTTTAACACATTTTGTTGCAGATTCCTACCCTTTGTTATTCTGAAGAAATAGCTATTTGTTTGTCTTTGTCCTTGTGCAAAGTGAATGTGAGTGACTTTATACAGTAATTATCAATCAACTGCTGTACTTGCAGGGTACTAATGAGGAAAGTGACAGGGTCTGCATCCCTTTAGGAGTATCTTACCTAATTTTTGTTGTAGAGGAGATCCAAAATCTACAGTAGACTGTATATTAGTGCAGACTTCTGGAAAAATCTGTAAGCCAATCACACAAGTAGGAAATAACATTTCTGTGGGGCGTTCTGTACACTGTGTACAGAACGCCTCCAGGTTAGGATGCCACCTTTTCTTCAAGCCAAACCAGCACACTTTAGTGGCCTGGGACACGTTTGGGTGCCCCAAGGAGAGTAGTAATGCGGTGCGCATAGCGTGCCACAGTGAACAGTGGCTGTGGCCGAATTGCTCTTGCTGACGTCATTGCCATGCCCCCCAGTGATGCCAAACCTGCCCCCAGACAACCTCTCGCAGCTCCTGGACAGCAACAGATTTGTGTGTGACTATCTTGGTTACTTGGGGAGCCACAGTCCAGTCTGAATAATGTGTCCGGGTTTCAGTCCGCCTGAAACCAGGACACATGATTCAAAACCCAAACTGTCTGGGTGAATCCCAGACAGGTGGCAACCCTACTCCAGGTTGACAAATTGCTTGCATTTTACAGAAAATTACAGCACTGTAGATTGAATCAGGAAGTTCATTTTTAATACCATTCAATTACAATATGACTTGCGCAATTGTCATAATTTAAAGATTGTATATGCTATATGATTTTTTTTTTCATTTGTTGTTTTTTTTTTCCCCACAAACGTGGAGCTACCCTTTAACATGAGAAAATCTTTATGTACCGAACAGCAAATACATGAATAGATAAACTATATAAAATATATACATATATCTTTATAGAGAGAGCGAATAGTGATGAACTTGTACTTTTTAAAAATACTGTAAGTGCTACATAGTTTAACATATGTAGTATACAGTATATCTGCATAAATATTCTTGCTAAAAATGCACATAATTTATATGCAGCATATCGGTGCAATATGTGTGTGTATATTTTATTCACCAAAAAAGCAACTTTTTTTATTTTACAGTTTAGGTCTCATTGGCATGTGTGTTTTATTATCAACCTTGCAGAACATAATAAGTGCTCATGGTCTATATAGGTAAGAGAAGGGCGTTGGATGACTAAGGTTTCAGCTACATATAGAAATCTTGTCAGTTTTTGTTTAGTTTAAAATGTTGAGAATATACCCAATCCTTACTCGTGTACTTTTCAGTGCACATTAGGCTTCATTAAGAGTTGCTTCATGTTCGAAACATGACTTTCTATAAACAAATACCTCCTGGATTACAGAACCAGATGCCAGTTGCCAGGAGAAAATCTCTCAAACGTTTTCTATTTCAAAGCATTATATGTCCTCACAAGCCCTCTTTCAGTTGGGAAAGTGAATAGATTGCTTCCTGTGCCTAAAATAAAGGGTTTTATTTTTAAGGAGCAGAAAAATGAGCTGAGAGGAAACTCTGTTCCCTCGAGATATGGGTTCATGCCAATGAAATGCATGTGGAATCCATATAGCAGATTTATTGGGGAATTTCTCACTGTTATCAAGTACTTTAGTTTTAATGTGTATACATTCCCTTTACCCCAACATGTGTGTGATATCAGCACATAATGGTTCCCTTTATTGGAGCTGTAGCTCAAAGAATTTAACCTCTCGTCAGTCTCTGTTACAGAGAAGATTGCAATCTAATGCACAAATACACACCCTAAGTACAATTTGGATGGAAGCTACCTAACTAGGGTTGCCACCTCATCCCTTTAAACCCAAAGATATAATAATTACGCAGGTTCTGTGGGTGATTAAGGTGGTAATTAAACTCACTTGTTGCCTTATCTGCATTAAATTATACTCAGAACCTGTGTAATTCATGTGTGTTTAAAGGGATGAGGTGGCAACCCTATTCCTAACCGACCAATGTGCTTTCAAATCAGAGAAAGAGAAATGGTACTACTTAAAAAAAACCATGCAAGCCTCCAAATTCAAGCCAGATAGTGCACCTAGTGGAAACTGAATGCAGTATGCAGCGGTCCCCAACAATTTTGGCACCAGGAACCTGTTTCGTGGCAGCCAATTTTTGCAGGGAGTGTGTGTGTGTGGGGGGGGGGGGGGGGGGGGTCATCAGCCCCCCTTCACATCAAAACCCCCTTTACCACACAGTCTTCCCTTTTAAAGCAGTCACACAGTGTCCTCAATTTCCCTTCACATCATAGCCCCTTTACATTGGAGTGCCCCTTTACAGTCCAGTCCCCTTTACATCACAGTGCCCCCTTTACAGTGCAGTCCCTTTTGCATTAATGTAAAGGGGACTGCACTGTAAAGGGACACTCCAATGTAAAGGAGACTGCACTGTAATGGGCATTGTAATGATTGCAGTGCCCCCTTTACAGTGCAGTCCCCTTTATATCACTGTGCCCCTTCACATGGCAGTGCCCCTAGCAATCACAGCCCCCTTTCCTCTCTAAAATCACTGCCCCTTTAAATCTCTGCCTCCCCTGCACAGTCCTACCTATGGCAGGGCAGAGGCAGTTATCAGCCTATTTTTTTTATTTTCCCGCATCACCCGGCCGTCAGTGTCATCCTATCATGGGGCAGGGAGCGGGAGGAGCTGCACATCTGAACAGAGGGCGAGAGCGGAAACAACTGATCATGTTAACAGGCAGCTTATTACCCGCTTGTTAATATGAAAATACTCCAACTCTCTGTGCAGATCTCCAGCTCCTCCCGCCCCCTGCCCTATTATAGAATGACATCAGCGGCCCAGAGATGCAGGAGAGGACACACAAGCTAAGTGGCATGACACGGTCTGTGATGGTCCTGTCCCTGCCACGGCCACTGCACACCTCCTTGGTTGGGAATCCCTGCAGTATAGGACTGCTAACCACCATTTTATTTTTATTTTTTTAATTTTGGATAGAGTAAGGGAGGGTTATAACTTCATCAGTTTTTTTTTTTCCCCATCTGTGCCCCATTAAAGAGATTTCCCTTCACTTCCTGTTCCATAGTTAGAACAGGTAGTGAGAGGAAATCCCTCCAAAGTGATGGTTTCCCTGGTTGTCACCAGGGTCACCAGGACTAATGTCCCATTGGAAGATTTTCCCTTATTTACTTTTTAGGGACATTCCAAGAGGAGAGAGTGAATCTCCCTAAAGGGGGTATAGGCAGTAATAATATTCTAATATCCCTCTCCACTCTATCCAAAATTAAAAAAAAAGTTTTGCCTTTAGTTATTCTTCATACAGAGAAGCTCCCAGGACTAGCATATATTTTTTTTAAAGCATTGCCATATGGTGGTAACATTATTTACACAAAGCTTATATATTTTACACATGCATTAAAAAACTTGAAAAGACTATGCTTCTTCTCCTCATGAAAACCAAGCATATGTAAACCCTTGTGCACACAGGCACCTGGGGCCATGCAATGTACAGTACATACGGATGTATTGTTCCCCTAGGAGCCACAGGTGCTGCATACATCCACCTGTAGAAATTATTGTCCAGTGGCGGCCCATCCATATGGGGTGCAGGGGTGGCACCCCCCTAATCCATGCGCCCGACTCCTAATCTACATGCAGGGCACCAGGCGCATGTATTTTAATGGGATTTTTTTAAGCACTTGATTAGAGCCTGAGGCTCTAATTGGCTTAAAAAAAGGGTTGACTCGGGGCACAGAGCACTTCGCCCTGAGCCCACTCAGTTGTGTGACAATAGTCAATTAATATTCGCTATTGTCTTTCCCCGGCGCTTTTTGGGCTAACGATAGAACCGATGGTGATTCTTTTGCGATCCTCCCCTGTGGTCTATGGCATCATGATAGGTCCTATTCAGGGAAAAATATCGCTATATGCCGACAATACCCTTCTGTATGTTAGGAACACCACAACCTCACTGATGGTGGCCCCATAGCTTATCAACACCTTTGGGAGGTACTCTGGCATATGTGTCAATTGTGGAAAGTCTGTCCTATTTACACTACACTCATAGCACGCCTTGCTGCCAGTGGATACACCACTGCAGCGGGTCTCACAGTTCAAATACCTGGGTGTCATTATACACAGAGACTTTTCACCATTTATCTAGGTGTGCTGCCTGGAAAACGTTACCCCCCATCCCAGTTGGTAGGGTTAACCTTGTAAAAATGTCTGTACTGCCTAAATTTGTCTACATCTTCAGGCAAACCCACGGTCCTCATCCCACACACGTTCTTTAAAAAAACTGCACAGCTTAATTTTTCTCCTTCATATGGAATGGTGGCATCCCCAGAATAGTGAAAAATACTCTGCAACTGCCTGTTACTTAAGGAGGGCTGGCACTGCCCTGCTTTGTCCAATACTACTGGGTAGCGGTCTTGGTTACAGTAAGAGGGTGGCTGTCTGAGGAGCCGGCCAATCCCGCATCCACGCTGAACTCCGGAATTTGATACATAGAGGACTCCGCTCCAACCCTAATACCAATGGTGTAACTAGAACATTCAGGGCCACAATGCAAGAAACCATGAAGGGCCCCCCTGACCTCCGGAAAGGCCCTTTCCTCCAAACCCGGTGGCGGAACAACAGGGCCCGGTCGCAAACGGGTGGCTGCATATAAAGGAACCGTTTTCTTCATATCCCCCTGCTTCTCCTCCTTTCCCTCCCGCAGGCATTCAGCAGCTGCATGAGGGAAATGGAGAGATCGGTTCCTCTATGTCGGTGTTTCTGAATCTTTTTGCAGTCAGGGCACCCTTGAAGTATACCCCTAGTTGAATGGGGCTGCACTTCAACCACTCTGCAACTGTGTGCATTGCATGCAGTTGCAGCATAGTAATGATGCATTTAAGGGGATAAAACAGGCGGTCAGGAGGCAACATATTGCCTCTTTACCAGCTGTCAAATGCCTCTGAAAAGCGACCTAAACATGGATCACTTTTCAGAGGAACAGCTTTTTTTTTTTTTTGGTACTATGAACAAGCAAGAAAAAAAAAATCAGTTCTGATTGTACACATATAGGGGGTCAGGATTAGACGTGCATACATTAAATGTGCAAACATACTCATACATAAACACACAAACATAATACACACACATATACTGTATACACACACACACACATATATAAATACACACACACGTATAAATATATATATATATATATATATATATATATATATATATATATATATATATATATATATATATATATATATATATATATATATATGTGCACATATGCACCCACATATAAACACATGCACACACATGCACATGTACATACTTACACACCTACATACATACATACATATACACACATACATACAGATAGACTTTTAAAAAAGTCCTTTACCTTACCTCTTTCTGCCGGGTACTGCATTTCGGGGGGAGCCAAAGAGCACAGCACACACTGTGCTTTCACTTTAGGTCAAATCAATGTAACGAGCTCCCTGCACAGTGCCAATTACACTTTTGCTTAGGATTGGGGAGCTCAGTCTCAGCTGCCCTTGCCACTCCTCCTATGGAGGTATACAGGGGGCCAACAAGGGCCCCCTGCAGAATGGGGCCCAGTCATCATGGTGACCTTAGCGACCCCTTTACTTCCGCCACTATCCAATACTACTCCCTCGATGCGTACCACGCTTCGAGTATGGGAGACTGTACGTGCCAAGGCAGAGAAATCTCACAGCTGGTCCCCAAATACTTTGCTATGAGGGAATTCAAGACTGCCACACTTTCGGTCCATTCCGGGCCCTGTGATTTGGGGTCCGATATGGTATCAAAACGCTGGCAGATATTACCACTCCGGGTGGCTTACACATGTTTGCGTGATCTAAAAAGAGAATGAAACATGCCTGACAATATGTTTTTTAGATATTTAGAACTACACCATGCCTATCAGACCCAATTCCCCCACTCCATAATATTGGAGGTTAACAGTATCAAATGCATGCTGGGTTTGTCGGACGAACTCAAGCCCCTATCTACTCTACTCCGTACTCACTAGATTAGACACCTCTAAAGTTTCCCAGCTGTTCCCGATGTGGCAGGCGGACATACCTACGCTCGCCGACGATGATTGGGAAAAGGGTTTACAGCAATGCCTCCCCCTCATGATTTCTGTGAGAGATAGGTTCACCCAACTTAAGTTTGTACACCAGGCATATTATTTCCTGGAGCGGTTAACCAGAATCTACCCTGATATGAGTTCAGTCTGCCCTAAATGTGCCTCGGAGGTGGGCTCTTTCTTTCATGTTGTCTTATCCTGCCAGCAACTACAAGTTTTTTGGAGAGGGGTGGTTAAAGCCATCAACTCTATAGGTAAACTATGAGTCCCAAGTGACTCGATACCATTATTACTGGGTATTGACACATTGACACATTGGAGGCCCCCCAAGCCAAAAAACTGTTCATATTCTACACAGCTTTTTATGCCAGGACAGCAATCCTCCTAAAATGGAAGGAGGCCTCCCCTCCGACGGTGCATCCATGGAGAACCTTGGTAAATGCGGCCTTGCCCCTGTACCAGCTTACCTATATGGGACGCAATTGCCCAAAGAAATTCAATAAGATATGGGCTGGGTTGGTTTGCGAGAGGCAGCTGACTCTGGAGTAAGTTTTGGAGCCGTGATTAGAGTAACGTAGGACTTGATAAAAGTAATCAGATCACAGCTGGGTCTCCTGGATAATCAGAAGTATATGTGGTATACACTTCCTGCTTTGTCTGTGCCCTCCCCCCCCTTTTCTTTCCCCATTCTTTCCTGCCTCTGACTTTGTGCACGGAACGGAGTAATCACTGTGGACACTGATTCTCCTCTTAGCTATGAGCTTCACATCCGGTCCCTGTCCATAGTTCTATTTACAAGCTTAGGTCTATACCCACCCTTCCTTATGTGACCTTTGAGATGTATACCCTGAATCTGTAATGTTTCTACCTCTAACCTTGACAATGGCTTCTTCTTTATGTATTTGGCCATCTATGCTACCTTTATGGAATGTCGAGAATGTACCACTCTTTTTGTTCTTTGTTTTATTGGAAAATAAATAAACTTTATATTAAAAAATAAATAATAAATATTCACTACTGTCTTCCTGATTCTCCTCCCAGCCAATCAGGAAGCGGTCCTGAGACCCGGTCTCAGGACCTACTTCCTGTTTGGCCAGGAGGAGAAGCAATTGCCCCGGAGCAAGGAGCAGCAGCCCTACCACCTGCCGCCTAAGGTAAGGATGCCTCTGATCGCTGCCTTCTCGTCCGTCTCCCGCAGGAGGTAGATTGCCACCTTCCCGTCTGTCTCCCGCGCTGGTTTGCTGCCCTCCCCCAAAATTTTGAGCACCACCTGCCACTGTTAATGTCTGTACGTACGTAGACACCAGCACTTGCGTAAACCTACATGTGCAAACGGACTAACACCCCTGGATGCAGGCTACTGTACTGTAAATCTGTATTCATTGCATACAGAGTTTCCATCTGACATGTGTAAAATATAACCTGAAAATACAATCTGGGTTGTTATCATGGTTAGAACTGTAGGGGTTTGGGAAGAAAGAATACAAATTGCAATCTATATTGTCTACCACTAAAAAGAATTGCTGTGGTCACAAATAGTTTCAGTGCTCAGCATGGGGGAATCGGCCTCCCCATTTTTTGTGGTAAGGACTGTGAAGAAAGAAAATGGATATTCAAAGCATATGAAACAAAGTAGGAATAAAAGTTCATGTTGATGGTGATGTGCTGCATATGATAATGTTATTATCAATGGTATCATCAATTTATAGGAGACAAGTAATACTCTAATCAGAGGGGTTACAAAAGTAAAGGTATGCTATTACTTCTCTACAATTCTATGTTTAACAGATAATTCTGGCTATGTACTGTATGTGCCTATTTGTACATGCCTACACAGTTCAGCTTGGAGAAGGGGCACAGTAACTATTAAAAAATCATAGTTATTATAAAAAAGAAAACAGGAAGTGAAATGTTCCATCCCTCTTCTTTCATGATAAAATGCAGATCTCACAGTTTACAATTATGATAATAATATATGGTAAGCAATTCATTAGTTGGTTGAACATTTTTTGTTTATTTGAATTCAGACATTTCACCTATAATGGACAGTTCTTAAAATAATAACTTTACCCATTCAAACTTCTTCATGATGGTGTCTGGGTTCCATCTGGGTTCTGTCAAATTTGGCTGGTTGCTTCATTAAGATGAGCTGAGATGCGCCACGTGTGCACAGTTTTGTAGGTCTATGGCTGTCATACTTCTGTGATGGGTGCTATGATAAAAGCAATCTGATGGCTGTATATGCCACATGCATAGTAGTGTACAGTACTGTGCTTTTGCTAAATATTGCCACCATATGGTGATCTCAGAAATATGGCAGCATAGTAGTGGCAGCGCAGACCAGTCTTTACTTCAAATACACAAATCTCATACTAAATTTTTACCTCAGAGTGTGACAGGGTAAACAAATCTGTGAAGACGCTACCACACTTTACTAAATATCATTGTCATATTGTGATGTCAGAAATATCACTCAACCAGCTTCCCTGCGACACTCTTTAGTGAAAGGTGTCCTTTTCCAGCCCAGCTTCTTAAGCAAATGTCTCCAAATCCAGGTTCCTCCAGGCCCTCAGCCAAGCACATACTGAGGCCTGACAACAACAGCTCTTCTGTTACACAGAATGCTTCCCAGGGGGCGAAGCCCCCGAGGAGAGAGAACTCTGACCAGACCATGCATTTGTTATCTCCCCAGCCACACCTTTTGGGCTAGCCTCCCAGGGATTGGCTGAGGTCAGATAAATATTCATAACCCAGTAGCTAACCCTCCTAAACTATTTCTGGAAGCTTGTTTCCAGGGGCAGGCAGGAGCAATCAACCACCAGGCATAGGGAGACCTGAACAGACTTGGAAAATAGATTGCTGCTCAGCTGGGTGCAGCAGAGCCAAAAACTAAATTTAAAAAAGAAATCTAGGGTTAAAAAAATAAACATTCATACTCACCTATATAGATGCCACTAGACATGTGCCCGGCCAAAAAATTCATTCATGTTAGTTTCATTCATTTTTTTTCCTCTGTTTTTTTTTAGTAATTCATTTTGATCTAAATTTGTTATTTCGAATACATTTGTAACTTTGGAAAAATTCTAATTTGTTATGTTCCATTTGTTTAGAGCGGTATTCGTAAATTTGAAAATTCGTAAATTTGTAAATTAAAAAATCCAAAAATTCAAATATACAAAAATTCCAAAAAACCGAAATAATTATAACTAACTAATAATAACTAACTATTAATTTATAGCTATTGGAATTTCCTTTCAAATTTGACCTTTTATGAACGTATTGAATACGAATTTATCAGAAGTTACGAATTATCCAAAATGCTGCATCTAAATGAATAGAACGTAATTAATTAATAATAAAAAAAAAATTATAATAAAAAGTTTTTATTAGCATTATTATTATTTATTATTATTAATTTGTTACGTTCCATTTGTTTAGATGCGGCATTTGTTATTTCGGATAATTCGGATATATTCGTATTTGTTATGTTAACTAACAGCCAAATTTGAAAGGAAATTCCAATACCTATAATTTAATAGTTAGTAATAGTTATTATTATTATTTAGTTAGATATTATTTTGGATTTCAGAATTTTTGGGTTATCAAAGTTTTGGATTTTCGAATCTTCGAATTTCCGAATTTTCAGAAAAATACATTAAAAGGGTTTTTGTTAATTAGAGTATTTCTGAATTAACGAATTTATCGAATTTCATCGAAAAGCAAATTTGGAACAAAACAAATTGCACATGTCTAGATTTCGCATGGATCCAAAGCTGCACCTGTCCCCCTCTGCCTCTACACTGAGTACTGAGTGATAAAAGACTGCTGATTGTTCAGTTCCCAGGTCCGCTCTGAGCACAGAGCGGTGACTCTGCCAGTGCTAAATATGGAGGGGCAGGAGTGGTTGGCTCAGGCTCTCAGCGGCATGCCAAGAGGCTAAACCAGCTGGTAATTAGTCATCTGAACAGATCCCAACATTGTTGTTGGGATCCCTGCTGAGCCTGTACTCTCACTATTAACCTCACTATTTGAGTACGAAGCACGCCACGCTGCAGTGGGCCCCTCCAGACACATGTTGGCACATCTGAGACCTGCTCCACTAAACACCCCTGTTATATGCTGCGAGTGGTCCCAGTAAGGTGCCTTTCTGCTGGCTTGTTGTGAATTACTGGATTCTGCAATTCTGTTCTTTGCAACTGAACTCTGTTTGCTTGCGGCATGCAGCACCCCCCCCCCCCCCCCCCCAAAAGTGGCCTATCTTTTCACAAGCCACCATATGTGGTAAAGCACCATAAATGTGTGAAATAAGTCTAAGTCAGTTCACCTTTGCATTTGAAGGCGTGCAAGTTGACCATTGCATAAGTGGTGCTAGTTTACATCTGTGCAATGTGTTCATGTGGCTTGTCTGTTTTTGGTGCAATGACATGCATTATAGGATCTATTGATGACAATGGCAGTACATGAAACCAATCGATGGTTTGTAATGCATATACAGTAAAAGCACATAATAATGCATAGAAAAATATCAAATTGTTCCAGGTGGATCCCACCTCCTATGCCCATCCTATATAGACAGGCACACATAGAATGGTGTGAATCCAGCTTTAAAAGCAAAACTTTTTTAAGTTTTAGAGAGAGATTGAAAGGCCTGTCAGGTTTTTATTGCTATCTGCCTCTATTATGGAGATTCATTCTCTCTGTTAGTCCTGTTTATCATTATTACTGAGAGTGAAAGTGAAAGGAAATCTCAAATGTTGATTTGTCACTTCCTCCTTTGGCTATGGGACAGGATTTGAAGGGAAATCTCCCCAACAGGACACAGATCGTAAAACAAAAAAACAAAAAACTGACAAGAGTTATTACCCTCCATTTCTCTAATCAAATGAAACAAAGTTAAGAGTATGAACTGTTGCATTTTATTTGTAATCATTATAGGCAGCATGCACACTTCATCTCCAGAAATCATGCTGCTACCCCAAAATAACCCTTAATAATAAACAGGATGAGATGGAGACTCATGTGCTCGGATAGCCGTGGTACTTAAAAATTGTTGAAATAGGTTGTTGCATTTCTAAAACATTTTTACAGAAGACATGCTGGTAGGTTAATTGGCTTCTGTTTAAATTGGCCCTAGTATATGAATGTGAGTTAGGGACCTTAGATTGTGAGCTCCATGGGGGTAGGAACCGATGTGAATGTACAATGTACAGTGGGGACGGAAAGTATTCAGACCCCCTTAAAATTTTCACTCTTTGTTATATTGCAGCCATTTGCTAAAATTATTTAAGTTCATTTTTTTCCTCATTAATGTAGACACAGCATCCCATATTGACAGAAAAACACAGAATTGTTGACATTTTTGCAGATTTATTAAAAAAGAAAAACTGAAATATCACATGGTCCTAAGTATTCAGACCCTTTTGATCTAATACAGCCATGAGTCTTTTTGGGAAAGATGCAACATGTTTTTCACACCTGGATTTGGGGATCCTCTGCCATTCCTCCTTGCAGATCTTCTCCAGTTCTGTCAGGTTGGATGGTAAACGTTGGTGGACAGCATTTTCAGGTCTCTCCAGAGATGCTCAATTGGGTTTAAGTCAGGGTTCTGGCTGGGCCATTCAAGAACAGTCACAGAGTTGTTGTAAAGCCACTCCTTCATTATTTTAGCTGTGTGCTTAGGGTCATTGTCTTGTTGGAAGGTAAACCTTCGGCCCAGTCTGAGGTCCTGAGCACTCTGGAGAAGGTTTTGGTCCAGGATATCCCTGTACTTGACCGCATTCATCTTTCCCTCGATTGCAACCAGTCGTCTTGTCCTTGCCAGTGAAAAACACCCCCACAGCATGATGCTGCCACAACCATGCTTCACTGATGGGACTGTATTGGACAGGTGATGAGCAGTGCCTGGTTTTCTCCACACATACCGCTTAGAATTAAGGCCAAAAAGTTCTATCTTGGTCTCATCAGACCAGAGAATCTTATTTCTCACCATCTTCGAGTCCTTCAGGTGTTTTTTTTTAGCAAACTCCATGCGGGCTTTCATGTGTCTTTCACTGAGAAGAGGCTTCCGTCGGGCCACTCTGCCATAGAGCCCCGACTGGTGTAGGGCTGCAGTGATGGTTGACTTTCTACAACTTTCTCCCATCTCCCGACTGCATCTCTGGAGCTCAGCCACAGTGATCTTTGGGTTCTTCTTTACCTCTCTCACCAAGTCTCTTCTCCAACTGATAGCTTAGTCGGACGGCCAGCTCTAGGAAGGGTTCTGGTCGTCCCAAACGTCTTCCATTTAAGGATTATGGAGGCCACTGTGCTCTTAGAAACCTTAAGTGCAGCAGAAATTTTTTTGTAACCTTGGCCAAATCTGTGCCTTGCCACAATTCTGTCTCTGAGCTCTTCAGGCAGTTCCTTTGACCTCATGATTCTCATTTGCTCTGACATGCACTGTGAGCTGTAAGATCTGATATAGACTGGTGTGTGGCTTTCCTAATCAAGTCCAAACAGTATAATCAAACACAGCTGGACTCAAATGAAGGTGTAGAACCATCTCAAGGATGATCAGAAGAAATGGACAGCACCTGAGTTAAATATATGAGTGTCACAGCAAAGGGTCTGAATACCTAGGACCATATGATATTTAAGTTTTTCTTTTTTAATAAATCTGCAAAAATGTCAACAATTCTGTGTTTTTCTGTCAATATGGGGTGCTGTGTGTACATTAATGAGGAAAAAAATGAACTTAAATGATTTTAGCAAATGGCTGCAATATAACAAAGAGTGAAAAATGTAAGGGGGTCTGAATACTTTCCGTCCCCACTGTATATATAAAGCGTTGCGTAAATTGACGGCCCTTTATAAGTACCTTAAATAATAATAATACAGAAACATACATAGGTTATTCCTAGGTAAGCCAATACTGAAGATCTCAGAGCTTTTTCAGTATTTGCTGGTCAGTTCTGAGCTGTAGGAAATGCAGCAATTTATTACCACTTTCCAGTCATTGTTATTGCTTTTTCCCCAGGATTGTCATGCACTCCTTTTGCTCTAAGGCTAGGAATCTTAATATTGTCCTATCTGTGCTGGTCACATTCTGCCAGAACATGTGGTTCCATCTGCATAGCCTGCGTACATTATAAGATCAATGTGATGCATTCGAGAAAAAGCCTGGCTGGAAAAATATAATCATTTGAATTATTTCCTTGAAGATCAAGTACCGTCATTTTCAGAGTGCACAAATAATGGGTCTATTAATACAAGACATACCAACTAAACCCACCTTGCACAAGTACTGTAATTCCTTTCAGTTCATGCTTTTATCACTTGCTCTGAGCAATGGAGCTCCCCTAGTGCCTTCATCTGTGTGTTATGTATCTTAAAGTGATACTAAAAATAGAAGTGTTAGTTGCCATAATTCATTCATATAAATCATATATATCATGCAACTGTATTTTGTTTTTGTATTTTAAATTCCGTAAGTACCTTAGTCTTGCAGCGCTGTTGTATGCTTACATGGTTGTTCCCTGTTCTTTGTCATCTGCAGGGAAAGATCTTTGGAAGGGGCTTCTATTACTTTGCTTATGTACAGTGCCTTGTGATTTGAAAAAGTATTCATACACGTTGACATTTCTCTTATTTTGTCGTGTTACAGTCAAAAATGTAAATGTACAGTGCCTTGCAAAAAAGTATTCACCTGTCTTGGCATTTTTCATGTTTTGTTGCCTCACAACCTGGAATTAACATGGATTGTTTGAGGATTTGCATCATTTAATTTACAGAACATGCCAACAACTTTGAAGATGTTTTTTTTTTTTTTATTGTGAAGCAAACAACAAATAGGACAAAATAACAGAAAAAGTCAATGTGCATAACTATTCACCCCACTAAAGTCAATACTTTGTAGAGCCACCTTTTGCAGCTATCACAGCTCCATGTTGCTTTGGATAAGTCTCTATGACAGGGGTCTCAAACTGGCAGCCCTCCAGCTGTTGCGAAACTACAAGTCCCATCATGCCTCTGCCTGTGGGAGTCGTGCTTGTAACTATCAGCCCTGCAATGCCTCATGGGACTTGTAGTTTCTCAACAGCTGGAGGACCGCCAGTTGGAGACCCCTGCTCTATGAGCTTGCCACATCTTACCACTTGGATTTTTGCCCATTCCTCCTTGCAAAACTGCTCCAGCTCCTTCAAGTTGGATGGTTTGCACTTTTGCACTTGTGAACAGCAATCTTTAAATCTGACCACAGATTTTCTATTGGATTGAGGGCTTTGACTAGGCCACTCCAACACATGTACATGTTTCCCCTTAAACAACTCAAGTGTTGCTTTAGCAGTGTGTTTGCGGTCATTGTCCTGCTGGAAGGTGAATCTCCGTCCTAGCCTCAAATCACACACAGAGTGGTACAGGTTTTGCTCAAGAATATCCCTGTATTTACCACCATCCATCTTTCCCTCAACTCGGACCAGTTTCCCAGTCCCGACTGCTGAAAAACATGCCCACAGCATGATGCTGCCACCACCATGTTTCACTGTGGGGATGGTGTTCTTTGGGTGTCTCCCACATGCCTTTTCGCAAACTCAAAACGTGCCATTTTGTTTTTTGCTGAAAGTAATGGCTTTCTTCTGGCCACTCTGCCATAAAGCCCAACTCTATGGAGCGTACGGTTTACTGTCGTCCTATGTAAACTCCAGTCTCTGCTGTGGAACTCTGCAGCTCCTCCAGGGTTACCTTAGGTCTCTGTGCTGCCTCTCTAATTAATGCCCTCCTTGTCCAGTCCATGAGTTTTGGTGTGCGGCTGTCTCTTGGCAGGTTTGCTGTTGTGCCATGTTCTTTCCATTTGGTTATGATAGATTTGATGGTGCTCCTAGGGATCATCAAAGATTTGGATATTTTTTGATAACCTAAACCCGACTGCACTTCTCAACAACATTGTCCCTTACTTGTTTGGAGAGTTCCTTGGTCTTCATGGCAGTGTTTGGTTAGTGGCACCTCTTGCTTAAGTGTTGGAGCCTCTGGGGCCTTTCAAAAAGGTGTGTATATGTAATGACAGATCATGTGACACTTAGATTGCACACAGGTGAACATCATTTCACTAATTATGTGACTTCTGAAGGTAACAACTGGTTTGTTTGCAAACATTAGCTATCTGAGGATCTGTCATTCAGTGGGGGTGGCGATGCTGACACAAATTGACAGATCCTGGGCTGGTAGTTGTTTGTAAACACACCAAATGGGGATTTGTAGAGGCAGAAACACTAGCATGGCGGCAGTGCCACCACTGCAAAATTATAAGACCCCCACCCCACTGGATGTGGGCCCTTGCCTCTTAACATAGGGATAGGGTGCCTTGAGAGGGGGGTCCCTTGCAAGGTACCCTACTAATGTTGAATGGCACGTGACCTGTTATGGCTCAAGAAAACCTGCAGGGGATCTTTCCTGCTGGGTTCGCTTGAACTTCATACAAACTGAACTTTGCCCAGTTTGCTTATCCCTGGGGTCTTAGTTCAAAATTATACAAGTTTTGTTTTAGGCTGGGGCAAATTTGTGTATTTCTAGCACTACCCCCTTAGGGGTCGCAGGATTTTGTGTCCCCCTTTACATGTACAGCCAGGCAACAGGTATTTTCAGCACACACTTCGTAGACAGTTACCAGTCCAAGGGCTTTAGCCCCCTTTTAGGTAGTAAAGGGTTAAGGTGATATGGGTAAGAGTAGGCGGTTCTGTCCAGCTAATTAGCTCAGGTACAGGTGAGGGATATCCAAGGGATATCCAGGGAAGTTTCTGGTTTCCAGGGAAGTTTATTTAAGGGCTACAGAGGGTCTAGGGCGTCCTCTGCAGCGATCTAGGAAGAAAGAAGAAGAGCTTCACTTGCCTGTGATGGAAGCCCTGATCCGTGGCTTCATGGAGAGAGCAGAGAGCCGAGGAGGTGAGGCCTGACTGCGGCGCTGCCTGGAGATGTCAGTGGAGGAGGAAGATGAGCTGCGCGGGGTGGTCGTGGAGGAGGATGGACAGCAGCATGACGGGCGCGGAGCAGAGCAGCCTTCCCCTAGACGGCCCACACGCTGGAGTGTGCCCCCGGAACGACAGGGGAACGAGGGCAGTGTATCTGCTACCAGTGTGGAGGTAGTCAGCGCGGGGTGGAGCCCGGTCGCCGGTCTGGGCAGAAGAGAAGGCTCCAGTCACAATCCCCTGCGAAGAGGAGGGGCGGGAACTCGCAACCTCGGAGAGGAGGAATTGGAAGAATGGCGCCGCCTGTCTCTGTGGCCGCCGGACATCAAGCGGCAGCTTCCTCTCAGCTGCTGGCTATGCAGAGCGACCTGATTCCAGGCACACTACTCAGCATGGTGCAGACAGATCCTGCGGCATCAGCACATGCTGCAGCACCAGCTTGGGGTCAAGCAGCACCAACATCAGTTCCTGTCACAGCGCCAGCACCAGCTTCAGTGCCAGGTCCAGTATTGGTTACAGTACCAGCGCCAGTCCCAGGTCCGGTGCCAGCTCCAGTGTCAGCTCTAGTTCCAGGTCCAGTATCGGCTTCAGTGCCAGCCCCGGTGGGGCAGGGTGAGTCTTTAATGCATAATGTGTTGCCTGATGTAATGGTTTACCTGTCTGCTATTTCTGCTGCACTTTCTTCTGCTGGTATTCCTATTTCGGTGGGTTTACCTGCTTCTGCTGCTGCATCCTCCCTGGGCTCTACCTCCTGTTCTTCTCATGCTGCTAATGCTCCTGTTTCTAATGTCGCTGCTCCCATGTCACACAGTTTGTTAGGTAGCACTGTGCGCAGCCCTGATTTGCGCACCTAGGGAGACAGCAAGATTGTCAGTCCCTGAGGTGAGTATGAAGGAAGTGTTGCCATGTGAGATGTCCCCTTTAGGTTATCATCTACCGGGGTCAGTAAAGGAAAAAACTTAGGCTGGGGATTTTGTAGCTATGCTATTCCTTCTTCCGACATCAAAGGATTTTATTTTTAAAACGTAAAAAAAAGGGGAGGATAGGCAGGAGGAGGATAGGCGCCGGCCTATTGCTCGATTGTTTAATAATTGGTTGCAGGCATTTTTTGTTTTTTCCAGCGTATTGGTTGAAAAACAGCCTGAGCTGAACGGAGGCCTTTTTCAGCATATGGATCATGTGCTAGAGGCCTATAAAAGTTTTGGCGGATTGGGCTGGTATTTTTATAACGAGTCCTTTCGCCAGAACCTGGCGGTGCATCCGTCACTAAGGTGGGGGATGAAGGATGTGGGCCTATGGGTGAATTTGATTGTGAATTTGATTTGAGACCGACCATAGGTAAGTTGGGCCAGGCTAACCCTGTTAACGCAGGGTACCGCAGGGGTTGTTGCTTTGCATTTAATGAGAGTTCCTGTCGGTTTAATGCAACATTCAAGTATAGGCACGAATGCTCGGTTTGTGCTGGGCCCCATCCGATGGTAAAATGCTTCCGGAAGACGGCTCCGTAGTCTTCGCGGGATATTTTTCCAAAAAGCCTGCACGCCAGTGAGGCTGGGAAGCATGCGCCCCTGGTTGGACCTGTACTCAAACAGGGAGAAGGCGCTTTTATTAATTGAAGGCTTTTCATGCAGTTTTCCCCTTCCGGTTTTTTCAGGCACAGGTTGTACGGTAGTGGAGAATTTAAAATCTGTGCAGTGTTTTCCGGAGGTAGTACGGGAGAAGGTGTTTAAGGAAATAGCAGATGGGCGAATGGCATGGCCTTTTTCTTTGCCTCCTTTCCACAATTTCCGTATTTCACCGATTGGGGTGGTGCCTAAAAAGGAGCCAAACACCTTCAGGTTGATTCAGCACCTCTCTTTCCCAAAGAGGGGTTCGTTGAATGACAACATTGAAGGTGCTTCCTGTTCGGTGGTTTATGCCACCTTTGAGGAAGCTATCGTAAAGGTGAAGGCACATGGGCATGGGGTTCTTTTGGCTAAAGCCGACATCAAGTCGGCCTTCCGGCTTTTGCCCATCGCCCCGGCGGCATTCAGTTCATTGGGTTTCTGTTTTGAAGGTGCTTATTTTTTCGACAAATGCCTCCCAATGTGGTGTTCCTTGTCTTTTACTTACTTTGAGACTTTTTCCACTTTCCTACATTGGGTCATGTTTTTCGAGTCTGGACAGGATGCGGTGGTGCATTATTTAGACGATTTTTTGTTTGTTGGCCCCGCGAATTCAGATCTTTGTTCCCGTTTGTTGCATTTGTTTACATTAATTGCAGAACATTTTGGTGTTTCCCTGGCGAGGGAAAAGACTTGTCTGCCTACAACGCAGATGGAATTTTTTGGGAATTCACATGGACACTGAGGCCATGGAGTTTAGTTTGCCTTTGGCCAAGGTTGCGAGGATGCGGAACCTTATCGCTTTCTTTTTGAGGAGGCGGAAGGTTCTTTTGAAGGAACTGCAGTCATTGCTGGGCCTTCTGGCTTTTGCATGTAAAATCATGCTGGTAGGAAGAATCTTTTCGCGACGTTTATATCTCGCCACTTCCGGCTTGAAATCCCCGCTTGCGCACATCCGTTTGACGAAGGCTTTAAAGGACGATCTGGTGGTATGAGCCGATTTTTTGGCAGAGTTCAATGGTAGGTCCTTTTTTCAGTCAGACTTTATTTTTGCACCAGATTTTCGCCTATTCACGGATGCAGCTGGTTCCAAAGGTTTTGGGGCTATTTGGGGGTCACATTGGAGCTGTGGTGCCTGGCCAGTGGCTTGGGCCCACAAGAAAGCGACGAGGAATATTGTGCTCCTCAAGCTTTTTCCAATACTGGTGGCTGTCGCGCTGTGGGGACGGTTCTTCACCAATAAGAGGATTTTGGTGGGGGTCCTGTATCAACTGTTTCTCTTCAGGTTCGTTATTTATGCCTGAAGTTTAACATATGGATTAAGGCGCAATATATGCCAGGGAAGTTGAATGTGGTGGCTGACTCTCTCTCCCGTTTCCAGGTGCAGCGTTTCCATCGGTTGCTTCCGGAGGCAGACGAGGAGGGCACACGGTGCCCAGACTACCTGTGGGAGTTGATCTAACACCAGTTTGGGATGTTATCAATCAGTGGCTCCTCATACATGGGTGGATTATTCTACCGCTTGGAGGAGGTGGGTGTCGTTTACTGGTAGTGCCAGTTTTGCTTGGGATGCGCCATCTGAATCTGCTATTTTGGCATTTCTGGTTACCTTGATGGATCAGCAGTTTTCCTACAGCTACATTGCAAAGACGCTAGCGGTAGTATCCTTTTTCTTTCGACTATGGAGGCTCCCGCCTTGCTCCAGTCTTTTCTCAGTCAAGCAGGTACTGAAGGGATAGAGGAAGCGACATTTCGCCCTGGATGAGAGGAGGCCCATTAGTGTTGAATTACTAAGGCGGATTTGTGAGGCTACGCCGGTAATATGCTTTACAGGTTATGAGGCCTTGCTTTTTCAAACAGCCTTTGTATTGGCATATTTTGGAGCATTTCGGGTCTCGGAATTGCTTCCGGGTTCCAAGAGGTGTTCTCGGGGGATGCTGGCTGAGCATGTTTTAGTGGAGCAAGGGAGGGTATACCTTTTCCTGCGTCAATCAAAAAGGGACCAACTGGGTCATGAGGAATGGGTTACTTTGGTAGGAGGTGAGGATAGCTCGCTGTGCCCGGTAGTGGTGGTCAGCCGTTTCGTGGCGGTTCGTCCGGGGGGGGGTGGTCATTTTTTATTGCATTTAGATCTGTCCCCGGTCACCAAGTATCAGTTTTCTTATGTACTAAAGTGATGTGTGGCACATTTAGGGCTAGACAATTTGAAGTTTTCCTCTCATTCCTTTAGGATAGGGGCGGCATCTGACGCAGCCGCTCAGGGTCTCCCGGCTTCGGCCATTATGGGTTTGGGTAGATGGAAGTCCGATTGTTTCAAACGTTATGTCAGACCTAACCTCTCTTTTTGATTTTATAGGTTTTTATCATTTTGTTTGGATTCTGGGCCATTCCTACATATACTGGGCACGGAAGCATGCGGCTCAACGTGGGTATTCGACTAATCTGGCGTTACAGCCGGAATCCTTTACTGTTTATTGGAAAGGTGTGCGAGGCATGAAGTGGCACCAGCTTTATTTTCAATTATCACAATTGTGCCAGGTTTGGCCACTTCCCTCTATACTGTTAGTGCATTTAGGTGGGAATGATTTAGGTAACACCCGTACGCTAGACTTGTTGTCCTCGATTAAGAGGGATTTGTCCCGTTTTCATTTAACCTTCTCGGATACAATCATTGTGTTTTCGAAGATAGTGCCACGATTGAGTTGGCTGTTGTCTCCGTTGCACAGGGTGATGGAAAAAATGAGGAAGAGGGTGAATCGGGGGATGGCTAAATTTATGCCGCCCTTGGGGGGTTTTGCATATCGGCACGTGGATCTGGAAGGTGGTTTCACGGGGCTGTATAGACAGGACGGGGTCCACCTTTCGGATGTAGGTGCTGATATTTTTAACCTGGGGCTGCAAAACAGCATTGAGATGGCCGCGTATGTGGGGTAGGCCGGGCTTATTGCTCAAGTCCGGCTGGTGGGGACATATTTGGTGTTGATCCAGTGAAGCTGCCCGAGTACCAAAAACTGGGCAGAGATTATGTGATTTATGGTATTACTATTAAAGTGTTTCAGTTATATTTGGTTATATAAATATGTTGTTAAACCAATAAAGTGCTGCTGCCATTTCTGCCAAATAAACTGGTTTGGGTGTTTGTTTTATATGATTGTATCTGGGGAATAGGAGGGGATGGGTGTGGCCTACAGTCCCATGTTAAAAGCGGGTAAAAGTATTGGGGCCCGCTTTCTTGGGACTGGGGCCACCTGGCCCCGTTTTAGGTAGTAAGGGGTTAAGGTGATATGGGTAAGAGTAGGCAGTTCTGTCCAGCTAATTAGCTCAGGTACAGGTGAGGGATATCCAATGGCTATCCAGGGAAGTTTATTTAAGGGCTGCAGAGGGTCTAGGGCATCCTCTGCAGCGATCTAGGAAGAAAGAAGAAGAGCTCCCTCCCTTCCCGTCGTGGCATCTTATGTGGTTGGGTCACCCTGGAATCCAGGGGGGACATATTTGGTGTTGATACAGTGAAGCTGCCCGAGTTCCAAAAACTGGGCAGAGATTATGTGATTTATGGTATTAGTATTAAAGTGTTTCAGTTATATTTGGTTATATAAATATGTTGCTAAACCAATAAAGTGCCGCGGCCATTTCTGCCAAATAAACTGGTTGGGTATTTGTTTTCTATGGTTGTATCTGGAGAATAGGTGGGGGCGGGTGTGGCCTACAGTCCCATAAACTTTGATGGGGATGGGAAGATATGGGATGCCCAGAATTGTAGTTGAATGTAACTTGAGGACTTGAAAACTGTCTCTGCTATCAAAAATCACACAGCTGTCCCCCCACAGGATGCATGGATCAGCTTGATTGGTACTAGTTCCACAACACTGAATGCAGGTGCTTTTCTTCTGAGGAAACTACCAAGGCACCTCGCTTCTCCTTGAAATCCCCAAGCAAGAGGTGTAGGGTAGCTATGCTGGCTCTGGATGGCTCTAAGCTGTCCCATTTGTAGAAAGCTAGCTAGGTATTTCACCTGGCTGCTTCTCCTCTACAGGGCTCTGGGGTCTAGTACTTTAAGCTACTCACTCAATCCCTGTTAAAGATCCTGTAGCTCATGTAGCGACTGCTGAATAGGCCTCCTTCTCGACAGGTCCCAATGGCTCCCAGGGTGATTCAGCTAAGCCTAGCTGAGGCTGAAATGGTGTGAGGCTTCCTCTGCTGCTTTCATCCTCTCTTCCTCTCTGGCTCCTCCCTTCCGTCTTCTTCTACCTGGAGGCAGAGCCCCCCAGCACATGGGTCCCCTCCCAGGCCACTGGACCCTGGGCTCTGCTACCACATGGCCAGGCTTAAGAATACTTATGGGCTATTTCTTCACCTTCTGGGCCTTAAATATTTAGGCATTACCACTGCCCCTCCGACCTCTAAGTTCTAGAACACTCCCAGAGCCTTTAGACTCTCGGAGCCATGCCAGCCTACTTCTAACCAAATTAACCCTGGCTCCTCTGGCTACAGCAGGAGTCCAACTAAATTTACCTACTGTACACAGGGGGTGCTACATATTAAAGACAATGACCCATCATTTTTTTTTCAGCATAAAGATATAG
The DNA here is from genome assembly GCA_037952925.1 of Lithobates clamitans. Lineage (NCBI taxonomy): Eukaryota > Metazoa > Chordata > Amphibia > Anura > Ranidae > Lithobates > Lithobates clamitans. Next base: position 1,296,638 of record JBBGZY010001357.1, on the reverse strand, counting down.
GTCAACTGTAGCACAACTGACAAGTCTGACGCATAGTTGCCAACAGTCACGGATTGCCTGTGACATTCACGGAAATCAGACCGGTCTGAGCCTGTCCCAGGCAGAATCTCAAATATCCAGCTGTGTCACGGACAGTGGGAGATTGGTACAGACACAGAGCAGGGTCGGACTGAGTGTATTGTGTTTACACTCCTCCTATCTTCCGCTCTGTGCCTAGTTTCTGCACTGTAATATTTCCTCCCCCACGTGCCTCTTCCCCTGACTTGTCTGTCAAGAGCAATGGCACAACCATCCACCCGTCCCCACATGTCAGGGTACTAGGTGTTATCCTGGATTCTGAACTCTCCTTTCGGCCCCACATCCAATCACTTTCCAAAGCTTGCCGCCTCAACCTCCGCAACATCTCTAAACTACGTCCCTTTCTTACCAATGAAACCACAAAGCTCCTGATTCACTCCCTGGTTATCTCTTGCCTTGACTACTGCAACTCCCTCCTCGTTGGCTTACCTTTAAATAGACTATTCCCCCTTCAGTCCATCATGAATGCTGCTGCCAGACTCATCCACCTTATAAACCGCTCAGTGTCTGCTACCCCTCTCTGCCAATCCCTCCATTGGCTGCCACTCGCCCAACGAATTAAATTCAAAATACTAACAATAAGTTACAAAGTCATCCACAACCCTGCCCCCAGCTACATCACTAGCCTAGAAAAAAAGGGGGAAATAATTGCGCTTCAAAGTGTCTAAAATATAATAACAAAGCAGCGATATCTAAAATGTGACACAAACACATAACATAAACAAAAAAAAATAAGATCATTCGCGCTATATGAATAGTGAATGTGTGGCCAAATGGTCACACCGGCAGTGAATACATAAACCAAAAGTGCAATAATATATCACAATTAGTGCAAACAAAAGTATAAAAAAATAAAGTCCAAACAAATGTGTTAAAAAATCCTTGTGAATAGTAAGAAAGTGTCCATGAAAAAGCACCAAAAAGGAAAAGAGTAAAATAGCATTCACGGGTCTTTCAACCACATGGAGCCTCAGATGTGTGGGACCGCCACCAATAATAAGAGCCTGGCCGCTTACCAGAACCCCATGACCCCCCGTTACAGAGGGTCCAAAAGGGCTTATGAGATCCTAGTGGTCCGGATTTCCCAGGAGCGAAGATGGAAATGGAAACTGGAAAAGGGCATCAAATGCTGGAGTGAAGATGGATGGGTTCACAGGAAGGGGGCTCAGCCCTCAGCAAAGTGATGTCATCATAGGAGAAAAGAAAGGGAGGGCTCCTGCTTCTACCCTCTGCTTCCTCCAGAAGGAGATGAGGCCATGCTGCTCCCAGGCTGGAAACTTTCCCCCCGATCTCCTCCTGTCAGTCCGATCTCCCGGAGTGTAACGAAGGGACGGATCTCCGCTGTGTGTCCGCTCAGTGATCCCGGCCTGCCCGCACCTCCTTGGATACTTTGTTACAGCAGTTACGTACATAGCTCCGACTACCTGAACACCTGCACACGCCCTCTCTATTGCCAGGTGCGGGCAGGCCGGGATCACTGAGCGGACACACAGCGGAGATCCGTCCCTTCGTTACACTCCAGGAGATCGGACTGACAGGAGGAGATCGGGGGGAAAGTTTCCAGCCTGGGAGCAGCATGGCCTCATCTCCTTCTGGAGGAAGCAGAGTGTGGAAGCAGGAGCCCTCCCTTTCTTTTCTCCTATGATGACATCACTTTGCTGAGGGCTGAGCCCCCTTCCTGTGAACCCATCCATCTCCACCCATCCATCTCCACTCCAGCATTTGATGCCCTTTTCCAGTTTCCATTTCCATCTTCGCTCCTGGGAAATCCGGACCACTAGGATCTCATAAGCCCTTTTGAACCCTCTGTAACGGGGGGTCTTGGGGTTCTGGTAAGCGGCCAGGCTCTTATTATTGGTGGCGGTCCCACACATCTGAGGCTCCATGTGGTTGAAAGACCCGTGAATGCTATTTTACTCTTTTCCTTTTTGGTGCTTTTTCATGGACACTTTCTTACTATTCACAAGGATTTTTTAACACATTTGTTTGGACTTTATTTTTTTATACATTTGTTTGCACTAAATGTGATATATTATTGCACTTTTGGTTTATGTATTCACTGCCGGTGTGACCATTTGGCCACACATTCACTATTCATATAGCGCAAATCATCTTATTTTTTCCACATCACTAGCCTAGTCTCAAAATACCAACCTAATCGCCCTCTCCGTTCCTCCCAAGACCTCCTGCTCTCTAGCTCCCTCATCACCTCCTCCCATATCCACCTCCAGGACTTCTCCCGAGCCTCGCCCATCCTCTGGAATTCCCTACCCCAATCTGTCAGATTGTCTCCAAATTTATCCACTTTTAGGCGATCCCTGAAAACTTTCCTCTTCAGAGAAGCCTATCCTGCCTCCATCTAACAACTGCATCTTCTTCATTAGCTCATCCCCCACAGCTATTACCCTTTTGTATAACTTGACCCTCCCTCCTAGATTGTAAGCTAACGAGCAGGGCCCTCTGATTCATCCTGTATTGAATTGTATTGTACTGTCCTCCCTAATGTTGTAAAGCGCTGCGTAAACTGGCGCTATATAAATCCTGTATAATAATAATAATAATACTGGCCAGAATAGATACTGCCCCTTTCTCTGCCCACCTTGTCCTCATAGCTGGGAGCACATTGACGTTACATGGAGACCCAGCACAGACGGGTCGCCGGTGTCCAGGCTCCCTGCAGTGTCCAGGCTCCCTCCAGTGTCCAGCAAGTCATTGGAACAAGTAACACCTCCCACCGGTCACATGTTTGTCCATAAACACATAGGAATATACATAGGAGTGATGTTGTTTCTTGTTGTGTTTTTTTTTTTTTTTTCTTCCCATCTTGCTCCTCCTTTCCTGTTTGGTTGGGGGCAGATTTTTGGTATGCATTACCGTATTTAAGCACTAGGCATTTGGTGATGCCAAGGATTAGTTTACTACAGCACCCTGATTTTTGCAGAGGGTGCAACACACAAGCATTTATCACTTTAAACGGATATTTTTTTCCTTTCCCCTTTTTTTTCTTTTTTTCCATTTTAATAGGACTCAAAGTTGCACTTCGAAAGGAAGTAACACAATCATACATTTAGCACATCCCCCATTGCAACTCTGCATGGTGCAGAGGGTGCAATACACAGGCACCTATTACTTTTATCAAAATAATTTTTCTTTTATACACTTTGAACATCGCATTCGGCAGTAAATGCACAATCCATAATAGGATTTTGTCTTCACTATATGATTATAATCTTAGCAGTTTGAGTACCTGTAGTAGGTCTCTCTAAAGAGGAATAGCGCCATACCTACATCCCTTTCAATTAACATATCTTTATTCCACCTAGGTGGAAGTATTTTGTAGGGGCAGCAATTCTCTCTTTTTTCTCACACATCCTTTACTTATCTCCTGGTTTGTATATTCCGTGGCGCAGTATCACACAAAAATTATTTTATTTGGTGGTGCTGGTTAGCACAGCTCTGAAGAAGGGGGTGCGCCCTTGAAACGCGCCAAAATGCTCCATGTGAGGTTTTAGAAGCACTTGCACTTTCTACCTCATGTTATCCTCCTATTTACATGCTGTACATCTTGGCATTTTTGTTAGTATGCATTTTATTGGCTTCCTTCCATTTTAAGAAATATCTTTTTACTCGGGTAATGCACTAGGGGCTTGCGCCTTCCCTTCTTTGTTTTTGTAGTTCCACACTGGATACCCCATCTGTGGAGGGCTGCATCCACCGGGCATACGTACGAGTATATATGTGTCGCTGGTTTGGCTATCCCTCTGTTGAGGACCACTGAGCGCTGGAAGTGTTTGGCTGTTTTTCTTGGGAGCAACTGTGCCTGGGCTGTGGGTGCTGTTGGGCTAGGATGGTATGTGAGCTCCACACCAGAGTGCTGGAGAGGGACACACAACTTCACTTACATTGCATCTGTCCTGGGGGGCTTTTACTACTGGGGGGTCTGTACTGGTGGGGTGGAGGGCTTCTACTACTACTGAGGGGTCTGTACTGGGGGGAAGGGGAGGACTTCTACTACTAAGTGGTCTGTAAAGCGGAGCTTCTACTACTAAGGGGTCTGTACTGGGGGGGGAGGGGGCTTCTACTGAGGGGTCTGTACTGAGGGGAATGGGAGGCTTCCACTACTGAGGAGTCTGTACTGGTGGGGAAGGGGGGCTTCTACTACTGTGGGGTCTATACTGGGGGGAAGGGAGACTTCTACTACTGAGTGGTCCAAACTGAGTGGAAGGCAGAAAAATATGAAATATTACTACATTAAAATTAAAATACTAATGGCTGTGATATGGGCCTTTTTTTATATAATTTCTTTATTTGGAGGGGGGAGAGGAAATGGTGGTGGGTGGTCTGTATGGCGACTAATGGCTGATGACGGCCTTTTTTTGTTTTTTTTGGGCGGGGTTGGGGGTGGGAAGTGGCAGTAGGGGGTCTGTTGGCCTAATGTGGCCCTTTTTCTTCCCTGTGTTTTTCACTGTGTTTGTCCCTTTCTTACCCTCAGGTCTTAGCAAGGCTCAAACAAAGCACAGGACTTCAAGGGCCATTGAGAGACTCGTACAGGAGAACTATTTTGTTCCTGCATCAGCCAGTACTGAGTTTGTGCAGCCAGGTCCTGCAAGCTACAGTTTGCCCAAATTAAGGTATGTAGTTGTAAACATATATGGATCAGGGACATCTTTAACACGGGGGAGGGGCAGCTGCTCCGGCCCCAGTCATTGTTGTGGTGCCCAAAGCAGCTGCCCCTCTCCTGTAGTATGCCTGCAGTCTCTTTTCCTCTACTGTAGTACGCCAGAAGTCTCTGTACTATGTCTGCAGTCTCTGACTGTCTCCTGTACTAACTGCAGTAATCTCTAGCAAACAATCAGTGAGCGGTAATGATGTACTGTAACCTCTAGCAACCAATCAATGAGTGTGGATCAGTTCTTTATAATTACATTATTAAAGGCTTTTTTTAATAAGTCTATGTGTGTGTGCTTATTTGTTTTTTGGGATGTTGGGGTGAAGAGCAAAATTGCATGAGGAAAAGAAAATATCAGATGCTATTTAACCACACCCCATTTAAGCAACGCCCAAATTTGATTTAAACCAAACCCTCACTTTTTTAAATATTGGCAACTATGCTGTTGCACTGCTTGTCTGTATTCTGGCGAATTAGCAACAGAGAATATTCCACATACCTTTATTTGTACTAGTTATAAACCAACAGCAAGGATTGCTAGAATTCAAATTATCATGCAGTTTAAAATGTACAGTAGGTAAGCACCGTCTTCACATCCCCAGCCTGCCGTAGTGGATTTTCTAGAAACAAACCTGCAGTCTGGCTTGTTTTAGTGATCTTCTAGGAAACAATTAAAACTGGGGGGAATCGTTTTTTGTTTGTCTAGAAAGGCGCATTTTATTATATTTATTGTGAAACTGCTATCAAGTGAAGCTGGGAAAATAGAACATTTTCCAAACAAACATGCTATTTGATTCATAATGAGAGTGCTTTCAGCCTATTATGTTCTTAAAAAGAAGGTATAATCATCATTATACATAATTTTATTTATGCTAAGTCTTAACCTGGAGGAGTATAGTGTCATTTCTCATTACTGCCTATGGAGATTTGATACTTTGTTTTATTGAAGAAAAGTACTCAGTGTGGTAGAGCTATACAAATAAATATACATAACAATATTTCCAGAAAGTAGAAGGAATTAAGGCCTGGATTAGGATTTGCTTTCTATGCTACAGGTATTATGTTTCTACTAACAAAAGGTAGAGAAGTCACTTGCCCCATATGCTTGTGTTTATTGGTGTGTATATAGTGCTAACATATAATGTTGTGCTAAGAGTTCATAGTCCCAGGCTTTTCGGTTTAGCCACTGTGGTTAATATATCTACTATAGGGACACAGGGCTAGAGTGGCCACTAAACTCTGTGTTATTCCTCTCCCCCGAGTGTAACTTGTGCCCAACTGCATTAGGGTGTGCAGTATATATACAGTATGTATATGCTGGGAATGCACAGTAGATTTCTTTATCTGATTAGCAGATGGTGCTTTCAATCAGATTTTGGAATTTACAAATAGCACAATCTCACTCCAGTTCAGTTTACAGTTGCCCGTTGCCACCAAATTCTAGTCCAGCTCGTTACTGACAGTCACTGAATTTGAGAAAATGCATGACTGCACACCGACATATTCAATGGAGAGCAGTATACACATAATGTCAGGTCACCTTAATCCAGGTAACAGATGCACCCTGTTGGGGTCAGGAGTGCACCGTAAGGTAGTTGACCCTTAAATCGTTATGGAGTGAGGGGAACCCTCTGAGAGATGACACCACTCCTCTAACGCCAATTTAATTGCAAGAAGTTCCTGATCACCAATAGCATAATTTCTCTCTGCCTGAGAATTTTTTTTGGAGAAGAACACACATAGTTGACGTCCCTTCTCAAAATATTGAAGAAGCACAGCTCCCACCCCCATTGAAAAAGCATCCACTTCAATAAAAAATGGATCTCCAGGATTAGGTCTCCTCAAGAGAGTTCCAGAGACAAAGGCCTGTTTCAGGTCGTGAAATGTAGAGACGGTTTCAGGGGGCCAGTCCTTGGCATTCACACCCTTTTTGGTCAAGGCGATAATAGGTGCAGCAATGGAAGAATAATTCCTAATTAACTGCCTATAATTATTTGTGAACCCAAGAAAGCGCTATGTAGCCCTGAGGCTAGCAGGAAGAGGCCAGTTAGTAATGGCCAAGACCTTTCCAGGATCCATACGAAGACCCAAACTCGAGACAAAGCATCCCAGAAACAGGACCTCAGAACATTCAAAAGAACATTTCTCCAGCTTGACATACAGATTATTCTCTCTAAGGTGCTGAAGTACAATGCAGACATTTTCCGAAAAGATGAGAATGTCCTCCAGATAGATGACAACAAACTGATACAGCAGATCCCTGAAGATTTCATTGACAAAGTTTTGGAACACAGCTGGGGCATTTCACAAACCAAAAGGCATAACCAAGTATTCGTAATGCCTGTCTCTGGTATTAAACACTGTTTTCCATACATCACCTTCCTGTACCTGAATCAGATTGTATGCACCTCTGGGATCCAACTTGATAAAAATGGAGGCACCTTTCAACCTGTCAAATGGCTCAGATATTAAGGGTAAGGGGTATTAATTATTGATGGTCACCGCATTTAAACCTCGATAGTCGATGCAGGGTCTCAAGGTACCATCCTTTTTGGCAACGAAAAAGAACCCTGCTCCTGCAGGCAATGAGGATTTCTGGATGAAACCTCTCTCTAGATTCTCGGTGACATACTCTGACATGACCTGGGTCTCTGGGATGGACAGGGGGTAGATACAACTCCTGGGCAGAGTTGCTCTGGATACAAGGTCAATAGCACAGTCAAAGAACCTGTGGGGAGAAGAACCTCAGCTGATTTCTTGCAAAACACATCCCGGAAATCGCTGTATGCAGCCAGAAGATCAGAATATACAGATGTGGTAGCAACTGGAAGTCTCTCCTTGGGGGCCACCTTGAGAAGACAGGACAAGAAAAATGAGGGACCCCAAGCCAGGATCTGCCCAGAAACCCAGTCCACATGTGGAGAGTGGAGCTGTAGCCAAGGAAGGCCCAATACAATGGGGGTTGAGGCCTTGGGTAGAATAAGGAAGGATATCCACTCCTGGTGGAGTTTCCCTACAGACATCCTAATAGGGAGAGTCTGGAAGCGGATAGGGCCCCTGGGAGAACAGTGCTATCAATTGCTGAGACTACCAGTGGCCTAGTGAGGGGTGAAAGGGTAAGCTTCATGGAAGAAGCAGTTCTCCATAAAATTGCCAGCAGTCCCGGAATCCAGGTATGCAAAGATCGATTGGGGGGAAGGGCCTACAGGAAGGAACACCGGAAGAAGAAGACAAGAAGGTGATGTTTCTGGGTCCAATACTCCACCTTTGAAATGTATTAGATCCGAGCGTTTCATGGACGAAGCGAGCAGGAATCACGAAAATGAAACTTGCCCCCACAATAGAGACACAAGCCCAGGGTTCTGCACCTAGCACGTACTTTGGAGGTTAGCTTGGTCCGACCCAGCTGCATAGGTTTCTCAGCAGGCAGAAGATGCTTCACGGGATAAAGGGAGGGGAGCTCAGACTGGCTAGGGCCCAGGAGTGCTGGCGTCTTTTTTCTAGGGACCAGTCCTGAAAACGAATATCGATCTGATTACACGAGGAAATTGCATCGTCCAGACCGGCGGGGATGGCTCTTCCCGCTAATTCGTCTTTCACTCGGTCAGAGAGGTCATGTAAAAAGGTTGCAACTAGGACCTCATTGTTCCAGCTCAATTCAGCTGTGAGGATATGAAACTGAAGAGCATATTGTCCCATTGAAGAAGATTCTTGGTGAAGACGTAAAAAGGCACTGGCTGCTGAAGAAACCTGAGCCGGTTCCTTGATGTTTTTAAAGAGCTTCAAGAAGTTGGACAGGCTGGACACCACAGGATCATTCTTCTCCCACAGGGAAGTAGCCCAGGCTAAAGCTTCACAGGAAAGGAGGGAAATAACATAGGCTACCTTTGCCCGAGCAGACGGGAAGTTTTGGACACTGGAGTTCAAAATGAATGGTGCATTGGCCGAGGAACCCCCTGCAGGCCTTGGAGTCCCCAAAGAAACGGGACAGAGCTGGAGGTTGTCGTGAATGTGTGGCTACAACTACGACCGGAATAGGTACAGCCGCTGATTGTAATTGAGGTTGCTGACTCAGGGTTCCCAAGGAGGCCTGAAGCTGCTCAAAGCGGCAAGCCAGATACTGTGGGAATCACATCACCTGAGTCTGATTCGATTCCTGGGTGCAAGTCTGTGGACTATGCCCTGCAATGGATCATCTGCGGGTAGCGGCACGTCATCTGGGTCCATGGCTGATCAAACTGTCAGGTCACCTAAATCCAGGTGACAGATGCACCCTGTTGGGGTCAGGCATGTACCGCTAAGGTAGTGGACCCTACGGCCTACTGCGTGGATGGAGCTCTAGGTGATTCAGGAGAACAGGTATTCTGGAGCACCACACTGGGAGCTAGAGCATGAGATTTCCCAGGGTGCGGAATCTAAGAGCCAGCGGGTGTTGACCAGAGGCCCTTAATGAGGGGGATTTAGCTGCAGTCTGGCTCCAGGTCGCGACCCCCAGGGCCTCCCAGCTCATGCTCACGGTAGAGTACAGGAAGGTAGAGAGGAAGCATCAGATTGGGACAACAAAGGATAGTCAGGAAATAGCCAAAGGTCAGGGCAACAAGCAGGTAAGGATAGTCAAGGAACACGCCAAGGTCGGGATATGAAGCAGACAAGGACAGTCAGGAACAAGCCAAGATCGGTAACCAGAATCAGCAAAGAGCACACAGAAGCCAAACAAACAATATTGATCAGCAGGGTTGGCTTGCAGTGCACAGGTTAATATAGAGTTCCCTGATAGGGCCTGGGGTGGAGCCATGCTTTAAGGAGAGATTACCTAAGCAACCAGGTGAAGGGCGGCTGGTCTCTCAAGCTGAACACATGGAGAGGTAAGCTGACAGACAAACATTACTGAAGATCCATGACACATAAAAGTGTGGTACACACAAGATATGTGAAACGCATTAGTACTCTCCATTTATCTTTTGTGTACCACCCTTTTTATGAATAAATAAAGGAGCCTTTTAGAATATGCTGGTGTACAGTCATTTTCTCAAATTCAGTGGAGACTCACTACAAAGAATAAGCTGGTTCGTGCCAAAAAGAAAGCTTGTAAGAGATATGGTATTGGGAGAATGAGACAAACAGCTGCAGGTAATAGACATACTGTTGCGGGAGTGGTAAAACATGCAGCTGCTCATGGTGAGATATGCTGTTGAAGGTGAGATATGCTGCTGTGAAGCAAATGTGCTGCAACAAATCAGCTGCTGCCTGTGACACATTTTAGTATACTCAAATCAATGATGGCCATTGCCAAAGCTGCTTTTGCTATCAGTACACTGACACTGGTTTGCAGTGGGTATATGTCATCAGGAAGGGGGTACCAGCAAAATGTTTCTATGGAACATCATGGCTTGTTGGTACGCTCCTGCACAGATCAATTTACAATATTGTGCTCAATAAAGTTCAACTGGTGCAAGGTTCAACCATCTCCTCCACACTCCTATTCGACTCAAGCTTTCAGGCACAGTAATTGGGTGCTCAGGCACCAAGGGCTGCTTTATGCAGGCCCTGGGGATATTGTCCCACCAAACCTAGAAGTATTAAACATGTCTCAGCACACCAGACTGAGTAAGTTTAGTTACAAAATTGTACATGCTTTGCAACCAATCTGCTACTTTGCCTATTAGAGGCAGGAAAGGTTCAATTTATACCAATGAGATTCCTTTAGTTGAACAGCGAAGAGATTTATGCCTGTGCTGTCATCGTCTTGTTTAAGGATCTATTTTCTGTAGTTGATGGTCTGATTTGGAAATTGCTAATGTAATGTAAGTAAAAATGTCTTAAGCATGCTGCTGCTTATGAAACACATTTTACAACAGCTGTTCTGCCTAATAACATGTTACGCACCCTCTTTCATTTTCTTTGATTAATTGCTGTATTTTGATAGCTATGAGTGATGCCAGTAAGTGAGAATGGGAAGCCTAATGTTACAGGAAGGGGCTGATATAAGATATCCAAGTAGTATATATTTGTCAGTAAGGATGGGTCACTAACTGCACAGATTGATATACAGAAAACAAAATCCCAACAGACCTATTCTCCTACAGATGACACAACAGGGACAGTAACCCTACTTATTTTTTCATTAATGGTTTATTTTTTTAATTTTTTTTTAATTTAGTTTAATTTGATAATTAAAAAAATGAATTGTAAAGGAAATGGTGGGGCCCCAATTACCTACTGATGCTGTGTTGGGGATCCTTGTTACATCACCAACCAAATATGGTCATAATGACATGGATTTGCATTGTTGGATGATGTGATTGATGGTAGATTTGCATCTTGGGACAAATTTTTTCTCTATTAAAGTACTTATCAAAAACTGTATGTAGATGACTGGATAGTCTGATAAATAGAGTGAGCTCCATAACAGCAGAGTCTTTCTGTTGAAGGGATTCCTCCAGTCTGGCCTATATTTGCCTTTAGTAAATTAAGCTCCCTGTTTGGCACCTTTACAGTGCTAGAGCACCAGAATAGACTGCAAACACTGAGGAACAATGCATTATTTACCCTGCAGAAAACAATCTAAATTGTTCAGCTGTGGTGTAGCTATGTGGCTGTGACCACTTGAATAGGCCACAAACTTTGAAGCACAATGCAGGATTTACCCTGTAGCAGACATTTGAAATTTTCAGCTGAAGTTTAGCGACAAAACAAAAATTTGTGTGGCACTTTTTCAGTGCCAAAGCCAGGAGAGGTAACAGGAGCTAGTATTAATGGCATAAATTGTTTTTTTTTTTAGCAAGGTGGCACTTAAAATTTAACCTGTAGCATCAGCAGTAGGGGTTTCGAAGTCATTGGCAATCCAAGACGTGTTCATTTTAATTAAAGTGAGCCAGTTTACACTATCAAAAGACAAGTGGATTCACCACTCTGTAACAAAACTTCCTGCTGTGCTGAATGCCCTCTCAGGCAGTACTCTTGCTGCAGGGCAAGTCAGAAGCTCTACTGCATAATGTTCAAGCTCTGGTTAGTGCTCCAGCCTGAACTCCCAGTAGTCTATGGGGTCTTGATTTCTGAGCGTCTGCAACAACCTGGGACCCAATGTAGTCACTAATCTTATTGTTCAGGCACTGTTTGTGAGTGCTGTCATCAGCCTGGTCTGGTGGCTGTGATTTACAATATTCACTAATTCAGCTGCTGTCACTGTGGTTTTTCCTATCAAGAATCAGAAGAATGGAGGCACAGTGACCATCAGAGGAGATCCTGCTATCATCAGGAAATGTGACAGAGAGGTTCTTATGCAGCAACGCTTCACATTTTGGACTCCCTCTGAGAACTTGACAGGAAATCAACCGTTTTACCTTTGAATCAGGGAACTCGTAGGTAGGCCACCCAATAGTGGTCCTTTTATTTAAAGACCCAAATTCTGAAGTGAAGGAAAGATGATCTGCACACCGGTTGCTGCTCTTAAGAAATCTTCATTTTACTATAAAACCACAATGAACAAATGCAGATAAAATCAGTTGACGCGTTTCAGCCTTTAAGGCCTTAGTCGTAGCCACCAAATTCTGAAGTCCCTTTGCATGAGTTTGAGAGCATAAAAGACCCAATTCAAAACAAATTGCCTGCAGCAGAGGACCCAAAGTCCTCAATGCTACTGATGACAACACTGTTGTCAATATTCACACCCCACTCATATATAACATCCAGGGTTTGGGTCAGGTGAAATGTATCCTTTGAAACTTGCCTTCCCTCCTTGCTGTCAGTACCCCACCCAATCTCCTCCTCCTCATATTATTTCTCAGCTTTCTGCTGCCTCTGTGTACAGTGGGGGGATTTACTAGCAAAATTTTAGAGCATGCAAATTCAGGTGCAGCTCTGCATAGAAACCAATCAGCTTCCAGGTTTTATTGTCAAAGCTTAATTGAATAAGCTGAAGTTAGAAGCTAATTGACAATCATGCACAGCTGCACCAGATTCTGAGTGCTCCAGTTTTAGTAAATCCCCCCTAGGTGTACCTTGACAGTAGGGATGAGCTTTCTGTTCGGGTCGAACAGGAGTTCGACTCGAACATTGGCTGTTCGCCCGTTCATGGAAAACCGAACATTATAGGCTGGTCGTGCCAAATTCAAGCGGCGCGTAACGGCCCACTGCGGGAGCGCATTGCTGTATGATGATTGGCCAGAGCATGAACCATGACCTGTGCACCCTCAGCTAAGAGAGCCATAATTAGCCAAAGGCAGGGTGCATTTCGCTAATCACGGCTCAGGGAGACTAAGTCCATGCCCCACACTATATAAGGCCGCCTGCACGTCGGCCTCGTGTAGTGTGTTGTTGGCGTGGACAGAGAGAGAGTGTCATTTAGATTGAGAAGGCATACAGGCAGATTATTCAGTTAGCTGCAGTGTATTTAATATATATACGGATAGTCTCGTGTATATATATATATATATTCATATATATATATATATATATATATATATATATATCCACTGTATCCAGTTTAGCTAGATCTGACTGCAGTCCGTTCCTGGTGTAATGTTTCTAATATACTTCAGGAAGGCAGGTGTTTCAGTTATCTGCAGTGTATTTAATATATATATATACAGATAGTCTCGTATATATATATATATATATATATATATATATATATATATATATCCACTGCATGCAGTTTAGCTATATCTCACTGCAGGCCGTTCCTGGTGTACTGTTTCTAATATACTTCTGGCAGGCAGGTAAATCAGTTAGCTGCAGTGTATTTGATATATATATACAGATGGTCCTGTATATATATATATATATACATATATCTATATCCACTGCCGTTCCTGGTGTATTATTTCTAATATACTTCTGGCAGGCAGGTGATTCAGTAAGCTGCAGTGTATTTAATATATATATATATACAGATAGTCTCGTATATATATATATATATATATATATATATATATATATATATATATATATCCACTGCATGCAGTTTAGCTATATCTCACTGCAGGCCGTTCCTGGTGTACTGTTTCTAATATACTTCTGGCAGGCAGGTAAATCAGTTAGCTGCAGTGTATTTGATATATATATACAGATGGTCCTGTGTATATATATATATATATATATATACATATATCTATATCCACTGCCGTTCCTGGTGTATTATTTCTAATATACTTCTGGCAGGCAGGTGATTCAGTTAGCTGCAGTGTATTTAATATATATATATACAGATAGTCTCGTATATATATATATATATCCACTGCATACAGTTTAGCTATATCTCACTGCAGGCCATTCCTAGTGTACTGTTTCTAATATACTTATAATATACTTAGACTCTTAGAGTATACTAATATACTGTAATATTCAGTATACAGTACTGTGCACCCATAGTGCAGTTGCTACTACTTTTTTGGTGGTGTACACAATACAGTACACCCATAGTTGTTATTACACTTCTGTTGGTGTACACAGTACCGTGCATGCCTAGTGCAGTTGCTACTACTTTCCTGGTGGTGTACACAATACATACAGTGCACCCATAGTCAACTTGTTATTAAACTTCTGTTGGTGTACACAGTACCGTGCACCCCTAGTGCAGTTGTTACTACTTTCCTGGTGGTGTACACAATTCATACAGTGCACCCATAGTTGTTATTAAACTTCTGTTAGTGTGCACAGTACTGTTCACCCCTAGTGCAGTTGCTACTACTTTCCTGGTGGTGTACACAATACATACAGTGCACCCATAGTCAACTTGTTATTAAATTTCTGTTGGTGTACACAGTATTGTGCACCCCTAGTGCAGTTGTTACTACTTTCCTGGTGGTGTACACAATACATACAGTGCACCCATAGTTGTTATTAAACTTCTGTTGGTGTACACAGTACCGTGCACCCCTAGTGCAGTTGCTACTACTTTCCTGGTGGTGTACACAATACATACAGTGCACCCCCACAGTTGTTATTAAACTTCTGTTGGTGTACACAGTAACGTGCACCCCTAGTGCAGTTGCTACTACTTTCCTGGTGGTGTACACAATACATACAGTGCACCCATAGTTGTTATTAGACTTCTGTTGGTGTACACAGTACCGTGCACCCCTAGTGCAGTTGCTACTACTTTCCTGGTGGTGTACACAATACATACAGTGCACCCATAGTTGTTATTAAACTTCTGTTGGTGTACACAGTACCGTGCACCCCTAGTGCAGTTGCTACTACTTTCCTAGTGGTGTATACAATACATACAGTGCACCCATAGTTGTTATTAAACTTCTGTTGGTGTACACAGTACCGTGCACCCCTAGTGCTGTTGCTACTACTTTCCTGTTGGTGTACACAATACATACAGTGCACCCATAGTTGTTATTAAACTTCTGTTAGTGTACACAGTACTGTTCACCCCTAGTGCAGTTGCTACTACTTTCCTGGTGGTGTACACAATACATTTCAGTGCACCCATAGTCAACTTGTTATTACATTTCTGTTGGTGTACACAGTATTGTGCACCCCTAGTGCAGTTGCTACTATTTTCCTGGTGGTGTACACAATACATACAGTGCACCTATAGTTGTTATTAAACTTCTGTTGGTGTACACAGTACCGTGCACCCCTAGTGCAGTTGCTACTACTTTCCTGGTGGTGTACACAATACATACAGTGCACCCCCACAGTTGTTATTAAACTTCTGTTGGTGTACACAGTACCGTGCACCCCTAGTGCAGTTGCTACTACTTTCCTGGTGGTGTACACAATACATACAGTGCACCCATAGTTGTTATTAGACTTCTGTTGGTGTACACAGTACCGTGCACCCCTAGTGCAGTTGCTACTACTTTCCTGGTGGTGTACACAATACATACAGTGCACCCATAGTTGTTATTAAACTTCTGTTGGTGTACACAGTACCGTGCACCCCTAGTGCAGTTGCTACTACTTTCCTAGTGGTGTATACAATACATACAGTGCACCCATAGTTGTTATTAAACTTCTGTTGGTGTACACAGTACCGTGCACCCCTAGTGCAGTTGCTACTACTTTCCTGATGGTGTACACAATACATACAGTGCACCCATAGTTGTTATTAAACTTCTGTTGGTGTACACAGTACCATGCACCCCTAGTTCAGTTGCTACTAGTTTCCTGGTGGTGTACACAGTACACAATACAGTGTAGTGTGGTTTTGCTAAACAAAATTTACAGCATGTCCGGAAGGCCACCAAGGAGAGGCAGAGGCTCACAGGCCACTAAAAGAGGGCAAGCAGGCTCTATGTCTACAGTTGACAGTGCTGGTCTTGGACACGGTGCATCCTCAGCACGTGGCCGTGGGACCTGCTTGTCCTTTTTTTCTGTAGCTGGCCATGTTATTGAGCCACAACATGAAGAAGAGTTGGTGGAATGGATAACAAAGCCCTCCTCATCCTCTGTCACCCAGGCTCAGAGTAGTTGTCTGCCAATGCAGCTGCCAAAGCGGCCTATTCCATCGGCTCCATGTCAACAATCACTCCTTCATTAGCCCCACCATCATTCATGGTGGAACCCCCCTAAACTAGTCCACCACAGTGTCGGGTACATGCTGCAGGAGGATGCGCAGCGATTTGAAGGCTCTGTTGATGGTACCCAGGTTGAGTAACGGAGTAACGTGAGCCTAGAGAGAGGGGGTGCCCAAGAAGGTCAAGAAACTGGCAGTCATGTTCCCCCAACTGCAGCATACTGCCAAGTTTGCTCCAGTGATGAGGAGGGAGGGCATGATGAGGTCACTGACTCTACTTGGGTGCCTGATAGAAGAGAGGAGGAGGAGGAGGCACATCTCCAATGAGGCAGGATGCCCTCCAGGGGGCAGTTTAAGGGCAGCTACCCTATTGCATCACACCGCAGAGCTAAGCAAGTGCAGGGTGCTGCTGACTCCCCACATATTTTGAAAAGTTCTTTGGTGTGGGCCTTTTTTGACTCGTGTGCAGCAGATCGCACTGTTGCTGTTTGCAACATATGTCTGAAGCGTATCAAGCATGGCCAAAACAGCAGCCACTAGGGCACCACATGCTTGACCAGACATATGACGACCTCCCATGCAGTTGGCAACAGCACTTAAAAGACCCACATCAAAGAACAAGGCAGACCTCTCCTTGCTCCTCATCAGCTGGGATCTCCAACCCCACCATACCTCCAGTCCTCTCAGAAATCTGCACTGAGAGGAATGAAGGTATAGAAATAGGTGTCCCAAGTACTTGCGGCTAATCTGCTAGCGGTACACCAACATCGGATTTGAGCAGCAAATTTCCCTACCCCAGTTGCTAAACCATTGAAAGAAATTCAGTCCCTGCCATCCACATGCTCAGCATCTGAATGCTAGCTTGGCCAAATTGCTAGCACTGCAACTGCTGCCTTTTCAGCTGGTAGACTCTGCCTCCTTTCGTGAATTTGTGGAATGTGCGGTACCTCAGTGGCAGGTTCACAAATGCCATTTCTTTTCACCGAAGGCCATTCCGGCTCTCTACCAGCATGTGGAAGGCAATGTCTTGGCCTTGTTGGACAGGGCGGTCAGCAGTAAGGTGCATATTACTGCTGACTCATGGTCCACCAGGCATGGACAGGGACGTTACCTTTCTTTCACGGCGCACTGGGTAACTCTGCTGGCAGCTGGGAAGGATGCAGGACAGGGTTCAGTATTGTTGGAGCTTGTTCCGCCCCCACATCTCCAAAATGCTAGTGGTGTATCTGCCACAGCTCTCTCCTCCACCCCTCCTCTTCTTCTTCCTCTTCCTCTGCAGATTTCTCCTCTGAACCAGTGGTGCTCCATAGGAGTTCAAGGGGCTACGCAAGCACTCAGGCAGAAAGATGCCATGCGGTGCTTGAGTTGGTCTGCTTAGGGGACAGGAGCCACTACTGGGGCAGAGATTCTGTCAGCTCTGCAGGGGCAGGCTCAGAGATGGTTGACGTCACGCCAGTTTCAGCCAGGAATGGTTGAATGGCACCAACCTCCTCTCCGCCCTCTGACAGGGACACTTGACCCATGTTCCCTGTTTGGCTCATGTCCTGAATTTGGTGGTGCAGCGGTTCTTGAGCAGGTACCCGGGCTTACAACATCTCCTGAGGCAGGCCAGGAAAGTCTGTGGTCGTTTCCGCCGAATGCCTCTGAAAACCTACCCTGCATGGCCTCCCTGATCATGCAAAGCCTGCGAAAGGACCCTAGGATTCGTGGTATCAAGGAGAGGGATCATTACTGGCTAGCAACCCTTCTTGATCCACGTTACTAGGGTAAGGTTGCAGAACTTATCCAGCCTTCGCAGAGGGAACAGAGGATGAAACATCTTCGGGAGGCCTTGCAGAAAGGTTTTTGCAATGTGTTTCCAGTGTTGCAGTCACAGAAAGAGTGGTGGAGAAGGTGGCCGGCTGACCGATGCCTTCAGACAATTCTTCAGTCCTCAGCGCCCTGGTCTGATCAGTTCCAGCAACCATTGCCAGCATCTGAATTACATGGTGTAGGAATATATAGGGGCAAGATCAGACTTGGAGACCTTTCCAACAGAGCATCCACTGGGTTACTGGGTCTTGAAGATGGACCAATGGCCAGAGCTTGCTCAATATGTAATTGAGCTACTGGCCTGTCCTGTATCCAGCGTTCTTTCTGAACGCACATTCAGTGCTGCTGGAGGCTTTGTAACCGATCACAGAGTACTCCTGTCCACAGACTGTTGAACGGCTCACATTCATAAAAATGAATCAGTCTTAGATCACCAGCTACCAAGCACCTGATACTGATGTAACCGATTGATTTTTCTATGGATGTGAGATCCCGTTGAAGACTGCATATGCTGAGTGACTATCCTATTATGCTCCTCAATCTTAATGATGATAGCTTCTAGGAATATTTACTGTTCAGGGCACCACCATCACTGCCTAAGGCCAAATTTGTATGCCCCTGTTTAACAGGGGCGCGTAATTACAATTGTTGATCTAATATTTCACAGCAGGGCCTGTTCCTGTGCTTAACAAAAGTATCTGTGAGGCTTTACAATGTTGTGCCACCACCACCGCCTAAGGCCCAATTTTTCTGCCCCCGTTTAACAGGGGAGCGTAATTACAATTTTTGATCTAAAATTTCACAGCAGGGCCTGTTTCTGCGCTCACCAAAAGTATCTGTGAGGCTTTACAGTGTTGTGCCACCAAAACAACCACCACCACTGCCTAAGGCCCAATTTTTATGCCCCTGTTTAACAGGGGCGCGTAATTACAATTTTTGATCTAATATTTTACAGCAGGACCTGTTTACTGCGCTCAACAAAAGTATCTGTGAGGCTTTACGTGCCACCACCTCCGCCTGAGGCCCAATTGTTCTGCCCCTGCTTAACAGGGGCACGTAATTACAATTTTTGATCTAATAATTCACAGCAGGGCCTGTTCCTGCGCTCAACAAAAGTATCTGTGAGGCTTCACAGTGTTGTGCCACCACCACCACCGAATAAGGCCCAATTTTTATGCCCCTGTTTAACAGGGACGCGTAATTACAATTCTTAATATAATATTTTACAGCAGGGCTCGTTCCAGCGCCCACTAAGAGTAACTGTGAGGGCTTACAGTGTTCTGGTACCACCAACACCTAAGGCCCAATTTTCCGCCGAGTGTATAGGGCAGGCCGTATAGTATATACTGGCAGTCCCCTATTTTCAAACATCCGACTTACAAACGACTCCTACTTACAAACGGAGGGAGACAACAGGAAGTGAGAGGAAATCTACCCCTAGGAAAGGAAATTCTCTCCTGTAAGAGTTAATATGGGAAAAAAGGTGTCTCCACTGATGCTTTATCACCAATCCTTGTTTCTACAACAACCCAAAATTTTCAAAATCCAATTCTCATTGGGACAGAAAGTGAGGTGAAATCTTCTGAACAGGGGTACAGACAGCAAAACAAATGTTACAGGGGTGATGATAACCCTTCCCTATGTTATCCAAAAAGCTTAAAAATAGATTTTTTGGCTGGAGCTACACTTAGAAAGTGTACCTGTTCCAAATTACAAATAGATTCAACCTAAGAACAAACCTACAGTCCCTATCTTGTTTGTAACCCGGGGACCGCATGTATACTGCTGCTGTTCAGAGTATATAGGGCCTGGGGGCCCCACGCCTTTTTTTTTTAAATTTGAGTGTGAGGTTCACCTTAATATCCATACCAGACCCAAAGGGCCTGGTATTGGGCTGGGGGGCAACATTACATTACAGCCGCAAGCAGTTTTAAATGACTTTTATTCCTTTAGAAATGTCATTTTGTGCAGGGACTGTTCTAAACACGGGAAAAATGTGCCACTTTACAGGCATACTGTAGACACCCCCCAGGCACGATATTTAAAGGAATATTTCACTTTTATTGTTTCACTTTAAGCATTATGAAAATCGCTGCTCCCGAAAAAACTGCCGTTTTTAAAACTTTTTTTTTGCATTGATTCATGTCCCCTGGGGCAGGACCCGGGTCCCCAAATACTTTTTATGACAATAACTTGCATATTAGCCTTTAAAATTATCACTTTTGATTTATCACGTTCGAGTCCCATAGACTTTAACGGGGTTTGCGTGTTCACATAAATATTTAGTCTGTTCGCATCTTCTGCCGCAAACCGTACCCGGGGGTGTTCGGCTCATCCCTACTTGACAGATATACATATACAGTATCTCACAAACGTGAGTACACCTCTCACATTTTTTAAAATATTTTATTCTATCTTTTCATGTGACAACACTGAAGAATTACACTTTGCTACAATGTAAAGTAGTGAGTGTACAGCTTGTATAACAGTGTAAATTTGCTTTCCCCTCAAAATAACTCAACACACAGCCATTAATGTCTAAACCGCTGGCAACAAACGTAAGTACACCCCTAAGTGAAAAGGTCCAAATTGGACCCAATTAGCCATTTTCCATCCCCGGTGTCACGTGACTCGTTAGTATTACAAGGTGTCAGGTGTGAATGGCGAGCAGATGTATTAAATTTGGTGTTATCGCTCTCACTCTCTCATACTGGTCACTGGAAGTTTAACATGGCACCTCACGGCAAAGAACTCTCTGAGGATCTGAAAAAAAAGAATTGTTGCTCTACATAAAGATGGCCTAGGCCATAAAAAGATTGCCAAGACCCTGAAACTAAGCTGAAACACGGTGGCCAAGACCATACAGCAGTTTAACAGGACAGGTTTAACTCAGAACAGGCCTCGCCATGGTAGACCAAAGAAGTTGAGTGCACATGCTCAGCTTCATATCCAGAGGTTGTCTTTGGGAAATAGACGTATGAGTGCTGCCAGCATTGCTACAGGGGTTGAAGGGGTGGGGGGTCAGCCTGTCAATGCTCATACCATACGCCACACACTGCATCAAATTGGTCTGCATGGCTGTCGTCCCAGAAGGAAGTTTCCTCTAAAGGTGATGCTCAAGAAAACCCGCAAACAGTTTGCTGGAGACAAGCAGACTAAGTACATGGATTACTGGAACCATATCCTCTGGTCTGATGAGACCAAGATAAACTTATTTGGTTTAGATGGTGTCAAATGTGTGGCGGCAACCAGGTGAGGAGTACAAAGACAAGTGTTTCTTGCCTACAGTCAAGCATGGTGGTGGGAGTGTCATCGTCTGGTGCTGCATGAGTGCTTCCGGCGCTGGAGAACTACAGTTCATTGAGGGAACCATGAATGCCAACATGTACTGTGACATATTGAAGCAGATCATGATCCCCTCTCTTCAGAGACTGAGCCGCAGGGCAGTATTCCAACATGATGACGACCCCAAACACACCTCCAAGACGACCTTTGCCTTGTTAAAGAAGCTGAGGGTAAAGGTGATGGACTGGCCAAGCATGTCTCCAGACCTAAACCCTATTAAACATCTGTTGGGCATCCTCAAACAAAAGGTGGAGGAACACAAGGTCTCTAACATCCACCAGCTCCGTGATGTTGTCATGGAGGAGTGGAAGAGTACTCCAGTGGCAACCTGTAAAGCTCTGGTGAACTCCATGCCCAAGAGGGTTAAGGCATTGCTGGAAAATAATGGTGGCCACACAAAATGTTGACACTTTGGGCCCAATTTGGACACTTTCACTCAGGGGTGTACTCACTTTTGTTGCCAGAGGCTTAGACATTAATGGCTGTGTGTTGAGTTATTTTGAGAGGACAGCAAATTTACACTGTTATACAAGCTGTATACTCACTACTTTACATTGTAGCAAAGTGTCATTTCTTCAGTGTTGTCACATGAAAAGATATAATAAAATATTTACAAAAATGTGAGGGGTGTACTCCCTTTTTGTGAGATACTGTATATATATTTATATATACAGGCCCAGACTGGCCATATAGCAGACCGGGCATTTGCCCGGTGGGCCGGGGGCCATTGGGCTGCATGTCTGGGTGTAATATGCAGAGCCGGCCGCAGGTTCTGACATGCAGGGCCGGCTGCTGATGTTCCACATATGCTGGGTGGTAGTAGGAGGAGTGGAAAGAGTCTCCTTATTCCCCGCCTACCAAGCCAATCCATGGCAATCCAGGCTACTGCTGAACAGGAACAGTAAGTCCGTGTTCGCGCATGCGCCCCAATGCGCCTTGCATGCGATTGCCATCTGGCAACCAGAACGCCAGGAGAGGAGGAGGGACAGAGAAGCAGAGTAAGAGCAGAGGAAGAAGCCTTATGCACCACCACCTACTGAGACCTGCTTCCTGCACATAAAAGCCAGCAAGGTCCTGCTGCCGCCTATAGTAAAGCAGTGCGGCTGCCGGCTGGTGTACACCCATCTCCATTCCTGCCAGTAACTGCAGTGTAATTAATCCTTGTGCACCTGCTGTCTCTGGGCACTCCTCTCCCTCAGCAGCCAGGCTCCTAATGAAGGGGAGACAATTCTACCCAGAAAAGTTAACTGGATGAAATATTTCACAGGCTTTGGAAGCACTAGTAAAAGTAATGGTCAAAAAGCCAGTTATAAAGCAATACTCCTTTACAGCTGGCTCTGTAATTATTAAAAACTAGCACTGTGAGTAATGCTTTATAACTGGCTTTTCAGTACTAACAAAGCCAGTTATAAAGCATTACTCACAGAGCCAGTTATAAAGGAGTTTTGCTTAATAACTCGCTCTGTAAGTAAAGCCTAGTGCACACGGGCTGAATGTCAGGCGACATTCGGCCTGCGTGTACAGCAGCCGGTCCGACAGCAGCCAACCATTCTGTCGAAGGCTTGTGACTGAAAAAGGTCTGAGTTCTTAGCCAATGGCTGAGAGCACTGACCGGAGTGTTCTGGCGGGGGGCGTCCCCCTGTCAGAACACAATAGCTCAGCAGGGGAGATTGCTGTACTAACACTGGATTGTTAGTACAGCGACTCCGACCTGAGCTGTCAGTTTAGTGGTGTGTACAATGCTTTAATGCTTTATAAGGGGCTTTTCAGTATTCACGAAGCCAGTTACTAAGCATTACTCACAGAGCCAGTTATAAAGGAGTTTTGATTAATGACTGGCTTTGTGAGTACTCCATTATATCTGACTTTGTGAGTCCTGCTTTATAACTGGCTTTGTAACCACTACTTTAGTTTTAAAAGGTAACTGCACTTTATAACGTTTGTTTTCTAAAGTAGTAGCTCCCAACCCTGTTCTAATGCTACATTTGCACACATGTTTAGGCACAATGCAAATGACAAGGGCAGGTATCTGCTGATTTCTACTGCTGTGTTTGACACTTGTTAGTGGCTAGCTGCGTTGCCTTTTGTGAATTCTGAAAGTGCAGGAATTGGGGCTCATCTGAGGTGTGAAAGTGCAAAGCTCAGTTGATTTCTTACTATTATTCAAGTGGTTTAAAGCATTTACTTTATAAAGATTCCTTTACGTGTGCAGTTGACAGTTTTTTTTTTTTCTTTAATGTATCTAGCACTCTCAATTTCTTTGAAAACATTTTTCGGCACACTATGCACAAAAGGTTGCCCCTGATTTAGAGCAACCCTCATCTTGTGCTGCTTCATACTATTTTCAGGACTCCACCATCATAACCGGAGTTAAAGTAATCTAATCCACACATCCTGGAACCCCACATTCTTCCATCAACTGCCTCCCCGGGCTGCTCAGTCTAAAAAAATGCCCAGGCCTATATTTTGTCCCAGTCCGGGACTGTATATAAATTTTATATATATATATATATATATATATATATATATATATATATATATATATATATATATATATATATATATAAATCTATATATTATTTTGTGTTTGCAGTATACACTATTGTGATCAATTCTGCAGATAGAAACCTTAAGGCAAAGCCTTAGTTAAAATTACATTTAAAATTCCTTATAGCAGGCAGGATGTGACTTGAGGTCATCTGGGGGTACCGGGGGAAGGTATGGCATGTGATCTGCTCCTTTCATGCGGCTATTTCGTGTTACCGTTTGATACTTTGTGCATAAACAATACATTGCTTGTGGTTCCTAAGACATCATTGTAATCTTCTGTCACATTTCTAAACCCTTTACTTAGGGAGCCAGCAATTCACTTTCCTCACAGACAAAAATAACTGAAGCTGTGAGGATATGTTTGACTTGGCAGAGATCTGCTTTGCATTCTCAGCACTATAGTACCAATCAGGCTTATGGACCTCTGCCAAACTGTAATATTTCCTTTTGCTGTTGTTCATAAAGGCATTCAGGAAAACAATTCAGCACAATGAGGGCCTTCCTGTTCCGGCAAGCGTGTGAACCACCCAGTAAATTTGGAATGAGTCATCCAAACGAACTGTGAATTCCCTTTCATTTGCAAATAGGTCCTCTTAGCAGCAGCTGCAGCCATTTGAGAAACATTGGGCTCTAGATAGGCAAGCTTAGAGGTCTCCAATAGATTTATCTTTTCAGAATCAATGCCCTACACCTCTGAGAAGATTAAAAGGATTTCCCTGGGATGTTTTGCTATATTAAATAACATCCCCTTCCTCCATTCATTAGTTAGATCTAGCAATGTTATGAAGCATCTTATTATGAATAATATATTGTGCATTGGTAGAGCCAGACATGTACTGGGGTACATGTTTGAAAATGTATGATCCTTAAGCCTGGTGTATGTATGTATTGTATGTGTGTGTGTATATATATATATATATATATATATATATATATATATATATATATATATATATATATATAATCCTGAGGGTTCCTTTTGATTATTTATTATGAATTACATACTTTTATGGTAGTAAAAATAAAAGTATATTTAAAAATATTTACCCAACATTTGTGAAAAAATCTTTGGTCAACATTCACCCTATTTTAAACCAAAATTAATAGACATTCACCAAACATTAGCTCAAGATTTGTTTAACATTTACCCAGCGGTAAATACGTTCTCTGACATTCTGTAACATCTGTTCTTTGATAGGAGAGGGAGCTATTGAATCATTGCATTGCTGTGTTGATACCAACCCCAAAGTCTTTCAGTACTGGGGACTGCTTAGAGAGGGGATCACCCTTCTAAAACACTAGTGTCCAATGCTGATGGGTACTAGGCTCTTCAACACCCCTGGTGCCCAGGAAGGGGTGCCAGCAAGGGGGGGCATAGGGGGGAAGTAGATGATAGCACCCTCCCTGACAAACTAATTTTAGAGATCCTTTACCATTACAGTTTTTTCAATGAATTCTTTATAAATAGATTTCATAATTAGTGTGCATTATGTGTGAAAGCAGGGGCCTTTCGTTTCAGAAGTTCTGAGGTCACGCAATATAAAATTAGCTGAGGAGGTGTTAAGCCTGCTACACACTAATATTTTTTTTTCATTTAACCCAGTGGGTTGACCGAAAAAAAATCTGTCAGCTCTGGTCAGAGCCGCTGTACTATTGATCCGACATTAGTGCAGCGATCTCCCCCACTGAGCTGTTTTGATTTGACAGTGGACAGCCCCTCCGCCAGAACGCTCTGGTCTGAGAACGCTGATCTAGAGCTGGTCAGCTGCCGGCTTTCCAGCATGCTCGTCCGATAGAACTGGCCAAACGGCCGGCATCTGTCGGACCTGCTGACATACACACGGGTCGAATATCGGACGTTTTTTTTTATTAAACCTGACAGTGTCTCCTGACATTCGGCCTGTGTGTACTAGGCATTAGGAATGCTTTGGGACAATTATATGTGAGTGGACATTTTTTTGTTTAATTTGTTTTTATTGAAAAAGAAAGAGCCTAGTATACAGAGCATTTACTGAGAGATATACATAACAATTATTGGGCCATAGAGCATGAATGACATAGCCAACACTGGAATAAGAGTGACTATTATACATGTTAAGTATTGTGTTATATGATCCGAAATACTGAGGTTGTCTACCATCATGGGGCTTAGACATCAAAAACTTCTCTACGAGGGCACTTGTAAAGGCATCTGATCTTTGTGTAATCCACAGTATAGAGAGTAAGAAGGAGGGGAGTGAGAGAGAAGAAGAAAAGGAGGGTAAAGAATGAGGATAGGCATGGGAGGGAGAGGGAAAGGGGCAGGGGGTCTGCCTCAGGCCAAACTCCTTGAAGTGGTAGGGTTAGCATAGAACACATTATTAACTTATTTTGATACATAATATCTGTATATGTGGGTATATATTTGAAGGCGAACTGGCAGGACCATATTTTCTTCACCAGATCCGATTTATTCCTGAGGGAGTAAGTAAGATCTTCATGTAGTATGGGTGGTCTACTGCCAACAGCCATTGGCGTAATGAGGGTATAGTTGATTGTTTCCAAAAACATGGAATGAGTGCTTTTGCTGCATTGAGCAAGTGTGGTGTTATTGATTTTTTATATGCTCCTGCTGGTGAGCCTGTACAATGAAGTAATATGACCCATGGGTTGTTGGGGATTTTAAAACCTTTTATCTCCTTTGCCCAGTGTAGGATAGTAAGCCAGTATGAGCGGATGAGTGGGCAATACCACCAAATGTGGGCGTGTGTAGCTCATTCACCACATCCCTGCCAACAGGGTGATGCTTGTGGGAATGTCTTATGTAGCACTGCTGGGGTATAATGCCATCTTGTCATCAGTTTATAATTTACCTAATATAAGTTACGCCGTTTTGGAGGCCGTGGAGGAGGTGTGGGCCATTAGTAAGATAGTGGATTTCTGGGCCTCTGATATCTCTTTGTGGAGATCTTTTTCCCAGTTGGATAGAAAAGTAGGATTTCCTGTGGTGGTTAAAGTCTGTAAAGCTTGATAGAAATGGGAAATAGGTTTCTCGACTGGCTGATCTTCAGAAAAGGCAGATTCTATAGGTGTTAGTTCTGATGTGGCCCGGAGAGGTTTTGGGAGAGAGTGAACAAAAGCTGTCAGTTGGCGGTATTTCCAGTGATCCAGGGGTGTAGTTGTTGAGCTGGGCAACAATGTAGACATGGGCACAATGCCTGACTGGGTAGTGACTTGATGAAGAAGAGGCGTGGGACCCAGATTCCAGGCATGAGTTCTGGGGTCTATGTTTCTAGGTGGAAAGTAGTTGTGGCCAATCAGCGGCATGAGAGGGGAGTTATATTGCCATTTATGTATCTTACACAACGAGTCCCACACCATAAGGGTCGAATGAGTGAGCGGTGAAGTAGTTGAGGCTAAAGTTCTGTATTTCTTAGGAATCCAAATTTGGGTAAAGAGATCTGATCCACTGAGTGACATTTCAAGGTTAACTCATATTTTAGATTCTTTATGATATTTCCAGTCAGAAATTCAACACATTATTATAGCCAAGAAATATTGCTTAATGTTAGGTAGAGCCAGACCCACCTGTCTTATAGACCTGACAAGAAACAGGATTACTTGCTCAAGGAGAACAAACAGAAAGTCCAGAACCAGGCTGAGCGTCAAACACAAAGATCAGTAAATCCAACTACAGGCTGAGGGATGGTGTCTGGAAGACACAAGGCAAGTCCAGGTCACAAGCAGAGGGTCAAGGCAAGGAGACGGGAGGCAAATCTGGGTCACAGGTAGAGGGTCAAACACAGGAGATAGGCGGAATCCGCTCGAACGTTGGGGCTTTGGCAATCATTTCATGGGCCCGATTCATGCGCTATACTCTAGTCCCAAAGCTTATATCTGGCTCCAGGGTTACAACTCCAAGCCAATATCTATAGGGAAAGGTACTAGACAAGGCTGCCCACTATCTCCGCTCATTTTTGCGATAGCTATTGAGACGCTTGCCATCGCAATCCACCAAAACCCAAACATACAGGGAGTCTCCTGTGGCCCTCAAACCCATAAATGCGGCCTCTTTGCGGATGACATTCTCCTATTCCTCACTTTCCCTATAACCTCCCTAACTTATGCCACACCTTGGATGATTTTGCCAAGATCTCAGGCCTCCAAGTAAACTACACCAAGTCTCAAGCACTAAACATTTCCCTACAGTCTGACACCGTTGCTCTCTTACAAAAATCCTTCAAATTCAAATGGAGCGATTCCTCCTTTAGATACTTGGGAATTAATCTAACAGCGAAGACTGAAGCCCTCTATGCAAGTAACTACTACCTATGTGTCATAAGCTGGAATCAGATCTCATATCCTGGTCCATAAAGAACCTGTCATGGCTAGGGAGGGTAAACTCTATAAAAATTACGCTGCTCCCCAGACTGCTATATCTGTTCTGTTCTCTACCCATGAAATTCACCTGGGGAAAGGTGGGCTATAGAATCCCTCAACAAGCTTTATACCCACACAGAAGAAAGGGGGGTCTGGGTTTTCCCCATCTCCACAAGTACTACCTAGCTGCCAGACTAGCTCAACTGTCGATAGTCTATTCAAGGTTCAAGAAACTGGGTTGGGTGCAAATAGAAAAACAGGCAGTCCCACGTTTCACTCTAGACTTCCTGCTTTGGAGTCCCCCGAAAAACCACCCCCCCCCCCCCCCCCGATTTTGGCCCCTACCCTGTCCCATTCTTTTGCCCTCTGGGGCTCTTTGCACTCATCGACATCTCTAGTGTCAGCCTATAAACCATTAACTCATCTCTTTAACATCTCGGACTTGCCCCCTGGAAGGAATATTTTAGCATTTAATGGTAGTTGGACAAGGGACTGCATCAAAAAGCTAGACTTACCCGACTCTGAATGATTCAGGTTTGGACAAATTGCTCATTTCTTAGATTCTCTCTGGAAGCATAAACCTCTTCCACCGAGGTTCACCAATTATGAACTGTGGTGTGGTCAAGCCATGGACCAGAAGGGGGGTCTCGATAATCTACTCGTCACTTACTTCACCTACCTCTAAATCCTCCTTCATGAATTCCTGGGAGTCTGATTTCCAATTCCAGTGGGATCTAGGGAGCTGGCAGAAGGCATGCTTCAACCCTTTCAAAGGTATTCTAAATACTGCTCTGACAGAGGCCAGTTTGAATGTGATCTCTAGATGGTATTACACAGTTTCAAGACTCTATTTTTCCTGCAGTAGATCCTCTGTGCTTCAGAGGTTGTCAGCTCACAGGCAGGGTGGCTCACATTTGGTGGGAATGCCCCAGAATACGTCCATTCTGGAAAAAAATGTTTAATCTGATTGACAGGCTGGTGGGAAGTCAGATCCCCAGAACCCTAATGATTGCCCTTCTTAACACCCAGATTCCAAAGAGCTCCAAGCCCACTTGCAGGCTAATACACATACTGTTGGGGGCTAAACTTACGGTGGCTAAAGCCTGGAAACAACCGAAAATTTCCCTATTGGCGGCAAAAAGGAAAATATCCTGGATAATGTGCAGGAAAATCTATCCAGCATATTGCTAGACACAACCAACAAATTTGAGACCATCTGGGAACCCTGGGCCAGACATGTGGGCACTCCCCTGGGCGCTAACATACCGTCAAACTAAAATATACTCAGCACTCACTGTGATGCTCTTCTCTTCTTTTCTCCCCTTCTTCACTTCTCACTCCAAGCTTCTATCCTTTTCTTTCTTCCCATCTCCTCCTAATCAATTCTCCCCATGATAAGAAGTTTAAAGTAGAAAACGTCAGGTAGAATTTAGGTAATCCTCAGATTGAATTTGTTTTGTTGCACATACCCCGGTGATATGCCCATCTTTGATGGTGGGGTTTAGGATGATGACGGGGGTTAGAGATTCCCCTTCCGACACAGATCAATCCCATTTGGGGTGCTGGAAGATGTGGGATCCTCCTCCCATCAGGTTGAGTTCTTCTCACTACGTACCGTGGTTTGGTACTCTCAGGTGGTCCTGAATGGACCTTGGTTACTTGAAACTGATACTGCTCTATCTTCAGCTGTTATGTGCATTTCTCATTTTGCTTTGTACATGATATTGTTAACAATTGTATTAACTTTGTTTTTTAAAATAAAATTTCTCAAAATATAAAAAAAAAAAAAGAATCGCAGACCATCTTCACCCTTTTCTTCCTCCAGTGGTAAGTAGATCACAAATGCAGTTGAACGTAATGAGGCGATGCCACTCTTTGCAACATTTTCCTGTGAATATTCTCATACATCCTCTCGTATACATAGGATATATATATTTATACACACAATGATCAGCCATAACATTAGAATCACTGACAGGTAAAGTGTAGAAAATGGATTATCTTGTTACAATGGCATCTGAGAGAAATGGGCAGTTTGTTGTGTATGGGGCTGCACAGCAGTAGACCGATCAGGGTGCCCATTCTGACCCCTATCCACAGCCAAAAGCACCTACACTGGGCATACAAGAATCAGAACTGAACCACGGAGCAATCAAAGAAGTTGGCCTGGTCTGATAAATCACGTTTTCTTTTACATCATGTGGATGGCCGGATGCATGTGTGTTACTTACCTGGGGAAGAGATGGCACCAGGATGCAGTATGTGAAGAAGGCAAGCCAGAGGAGGCAGTGTGATGCCTTGGGCAATGCTCTGCTAAGAAACCTTAGTCCTGCCATTTATGTGGATGTTACTTTGTTGCACACAACCTAACTAAACGTTGTTGCTGACCAAGTGCATGCCATCAAGAAGACGGTATACCCTTATGGCAGTGGCTACTTTCAGTAGGATATGCCCTACCACTCTGCAAAAATGGTTCAAGAATAGTTTGAGGAACACAACAACTAGTTAGAGGTGTTGCCTTGGCCTCCATATTTTCCAGTTCTCAGTCCAATTGAGCATCTGTGGGATGTGCTGGAAAAGCAAGTCCGGTCCATGGCAGTCCCACCTTGCAGTTAAATGATCTGCTACCGACGAATTGGTGCCACATACCACAGCATACCAAACTAAAACTGGAAGTGACAAAATCCTCATTACTTCTGGTTTCGGATTTCAAAGGGGGGGGGGGGGGCGAGTACAGATGTACCTGTTTTTTCTTTTTTGGGTAGCTGGACAGACAGGTTGCAGTGGTCCTGGACTCCCCAATCACACTGGAGAGCTCAGGAATGGTGGTAACGGGAAGGGGGTAACCCCTTCCACACCACGTAAAAGTGATCAAGCAGATGTAGAGGGTCTCCCCTATCCAGCAGCTGTAGAATCACTCATTTCACTTTAACTAGAAAGACCATTGCTTGCTCTAAAGAACGTATGGCAGGTGGGAAGCGGTTAAGGACAGTTGGCATTTATTGTGTATATTGGCACCCTCTTCCCCATCCAAATGCATCTTGCATAGTTTGAAACTGAATATGAGTTGCTGAAGTGCCATTATTACACTGAGGAGTTAAAAGTTACATATTTTATTCTTCTGCGCTGCAAAGGGGTCACTATATTCTTCAAATGTTTGGCTGTTGAGACTCAGTTTGAAGCTAGTGATGGGCACATGGGCTATACTGTACAGTAGCAGCTAAGCCTGTCACTTGAGGTCTGGTTTTGCTGAGAATTGGGGAGAGTAACCATTCACTGCTCAGTGCAATAAAGGCGTTTTTTTAGCAGCTCATGCTCAGATTCACAACACATTAGAGGTGTAGGAGCTCTCAAATACAGAGATTATAATGGCAAACTAGGCAATTGCCCAGTTTGTCCTTCCCTCCAGTGCTGGTACCATGTGAATTTAAGATATTTTATTTCAGATGGAATCTTCCTAGCGTCTGCATCATTGCACTACATTCTCAGCTATCTAGAAAGCAGGTTAAAAGTCTTGAAACAACAATGATGAGTCTGGCGCCAGGGGGCTGGGACATCAATATATAATGTCCTAGGTGAAACCAGAAAGCAGCTGTGTGGATAAACCACACCAGGAGCGGTGTGGAAATGGGCAAAAACAATTGGAAAACGGCCACAATTGATAGGGCTGATTGTAAACTCCTTATGTGGAAAAATTGTCTGATGAAATCAGTGTGATGAAAACATGTATCAGTTTATTGAAGCATGATGTGAGTTGATGAATACCAACATATAAAATCCCCTCGCATGGATGGAACAGCTCTAGAACATAAAAACCGCTGTGACAATACCTTAATACCTTAGTAATGCTGCGGTGGTGAGCTTGGCTCCTCGCATGCCCAACATTATCTGCTGTGAAGGGGGAGAGTATGTGTGCAGAGCTGGGTGGAGGGTCAAACCGTCAGGCTGAAGCACCAGTAGTGAGCAGCGGGGCAACCGTGGGAAGGGTAGATGGAGTGGTATCTACCTATGCATGATGGAGTGCTATGCATAAATCTATCCAATGCATATAGGGGTGGAATGGAGAGAGAGGGCGGCGCCCGGGTGCCCCTAATGGACAGGCCACCACTGGTGAAATGCAAGACTCTGGGGGGTGTAACAAGATGTCCGCTTGTCGCCTTTTCATTGTAGGCTTACTGCGGACGAGTGCAGGGTGTGGCAAGATGGCCGTGACGGAATGTCACTCTCATTACAGAATCTGACGGGTTGCCTAATCTGATGAAACACCGGTTCCCAGAGGACATGCAGCGCTGGGCACAGGGCTATGGGACTCCAGAGCTGTCGGCCCCGCTCTGCCTCACAATTCTTTCTCCTTCTTCCTCCCCGAACATCGCGGGGAGCTAAGGGGGACACAGCAACAACAGCAGCAGAGATACCGGAGTGCCCAGGGGAAGGAGGAAGAGGAGAGACTTGGGGCGCCTGCTCAATCCAGCGCCGTGCCGGGTGTCACCCCTCTTGCCAGTGTCACCTGCGTGCGGCTCGCACCCCCCCGCTCCTCCCTAGTAATGCCAGTGGTAACTGTACAGTCAACCTTAAAATTGGAAAGTGCAGTGCAAACTGTTGGCTCCATATAAATCCTGTATAAAAATAATTTCAAGTAATATAGACATTTTTTATTGTCATTAACTCTTGTCAACAGCATCAACCCTGTCTGGCGAACTTGAGGTACCCATATACTGTACATTAGATGGCTTTCATCTAATTTTTTATGTATTTATAGGATGCCTAGGTTTGGCTGGTTGGTGATAACTTTGGCCAGGTAACAGGTACACTTTATGAAGACATCAGAGGACTATTAGACCCCCAGTGCTGCTCCTGCCCTCCAAAGCAGCTAATCTAGCACAGATTGGCCATGGAATGCTAGCTCTGCAACTGGATTTGACAAAATCATAATTGCTTCTGGCCTCATTAATCACAGAGGGGATCAGGGAATAAATGTTCCTCCTTTTCCTTTCTGTGAAGCTATCCGGGCTGTTTACCATGGTCCTGGGTTTCCCACAGGAATGGGAAGGCCTGAGAACCACCACAGACAGCAGTGGGGGAGGGGATGGCTTTTTTCAGTACAGTAAATGTAAATGGGCACCCGTAGAGCTGCTAGTTCACTTTTCTAAATACGCGATTGCCAGCTACTGCTACAGCAATGAGCTTGGTATAATCACCTGCTAATATATATATACAGTGGGGACGGAAAATATTCAGACCCACTTAAATTTAAAATAAAATAAAATAAAACAGTCCTCAGATAGAAAGTTTTTCAGTTGAAAAAAGGGGGAGAAGGTAGTCCATAGGGTGAACAGCAGGAGAAGGCGTCTCATAGACAAACAGCCACTCAGTGGCTGTTTGTCTATGAGACGCCTTCTCCTGCTGTTCACCCTATGGACTACCTTCTCCCCCCTACCTTCTACCTTCTCCCCCCTTTTTTCAACTGAAAAACTTTCTATCTGAGGACTTCTTTATTTTATTTATTTTATTTTATTGGTGTGGATAACCTTAGGGTGTGTAATGATTCATGTTTCAAGCACATTTGCACATTTTTCCACTATATAGCAATTATTGGTATTGCTTTTGATGTATGATTTTTGTAGAGATTTGGATTGTTTTCAGTAAGATCTGTTTTGCACTTTTATTATTTTATTTTATTTTGTTTTATTCTCTTTGAACTGAGTATTTATATTGATTATGAGCGCACGTTTTTTCTTTTACTTGATCTATTTATCTATCTATCTTTACTTTTACTGATCTATTTTACACAGATATTGGTGTTTTATTCGTGCAGCTATAAGTTTCTTTACACAATTTTCTTTAGCGCGTTTTTTTCCTTTTATTTTATTAAACCTTCGGCCCAGTCTGAGGTCCTGAGCACTCTGGGCAAGGTTTTCGTCCAGGATATCGCTGTACTTGGCCGCATTCATCTTTCGCTCGATTGCAACCAG
The DNA here is from genome assembly GCA_037952925.1 of Lithobates clamitans. NCBI lineage: Eukaryota > Metazoa > Chordata > Amphibia > Anura > Ranidae > Lithobates > Lithobates clamitans. The sequence continues at coordinate 1,262,380 of JBBGZY010001357.1, read as the reverse complement.
TTGTCCTGTCCCTCCAGCTGAAAAACACCCCCAAAGCATTATGCTGCCACCACCATGCTTCACTGTTGGGATTGAATTGGACAGGTGATGAGAAGTGCCTGGTTTTTTCCACACATACCACTTAGAATTAGGGCCAAAAAGTTCTATCTTGGTCTCAGCAGACCAGAGGATCTTATTTCTCACCATCTTGGAGTACTTCAGGTGTTTTTTAGCAAACTCCATGTGGGCTTTCATGTGTCTTGCACTGAGGAGAGGCTTCCGTCGGGCCACTCTGCCATAAAGCCCCGACTGGTGGAGGGCTGCAGTGATGGTTGACTTTGTACAACTTTATCCCATCTCCCGAATGCATCTCTGGAGCTCAGCCACAGTGATCTTTGGATTCTTCTTTACCGCTCTCACCAAGGCTCTTCTCCCCCGATAGCTCAGTTTGGCCGAACAGCCAGCTCTAGGAAGGGTTCTGGTCGTCCCAAACGTCTTCCATTTAAGGATTATGGAGGCCACTGTGCTCTTAGGAACCTTAAGTGCAGCAGAATTTTTTTTGTAACCTTGGCCAGATCTGTGCCTTGCCACAATTTTGTCTCTGAGTCTCTGAACTCTGAGCAGTTGCTTTGACCTCATGATTCTCATTTGCTCTGACATGCACTGTGAGCTGTAAGGTCTTATATAGACAGGTGTGTGGCTTTCCTAATCAAGTCCAATCAGTATAATCAAACACAGCTGGACTGTTAGTTAAATATATCAGTGTCACAGCAAAGAGTCTTAATACTTAGGACCATGTGATATTTCAGTTTTTCTTTTTTAATAAATCTGCAAAAATGTCAACAATTCTGCATTTTTCTGTCAATATGGGGTGCTGTGTGTACATTAATGAGGAAAAAAAATAACTTAAATGATTTTAGCAAATGGCAATATAACAAAGAGTGAAAAATGTAAGGGGGTCTGAATACGTTCCGTCCCCACTGTATATATGTACAGTAGTCACTAGTAGTTAAAATCAGGTCTGGCCATTTTCAATGCTAATAGGCAAGGGATTGTCAAACAAGTTGCATGGAGGCTTAGCACTGTCCTGGGGGATGTGTACTACCATGTATACCATGTGCCATGTGCTTGTACCATGTGATTACTGTGAGGAAATACAGATCTGACATTTGAACACAATAAATGGCTTTTATTCAAAGCCATTCATTGTGTACTATTGTGTTAATCTTTGTGAATGTTCACATGATCATATAGTACAGCCGGGGCCAATCCCAGAGCATCTGTACAATCTGATCGTTGTGGCCAATCGCAGCTTCACAATAATACACACTGGATAAATGGATGGCATTCATAAAAAGAAGAAAAAAAAAGGTTGCTTTTGGTAACACTGTACTGCTCTGGTCACAGTATGTAAAAAAAAGATCTAAAAAATGAAATAAAATTGTAAAAAACAAGAATTTTTTTATTTTATTTAAAAAAATTATTATTATTAATATTATTTTTACACACTATCATCAGTGAGTGTCCGCCACACCAGTTATATGGTGACGCTGTACTGTTCTGGTGTCAGTATGTAGAAAAACAAAATATGAAAACAAATCATGCTTTTTAAATTTTTTCGTTTTCCAAAAAATTGTGATAAAAAATAAAACTTCAAAAAACTTGCCATGCCTCTTACTAAATACCTTGGACAGTCTACTTTCCAAACAATGGGTTATTTGAGGGGGTATTTGTACTGTCCTGGCATTTAAGGGCTTCAAGAAATGTTTTCCCTGGGGGCACTCGTGCGCGCACACTCCCATGTCCTGCTGCTGTGTCCATTGACACAGACAGCAGGACCCGGCCCCCGACACAGACGCCTCCCGCATCATTGGATTTGATTGACAGCAGCAAGAGCCAATTGCTCCTGCTACTATCAATCTATCCAATGAGAACCCGAGACACCGGCTGGAGCTGGTGTGCTCATCCCCGTTGCTGAAAAGACTAGGTTCAGGTAAGTAAAAGGGGGGCTCTGGGGGGCTGCTGCAGAACAGGAGGTTTTTCAGCTTAATGCATTCTGAGGGTTAACAACCCCTTTAAATAATGTAAACTGATTTGGGTTTTTTTTTACCAAAGAAATGTAGCAGAATACATTTTGGCCTAAATTTATGAAGAAAGATTATTTGTTTGCAAAATGTTATTACAGAAACAAAGAAAATGCTTTTTTCTGAAAATGTATGATCTTTTTTAATTTATTTAGCAGAAAATAAATAAGCATTAGTTGCTTTGCAGGAAAGAAAATCACATCATATATGGCCTGCCTTAGGCTTTCTGTATACTAGGGCCCCATACACACCATTAGATTTTCTGCAGATTTTTGTCTTCAGATTTACCAAAACAATGTAGTGCAAGGGTCTGCTTTATTGCATACATATTGAAACTCTTAGACCCGGTTCACACAGGGGCGACTTGTCAGGCGACTTAGCTGCCTGACAAGTCGCATCCCGTTCTGTACAATGAAACCGTTCTAATTGGAGTGACTCAATTCGCTCCGACTTAGAAAAAGGTTCCTGTACTACTTTTGGGGCGACTTCATGCGACTTGCATTGACTTCTATAGTCAATTTGCAAGTCGCCGCTGAAGTCGCGTGCAGGTTGCCTCTGTGAGTCGCGCTGCAAGTCGTGCTGCCCCTGTGTGAACCGGCTCTTAAGGTTTGACCTCAAATTATATGGTGTTGGTAAATCTGAAGACAAAAATCTGCAGAAAATCTAATTGTGTGTATGGGGCTTAACGGTGCATTTTTGCCCACTGTAATAATTGGCACCAAGCTGGATATACATGAGGCTCCTATGCCCCTGTTTGTATGGTAGTTGGATCATTTTCCACAATTCCAGAATCTAACACTAGTGAATGGTGTGTTTGTCCAAATGTAGACCTACTAAACCACGGTGATTGGACTGGGTGATTGGACTACATGTTGCTTAGTGCTATTATGAAGGAACGCACGTTTTAGAATCTCTGACCTTCACTATCCTGAGTTCAAGTTCATTAGTGTGCTATAATCTATTGGTTTCTTACTAAGCACTTGAAGAATTTTTCTTTTTTTTAGTATCAAAGCTTCTTTGTTAATTCCCCGATTGTGGCTTATGATGTTATTGTTTTAGCCTCCAGCGTGGTAGAACTGGTGTGTTCTGGAATGGTTTCTCCTTGCTTTCCTTCCCATCAAGACTAGAAGAATGATTTCATTTATAATTCTGTTTGATTACAAACAGGCAAGAGGTAAAGAACTCCCACCAGTAACATTTTCTATTAAGTGTTTTAACGAATGTTTGTTTGTCTCTGACGTCCAATCATTAGGTAACCCTGAGGCATTCTTGAACATAAGTTATACGGGACAGTTTATGTGTTGTGCTGCCAAGAACTACAATCATTTCCAGTGAGCTTCCCTGCTGTCATGATCTCAGGCAGTTTCTCATCTACCTTCAATATTATCCTTAATACGTCACATTTAAAGGAAGAAACGAAGCAGCAGGATCCAATGTCCTTTTCACAATTACTGACGTTTGTATAGTAGGTTTTAAAGGAAAACTCCATCCAAATAGTTTAACCCCTTAATGCTGGGGCCTCCCGGCCCTTAAGGAGGTTTCTGATGCTTGGAGGCGTGGTTTCTGATCATGTGACCGTCATGATTGGCTTGCATAGCAGTCACACGGTCGGAAGGGAGTTTTCTGTTAACCGCCAGTATCTGTGTCGGGAGCGTGACTCTGTTTACATTCTGGTACACATATATGCAGCCTCTTGGCATTGAGGCCCACCCGACAAGAGGCAGCATATATGCATACCGCCGGCGTGCAGAGGTTAAAATTGTTCTGAAGTCTAGGTGTTTTTTACCTTCATGCATTCTCTGCATCAAGGAAAAAAAAAAACAACTTTCTACCCCCCCACCCCAAACACTTACCCGCCTCCTGCATTGATCCAGGGCTGTGCAGCTCTTCTCTCCTGTCTTCCTGCTCACAGGCTACACTGACCCTTGCTTCTCTCAGTCTAATCCTGTGAGAAGGGAGCAAGCTGCTCTGTGTATGTTTAGAGATGCACACAGCCTAGCTAGTGAGTGCACCTGCATGGGTGCCCCCATAGTAGAGGGCTTGCTTTGAGGGCACTTGTAAGAATAAGAAGGAGAGAACGGCAGTGGGGGACCACCAAAGAATCTGTAAGGGACAGCTCTGTGCAATGTTGTTGCACAGAGGAGGTAAGTATAACCTCTTTTTTAAATGATAAAATTCCTTTAGAAAAATCTATTTCTTAAATTTTCAATTTCAATTATTATTTTTTGTTTTTAAAATGCACACCCCAGCTAGCTAAAATAAAAAAAACAGCCTTTGCTGCGCTACTTGCCTCATCTTTGGTGCTGTCCATTGTCCAGTGTCAGATCTTTTCTGTAATTATTAGTGCTCAGCATCATTTGGCCTTCTTCCTATGACTCTAGGGTGTCATGTACACACAATCTGGGGGCAAGTCATCACAATGCTGCAGAGAATGGCACTGCCATCATGACAGATCTTTTCATCTGTAGCCCCCTCCTAGATAGGTGCTAGGATTAGTTTAATTTAGTGCTGGCTTACTGTGTTCAGTGGAGCTGGGTTTTGATAGGTAAATTTAGCTTGCTCATTGTAACCAGTGTGGCTATATTTATTATGTTAGGTAAATTTAGTTTTGCTGACTGTAACCAGTTTAGCTGGTTAATTAGGTCAGTTCAGTGTTTTCAGCTGCTGGCAGTCTGATAGCTCTCTCTGCATTCCAGAGAGCTGTGATAATTCTCTGGAACATAGGTGCTATGCAGATGGCAGTATGAATATTTATACAGCCCTGGCCAATCCTAGGGAGCAGGGTCCTGAAGGCTGCTGGGAGTCTGTATATATTCTGTGGGGCACTGTGCTCTTGGTCTTTTCCTGCAGTGGATCAGTCCAGCCTGCAGGGCTTGCTGCCCTCCAGGGCAGTACTGCCATATACTTGCTGTTCTTAAGGCCTCAGGTGGGCAACCTGAGGGCCTGGATTCTGAAGCTACAGGAAGCTGACTTAGGCTACTAAGGAGCTGTCTGCTGAGGATCTAGTCCGGTGTCACTGGAAAAAGGGATCGCTGAGAAGTTGGAAGAGATCAACCAATTGTCCCTGGACGTTCTGCTGCTGAGAGATCCTAGAGACAAAAAAAACTTCAAATATATTAATAGTAAAAATGTCAGGTCTGAGCGTGTAGGCCCTTTCCAAAAAAATCTAGAGTGGGTGACTGGGGACAAAGAGAAGGCAAATTTATTAAATACCTTCTTCAGCTCTTTGTACACAAAGGAACATGGGGGAGCTCACTTACATAATTGGGATGTTATGACACAGCCCTAAATGATCCACAATGGCTCAAAATTGATATGGTCCAGAAATATTTAGACAACATAAAGGTAAATAAAGCACCTGGACCAGGTGGCATACACCCAGAGATCCTTAAAGAATTGAGTTCTCTAATTTTAAAGCCATTGTTTCTAATTTTCAGGGACTTTTTAATGACTGGAATAGTACAACTGGAGTCTGGATTGACGTAAGACCAATGTGGTGCCTATATTTTTAAAAAAAGGATCAAAGTCTTTACCAAGTAAATATAGACCTGTTAGTTTACCTTATATAGTTGTGAAAATACTGTAGTATAATAAAAGACCACATAGATGAGTTCTTGCTGGAAAAAAAAATGTAAGCAACAGACAGCATGGATTCATGATAGGCAGAAGTTAACAGACAAATCTGATTTCTTTTTACAAGGGGGTAAGTAAAACCTTAGACAAAGGAGTGGCTGTGGACGTAGTATGGATAGAAAACTGGCTAAGGGACTTTATTTAGAGAGTAGTGGTTAATGATTCATACTCTAAATGGTCTAAGGTTATCAGTGGTGTACCCCAAGGTTTAGTTTGGGGACCCTTACTTTTTAATATACTTATAAATGATATAGGGTCTGGGATACAAAGTACCACTTCAGTGTTTGCAGATGACACTAAGCTATGCAGTGGAATAATGTCCTTACAGGATGTCTCCAACTTACAAGCTGACCTCAATGCATTCTTTTTTTTTTCAACAATATATTTTTATTGTTTATAGTATAGCATAAGAAGACAATGTGGACATTGTACATCGCATACTTTTTTTTTTCAACAATATATTTTTATTGTTTATAGTATAGCATAAGAAGACAATGTGGACATTGTACATCGCATACCTCAATGCATTGTTTAATTGGGCAACTATGTGGCAAATGAGGTTTAATGTTGATAAATGTAAAGTTATGAAGAATTTTTTGAAAAAATTTTATTGGATATGTTTTATAGCAGAAAGTAAAAAATATTATTTTTTTTTCAAAATTGTCAGTATTTTTTGTTTATATCACACTATGGTTTTATTTTATTTATATGCATCTGTGTGAGGTTGTGATGCAGGATTTTTCGAGACTGATAGTTCCTTTGTGGACACACCTGGGAAACGGTTTTCCCCACAGCGCTCTCTGGCTTTTCCATTAGTTTGGAAGCCACCATCCTTTAGGTAAGCTGCTATCTTCTTAGGTTTTTCACATGGAGGATCTGGGGAAGCTGGTTTACTCCTATGTACATCTATATTTCTGTTTCCCCCCTCACTTGCTGGATCTGATTGGGACACTGGAGTTTATTTCTAATCCCCTTTTTTTCTTCATTTTTCCTTTAACCATATGGACTTTTTTTTACATTTGATGAATTCATTTATCATTAATTCATTTTGTAAATGTTTATTTCTTTTGGAATCATGTTCATGCATGTTTATTGCACTGCACTTTTTGTATATTTCATTGTTATTGGTTATTTATCTATTGACCTGTGCTAACAGCTGGTTTTTCATTTTCTTCTGTCATTTTATTGACTATTTAGCACAGATATTCACCTTAGTTGTACAATTTATGAAAGTATATAATAAGAAAAAAGGACAAAGTGGAGTAAATATTCACATCAGTTGGTGGCTCATCTCCAATTTATTATGAGTGCATGTAAATGTGATTTAATTATTTATTTTTTGTTAGGTGTTTTACCATGAAAATTGAATGCTGAAGGAGCTAAAAGCAAGAACAGTTTTATGGGGTCCCTGGGGTCGCCATTGCAACCCGGCTCTGCTCCAGGGGGCCCATGCAGCTCCCCTGTACACCTGGATAGGAGGACGGTGGCATGTAGAAGAACCGATCCTTCCATGTGGCCGCTGTATGCCCGCTTCTCCTCTTCATCCTCCCTCAGACATTCAGCGACTGCAGGAAATTAATGGCATTAGTTCCTCCACATGCCGCTCTTGCCATCTCCATATCCCTGTCCTGCTGCCCCAGGCCCCTGTGTGCTTCCCTGGCTCCCCCACAGCTCTGCCGGATTTTCACCTCCAGCCGGCTGTTGTGGGGGATCAGTGGGCAAGTAATAAAAGATTCCACGATGGGAGTAAAGGGCCCCGGGATCAGTGGGAAGGTCCCCAGTCGGGGGCCATGAGGGCCCTTCATGGTTTCTTGCACCGGGGCCCTGAAAGCTCTAGTTATTCCTCTGGCTCTAACAGTTAAGAACCCCTTACGCAGTTTAAGATTGAACTGATTCTTGTCCAACTACATTGTGTGGCCATGTGTCTTCTTTAGGAACCTTAGGTTAAATAGTTTCCTCTCAATACTAGAGTCCTTATTTAAAGATTTTTTTATCGCTATATCCCCTCTTAGGTGTCTCTTCTCCAGGGAGAATAAGTTTAATATTTGTAATCATTCCTCATAACTGAGATCCTCCAGCCTCTTTATTAGCTTGGTTGTCTTTCTCTGGACTGTCTCCAGTTCCAGCATATTCTATGCATGGAGGTAAAAAACCTTCTCTGTGCACCAACCCCCCCCAGTCCTCCTTATACTTACTTGAGCCCCATTGTGATCCACCAATGTGCACAAGAGCCTTGTCTCTCCGGGGACTCTAGCTCCTCATTGGCTGAATCAGCAGTGGGAGCCATTACTGTCAATCACAGCCAGTGAGACAATGAGGAGAGAGAGGGAATGGGGCAGAGCCACAGCTTTGTGTGTGGATAGACATGCAGAACAATGTCTCGGAAGCGTGTCTGCTTGGATGCCCCCATTGCAAGCTGCTTGCTCTGGGGGAACTCTGCTGTAGCGATGGTCCTGGAGCACCGCAGAGGGACCCAAAAAGAAGTGGATTGGGGCTGCTCTGTGCAAAACCACTGCACAGAGCAGATAAGTATGACATGTTTGTTATTAAAAAAAAGCCAAAAAAAGCCTTTAACATAATAAAAGAAAGTAAGAGAAAAAGAAAGTAAAAGAAAGTTTAATAAAAGAAAGTAAGATTTTTTTATACATTTTATATTTTATTTTATTATTATTTTTTAATTATTTTTTTTCTTTTTTTTTAATATTTTTGTATATAATTTTTGTATAGGGGTTGGGTGGCTTCTGTCAAGGGGCCCAGGGCAATTGTCCCTTTTGCCCCCTTATAAATCTGGCTCTGGTTCTCTCCCTAGCAAGTAACGTGCGTGCATATTTTTTAGCCCCCATGTGCATTATTTGGACGGTCTGTGAAAAAATTATATATGATATATCGCATTTTAATCAGCATAATATTTTTTAGATAGCAGTTTTGAGTAAACATTTTTCTGGGTTCAAAAGCAGTGGCCCTTTAAGGGGAAAAAACATTTACAGGGACAATTCTTTAAAACTTGGGTTTGTCCTTAAACTCAAACTACTGGCTACTATGTTGTTGATACATCCCATTTCCAAATAATAATGGTGGCGTTTCTCAGCCTAGATTCATAGAAAATCCTAGCAATGAAGTAATGCCCAGTTATGTTCACTTTAGTGGTACTCTGCACAGTGACAGAATACACTTGTGATTATTCAGAGAGGAATATGATATTGCCAATGTTTCCCATAGCAAATAATTAGCTCTGTAAAATAGTTCAGGTCTGGTCTTTCGCTGTGGACAGTGGAATATCACAGCTATATTTAACCCACTTACGTCTTTACTTGCGTTTACGACCCAATATTACCAAAATAGCCTATTCATTTTTTTGTCATATGATAACTTAGCATACCTCTCAATTTGCACACATGGTCTCATGACATACGGTTTGGAAATGCCATGCAGGGTCACGTGAAGGATTGTATTCATTGACTGCTTTTGAAAGGTCTATATATATCACATGTTGTTGACCACGAGATAAAAGAATCTATTCTGTGGAAGCATAACACCATTTACTCAGCTTTTGAACGAAGGAAACATTTAATTTCAAGTGCAAGATTTTTCCTACAATATGCAGGGCTCATAACATTTTCTCATACTGTTTTACCCTTATCTGATATATTGTACAAGAGATTCATACCTATTGAGGTCTTTCATTTGTTGGGCCATGCACATAGTTTGTTCTATTCAATAAAATATTAATCCTTTCTTCAGTAATTTTACACTTCTGCACATAAACTGACCTCATGCAGAAATAAAAGATACTTGCCTACTTTATAAAAGCAGTCAGTCACTTATACCTGTTCTTATGTGTTCTTTCTGCTCTAGATATTCCTGTTTCTTGAAACAACTTTATTGTGTTTCCACCCATTTCTGTGAAACATGTAGCAGGATTTTGTTCTTAAATAATACAATACAGTGCCAAGTTGATTTGATTATACAGAAAACAGTGCTGATATACACAAGATTGCATCAATAATGAAACTAAGAAATATACTGTATCATGAAGATTGCAAAATAGTGTACATCCCGGACTAAAAATTTCTTTCATTCCTTTCAAAGTGAAGATAGGCCAGACTTTGTGACACCACAACTTCAGTGCTCCACAGCAAACATGAGAAATCAAGCGTACTCCGTGACAATTATGCCCTCTCCTCAAAACTTGGGCCCATATAACAATACATTTCAAATGTACATAACTCCTTTCCCCAGGGGTAATGGATGGTCTTGAGGTCGCTTCCACAAATGCAATGTTATCATCCACCGCTTCAGCTAATATAAGTGCATTCCCCTTTAAGAGGCCGAGCGCCTCTCATGACAGCTGGAAATATGCACAGAGCACATAAAGAGCCATTATTGTACAGTATTCTTAATAAAGTATTATTTATTAAAGCTCCTTGTGCTCATATTATAACAAAGTCACCACAGCATTCCAGTATCACATTGAGTTTCTGAGTATTACTACAGGCACTGCCCTCCTGGTTTCCGTAATGAGATCACAATGACGGAGCTGGGTGGCTGATCAAAAAAAATAAAATAATACTTCATCAATTGCCAGCTTTATACAGGAGATGTAATACTGGCCAGATCACCAGGCAAAATGCCTTCTAATGCAGCAACCACATCTAAGGATTGGTAAGCTGCAATATATTACATTTTTGGTTTTGGATTTAATACTGCTTTAACAGTAGCAGTGGTGTAGCCGGAGGGGGGGGGGGGTTAGCTGGGTCAGTCACTCCAGGCGCAACATTTAGGGGGTGCATAAATTGGTCCCCCGTGTGCTGGGTGCCTGGGTTCAATACCCAGCCCAGCCAGACTCTATTATTATTATTATTATTATTATACGAGATTTATATAGCGCCAACAGTTTACTCAGCGCTTTACAATGTATAAGGGGGACAACACAATTACAGTACAATACAAAAGGTACAGGAGGGCCCTGCTCGTAGAGCTTACATTCTAAAAGGGAGGGGGTGGTGGTACAAAAGGTAATAGCTGCAAAGAATGATTTGATGGGGGTGGCTCAGGGACAGTTATGTGGGTGTGGGATAGGCTTCCCTGAATAAATGAGTTTTCAAGGATTTCCTAAAGGTGGACAGGGTAGGGGCTGATCGGACATACTGGGGCAGGGAATTCCAGAGGATGGGAGAGGCTCTGGAGAAGTCCTGAAGGCGAGCATGGGAGGAGGTAACAAGGGAGCTAGCGAGCAGGAGGTCCTGGGAGGAGCGGAGGGGGCGATTTGGGTGATATCTGCAGATGAGGTTGGTGATGTAGATGGGGGCGATGTTGTGAATGGCCTTGTATGTTATGGTTAGCATTTTGAATTTTACACGGTGGGGTAGGGGAAGCCAGTGAAGGGATTGGCAGAGAGGAGCAGCAGTCACGGATCGATTAGTGAGGTGTATTAGTCTAGCAGCAGCATTCATAATAGACTGAAGGGGAGATAGCCTGCTTAAGGGTAGGCCATTAAGGAGAGAGTTGCAATAGTCGAGGCGGGAAATAATCAAAGAGTGAATAAGTTGTTTTGTAGTGTCATTAGTCAGAAAGGGTCGAATTTTGGAGATGTTGCGGAGGTTAAGGCGGCAGGATTTAGCCAGTGATTGGATATGGGGGCTGAAGGAGAGGTCAGAGTCAAGGATTACACCCAGGACTCTGGCATGTGTGGAGGGACCAATGGTTGTGTTGTTGATATTAATGGTGAAGTCACAGGAGGGGGACCGTGAAGGAGGAAATATAACAAGCTCAGTTTTAGAAAGATTAAGTTTGAGGAAGTGGTGTGACATCCATACCGATATGTCATTCAGCAAGTTTGAGATCCGTGAGGAGATAGTGGGGGTGAGTTGGGGATTGGAGAGATAGATCTGTGTGTCATCGGCATAGAGATGGTATTGGAAGCCATGGGAGGTGATCAACTGGCCCAGGGAAGAGGTATAGAGTGAGAAAAGGAGAGGCCCAAGGACAGAGCCTTGGGGTACCCCAACAGAAAGAGGAAGGGGAGCGGAGGAGGTGGAGTTGTAAGTGACGCTGAAAGTGCGCTGAGATAGGTAGGAGGAGAACCAGGATAATGCAGAATCACGGAGGCCAAGGGAGTGTAATTTGCTGAGGAGCAGCAGGTGGTCAACTGTGTCAAAGGCAGCAGAGAGGTCTAAAAGTATGAGTATGGAGTAGTGGCCATTGGTTTTGGCAGTTATTAGGTCATTGGTGATTTTTAGTAGGGCAGTTTCAGTCGAATGTTGTAGGCGGAAGCCAGACTGTAGGGGGTCGAGAAGGTTGTTGTCCGTGAGGTAGCGACTCATTTGGTCATGAACAAGGCGTTCGATGAGCTTGGAGGCAAACGGGAGAAGGGAGATAGGTCTTAAGTTATTCAAACAGGTGGGGTCTAGTGAGGGTTTTTTGAGTATGGGGGTAACCAGTGCATGTTTGAACGGGGAAGGAAAGGTGCCGGAGGAGAGGGAGAGGTTGAAGATGTGGGTTAGGGAGTTGAGGATAGAGTGGGAAGGTGGTCGCAGCAATTGAGAGGGGACAGGGTCCAGGGGACATGTAGTGAGGTGTGCCATGGAGAGGAGTTTATCAACTTCTTCTGTGGTAACTGGGCAAAAGGAGGAGAGTATTGAGTGTGGTGTTGGACCTGATATGTTGGGTAGGGGAGGAATTTTAATGCTGGATATCTCCTTGCGAATAGTGTTGATTTTGCTATTGAAGTGGTTGGCAATATGTTGAGCGGTAAGCAAGTTGGTGGGAGGGGGCAGTGGGGGGTGAAGTAAGGAATTAAGGGTAGAAAAGAGTTGACGAGGTTTGGATGAGAGGGTTTTGATGAGAGTGTTGTAATAGGTTTGTTTAGCAGTGTGGAGGCAGGAGTTGTATTTGAGAAGGACAGATTTGTAGAGGGTAAAGTCTTGCAGGGATTTAGATTTACGCCATGCTCGCTCAAGAGCGCGGCTGCGTCTCTTGAGACTTCTGGTGTCGTCTGTTTGCCAGGGTTGTGGCAGATGGGGCCTAGTTCTGCGTGTAGAAAGAGGAGCAAGTACGTCTAGGGAGGATGACAACGTGGTGTTGTAGATGGAAGTGGTTAGGTCTGGGCAGGACAGGGGTGCGATTTTGTCATAAAGGCCATCAGTAGCAGAGTGAAGAAGGGAAGGTTTGAGGTTGCGAAGGGTTCCTGCGGGTAGTGGTTTGTGGGTTGGCAGCATGGGATATAGGAGACAAGGAGAGTGTGAAACGGATAAGGTTGTGATCAGAGAGAGGAAAGGGTGCGTTGGAGAGATTGCAGGGAGTGCAGCGATGGGAGAATACAAGGTCAAGAGTGTTGCCGTTGGAGTGAGTGGTGGTTTGTGTCCATTGTGTTAGGTTAAAAGAGGAGGTTAAGTTGAGTAGTTTAGAAGTGGTAGCATTATTAACATTGATTGGAATGTTAAAGTCACCTAGGATGATGGCAGGCACTTCAGATGAGAGAAAATAGGGTAGCCATGCAGAGAAGTCATCCAGAAAGCGTGACACTGGTCCAGGAGGCCGATAAATGACTGCGACCCTCAGACAAGCTGGAGAGAAAAGACGAATGCAGTGCATTTCGAAAGAGCAGGTGGAAAGAGAGGGAGGTGTGGGCAGTACCTGGAAGGTGCATTGTGGGGAGAGGAGAAGTCCGACACCACCTCCTTTTCGTCCACTGGGTCTGGTGGAGTGAGTCCAGAGAAGGCCACTGTGGGACAGTGCAGCTGGAGAGGTAGTATCAAATTCCTGGAGCCAGGTTTCAGTTATAGCAAATAGATCAAGGGATTTGGAGAGGAAAAGGTCATTGACAGAAACTAGTTTGTTGAAGACTGAGCGGGCATTCCAGAGGGCACATGAAAGAGGGGGGCTGACTTGTGGAATCAGGGGAATTGGGATGAGAAGGTTGAAGTTGCGACTACTGTTGGAGGAGGTAGATGGCCGATCTTGGCGTTGGAAATTGGGTGTGGGAGGGCCGGGGTTTGGTGCGATGTCCCCAGACATTAGGAGTAGTAGGAGGGTGAGGGTGGTAAGACTCTAGGCTGCTGTGTGTGGGGTGTCAGTGCTCTTTAGGAACACACGGCTCCCAGCCCCAGGTGCTGATAACCCTTTCTACGCCAAAGAATAGTAGAGATGAATTGGATGGGCATCTGATCACCTGCTGGCAAGCTTTTTTGTGCCTGGCAGCGAGAACCCACTCTCCAGATTCTGGCACTGCTTATTCCGACCGAATAAGTATTCAGTACATAAACTGTCCCATGAGAGAAGGTATTTAGGGAACATTTGAAGATAAAGTATAGCACTAATGTACTATACAGTATGTGTAAATGATAAATCTTAAAATAATCAAACACAACCTAAATAATGTGCAGAATACAGTAACAAAGTTATGTGCAAAATTATTGAACAACAAAGTCAGTGGCAGAAAGTGATAAGTCTAAACTCTATCTGTAAACAAACACAGTAGTGCCGTGACCTCCACTGCACCCCATAGGGTGCACTTTCAGGTTTTAGTTTGACCCCCACTACAGAGGGTAAATGAGTATGAGGATAACAACCAAGGCAGATTGATGGCCACAGATGGATGCTGTCATCGGCAAAATGGGCACAGCTTCAATGAATCATCAGCAGGAACAGTGAACCCAGCCAGCTACAACGATAGCCTCACATCACTCAATTCAAGGAAAAAGATATAAATCATAGTGCTCACTGCTGAAAAGACAAATGTGCACTCACTTGTGTACAGAAATATATGCAAGCTGCAAACATGGAGAGCTACTGCCTAATTGCTAGTACCCAAAGCTTCGCTGTATATTCTGACAGAGCCCCACTCAGGGAAAGTTACCAGCAAGCAGCCCGCATAGCATCTCTCTCTCTCCTGAATTGTTAAGCTCCTTCCAATATAGGTGTAGCCCTGAAACACATAGCCGTGCCCTAATCAAGCATACCGTGACGTCACTTCCAGTTTGCTTGCATTCCACAGACCTTTGGCTTCCCGCTTCCTGCTCCTGGTTGCTTGGATACCATATACTACCCAAGCAGCAGCAGTGATTTCTGGATGATTTACCTGCTGAACAAATGGACTTTCCACTACTACCATTTATTACACACATGCCTTACTACCATTTTGAGTGAGTCGCCATTTGCTGTTTGTGCCATCCGGTACTACCATATTGCTGCACTTAGTTGACGCCACCTGGTGTCCCCTCAGCTTTATCAGGTTCTTAACATCTGCTTCCTCTGTGTGCCTTCAAACACAGCACTTACTGAAAGCCAGAGTCAGGTTTAGACCTTGGGGGGCCTGGGGCACTTCTGGTTCGGGGGCCTCCTTATAAATCTGACCCTACCAAGAGCCCAAGCTAAGTTTGGTGAAGTTTGATAATAAGCACATTTTAACTGTCTCTATGTGAGTTGCTACTTATCTTTTTGTTTACAATAAACATACTGTACGTACTACGCTTAGATTGCACACTCTACCTTGTTTTATATTTTAGTCACCTAAAGTTCATCTAAAACTATAGTGTCCATGTAAGACTACCCTGTCCACAAGATGACAGTACCAGTGATTTCATTGCAGAACAAAAGCGTTGGCAACCTGTCACAGGAAGTAGAAAATCAATCCATCTACTATCAGAACCAACATTAGCTATATTAGCTATGTTGTAGGGGAATCAGAAAAGCAAAAACTATTGTGATAATGCTAGTGAAAGACTACATCATGTACATGAGTCTTTCTTTTGCCTATTATAAGTATTTAAAAGAGAAGCATGGCTTTTTTATTGCAGAATCATACTTTGCTAGGTGGATGCTGCATCTGTCCCCCGATGTCTCCAATCCTGAGAGAGCCAGTGACCGTCAGTCACTGGCTCTCTGCTCCGCCTCTAAACCCCCCACCCCCCCGTGGGAGCGGCCGGGGCTCGGCCTCTGAGTCAGAGGCCGAGCCGGGTTCCGGTCCAGGTATGTCACGATCTTGCCTTGCCTTGCCTTACCTTGCCTTGCTTTGTCACGATTTTCCCTGAGCCTGGACCGGCTCTGTGATATCAGCCGACAGCGAGCTTCAGCCTGTTCTCCGTTGAAAACGGATCACAGGAGTGCAGAACGAACTGCACTCCTGTGATCCACAAGAGAAGTACAGCCATATGAGCTTTGACTGAACTTCTCCTTCAGATACTTATGATCTGCTGTTTTCTGTTTGTGGGTCAGAAAACTGAAAATTGGCACCCAAAACTGGCATAATACCCACCGGATTCTTTTATCTCTTGGAGATGCCAGACATTGAAGGAGTTTGGTGGTTCTACCAGTAAAGTTATATAGGTTCACCACACATTAAAACAATATATGCAAAATTTTAAAATCTCTACTTGGAGTTTTCACATTTCTGAGAGGTACTGTATAGGAATCTTGTTGATTTAGACTTTCGGAACATAGACAGAACAATAAAAAAAAACAGAACTATATTAAAATATTAGGATAAAAGGAATGGATGGCTGCACAACGAGGTAGTGATGAATCTCTTTATTGTAAAATTCGTAACATGAATAACACCACAGGACAGGCAGACAGGTACAGGTCTACATGTTATAAGGTCTCAGGTGTGAATGGGGAGCAAGTGTTTTAAATTTGATGTTATTTCTGAGGATCTGAAAAAAAGAATTGTTTCTGTACATAAAGATGGCCTAGGCGATAAGAAGGTTGCCAAGAAGTGAAAAAGTGAAATGTGTTGTTTATTGTGCTCAATGTGTTATGTGTTATGCTAAAAAAAAGGGTTTATTACTACTTTAATTGTTAAAGCGTAACTTCACACACACTTGTTCTAAAAGGAAAGTTGCAGTGTCTGCATCTCTTTAGAATAGATTAACCTTGGGGAGTATCTCCAAAATTATGTTGCACCATTCTCCTTCGGCCAGCAGGGAGAGGGGGGTTGGGGTGCTAAAGCCAAGAAAGCCCATAGAATTATATGCAGAGCACTGAGAATTCTGGGAGTTGTAGTTTGAGATGGCAGCCATACAATGTGGCAAATTCACTCCTTACACTACAGATCCCAATAGATAAAGTGCAGTAGGAGGAGGGAGAGATGATTTTGCTGCCTGGGAAAGTTCTTTTTAAGTGTGCTAAAGGAGTCAGAGAGAGAGCATCTCTGTCTGAATATTAACCTGCCAGCAGGATACCATACCAGTGGAGATCTGGATCTGAGACTAGGAGTGAGGACACCCAGGAGCAGCACAGTCACAGTCAACACACATCACAGCACCTGCATTGCTGCTGCAGGAAGACTGGAGCATGCATTTACCCTCTGCCTCCCACCGCTGATCACTAGGGGATTTCAGGGAGAAACTGAGGGGGCACCCCTTCTATAATGAGAGGTCACTGCAGCATCTCGTGGACTGGTGA
Source organism: Lithobates clamitans (assembly GCA_037952925.1). Taxonomy (NCBI): domain Eukaryota; kingdom Metazoa; phylum Chordata; class Amphibia; order Anura; family Ranidae; genus Lithobates; species Lithobates clamitans. The sequence continues at coordinate 1,245,281 of JBBGZY010001357.1, read as the reverse complement.
CAGAGATATTTACCCATTGCTAATACTGCTAGCAGAGACTGGGTCACTGAGAGAAGGACACCAAGTGTACCTAATCCATACTGCACCCATACTACACTCTATACCACACTTATTTCAAATCTAGACTGTACCTATAGCAACCCTGTACTGCATTAAACACAAACCTTCACTGCATCAAAATCGTATCTACCTTGCACCTGTGTCGAAACTGTACTATACCTATACTGTACCTATACTGCATGCAGCTTAACTGGGACTGTCATTAAGTGCAACAATGTTCTTAAAGGACCCCCATCTTCAGTCAACAGAAGGACATCTCCAAGCACAGCCCCTCCCGTAATAATTATTTTGCAATTCCCCTTTGTTCCCCTGCTCGCCCCTCCTCCACCATCCTACCTTTCTTTTGGACAGTACATATCCATTCTGTCTATAAGCATCGCTGCCATAAATGCGCTCTGACAGTATAGTTCCAGCAATCGGTAGATTTAGCTTTACTATTGTTCACTGCTGGGCACTTGAGGTGACCTTTCTACTGTTTATGTTTATTTGAACGCCAAATGTCCTATTATGCCTAGTCCTTACTGTTAATCACTTTGAATGCTAAATTGTGTTATTACCATTGTAAATCCATTTTATGCTTCCCTACTTACCAACTATACTGGGTGTCACTATATTAAGGCTGACTTACTATATCTAGGTGATATCTAGGAGAGCCAGCCGGATGACACAGAACGATGATCTCCCGTTGTGACAGATCTTGTAGGTGAAACTCCGGGCGCTGTAAAGCCCCGCCTCCTGGACCGCCTCCCGTAATAGATAGCACACTGGTCCAATGCCGGTCCAGGAGATGGGACTTTACAGCCGCCGCAGTTTCACCTACAAGATCTGTCACAACGGGAGATCATCAGTCTGTGTCATCCGTCTGGCTCTCATAACGATCCCGATCCCGTGTGCAGCAGTGACAGGTGGGTGGATGGCTGGTGAGCGGCCACGGGTGTTTGGAGGCAGTGCTGGCAGGGAGCAGAGAAGGAGGGAGGAGGAGGAGGACACCACCTCTATGGGTGGTACAGACTGGGGTCTATGAGACCCCTCCGCCCACTACAGCAACCAGGGACGGAAGTACATCCCTGCTTGCTGTAGATAGGACTACAAATGGGAAGTGCCAAGACCGGTGGCTGAGAGTACAGGGGGAATAGTAGCCACTGGTCTTACAAACAGGAAACCACAGGGGATTAACGGCTTTTCTGTAAAATCAGCAGGCTACTACAGAGGAACTAAAGAGCTCAGAAGAAGATGGGTGCCATAGTTGGCAGGAGATCAGCTACAAAAAAATAGAAAAAAGTTTTTGCCCAGAGTTATGCTTTAATTTTTTGTTTAATCAGTGCAGTTTTCGGCCGAAAATACAATACAAATACAATGTATTGTATTTTGCGGCCGAAAACTGCACTGATTAAACAAAAAATTTTCGTGTTTGTCCCTTCGGAAAAATTCGGACAAAAGCTGTGTACGAACGATTACTTGTTACTTGATTATTGTTTATGTGTGTAGTGCTACATCTGTAGGAGCCGCTGATTAGGATGGGTCCTCTGTTCTTTGCCTCAACCTTTTCCAAAAATCTCAGCACCTTCATCACACCAGGTTGAGTGTACAAACATAAAGTATCACAGGAAATCACTGAAAGTACTACGTAGTACCCAGTAGTAGCACTATATTAAGAAAACAGGCACCAAACTAGGTATCCTTGCTGCACTGATGGGCACACATAAGCTGCACTGATGGGCACTGAGGAGGCTGCACTGATATGCTCTGATAAACTGCACTAAGGCGGCACTCATGAAGCTGCACTTATGGGCACTTATAAGCTGCACTGATGAGGCTGCACTGATAAACTGCACTGAGGGGGCACTAATGAGGCTGCACGTATGGGCACTGATAAGCTGCACTGATGGACATTGATGAGGCTGCACTGATTAGGAAGCACTGATGGGCACTGCGGCAGCACTGATGAGGCTGCACTGATAAACTGCACTGATGGGCACTGAGGCATCACTAATGAGGCTGGACTGATGGGCACTGAGGCATCACTAATGAGGCTGCACTTATGGACACTGATAAGCTGAACTAATGGGCACTGATGAGGCTGCACGGATATGCTGCACTGATGAGGCTGCACTGATGGGCACTAATGAGGCTTCACTGATAAGGTAGCACTGAGGCGGCACTGATGAGGCTGCACTTTTAGGCATTGATAAGCTGCACTGATGGGCACTGATTAGGCTCCACTGATAAGGTAGCACTGAGGCGGCACTGATGAGGCTGCACTTATGGGCACTGATAAGCTGCACTGATGAGCACTGAGGCAGCACTAATGAGGCTGCACTTATGGGCACTGATAAGCTAAACTAATCTCTGTATTTGCAGACGATACTAAGCTAAGCAGGGCAATAACTTCTCCGCAGGATGTGGAAACCTTGCAAAAAGACCTGAACAAGTTAATGGGGTGGGCGACTACATGGCAAATGAGGTTCAATGTAGAAAAATGTAAAATAATGCATTTGGGTGGCAAAAATATGAATGCAATCTATACACTGGGGGGAGAACCTCTGGGGGAATCTAGGATGGAAAAGTACCTGGGGGTCCTAGTAGATGATAGGCTCAGCAATGGCATGCAATGCCAAGCTGCTGCTAACAAAGCAAACAGAATATTGGCATGCATTAAAAGGGGGATCAACTGCAGAGATAAAACGATAATTCTCCCGCTCTACAAGACTCTGGTCCGGCCACACCTGGAGTATGCTGTCCAGTTCTGGGCACCAGTCCTCAGGAAGGATGTACTGGAAATGGAGCGAGTACAAAGAAGGGCAACAAAGCTAATAAAGGGTCTGGAGGATCTTAGTTATGAGGAAAGGTTGCGAGCGTTGAACTTATTCTCTCTGGAGAAGAGATGCTTGAGAGGGGATATGATTTCAATTTATAAATACTGTACTGGTGACCCCACAATAGGGATAAAACTTTTTCGCAGAAGAGAGTTTAATTAGACTCGGGGCCACTCATTACAATTAGAAGAAAAGAGGTTTAACCTTAAACTACGTAGAGGGTTCTTTACTGTAAGAGCGGCAAGGATGTGGAATTCCCTTCCACAGGTGGTGGTCTCAGCGGGGAGCATTGATAGCTTCAAGAAACTATTAGATAAGCACCTAAACGACCGCAACATACAGGGATATGTAAGGTAATACTGACACATAATCACACACATAGGTTGGACTTGATGGACTTGTGTCTTTTTTCAACCTCACCTACTATGTAACTATGTAACTATGTAACTAATGGGCACTGATGAGGCTGCACGAATATGCTGCACTGATAGGCACTGATGAGGCTGCACTGATGGGCACTAATGAGGCTGCACTGATAAGGTAGCACTGAGGCGGCACTGATGAGGCTGCACTTTTAGGCATTGATAAGCTGCACTGATGGGCACTGATTAGGCTCCACTGATAAGGTAGCACTGAGGCGGCACTGATGAGGCTGCACTTATGGGCACTGATAAGCTGCACTGATGAGCACTGAGGCAGCACTAATGAGGCTGCACTTATGGACACTGATAAGCTGCACTGATGGGCACTGATGAGGCTGCACTGATAAACTGCACTGATGGGCACTGAGGCGACACTAATGAGGCTGCACCTATGGGCACTGATAAGCTGAACTCCTGGGCACTGATGAAGCTGCACTGATATGCTGCACTAATGAGGCTACACTGATAGGCACTGATGAGGCTGCACTGATAAGGTAGCACTGAGGCGGCACTGATGATGCTGTACTTATGGGCACTGATAAGCTGCACTGATGAGCACTGAGGCAGCACTAATGAGGCTGCACTTATGGACACTGATAAGCTGCACTGATGGGCACTGATGAGGTTGCACTGATATAGTAGCACTGAGGTGGCACTGATGAGGCTGCACTTATGGGCACTGATAAGCTGCACTGGTGGGCACTGATGAGGCTGCACTGATAAACTGCGCTGATGAGCACTGAGGCAGCACTAATGAGGCTGCACTTACGGACACTGATAAGCGGCACTGATGTGCTCTGATAAGGCTGCACTGAAAAACTGCACTGATGGGCACTGAGGCAGCACTAATGAGGCTGCACTTATGGGCACTGATAAGCTGAACTAATGGGCACTGATGAGGCTGCACAGAGATGCTGCACTGATGGGCACTGATGAGGCTGCACTGATGGGCACTAATGAGGCTGCATTGATAAGGTAGCACTGAGGCGGCACTGATGAGGCTGCACTTATGGGCTTTTTCTTTCTGTGTTGTGGTTAGGGATGTGCTCATATACACCATACAAGCACTGATTGCTGTTAGAAAGATCTCAAAGCTACAGCAGGAGTAGGAATATGTATAGTACTGAATTACAGCAGAGTACAGTGTGCAGGGCTGGTGCAAGGATTTTTGACACCCCAGGCGAAACCTAAATTTGCTGCCCCCTGGCTCTGCCCCTGAATCCACCCCCTTTGCCCGAGCATCAGTGTGACAGAAGCTGGCACTAGGATGCGACTGCAGAAGAGAGCACTGATCATAGAGGCACACAGGGGATGTTTGCTTCCGTTCCATCAGGACATGTCCTCCAGTGCTGCGCCTCTATAATGACAGTACAGAGCTGCTGCCTGAGTAACATGCAGCAGAGGCACCCCCTACGTCCCCCTAGATATGCACGCTTTATCCCAGCAGTGCCCACTAGAGGTTATAACATTTATTACAGAGGTATTTATAATACAGCACCGAAAACTTACATAGCATGGCGAGTAGGGAAACCAGAAGCCGGGCACCCTAGGCAACAGTGCGCTCTAGGCAGCCGCCTAGTTTGCCTAGTGGTAGCACCGGCCCTGACAGTGTGTATAATATATAATTATGGGCAAGTGTCTACAGTTCAGTAATGATTACATAAGGTAAGTAAGGGCAATATGTTTATCTGTTGTTGTGGCTGGAGAGGATAGCACAAACATGCTTTGCATTTATAAGGCTGTAACCTATCTATTTTGCTGTGTGTTACTGAGTAGTGTGGCTGGCTGCAGAATGCGGAGGCGTGATTTATGTTGAAGTGGCCTTGTTCACATTTAATATGTACAGGCCTAGTGTACCCTGCTACATTCACTGAAATTCCCAAAGCATAGTGTAGTTTGATTATGGTGAAGAGAGAGGAGAGGATATGATGTAATTACTGTTCTAACAGCTCCTCCTTGGCAGAATACATGCTGCATTTTTTGAATTACAGAGAGGACTACCTGAAAATTCAATTATATGTTTCTCTTCAATGGTAAGGAATTTCACAAATGTACTAACTGTTTAGTGTTTTGTGTAGGGGGGTGTACTAATGGGGGATTTTTTGCTGATTGCAGAGTTCTGCTTTAAAGTGTTACTAAACCCACAACAGTAATATCAGTCTGTATTAGCAGTAAAACATGCTTGTTATACTCAATGTGGGGTTAATCCTGCGCATTGTGTAAAAAGGCTGTTTGATCCTTTCTTCTCTGATCCTCCCCTTCTTCCATTATCCCCAGTCCATCTCCTGATAGAACAGAGCCTTGGAGGCACTCTGCACATGCTCAATTTGGTGTGTATTGGTAGGGAGTTTTTCTTTTGGGAGGGTGCATGTGATCAGCACAGGGCCAGACAGAGGGTCAGGGATCATACAGCCTCATAGGGCAGTCAGAAGAGAATGAAAACTCCTCCTGCAAGTTTTAACCATTGCTCGGCCGAACACTCATAGAAGTCACAAAACTGCTACATACTTCTGATGAGAAAAGATAGCCTAATGTGAGATTTTACAGCTCTGGATTTTAACTCCGATTTTATTGGTTAGTGCACCTCTACCTAAGTGTGCCCTAAAAACCCTTTCTACATAAGTATAAATATACAAGTCTTGGATGATGGCCTTATTAAACACTAATTTGTTTTGCAATAGAAATCTTTTACAACTGCTTTATTTTGCAAATGTACTGTTAGCTGGACAACTCACTGTGCGCAGTAAAAAAAAATATATTTGGGTTAAAGGTTACACAGAAGATTATCTGTAAGAACATGTGGGACAACCTTTGTGCTGAGAAAATCCACATATATTAGTCAATGTTTTGGTAACACATCCTTTTCCTTTTTTGTGGTTTGGCTTGCTGTCAATATGTTTATGTCATCAGATATGATTGTAAGTAAGCCAGAAAATTCTGAAATAACCTTCAAAGGAATTATAGGCTTGCTGTTCAATTTCCAGCCATAAACTACAAAAAAAAAAAAAAAAAAAAACTGCATGGAGATGAACCTCTGGAGTGATCGTCATCTGGGGAATGAAACTAAACTATTTTGTTTATGCATGGTTTACTGAATATTGCACATTGTTTTCTTATCACAAGGAAGCCAAATTCTTTATGTCATGCGTTCCAATGCAATCCATCAAGGAAGGTGCTGAGCTCATATTTTCATAAACCATAACATTTCTTTACAAAGCGTTTGAAAAATACAGTGTTAAACCCAAAATTTTAAAGAAGAATTCCAACTGGGGGTTGCAAGATTTTATTACATCAGTAGGAACATTTATAATAACAGTGTGACAAGCCCAAAAATACTCTTCAAAGAGAAACTTAACTCATCTATACAAAAAACAACAAAAAAAAGAGAGCAGCTGCAAGTACTGTAGCTGCTGACTTTTGGTGCCCTGTTTTTTGGACCTGTTCTTGGGGGGCGCAGCGTGGGGCGCTGATTCAGAAAACTGTGTTGGCTGCATCAGCTCTAGTTTCTTAGATATGGTCGAATTTATATATATATATATATATATATATATATATATTTCAACTTGTTCTGTTCTTTTGTTACCTAGTTTGTGTTTTTGCGTACAAGCTATAGTGAGAGTGTTTACATATTTCCAACTGTAATTTTACATTGGAAATATTGGCTTCTAAAATGTTAAGCCCCATACACACGATCAGACTTTCCCACGGGAAATGTTGGCTATGAGGCTGTTGGCTGAAAACCCAACTGTGTGTATGCTCCTTCGGACAATTGTTGTCGGACTTCCACCAACAAATGTTGGCTAGCATGTCTTCAAATTTTCCGCCAACAAATGTGTGTTGTTGGATTTTCCGATCGTGTTTACACAAGTCTGTCGAACAAAAGTCCAAAGTACAAACACGCATGCTCGAAAGCAAGGGCAAGCCGGAAGTGCTCTGTTTTGTGAAACTAGTGTTCGTAATGGAGATATCACATTCGTGACGTGGCAAATTATGAAATCTCTCAATGCAGCGCATTCCATTCTCTTCTACTTTATAATGGTATAATAATGAAGCTGCTTGGCTGGTGATATTCACAGAGTTCTGACAAACGTATTTATTATTATATTTTTTTTCTAGTGATCTCCAGAATATTTTTTTCTAGTGATCTCCAGAATAATATATATATATTTTTTCTAGTGATCTTCATAATAATATTTTTTTTCTAGTGATCTCCAAAATAATATATATATTTTTCTAGTGATCTCCAGAATAATATATATATATTTTTTTTTCTAGTGATCTCCAGAATAATATTTTTTTCTAGTGACCTCCAAAATAATATATTTTTTTCTAGTGATCTCCAGAATAATAAATTGTTTTCAATTTTTCTCTAGTGATCTCCAGAATATTTTTTGTGTCAAGTTACCACAACACCATTATTATCTTGTATTATTTTAACCTCAAAGATACAACTGTTGGTGTCCCTTGTTAATTTGACGTTGTATTTTTGAAATGTACCTGCCTACTCACAAACAAACTGAGTAGATCTTACAGCAACAATGAGATGCCTCCTTCTGTCTACTCACAGAATGTTGACTGTCTACCCAAAACTGAATCACACTATAAAACTCCACAAAACAAACTGGGATTAAATTTATAAACCAAAGTGATTTCCATTGTCCTTCCAAACACAAGTCCCTTTGTGTCCACATACTTGTTTCAAAAGACCCCAAGCCCCTCCCACCAACTTCCTGTTGATACATCACATCTTGCAGAGAACTTCCTGTTCTCTGCTCAGCTTTAAAAACCTATCCAATGGGTTTATTTACATATCAATGGACAGGAAGGGGGGGTGCGGGGATGCCTGGCTTCCCTGAAAACATATTTAATGGAACGGTTTGGGACTTTGAGTGAGACGTGGGGCTGTGCCTCCATCCCGAATACAAGAGAAAACATATGGTCTCAAAACCATATATCTAACTTCATATTATGTCTATCAAGAGACAAAAAAATTGTTATGGCAACACATACCACCTCTTGCTTTTATAACATAATATAGGAAACTTCAACATCTCTAAAAGCCTCTTGTCCAGGGACAGGTGAAACAAACCCCCCATATTGTAAATAGGAGAAAATCCGCCTCAACTCCCGTATACCCCGGGCAGTCAGACCACTTTCACTCGAGACCGAAATACCGCACAACAACAACGCAACCAAAACCAAAAACTGAAACTCCTGCAAAAAGATGACTCAACCTCACTAAATGCTAAAACCTGGCCCAAAAGCAGAGCAATTCCACCCAGAACCAAAACTCAGCAGAAGCGAAATGGCAGCTGCAACAATTAAAATCTTGACCCACAGCAAAATGGCCAATGAAATCCAGACCACAACAAAATGGCCGACGAAAATCGGGCCATGACAAAATGGTGGATGAAATCCTGACTACAACAAAATGGCCAATGAAAATCTAGCCACGACAGAATGGTGGATGAAATCCAGACTACAACAAAATGGCTGACAAAAATCAGTCCACGACAAAATGGTGGATGAAATCCAGACTACAACAAAATGTCGGCATTAACAATTGAAATTCAGTCGCTGATCCCGCCAATACCAGCACAAACCGAGATTTCTTCACTAGAAAACCGAAATTTCACTTGTGACTACACAATTGAGACACCAAACAAACACTTAACCGTAGACAAACACTTTAGGCTTTATCAATTAGGGCCTATAGGAGGACTAAAATATAAGTTATTTAACTAAACAATATATCCAAAAATGCCAAAGTTACATAAAACATGAAATAACGCGACTTAAACATACACTCTTGTTTCCAAGATACACAGGGCAATCAGAAAATACAAACAGCAATGGTTGCACGCTTGGTCTTTACATAGCTTTAAACAAAAGAGCTCCCGCATTCCATTGACTCTATAGTCCTGCATCCCACTCACTGGGCGTAGCATTTTCAACAAACAAGTCTCTTTGTGAGTGATGTCTCAGCAATGCATGGATGCCCTTCCCCCCACAGCCATATGGTCAAATGTCTATGCAGCAGCCATCTTAAAATGACTTCAGACCAAACCATTTGTGGGTGAGGGATATTATTACACATGTATGGGGACATGTGTCTTGAATCAGTTAAACAATATACACAACTTATGCAATCTACTTGTTGGTCCCATACATAGGTAATAATCACAATTCATGCATTTCTACACAAACATATTACACAATATACAGTTACTTAACCTACAATTAAAAATCCCGCCATTATATCAAAAGATGAAAAATAAGTTCTTTTGCGAAGCAGAACTAACCTAACACAGCGAACAGAGAAAACATACCCCTTGGCCTCAGGACAACAAAGGATTTCAAAAACTGAAATAAAATTGGTCTTTCCAATGGCCGGCGGTTTCCTGTCCTGGACTGGGATCTGCTCCCTCCTCTCGGCCCGCTGTGTAGGTGGTTCTGTTGGTTTCTGGCTCGCCATGCTGATGTGGATAATCCCACGATACGCTATGCGTAATCGATGTCTCCTGCACTTTTCAGCTCTTTGGTATAATGCTACTGAGTGCACCCGTGCTTCCCGAGTAACATAGACATAGCCACCGTTCCCCACATCCCAAGCTCCACAGACAGTCTTGCCTGGCTTTGTTTATAATAGCGATGACAATAGAGCCTGGTGGCTTCACAATGGGCCAATTAAGCCCAGGCATTCCTTCAAACAGCAGGAGTTATACAAATATCAACCAATAAACAATGGCTAGGGGAGTGTATGGGCATGTCTGTGCAAGGGCAGTGTGTATGATTTCCCGCTCCTTGTACCTCTAAGCTGTGCTCTTCAGTTAGACAAAGAAAGCGACATGTTTGGCCTAAGAAATCATGAATGCTGTCCGACAAACGCACACAAACATTCCCGTTTTTACTATTGGCATGAATCCTTATTCTGCATTGTTCAGAGAGCAATGCATATCTGGATTATTCTACCATTCCTGTGGATGGGAGACTATCTGCAGGGACATGTCATAGTCCCTCTATGTGCTGATCAGACACACAGAGAGACATGAGCATACATCCGTCCATAAAGGCAGATATATCCTCACTCTGCAAACACTTCTCTACATCTTACAGCTTTATACTAACCAATGGGTCATAACCGGTGTCAGCCTACCCCGGCCCACTCTTTAGAGCGGGCTGCAGCAAAACTAATACTGGGAGACACTGTGACAATACATGCTGAATACATCTTAATAACATTTCCACAACAAGTATCAGAGAAGATAGGATCAAACAGCCTTTTTACACAATGCCGAGGATTAACCCCTTAGGTTCCACAGTGAGTATAATAAGCATGCTTTACTGCATATACAGACTAATTTTACTGTTGTGGGTTTAGTAACACTTTAATTATGCCCCATATCAAAATCCAACAATGGCACTATCTGCCTGGAGTTTGCAGGTTCTCCTTGTGCCTGTGTAGGTTACCTCCGGGTACTCCGGTTTCCTCCCACACTCCAAAGACATGCTGGTAGGTTAATTTGTCTTCTGTCTAAATCGTCCCTAGTATGTATATGCGAGTTAGGAACCTTAGATTGTAAGCTCCTTGAGGGCAGGGACTGATGTGAATGTACAATGTATATGTAAAGCACTGTGTAACTTGATGGTGCTATAAGTACCTTAAATAAATAAATATATATATTTAGATTCACTTGGTATAATGCTACTGAGTGCACCCGTGCTTCCCGAGTAACATAGACATAGCCACCGTTCCCCACATCCCAAGCTCCACAGACAGTCTTGCCTGGCTTTGTTTATAATAGCGATGACAATAGAGCCTGGTGGCTTCACAATGGGCCAATTAAGCCCAGGCATTCCTTCAAACAGCAGGAGTTATACAAATATCAACCAATAAACAATGGCTAGGGGAGTGTATGGGCGTGTCTGTGCAAGGGCAGTGTGTATGATTTCCCGCTCCTTGTACCTCTAAGCTGTGCTCTTCAGTTAGACAAAGAAAGCGACATGTTTGGCCTAAGAAATCATGAATGCTGTCCGACAAACGCACACAAACATTCCCGTTTTTACTATTGGCATGAATCCTTATTCTGCATTGTTCAGAGAGCAATGCATATCTGGATTATTCTACCATTCCTGTGGATGGGAGACTATCTGCAGGGACATGTCATAGTCCCTCTATGTGCTGATCAGACACACAGAGAGACATGAGCATACATCCGTCCATAAAGGCAGATATATCCTCACTCTGCAAACACTTCTCTACATCTTACAGCTTTATACTAACCAATGGGTCATAACCGGTGTCAGCCTACCCCGGCCCACTCTTTAGAGCGGGCTGCAGCAAAACTAATACTGGGAGACACTGTGACAATACATGCTGAATACATCTTAATAACATTTCCACAACAAGTATCAGAGAAGATAGGATCAAACAGCCTTTTTACACAATGCCGAGGATTAACCCCTTAGGTTCCACAGTGAGTATAATAAGCATGCTTTACTGCATATACAGACTAATTTTACTGTTGTGGGTTTAGTAACACTTTAATTATGCCCCATATCAAAATCCAACAATGGCACTATCTGCCTGGAGTTTGCAGGTTCTCCTTGTGCCTGTGTGGGTTACCTCCGGGTACTCCGGTTTCCTCCCACACTCCAAAGACATGCTGGTAGGTTAATTTGTCTTCTGTCTAAATCGTCCCTAGTATGTATATGCGAGTTAGGAACCTTAGATTGTAAGCTCCTTGAGGGCAGGGACTGATGTGAATGTACAATGTATATGTAAAGCACTGTGTAACTTGATGGTGCTATAAGTACCTTAAATAAATAAATATATATATTTAGATTCACTTTGACCTATTACCCATGTCCTTGGCTTTGGTGTCAATTGTAGCAAAAATCCTAGTAGTCCCCTTCTGTTTAGTGGATCACCCCATTGAGACCAGGATTGATGGTTTGGGATTCATGTCCAAAATTGAATGGTAATTAGAGTGCACACTGGTAAGTGCATTAAAGTTATACAATGAAAAAAAAATCATTGGGGGCATTAAAAAGCAGAGTAAATACCTTTCAGAGGGAATATCCCCAGCAATTGTGAGTGGTTGAAGATCATAATTAAACAATATATGTTAGCTATCTTGTATTGTTGTGTAATGTTTAGAATGACTTGTGAATGGTTGATTTTATTTTTATTCTTGTACATCTTGTTCTATTGATAGCTGGTGCATTTATGTGACATGTTAAAAAAAAAATCAATGAGTAGTACTTACAAAAAAGTAGTTGGCCTCGAGCTGATTGATTTTTGTGGGAACCAGATATTGTAGGAAATGGCTTTAGTTTCTGTATATTGTGCTTCACTAATTGCTCATAGACGTTCTTGCCGCTCAGCACTGTTAAACTGCTTGTTTAGTTCTGATCAAACTCTCTCCATCTCCACAATCTCTATCTTGGTTTAGGTCTAATTAGGAAACTAAAAATAATCACTGCTGATTCTTTGTTTCCATTTTATACTGTCGGGTATTTTGTTAGACTGCTTTTTCCTTCAATTACTATCTGCAGAGCTGCAAAAGAGACTGATAATGCTATAACGGAAACAGAAATAAAATCTTTTTATAAACACGCAGTATAATTCATTTCAATTTAACACAACATAGTACAAATTTGAAGCAGTTTAGTGTAAAGACTAGCAAGTAAATGGATGCATTTTAATTTGGCAATGCAAACATGCTTCATCTACTTAAAGCATTATTAAACCCCAAACAAAAAATGTATTATATTGCAGCTTACCAATCATTAGACTTGCAGCTGCATTAGTATTTTTTTTGGCTTTTTTCCCCTCTGTTTTCACCTGGTGATCTGGCCTGTAACACATTCTGCTGTATTAAATATAGCCAAAACGCGTCAATTATACTCTGTACCTGTACCCATGTAGTAAATAAAGTACTTTTATTCCAGAGAACTTCGAGTTGCCAGCCTTTTCTGACAAAGGATTACTTATTTGTGGGAGTTGGACACCCTGGCTAAAGAATCACACTCCAGCTCATTGATTTTTACACCAAGCAATAGAGCTAGTGTATTATCTTATGCTTTATGTTAAAGTGTTACTAAACCCACAACAGTAAAATCAGACTGTATATGCAGTAGAGCATGCATGTTATACTCACTGTGGAACCTAAGGGGTTAATCCTCTGCATTGTGTAAAAAAGCTGTTTGATCCTGTATGCACACATCCTCCCCTTCTTGCATTGCCCCAATAACATGTTCGGATAAGAAAGATTAAATGGAGTCAGGCTGCACATGCTCAGTTTGGTGTGTATTGCTGGAGAGTTTTTTTTCTTGGGAGAGTGCATGTGATCAGAACAGGGCCAATCAGCACTGTCCAGACAGAAGGTCAGGGGTCATGCATCCTGATAGGACAGCCAGTGCAGCATGAAAACTCCCCCTTCAAGCTTTAACCAGGCACTGATAGAAGTCATAAGAAAGCTATAGACTGCTGATGATAAAAGGTATTTAGCATTTTGTATTTACATGTTCTATGTACTGTGGGCGACCAGATTTAGTAAATGCGGGCTCCTAGGTTTAGATACTTCCTAAGGGTTAATCATTTCTAAAGGGATGCAGACACTGCAACTTTTCTCATCAGAACCATGACATGACAACAGCTGATTAACATGAATTAGTCACACCCATTTAGAATCAGTATCCAAAGACACAAAGTGGAACAAACAGCCATTTCTTCAAAGCAGAAAAGGTAGGAATTTGCAACAAAGTTTGTTAAGATCCTTGAAATGTAGATAGATTATCCAGAGGGATGAACTTACTCTTTTAGCCCTGGTTCACATTGGTGCGATTTGACATGCAATTTGACATGTCAAATTGCATGTCAAATCAATGGCACTTGCCGGCACTGACACCGTCCTAATCGGTGCGACGCTGCATTTGCGACGCCGCACCAATTTAAAAAAGTAATTTCTGTACTACTTTTTGCGATTTTGGGGTGCGATTTCCATTGACATCTGTGCAGAAACCCACACAGATGTCTGTGAAATCGCAGTTGAAATTGAGACTGACACGTGGGAGTGAAATTGTGAGAGTTCAGCTGAACTTGCACGGCTTCATTCCTGAAGCTCAGTGTGAACCTGGGCTCAGTTCTTTTTCTCTTCCTTTTCAATGTAATGGACCGTTTAATGCAGTATATCTCTGTGCGTTAGTGCGCATTTAACACAGTATATTTCAGTGCATTACTGCAAGTTTAACACCGTATATTTCAGTGCGTTACCTTCAGTTTAACGCAGTATAGTTCAGTGTGTTACTGCAAGTTTAACGCCGTATATTTCTGTGCGTTAGTGCACGTTTAATGCAGTATATTTCAGTGCGTTACTGCAAATTTAACACCGTATATTTCAATGTGTTACCTTCCATTTAACGCAGTATACTTCAGTGCGTTACTGAAAGTTTAACGCAGTATATTTCAGTGCGTTACGTGCAGTTTATGGCCATATATTTCTGTGCATTAGTGTACGTTTAATGCTGTATATTTCAGTGCGTTACTACAAGTTTAACGCTGTATATTTCAGTGTGTTTCATGTGCTGTTAAACGTAGTATATTTCTGTGCGTTAGTGCATGTTTAACACATTATATTTCAGTGCATTACTGCAAATTTAACACCGTATCCTTCAGTATGTTACCTTCCGTTTAATGCAGTATAGTTCAGTGCGTTAATGCAAGTTTAACGCCGTATATTTCAGTGCGTTATGTGCCATTTAACGCAGTATATTTCTGTGCATTAGTGCAAGTTTAACGGCATAAATTTCAGTGCATTAGTGCACATTTAACACAGTATATTTCTGTGCGTTACTGCATGTTTGACACAGTATATTTACACGGCAGTGCAGTTTTACTGCAGTATATTATAGTGGAGTGTGTCTCAGTAGTGAGTACTCAAGTTAAAGTGTACCAAACACCACTTTCCATTGAATAAAGTGCATCAACATACAAATTTCCACATCTTTATTACATTTTGTTAATAAGCAACCCCCCCATAATGTCTGGGACAACAAGGAGGGGCAGACGTTCCAATGGCACTGTGAGGGAGCCAGCAGTGTCTGTGTCCGCAGGCAAAGGTATTAAACCATCCTCATCCTCCGCCACCCAAGCAGAGACTAGCGCGCAATCCACTGCAGCTACTAGAGTGGCTAAATCTGCCTCCTTGTCCACAGCTATTCCTGCCATAGCCCCAACATCAGGTATTGAGGAGTCAGCTGAGTTATTTGAACACAGCATCAACCACTTGCTCCTTGACGATGCACAGCCATTACTTGATTCAGATGTTGGTTCTGAGATTGAGGAAGGCAGGAACATGAACCTACAGAGAGGGGAGAACACTGGTACACAAATTGGCAGTCATGTTCCCCCATCCGCAGCGTAGTGCCAAATTGTCTCCAGTGGTAATATGAGGATGGAGGAGATGATGATGATGAGGTTACTGGCCTGACTTGTGTGCCGGATAGAGCAGAGGAGCAAAGTGAGGGTGAGGCACATCCGTAACAAGGGAGAGTAGAGAGCAGCCACCGTATTCCATGACATTGTGCAGCTGCTATCTCCCAGCCCACTTCCCACAGCTCAGCTGTCTGGGTCGTTTTTAGCACATGTGCAGCTGATCGCACTGTTGCAATTTGCAATCTCTGTCGCAAGCAAATCATACATGGCAAAAACACCAGCCACTTGGGCACCACATGCTTAACAAGGCATTTAACCTCCCACCACTTAGCCCGTTGGCAAGAGCACCTGAAAGCCACACACAAGGGACACAATTCTTCTCCTTACTCCTCACTTTCATGTCTTCCCCCACTATATCTCATGACCTCTCAGCAACCTCCACTGACAGGGATGATAGTATAGCGCAAGGTATCCCAGGTCCTTGCAGCACATCTGCCAGTAGCACACCACCAGCGGTAGACTATAGCTGGCAAATTTCTCTGCTCCATCTGCTGCAACAAAGAAAAAAAAAAAGTCACTGCTTCCCATATGCCCAGCGCCTAAATGCAAGCTTGTCAAAGCTGCTGGCTCTACAACTTCTGCCTTTCCATCTGGTGGATTCTGCCCCCTTCCTGAATTTGCAGAATGCGCTTTACCACTAGGAATGAGCCCGCGGTTTGAGTCAAACATAAGTTGGACTCAAACATCGGGTGTTAGTTTGTTCTAAAACTAACAGAACATATGGGGCGTTCGTAGAAGATTCGAGCGCTGCGGAACGTCCCATAATGCACTGCGAGATCGCAGTGCATTGCTGTATGATGATTGGCCAAAGCTTGCACCTTACCTGCATGCTTTGGCGAATCACAGCGTGCTCTGCTGAGAGAGCCAAAATTGGCCAAAGGCAGGGAGTCTGGCCAATCATGGCTCAGGGGGACTAAGGCCATGACTCACACTATATAAAGCTGCTTACAGGGCGGCTGTGTGTAGTGTTGTTGGCATGGACAGAGAGATAGCTTGATAGATAGATTAAGCAGGCAGGTTATTCAGTTAGAGGCAGTGTAATTGATATATATCTACAGTCAGTCTAGTATATATATATATATATATATATATATATATATATATATATACACTCTACATTTAGCATATACTATATATTCATATATATATATATATATATATATATATATACACTCTGCATTCATTGTAGTCTATATCTACAGTGCATTCCATGGTGTACAGTTGCTAATACAGCAAAGGAGGTGTACACAGTATCTAATACAGTGTGTACAGTTTCTAATACATTTCTGGTGGTATACACAGTATATAATACAGTGCAGCTGTTGTACAGTTGCTAATACAGTGCAGGTGCTGTACACAGTATCTAATACAGTGTGTATAGTTTCTAATACGCTTCAGGCGGTGTACACAGTATCTTACACAGTATCTAATACAGTGTGTACAGTTTCTACTACACTTCTGGTGGTGTACACAGTAGGGATGGGCCGAATGGACCCCTGTTCGATTAACACCAGAACTTTCGAACACTGCAAAAGTTCGGACCCGAATAATGAACTCCATTAAGTCAATGGGATCCGAACGTCAAAAATCAAAAGTGCCCATTTTGAAGGCATATTTGCAGGTCATTGGGCATACAATGGTTATAGGGGTCCGGATCCTGCCCCTGGGGACATGTATCAATAAAAAAAATTTTGTGAAAAACGTCATTTTTAAATGAGCAGTGATTTTTTTATTTTTAAAGTGAAAGCATAAAAATGAAAAAATCCTTCTAATATAGTGCCTGGGGGGTCCCCTTAGTCTATCTGTAAAGTGGCAGATCTGTACCTTGTCTAGAATATGCTGCAGCAATAATTGCATTTATAAAGCCAAAAAAATTACATTTTCCTTGCAAGCTGCCTTTATTTTGCTTAGCAACAACTCTGGAGCCAGTGTGTATGATGAGGGCACAATGTAGTGCACCGGAACAAGATTAGGGATTTTTTGGATACACTCTGGTGTCACTGTGGCTTTGGATAGAAGTAACAGATACATAAAAATTGGTCTTTGGGTGTCGCCTTCCCACCGTAACCCTATAGAGGTAATCTTGATGAAAGCAAGAATTGGCCTTGCTGTAAAAAATTGCAATGATATGCACCTGTCAAACAGGTGCAGAAAAATTGGTCTTTTGGTGTCAGTGGCGCCTTCCCACCGTAACCCTATAGAGGTACTCTTGATGTAAGCAAGAATTGGCCTTGCTGTAAAAATTGCACTGAATGGCCATCTGAAAGCACGCTGGTTGCAGGGCAGCCCAACAACTCAATAGCATACTGGGCAAGTTCTGGCCAGTGGTCTATTCTCATGACTCAGTAAGTAAGTGGATTGTCAGCTGGAAAGCTCTCTATCTCCGTTATCTTGAGGTAATTATCCACCATGTGATGCAGACACTGCCGATGGGATGTGGAAGCTGACAGCCCTGGGTGACGAGGACTAAAAAAAATTCCGAAAAGCCTCACTCAGGCGGACAACTTCTCCAACACTCCTCTCTTGACCAAAAGAAGACTCAAAACTACGTTTTCCATGACACTGTAACCTACTGGAGTCAGGAAAAACGTTCAATAAAATCCTCTTTAACGTGTCCTCAAGAGATTTTATCTTCTGCACTCTTTGTGGGGGCGGGATGAGTTCTGAGACCTTCCCCTTACAACGGTGGTCAAGTGGGGTTGCCAACCAGTAATCATCCTTCTCCTTTATGCCACGTATTCTTGAGTAATTTCACAGGCTTTGAAGCATGAGGTTGCCCATGCGCCTCAAATTTGCTGAGGCTTGAGAAGCAGACTCCTCAGGGTCACTCAGGATGACAGCATCTGGAACTTCCTCCTCCCAGCCACATACTATTCCCAAGGGTCATGAGATTGGAATGCCATTGCTTACAGATTGACACATGTCTTCCTCTTCTTTGAAGCCTATGAAAGTGCCAGAATCCTCCTTCTCATCCTCCTCCCCTCTCTGCTCCTGTGTGTTCTGTGACATAGGA
Source organism: Lithobates clamitans (assembly GCA_037952925.1). Lineage (NCBI taxonomy): Eukaryota > Metazoa > Chordata > Amphibia > Anura > Ranidae > Lithobates > Lithobates clamitans. The sequence goes on along the minus strand of JBBGZY010001357.1, from coordinate 1,226,471 downwards.
ATGATGGTGTCTGGATAAAAAAATGGCCCTTAAAGGTGGAAGTGACGTTTTGATGTCACTTCTGCCCTGCAATAGTATGGAAATGGGTGGGGGCCATCTTCCCCCCACTCGTCTCCATGCCACACACAGAAGAGGGCCCGATCACCTCTGCCGCTACCGAGGGCACCCGTAAGCGGCAGAGGGCAGCAGAGAGCAGCAGGAGGGGGGAGGGCCCTCTCCCGGCGGCCCTCTCCCGCCGCCGACAAAAAGTGATCTTGCGGTGCAGAGAGCACTATTATCGGAAACCGGACCGCCCGCTGAAGAAGAGGATACTGGGGTTTTGGCAGCTAGGTGCAGCCATAACAAAGATATCCCTCTTCAAACAGCCAATGTATATAGGCATGCAGTGGTCCAGAAGTGGTTAATTTGATTACTCACACTACACAGACACACTCAACGGATACACTATAATATACTGCAAGATAATGCGCCAAACGTACAGTGACGCATAGAACTATATGGTGTTAAACTGGCAGTAATAAACACAGAACTATATGACGTTAAAGTGGCAGTAATGCACACAGAAGTAAATGGAGTTAAACTGGCAGCAACACACACAGAACTATATGGCGTTAAACTGGCAGTAACGCACACAGAACTATATGGCGTTAAACTGGCAGTAACGCATACAGAACTATATGGCGTTAAACTGGCAGTAACACACACAGAACTATATAGAGTTAAACTGGCAGTAAAGCACACAGAACTATATGGCGTTAAACTGGTAGTAACGCACACAGAACTATATGGCGTTAAACTGGCAGTAACACACACAAAACTATATGGCGCTAAACTGGCACTAACGCACACAGAACTATATTATTAATATTATTTTACAGGATTTATATAGCGCCAACAGCACTTTACAACATGAGGGAAGACAGTACACTTACAATATAAATCAATACAGGAGGGATCAGAGGGCCCTGCTCGTTAGAGCTTACAATCTAGAAGGGAGGGTTAAGTGGAAACAAAGGGTAATAACTTTGGGGGCTGAGCTGATGGAGAAAATGAAAATACAGTTGTTAGGTGTGGGTAGAGTAGACTTCTCTGAAGAGAAGGGTTTTCAGGGAACGTCTAAAAGCTAATAGAGTAGGAGATAAGCGGACAGATTGGGGTAAGGCATTCCATAGGATTGGAGAGGCTTTGGAAAAGTCCTGAAGGCGAGCATGGGAGGAGGTGATGAGGGAGCTAGAGAGCAGGAGGTCTTGAGAGGAACGAAGAGAACAAGTAGGTTGGTATTTAGAGACTAGGCTAGTGATGTAGCTGGGGGCTAAATTATGGATGGCTTTGTAAGTAGTTGTTAGTATTTTGAATTTAATTCTTTGGCCGAGCAGGAGCCAGTGGAGGGATTGACAGAGAGGGGTAGCAGACACAGAGCGATTGGTAAGGTGGATGAGTCTGGCAGCAGCATTCATGATGGATTGAAGAGGTGATAGACTATGTAGAGGTAAGCCAATGAGAAAGGAGTTGCAGTAGTCGAGGCGAGAGATGACCAGCGAGTGAATTAAGAGCTTTGTTGTGTCATTGGTTAGAAAGGGGTGTATTTTGGAGATGTTGCGGAGGTTGAGGCAGCAGGATTTGGACAGTGATTGGACGTGGTGCTTGAAGGAAAGTTCAGAGTCCAGGGCTACACCTAGAACCTTGGCATGTCGGGATGGGCTTATAGTTGTGCCATCGATTTTGACAGAGAGATCAGAGGAAGGGGCATATGGGGGAGGAAAAATTATAAGTTTGGTTTTGGATAGATTGAGTTTGAGGAAGTGTTGTGACATCCAGACTGATATATTTGATAGTAAATTAGTGATATGTGAGGAAACAGAGGGAGTGAGCACAGGGGTAGAGAAAAAGATTTGGGTGTCGTCAGCATAGAGGTGGTATTGGAAGCCATGGGAGGCTATCAGCTGACCCAGGGAGGAGGTGTCGATTGAAAATAGGAGGGATCCAAGAACAGAACCTTGGGGGACTCCAACCGAGAAAGGAAGAGGAGAGGAGGAAGTAGAGTTTTGTAAGAAACGCTAAAGGTGCGGTTGGATAAGTAAGAAGAGAACCAGCAAAGAGTACAGTCACGGAGACCAAAGGCGTGGAGTTTTTTGAGGAGGAGGGGGTGGTCAACCGTATCAAAGGCAGCAGAGAGGTCCAGGAGTAGGAGTACAGAATAGTGTCGATTGGTTTTGGCCATTAGTGGATCATTTGTTAGTTTTAGGAGAGCAGGTTCTGTGGAGTGTTGAGGACGAAATCCAGACTGAAGGGGATCAAGAAGGCTATTATCAGCGAGGTGGACGCTCTGTCGGTTGTAGACCAGATGTTCAAGGAGTTTGGATAAGAAGGGGAGCAAGGAGATGGGGCATAGGTTGTTAAGATTGGATGGGTCTAGTGAGGGCTTTTTAAGTATGGATCTGACAAGTGCATGTTTTAGAGAGTTGGGGAAGATGCCAGAAGAGAGGGAGAGATTGAAGATGTGGATTAGAGAGTGTAGCACGAACGTCGCATTTGTGAGGGAACAGGATCCAGAGGGCAGGTGGTAAGGTGGACATTAGCAAGTAATTTAGCAACCTCGCCTATAGTGGTGGGGTTGAAAGAGGGGAGTAATGATTGTACCTGTGGGCATGAAGTGTAAAGCATGGAGGGTATTGGAACAGTAGAGAGCTCCTCGCGAATTGTATCAATCTTCTGTTTCTGGCAGTGAGTGAGTGTATTTTTGGAGGGCAGATTTATATTGGTTGAAATCTCTCTGAGACTTATAGGGCGTACACACGGTCGGACTTTGTTCGGACATTCCGACAACAAAATCCTAGGATTTTTTCCGACGGATGTTGGCTCAAACTTTTTTGTCTGCACACAGTCCCACAAAGTTGTCGGAATTTCCGATCGCCAACCACGCGGTCACGTACACCATGTACGACGAGACTAGAAAAGCCGGTTCAGAACCAAGCGCGGCACCCTTTGGGCTCCTTTTGCTAATCTCGTGTTAGTAAAAGTTTGGTGAGAGACGATTCGCGCTTTTTCAGACTCGTGGCTTTCAGATTGTTTTCTGCCGTTCAGTTTGTGCTTGTGGGTTTGTATCTGCTCTTCAGTGCGTGCAGCAAGTTCCGCGTGACTTTAAGTAGTCATTGTATTCTTGTTCGTTCGTTACTGTTTTTCAGTTCGCTCTTCACAGGCCTTGCTGTTCTTCAGTGCGTTCTGTTACTTCGTTCTGAGCAGCCGACCGTTTTCAAGCCATGTTTCGTATGCGTACTCCTCGTAGAGTTCGTGCTGTGCGGGGGCTTGGTGTTGGGGTCCTAACCTTGACACAAGTCCAGTCCATGAACAAGGTGGGGAGGAGTTCATGGACCAAGAATTGGTTGCTTCAGCGTGACCAGTTCTCTCATATGCCTTTGCTCCGTGAGATCCGTGAGAATAATCCTGATGATTTCAGGAACTTTCTCAGGATGACGGACCCCGTGTTTCACCGTCTGTTGGCTTCGCTGACCCCCTATATCAGCAGGCAGGATACCTGCATGAGGCAAGCCATCACTCCGGAGCAGAGGTTGGCCGCTACCCTGCGGTATTTGGCGACAGGGAGAAGCCTGCAGGACTTAAAGTTCTCGACAGGCATCTACCCCCAGGCTCTGGGGATCATTATCCCAGAGACCTGTTCTGCCATCATCCAGGTCCTGCAGAAGGAGTATATGAAGGTAAGATTTTTATCCTTTTATATCACATTTTATTGTATTGAATGTTTGCTAATATATTGTATTTCTTTCCTCATTCCCTAATTACCATGATTGTAATATGCTGTGAATGTCCCCTTTGTTCTCATGCATGCTGGATTTTTATGTAATTATTATTTTAGGTCCTTCATACATATTTGCTCTTCAATAACCTCCCCAGCATGGTGTCTCCTGGCCCTATATTCACCTCATGTAGTCACTTAACAATGTATTTTATCAGCTCCATTGTAGTGCTTTACCCCAAACACCCCCTAAAATGTTTGGAAATGTTATTTTTTATTTAAATTCAGGCAGAGTGCCAGAGGCTTTTTTTTTGTGGTGTCCCCAAATAATTTTTAGTAACCCTCCCTCCCCCAACTGCTAAGTCAGCTGATCCCAATTCTCTATCCTCAATCATCTATCTGCTGACTTTGCCAAACCCATACACACTATACCCATCTCTTTAGTGCTCAGATTTATGGATGAATTCCCCAAAGCATGTAGTGCAAGGGCCTGCCTGTATACTTTCAAATGGTACTGTTTAAAGTTTTGGGATCCTATTATTATCTTGTTAGGTAATAGCAGAATGTCCAAATGTCCTCAAATGTGTACAATGTGTATTTATATCTTTGTATTATGACACTTCTTACCTGTCCAGTGGGCTGCCAATAGTGTAACTAAGGAGGGTCTGTTCAAAGTAATACCCATTATTTAGGCATTCATCTCTCAATGAAGTGAAGAGGGTTACCTGTCCAAGATTTCCACACACCCCCTATAATGTTAGAAATGGCCCATGAGAGGGGGGGGGGGGGAATATGATAGGTGTACCTTATACTTTGGCGTTGTTAAATTACCCCTAATAAATGCTATCTGGAGGTTGCCCCATAATGTTTGTGTCTAATCTGCTTGCCATGTTTCAGAGTAAAAATAGTAATGTTTATTGTTTTTTCCTCAACAGTTTCCTTCCACGCCACAGGAATGGCAGACTGTGGCCTCCCACTTTGCCAAGCGGTGGGACTTTCCTAACTGCGGAGGGGCAATTGATAGGAAACACGTCCACATCATCCCACCACCCAACTCGGGGTGGTACTATTATAATTACAAGGGGTTTAATAGTATAGTGATGTTGGCGGTGGTGTCTGCTAATTACGACTTCTTGTATGTGGATGGAGGGAAGAATGGCCGGATGTCCGATGGTGGAGTCATCGCCCAGACGGAGTTCTACAGGCGTCTCCAGAATGGCAGCTTGGACTTGCCAGCTCCAGAGGACAATGTGGAAGGACTCCCATTTGTGTTCGTTGCTGATGAAGCGTTTGCGCTGGGGGACCACTTGATGCGGCCATTCCCAATGAGGACCCTCACCCCGGAACAGAGGGTTTTTAATTACCGGCTGGCCAGAGCCCGAAGAGTGGTGGAGAACACATTTGGAATCCTGGCCAGCCGGTTCCGACTATTTCTGACACCCATCAATATGGCGGAGTATAAACTGAACCATATTATACTTGCGTGCTGTGTTCTCCATAACTTTTTAAGGAAACATTCGGCCAACTATGCTGGCTCAGTTGGGCCTGGGGCCGGAATCATACATCAAGAGAGAGGTTCCCCCAAAATGGGGTTTTTAGGCAGCACAATGATAAAGAAAATCAAATTCAGTATCAAAAATATAACAAATTTATTAAAGTATACCATAAAAGTTAAAACAGTGAGCTCCAGTGGGGGGCATTTAAGATAAAATTACATTACATATTAATAGGCTGAACATATATTGGCAGACATATATTCACAACAACATTCAGTAGCATGAATATTTGAACCTGACGCGTTTCAACCCCTGTACTTGGGGTCTTCTTCAGAGGATTGGTCTGCTGAGAAATATACATAGATGAAATTGATACATGTAAATAAATTACATTAGTATAATGGTAATTACATTCACCATGTAGAATATGGATACAATAGTAATAATTTACCCGATAATATATGTTCGGCAAAGAAGAAAACGAGGCCTCCCATATGGAGATCCCTTGGAACGACTATCCTCCTGTCCCCCCCCAGGAGAAGGACACCGGGCACCCCTACCACCCCCGCGGTTCAGGCCGGGGTAGTGAAAGCAGCGACGTGGCTTGCGAGAGGTCACACTCTTAGGTACCACCCACCAGACTAGCAAAAACAACCAGGGAGCACAGAGGGTTACACCTGTGAGAGTAATCAAAAAGTTCCTCATAATAAACTCAGTCATTTACATGGTACTGATTATCCAAGAAGGGACAGGAAAACAGAAATTATATATATATATGATATTTACCAGAGGCAGTATAGGGTATAAGCAGCACCTCAGTATGTGCTCAATGTGATGACGATCCATGTGAAAACGTGATATATAAAAAACCACAGTGGAGTGAAAGGATAAAAAATAGGTAATGGCTAGTGAGGACTGAGTGTAGGAATATGGTGAAAGGAAGTGAATGCACCGAAATTGCTGGGAGAAAAGATATGGAAAAAGAGAGGAGAAAAGAGGAGAGAAATTGGGGAGGGGAGGGAGGAAAAAAGGGAGGGGAAGGGGAGGGGGGAAAAGGCAAGGGGAAGGAGGGAGGGGAAGGGGGGGGGGTGGTTTTTTGGGGTGAAAGGGGAAGAAAAAAAAAGATTGCACAAAAAGTTAAAAATGAATTAATTACCTCAAGGGGTACTAAAGGACACGTGTTTAGGCACTGTGTTGCCTCATATATAAGACTGGTGCCTGTTAACCAAACCCGGGATTGGTCATAGGATATAGCGGACTCGGTGGATTGGTATCCCACACTGAGTCCACCAGTCTGAAAGATAGGTAAACATCAAAGTGTAAATTGTAGAGAACGAATGGTGGCCAGGTCACTGTACAACAAGGCCACTATGAATAAACGGGGGTCAATGCAGAATCAAATAATGTTCGCATGAGCCCCCATTGTATAGGACAAAAAGTAGTGCCTAGACAAGGACCAAATACAGAGTAATAGAAGTGATACTTACTTGGTATAAATTGAAAAGTGCCTGCTGTTCACCAGGGAGGAAAAGAGACTGAGGGTGTGTTGCGAGTATACCTCTTATATACTGCCTATTGGGGGTGTGTACTCACTTATGATCAATCCAGGTGTGTGCGCCGTCCCTGATTGCTCTGCGGTGGGCGGCGTGACCGCCAAATAGGCAGTCGAACGTGGCTTCCCCGGCGTTCCGGAAGAGCATAGCTTCGGCTCAGCGTCACTCTCGTCGGAATCTCGCGATGCCGATGACGCAGTGGCGAGCGGCATCCGAGAGTGTTCCGGAATGCCGCCGGCAAGGAGGAAGTGATCCCCAATGTAGCGCCCGGTGGCCATCCGGGCATCCAATGGGGAAACATGGGGGGGAGGAGCCACCCATAGGGACCGGCTCGTTTCCCCCCCACCTTGCCGGGAAGCCAGATCGCGGATCACCCCCGATCCTGAGATGGGGGCGGAGACAGCGGAGACAGCACCACAGGACTCCCTCAATCAGGAGGGGAGGGGGGGGGTAGTTCCAAGTGGAAAAGAGTATACAAAAAACGATTGAAAAATTGTACATAACATATATCTGTTGATTCAAAGCAATGTCATTCATACTAACATTGGCATGTATATCTATACGTAAGGAGCATCAGTACAGGAGGACTACTTTTTGTCCTATACAATGGGGGCTCATGCGAACATTATTTGATTTTGCATTGACCCCCGTTTATTCATAGTGGCCTTGTTGTACAGTGACCTGGCCACCATTCGTTCTCTACAATTTACACTTTGATGTTTACCTATCTTTCAGACTGGTGGACTCAGTGTGGGATACCAATCCACCGAGTCCGCTATATCCTATGACCAATCCCGGGTTTGGTTAACAGGCACCAGTCTTATATATGGGGCAACACAGTGCCTAAACACGTGTCCTTTAGTACCCCTTGAGGTAATTAATTCATTTTTAACTTTTTGTGCAATCTTTTTTTTCTTCCCCTTTCACCCCAAAACCCCCCCCCCCTTCCCCTCCCTCCTTCCCCTTGCCTTTTCCCCCCCTCCCCTTCCCCTCCCTTTTTTCCTCCCTCCCCTCCCCAATTTCTCTCCTCTTTTCTCCTCTCTTTTTCCATATCTTTTCTCCCAGCAATTTCGGTGCATTCACTTCCTTTCACCATATTCCTACACTCAGTCCTCACTAGCCATTACCTATTTTTCATCCTTTCACTCCACTGTGGTTTTCTTATATATCACGTTTTCACATGGATCGTCATCACATTGAGCACATACTAAGGTGCTGCTTATACCCTATATTGCCTCTGGTAAATATCATATATATATATAATTTCTGTTTTCCTGTCCCTTCTTGGACATATAATCAGTACCATGTAAATGACTGAGTTTATTATGAGGAACTTTTTGATTACTCTCACAGGTGTAACCCTCTGTGCTCCCTGGTTGTTTTTGCTAGTCTGGTGGGTGGTACCTAAGAGTGTGACCTCTCGCAAGCCACGTCGCTGCTTTCACTACCCCGGCCTGAACCGTGGGGGCGGTAGGGGTGCCCGGTGTCCTTCTCCTGGGGGGGGACAGGAGGATAGTCGTTCCAAGGGATCTCCATATGGGAGGCCTCGTTTTCTTCTTTGCCGAACATATATTATTGGGTAAATTATTACTATTGTATCCATATTCTACATGGTGAATGTAATTACCATTATACTAATGTAATTTATTTACATGTATCAATTTCATCTATGTATATTTCTCAGCAGACCAATCCTCTGAAGAAGACCCCAAGTACAGGGGTTGAAACGCGTCAGGTTCAAATATTCATGCTACTGAATGTTGTTGTGAATATATGTCTGCCAATATATGTTCAGCCTATTAATATGTAATGTAATTTTATCTTAAATGCCCCCCACTGGAGCTCACTGTTTTAACTTTTATGGTATACTTTAATAAATTTGTTATATTTTTGATACTGAATTTGATTTTCTTTATCATTGTGCTGCCTAAAAACCCCATTTTGGGGGAACCTCTCTCTTGTTTATAACTTCTAAGGGGTGAGCAGCAAATCCCTGGTTTCCCCTCTAGTGTCTCTCTATATCGGAATCATACATCAAACCACACTGACGGCGCTTGAAAGTGGCCGTCCTGGCTTGCCCTCCCTGAGTGCCCGTGATGTCCGGTTACGCTACCTGGAGTTCTTTGCGGGTAGGGGGGCTATCAATATGCCAGACAATCTGTGAAGCCTTTTTATAATAAAAAAAAAAAGAAATCCTTTGTGGACATTTACTGCTTGTGTTTGTTTTAGCTGACCCTGACAGAAATGTGTTGAGTCCAGAAAATGTCGTGATTGTGTAACCTTATTATACAAAGCACTGTTGGCTGTTATTTCCTAAATGCAAAAACACATTTCACTACAAGTGCACTCGCAAATGCACTGAAACTGCACTTGTAGTGCAAAGAGGATTTGCCCTTAGGAAATAACCCCCATTTTTGCTGAAAACATCACCCCAAAAGTGTTGTAGTGTTGAGACAATAATCCACACATTCTTGCGTAACCAACTTTTTTATACCTGCACAATCACATGTGCATTTACCAAAGGTTTTTAAAACAAACCAACATGTTTGTTGTATATCAATTTTTGCAGTAGCATTATCAAAAATCAAAATGTCCATTTAAGATAAAACAGGCCTGTGTAAAACCAACAAGAAAGCCAAAAAAACTTGAACTTACAAAGTTCACATTAGGTAAAACCTGAAGGCTATATCAGACATCAGTATTTAGGAACTGGGTTTGATATAGCGTTCAGATGGGGGGAAATCACCCCGGGAAAAGCCAAATTTGGAAGATGCACATCAATTTACAAATGTCAACATGTGCTATCTGCCATCAGGGGGATCAAGGGACGTGTTTTGGGGGAGCAAGCCCTTCCTCAATGCTACTTTATAATTGAGGAAGGGGTTGCACCCCCAAAACGCGTCCATTGATCTCCTGTGATGGCAGATAGCACATGTTGACACACTGTGTGCATCCTCCAAATTTGGCTTTTCAAAACATTGCAAAAAGTTTTAAAAGATTGGACCACAATCCAAAAAGTGATGTTGTGGGGTTTTAAATTCGCCCCAAAACATCAATGATGTTATTATTTTTTTTAATCACATCATTGATTTTTTGCTGTATGTTTTGCAGTTCTACATTACACCCCATGATCTCCCCGATCAGGATCTGGGCACTTTTTGATGTGAAACGTTCTGGATCCCTCACATCACGATCACCTAAAAAGAGAGAAACAAAACAAAAACAGGTATCAAAAATCTGCCACCATCCATCTCTTTTACCTGAGCCTGTGGTCGCAGACACTCACCTGTTGTGGTGCCAATCTCCACCACATCTTCTTCTTCCTCCTGCTCTTCTTGGGGTGGTGTTAGTTCCCCTTCTTCCAGAGGTGGGGGGTCTGTGGTCTCCTCGGATGAGGGGTGTCCTCCGAGTCTTTTCTCCCCTATGTAAAACAAAAATTGTATAATTAGCACACAGATATTTGATGGCATAACTAGAAATAGGAAACATTGCTTGGAAGTGGGGTACAATTGTCTATTTTAGCAGAGTTCCAAGATGTATTTTTTTTATTGGCCTTTGTCAAGCTGCAATACTTTACCTGTTTGGTACAAGCTTCACAGATGGAGACCCCCCTATAGTATACACTGGAGCACCTGTGTTCCCCCCCTAATAAAAATGTTGTTCTTGTGTCCCACACTAGTGCTCCAGTGTCCAGATGTGAAAACAGCTGCTCAGTGTCCTCTCCTTACACAAAATCTAGTTTGCATTTCATTCAAGTAACAAACCCATCTACACAAACAAATATTTGGCATCCAAGTAGGCCCCAAAAAAATGTGGGAAAATGCATATGGCCTAAACAATGGTGTTTTAGAGGCCGAAAGAAAAATGTTTGATACGAACAAATAATGGGCCCATGAACATTAAAGTTGCCCTTTTAAACGTTACAATTAATAAAAGCATATGGAGCAGCACGAACGGAATACAGACAGAAAGAATAGGAACACAGCACAACTACTTACTTTTTTGCAGCACTCTCCGGATTATTCGGTACTGCTCTGGCTCTCTCAATTTCAGGTCCAACCACCGCTTCCTGAGCTGATCTTTCGATCGTCGTACCCCGAAATTCTTGTGCAGACTTTTGATCACTTTCGCCATGATCTTGGCCTTTCTGATATTGGGGTTGGGGTAAGGCCCATACTTTCCGTCATAGTCGGACTTCTTCATGATGTCGACCATCTCCAACATCTCCCCAAAGGACATATTTGTGGCCTTAAAACGTCTCCTTCTGGATCGGGACTAGTCCGGATCCGGGCTTTCCTCCTCCTCCTCGTTCCTGCAATTATCACGCACCTGCTGTGACTCCGCCATGTGCTCTTCCCCCACTGCGCCGAACGAAAAGGGGCGGGGAATAGACTAGAAAGAACGTCAGGGGCGGGCGGAGTTACACGCATGCGCAGTGTGTATAAAGTGTAACACACGTGCGTATTACGTACGATCTGTGAGCGGAGGAAGGAGCATTGGACGCGCCGATCTTAAGAATGAAGGTAAGAGACAAACTTGTGCCTATACTGCTTCTAGATTGAGGCCTATATTGTAACAAGATTAGGAGAGTTTTGTCTGACATTAGGCTTTGTCTTGTGTTGTGTCTTGCAGTGAACATGGATATGCTACTGAAAGACAATGACTTCATGTCAGTATTCGTAGATATGTTAAGGGAGCTGCCCTGTCTGTGGGAGATTAAACACCCCCATTTCAAGAACCAAGCAAAGAGGAAGGCAGCACTGGAGCAATTGTGTGAAATTGTGAAGCAGGTGATCCCCACGGCAGACATCACCTATTTAAAGAAATTAATTGGTGGCCTGAGGAGTACATATCTAAGGGAGCGCAAGAAAGTCCTGGATTCACAGAGATCCGGAGCAGCAGATGACATCTATGTCCCCAGGATGTTGTACTACGACAGGCTGCATTTTCCGGCAGGCCAGACTGAACCCAGGCCATCCCTCTCCAGTTTTCCTTCCACGCTTCCTTCCCCCCGGCTGAGGCTTCTGACGCCCAACCTGGGCCTTCCAGGCAACAACACATGGAGGAGCCCAGATTGAGCCAGGTATAGCATTCCTCTAAATATTTCTGCTTGTACAATCAATGATGTTAACTAGATGTTAGTTGGGAGTACTAATTTAGGATTGTGATTGATGATGCAACAACTAAAACCATGTCCTTTTTTCATACACAGGAGGTGGCCGGGCCGAGCCGGCTGCCTGATCTGCAGGTCCCTCCACCCCCCCTGGAAAGAGAAAGTGGCAGTAGGAGGAGTGCCCTAGAGGAGGCTACCAGAGGACTCTTTTGGAGGGCTACAGAGGTCCTGGGAGCACCACAGACCGTGGAGGAGGACATTGCTGCCGTCATTGCATATAAAATGCAGAGGATGGAGGAGGGACAACAAGCCATGTGTGAGGCGCTCATATTGGAGGCTCTTAACAAAGGTATGAGGGGCTAAATGACAGTTCAGACACACCTTTGCGATGGTCCTCCTCCTCCTCCTGCAGGTGCTCCTCCTCGTCCTCCCTCTCCTCCAGGTCCTCCCAGTCCTCCTCCTCCTCCAGGTCCTACTCCTCCTCCTGCCACATCTCCAACTGCACAGCCACAGCCTGGAAGGAAGCGTGAAAGGAAGACCAGAAAGTGAGGACCCTGGATCCAGTCTGGTCGGCCAAAAAATGCAGCCTCTTGTGGTACCACAGCCTGGGGACACACATGTCATCTGCTGCTATCCGGATCTCTGTGAATTCTGGACCAGACTGCCCTCCCTTACATATGGACTCCTCAGGCCACCAATTTTGATGTTCAAGAATTGATGTCTGCCGTGGGGGTCCCAGGCTTCGCTAATTTCTCTTGTTGATCCAGTGTTGCCTTCCTCTTTGTTTGGTTCTGATCCCTTAATAAAGGATTTTTGTTTTGAATTATACTCTCCTACGTGTTTTACTTCAAAAAGGACAGTTTGTTTGTGAGGATTCAGGTACATTTCAAATATACAATGTGAAATGAACAAGGGACACCAACACCAAACAATCTCCTGGAGATTAAATAATAAAAGATATCAATGTTGTTGGCGTAACTTGACACACAAAACACACACAAAAATATTCTGGAGTAAAAATAAAAATAACATTGAACAAAGATCAGCCTTTGAAAAAATCCAAACATTAAATAAAAAAAAAGGCTTAAAATCCCCCAAAAAATTAAATTAAAAAAAAAAAATTCTGTCAGATGTGACAACTAATAACAATATATTCAGGGAATCCCAATAAAAAAACAAAAATAAAACTTTGTGAGAAGTGTGTGTGAATATGAGCAGCAAAACTACTTAATTCTTGTCACATTATAAAGAAGAAGAGAGTGCGCTGTATTAAACCGTTTTTAACATTGCAGCGTGACGAAAGTGCTGTATCCATTGCAAACGCTAAGTTTACCAGAACGAGCTGTTCCGTCTTGGAATTTCTTCTGAGCATGCGTGGCACTTTGTGCGTTGGAACAGGCCACACACGGTTGGAATTGACGCGATCAGATTTTGTTGTCGGAAAATTTTATCTCCTGCTGTCCAACTTTGTGTGTCGGAAAATCCGATGGAAAATGTCCGATGGAGCCCACACACGGTCGGAATTTCCGACAACACGCTCCGATCGGACATTTTCCATCGGAAAATCCGACCGTGTGTATGGGGCATTAGTCTTACGCCACAGGCGCTCATGAGCATGACTATGTTTTTTTAGACTTCTAGTATCATCTGTTGAAGGGGTTGGGGCCTGATTTTGTGTGTAGTGAGGGGGGGAAGTGAGTCCAGTGAGGCTAGAAGTGAAGCATTGTAGACAGAAGTGGCTAGGTTGGTGCAGGATAGGGGTGAGATTTTGTCGTAGAGGTTGTCAATAGCAGAGTAGAGAAGAGAAGGGTTGAGATGACGTAGGTTTCTGCGGGTAACTTTTAGGCGGTTGGAGGGAGAGGAGGTGGAGGAGAGGGAGAGAGTGAATCTAATAAGGTGGTGATCAGAGAGGGGGAATGGATACTTATAGAGGTTGCATGGAATGCAAAGGTGAGAGAAAACGAGGTCAAGGGTATTGCCTTCAGAGTAAGTAGGAGCGTGTATCCACTGCTTCAGGTCAAAGGAGAAGGTTAGGCTGAGAAGTTTGGAAGTGGCAGGAGTGTTAGTATTAATAGGGATGTTGAAGTCCCCGAGAATGATTGTAGGGATTTCAGAAGAAAGAAAGTAGGGTAACCAGGCAGAGAAGTCATCAATAAAGGTTGATACTGGTTCAGGGGGCCTGTAGATCACAGCTATCCTTAGAGAAACTGGAGTGAAAAGATGAATGCAGTGTGCTTCGAAAGAGGAAAGTGACAGAGAAGGAGGTGGATGAAATACCTGAAAGGTGCTATGTGGGGCTAGAAGGATTCCAACACCTCCTCCCTTACGTCCACTGGATCTGGGGGAGTGAGTCCAGAGACGACCACCATGGGTTAGGGCAGCAGAAGATACAGTGTCAGATTCGTGAAGCCAGGTTTCGGTAATGGCGAGTAAGTTAAATGAGTTGGCGATAAAGAGGTCATGGAGAGAGGTGAGTTTGTTTCAGACAGAGCGGGAGTTCCAAAGGGCACAAGAGAAAGGGAGTCTGGTCTTGGGAAGAATAGAAATGGGAACTAAGTTGTGTTGATTGTGGCTGCTGCCAGAGGGTGCAGGGTGATGGGTGCATGGGGTACAGTTAAATGATGGAGGCCCGGGGTTTGCGGGTATATCTCCAGCGGTTAGGAGAAGCAGGAGGGTTAGGGAGGTAATATGGAGTTAAACTGGCAGTAACACACACAGAACTATATGGCGTTATACTGGCAGTAACACACACAAAACTATATGGCTTTAAACTGGCAGTACAATAAAAACAGAAATGGAAGGCGCACACACCTAGTGCATTACCAAAGATAATTTAATAATAAGAAATATTTATATAAAAGTGGGTACTCACAAAATGCAACTGACAAAAGGCCATAAACACAGTGCATGGACATGCACAGAACACGGGGTACATCTAACACGTTTCAGGGGTGCACCTCCTTCCTCAGAGCTAGGCGCGGAAGGGGGTGCTAATTATTAAATCATCTTTGGTAATGCACTAGGTGTTCGCGTCTTCCATTTGTGTTTTTCTTGTAGTTCCTTTCGGGTTTCTCCATCTGAAGAAGGCAGCATCCACCCAGTTTTGGATACCATATATACCTTTCACACCACCATTTTTTCTGACATCTGTTACTCTACACCTAAGAGGACCTATTAGCACTGGAAGTGACTGCGTTTTTTGTATTTAATCTGGCAGTAACACACGCAGAAGTAAATGGCATTTAACTGGCAGTAATGCACAAAACTTTATAGCGTTAAACTTGCAGTAAAGCACACAGAACTATATGGCGTTAAACTCACAGTAAAGCACACAGAACTATATGGCGTTGAACTCAAAGTAACGCACACAGAACTATATGGCGTTAAACTGGCCGTAACACACACAGAAGTAAATGGTGTTAAACTGGCAGTAAGTATTGCACAAAACTATATATCGTTAAACTAGCAGTAACGCACACAGAACTATATGGCATTAAACTGGCAGTAATGTACACAGAACTATATGGCATTAAACTGGCAGTAACGCATACAGAACTATATGGTGTTAAACTGGCAGTAACTCACATAAAACTATATAGCATTAAACTGGCAGTAACACACACAGAACTATATGGCGTTAAACTGGCATTAACGCACACAAAACTTTATGGCGCTAAACTGGCAGTAACGTAATCAAATAGACGGTTTTCAACCGTCACTACACTGACGCTATCTGAACTGTCCCTACTCTAGCTATACACTAATGTAAAGATTACTGACACGGTCTCACTACACTTCACTGAAAATATATGAGCTGTTCCTACTCTACACTAATGTATGTATGAATGACACAGTCTCACTACACTACAGTGACACTATCTGAGCTGTCCCTACTCTAGCTGTACACTATGGAAAGCTGAATGATGGTCCTCCTCACTACATGCACACTATCCCTAGACTAATAGGGCGTACACACGGTCGGACTTTGTTCGGACATTCCGACAACAAAATCCTAGGATTTTTTCCGACGGATGTTGGCTCAAACTTGTTTTGTCTACACACGGTCGCACAAAGTTGTCGGAAAATCCGATCGTTCTAAACGCGGTGACGTAAAACACGTACGTCGGGACTATAAATGGGGCAGTGGCCAATTGCTTTCATCTCTTTATTTATTCTGAGCATGCGTGGCACTTTGTCCGTCGGATTTGTGTACACACGATCAGAATTTCCGACAAAGGATTTTGTTGTCGGAAAATTTTATCTCCTGCTCTCCAACTTTGTGTGCCGGAAAATCCGATGGAAAATGTCCGATAGAGCCCACACACGGTCGGAATTTCCGACAACACGCTCCGATCGGACATTTTCCATCGGAAAATCCGACCGTGTGTACGGGGCATAACACTAAACTAATATTCTACACTGACAATTGAAGCAAAATAGCACAGTATATCACACTAACTAACTAATAGCACTGAACAGAGCCCTGTTCTATCTCTCTCCACACCGAAATCACACTGAAAATGGCTGCCATTGAAAGAATACTTTTATACTGTGGGGCGGGAATAAGCCATGTTTGGAAAAAGTCATGATGACAGTGTCCAATCATGACTCTTACAGTGCTCTGTGCCCTGATTGGATGAAGCTTTCACTGCATTGCAGGGCTTATCAGGGCTTGCAATGCACTGTCCAGCACCGCAATGCATTGTGGTTGGTTCGGGGGGCCAAACAAAGGGTCGAACGACTGGTTTGTTCAGATGATTAGCCGAAAATCGGAACAACGAAAATTCGGCCCAAACTTATGCTCGGGCCGAACCGTTCACCCATCCCTAGTACACAGTATACAATACAGTGCAGCCGTTGCACCGTTGCTAATACAGTGCAGGCGGTGTACACAGTATCTAATACAGTGTGTACAGTTTCTAATAGACTTCAGTGTATTGATTATATATGTATATATATATATATATATATATATATATACAGTCCAGTATATATACATATATAAATATATATATATATATATATATATATATATATATACTCTGCATTCAGTGTAGCCTATATCTACAGTGCATTCTGTGGTGTACTGTTTCTAATACACTTCAGGCAGTGTACCCAGTATCTAATACCATGTGTACAGTTTCACTACTTCTGGTGGTGTACACAGTATACAGTACAGTGCAGCCATTGTACACTTTTTAATACGCTTCAGGCGGTGTACACAGTATCTAATACAGTGTAGTGTGGTGTTGCAAAACAAAAAATACATCATGTCCGGAAGGCCACCAAGGAGAGGCAGATGCTCACCGGCCACTAAAAGAGGGCAAGCAGCCTCTGTGTCTACAGTCAACAGTGGTGGTCATGGACATGGTGCATCCTTTGCAGATGACCGTGGGGCAAGCTTGTCCTTTTTTGCTGTTGCTGGCCGTGTTATTAAGCCACAACATGCAGAAGAGTTGGTGGAGTGGATAACGAAGCCATCCTCATCCTCCTCATCCTCTGTCACCTAGGCTCAGAGTAGAGTGCCTTCTAACGCAGCTGCCAAAGCGTCTTATTCCACCGGCTCCTTGTCCACAGTCACTCCTTCCGTAGCCCCACCATCATGCACGGAGGAGTCCCCAAAATGGTTCTACCACAGTGTCGGTTATATGCTGTTAGAGGATACGCATTGATTTGAAGGCTCCGATGTTGGTTCCCAGGTTGAGGAAAGGAGTAACGTGAGCCTAGAGAGAGAGGGTGCCACAGAAGGACAAGAAACTGTCAGTCATGTTTCACAGCAGGGCTCATTCCTACACCCAACAAGTGTATCTGTGAGGGGTTATAGTGTTGTGGCACCACCACCACCACCACCACCACCCAAGACCCAATTTTTCTGCCCCTGTTTAACAGGGGCATGTAACTACAACTTTTGATATAATATTTCACAGCAGGGCCCGTTCCTGCACCCAACACGAGTATCTGTGAGGGGTTACAGTGTTGTGGCAACACCACCACCACCACCACCGAAGGCCCAATTTTTCTGCCCCTGTTTAACAGGGTCATGTAATTACAATTCTTGATATAATATTTCACAACAGGGCCCGTTCCTGCGCCCAACAAGAGTAACTGTGAGGGCTTACAGTGTTCTGGTACCACCAACACCTAAGGCCCAATTTTCTGCAGATTATACAGGGCAGGCCGTATAGTATATATACTGCTGTTCAGAGTATATAGGGGGACCCCACGCTATTTTTAAAAAAAATTTGGTGTGGGGTTCATCTTAATATCCATACCAGACCTGAAGGGCCTGGTATTGATTTTAGGGGGGACATCCACGCCATTTTTTTTGGTATTATATCTATATAGCCGGGATCTGACAATACTTTACAGCCGCAAGCAGTTTTAAATGACATTTTTTCCTTTAGAAATGTAATTTTGCTGTGGCACTGTTATATACATGGGAAAGATGCGCTACTTTACAGGCATACTAAGGACACCCCCATTTTTATTGTTTCACTTTAAGCATTATTAAAATCACTGCTCCCGAAAAAAATTCAGTTTTTAAAACTTGTTTTTGCATTGATACATGTCCCCTGGGGCAGAGCCCCAAACACTTTTTATGGCAATAACTTGCATATAAGCCTTTAAAATTAGTACTTTTGATTTTTCACGTTCGCGTAACATAGACTTTAACGGTGTTTGCGTGTTGGAACAAATGTTTTGCCTGTTCGCATGTTCTGCTGCAAATCAAACCGGGGGGTGTTCGGCTCATCCCTATTTACCACAATGGCAGGTTCCCAGTCACTATTTCTTTTCACGTAAGGCCATTCCAACTCTGTGCCATCACGTGGAAGGCAATGTTGTGGCATTGTTGGGCAAGGCAAAGTCCACATTACTGCTGACACATGGTCCAGCAAGCATGGTCAGAGACAATATAATTTGTTCACAGCACACTGGATAACTCTGCTTGCAACTCGGAAGGATGCAAGACAGTGCTCAGTGCTGCAGCTTGCTGTGCTCCCACGTCTCCATACAGCTATTGGTGATGATGCAAGATTTGTCAGCTCTACCCTCTCCTCCTCCTCCTCTATGCCCCCCTATGATGAATTGTCCTATAAACCACAAGTACCCCCTAAGCATTCAAGGGGCTATTCAATGAGTCAGGCTAAAAGGTGCCATGCAGTGCTTCAGCTGGTGTGTTTAGGGGACAGTAACCACACCGGAGCAGAGATTCTTGCATCTCTGCAGGGGCAGGCACAGAGGTGGTTCACACCACGCCAGCTGGAGCCAGGAATGGTGGTTTGCGACAATTGCACAAACCTCTTGTTTGCCCTTAGACAGGGAAATTTGACACATTTCCCTGCCTGATTTGTGACATGCCCAGGCTGGCTCTGCTTTTTTTTCCCCACAGGCTGCTCATAAAGGATGCATGCACTGTACTGTCACCATTTGAGGATGCCACAAGGATGGTGAGCCATGACAATGCATGCATCAGTGACACAATCCCTGTTGTGTTCCTGCTAGAGCAGACATGATGGGGCATTATGGACAGGGCACTTGAGGCCGAGCAGCAGGAGGAAGAAAAGGGCTTTTGTCCCACAGAGACATTTGTCCCACTTAATATTCAAAAGTTTGTAATCATTTTATCCTTACGATTCTTTGACTTATCTTATCTACATAATATCCCTCATAATATATATTTTTTTGAATGTCAGTTATTTATATATCCGCAATCCCAGTTTTTTCATTGGAATTTAGTTTTTTCTTTCTATTTATTTTTAGCATTACTCCCTGCAGTTAATATCTTTGTAGGCAATCTAAGGCTGAGTTTGATCTCATGTGTTCAGTATTATACTGCCCTCAGTGAGTATTTATTAGTTGAGATATTTTTTCCTATTTCATACTCATTACATAATTCTCAATTTTTACATTTTTCTTTACTAATGACAAAATTAATAGAAATGTCTTGTTCCAT
Source organism: Lithobates clamitans (assembly GCA_037952925.1). Lineage (NCBI taxonomy): Eukaryota > Metazoa > Chordata > Amphibia > Anura > Ranidae > Lithobates > Lithobates clamitans. The sequence continues at coordinate 1,206,601 of JBBGZY010001357.1, read as the reverse complement.
AGTCTCGCCTTTCTGTCCTCTATGACTGCAATTTGACAATCTCCCTTGTGTATGGGGGATTTTACGGGATTGTTTGGCCCAGCTCTTGTTTGTCTTTGGTGGGAACTTGCTGTAGGGTGAGCGTTTTTGTTCGTGATGTCTGTTTCAACAATATGCTCTCATTAAAAATAACTATATATGTATTTTTTGGTAACTCATTGTAATTATTTGTCTTTATATCTGCTTTATTTAGTCTTTTACGCTACTTTTGTCCCAATTTGCACATCCCCTGAAGAAGCAATCAGCGAAACATGTCGGGCTAATGTGCAATGTATTGGTTTGCTGTAATCTACTTAATCCTTGTGACCACTATATTATTGTCATTATTGTGAATGTTTGTTTCTTTGGATTTTTTAACTTTGCTAAAATAAAATATATTACAAAATATTTTTTAAAAAATGTATTCCTTTGGGACTCTTTTTGGCACTGCTAAAATCCCCGCACTTTCCTTGTTCTAATTACTTATATTTGGGATGAGGTGCCTTTTTGAGTGGGTGTTTTACCATTAATCAGACCATCTTTTTGCTTTTTCTTTTCGCACAATATTTCGTACTTTTTGCTATAATAAATACCCCCATTTTTAAAAAAAAAAAGCACATTTTTTTTCAGTTTAGGCCGATGTGTATTTTTCTACATATTTTTGGTAAAAAAAATCACAATAAGCATATATTGATTGCTTTGCACAAAAGTTATAGCATCTACAAAATAGGGGATAGATTTATAGCATTTTTATTATTTATTTTTTTACTAGTAATGGCAGCGATCTGTGATTTTTATCGGGACTGCGACATTATGACAGACACATTGGACACTTTAGACACATTTTTGGGACCATTGGCATTTATACAGCGATCAGTGCTAAAAAAATACACTGATTACTGTAAAAATGTCACTGGCAGGGAAGGGGTTAACACTAGGGGGCGATCAAGGGGTTAACTGTGTTCCCTAGTACGTGTTTCTAACTGAAGGGGAGGGGACTGACTAGAGGAAGTGACGGATCGTGGTTCCTAGCTAATAGGAACACACAATCTGTCACTCCTCTCACACATACTTGTCCCTGTTCTGTCTCTCGTGCTTGCGATCAAGAAGTGGCTCTGTGTCTGAATGGACACACAGAGCAGCGGCTCTGCTTGGGTGCCCCTATAGCAAGCTGCTTGCTGTGGGAGCACTTGGTAGGAGGGAGGGGCCAGGAGTGCCGGCAAGAGAAACAAGAAGAGGAGGATCTGGGCTGCTCTGTGCAAAACCACTGCACAGAGTAGGTAAGTATAACATGTTTGTTATTTAAAAAAAAAAAAAAAATCTTTAATATCACGTTAACCTAGGTAGAAGTTCACATGCACATGCTGGGTTTAGAAACCAAGGGACTCTACCCCAGATAGCAAGGATAACCTGCCAAATATTTGTGACAGTGTTGAATTGTAAGTAGAGCTGCACAATTCTGGCTAAAATAAGAAACACAATTTTTATGCTTAGAATAAAGATCATGATTCTCTCATGATTCCCGTGACGTAACATCATCTTTCACGGTATACAAAAAATTGGGCGAACTTTACTGTTTAGGTTTTTTTTTAATTCATTGAACTGTATTTTTTTTCCAAAAATTGCATTTGAAAGACCGCTGCCCAAATACAGTGTGACATAAAATACTGCACGATTCTCTCACGATTCTCGTGGCGTAACATCATCTTTCACATTATACTAAAAAATTGGGCTAACTTTACTGTTTAGTTTTTTTTTTAATTCATTGAAGTGTATTTTTCCCAAAAAAATTGCGTTTGAAAGACCGCTGCCCAAATACAGTGTGACATACAATATTGCAACAACTGCCATTTTATTCTCTAGAGTCTCTGCTTATCTATCTATCTATCTATCTATCTATCTATCTATCTATCTATCTATCTATCTATCTATCTATCTATCTATCTATCTATCTATCTATAGATAGATATATATATATATATAATATTTGGAGGTTCTAAGTAATTTTTTAGCAAAAAATACTGATTTTAACTTGTAAGCAACAAGTGTCAGAAAAAGGTTTAGTCTTTAAGTGGTTAAACCAACCTCATTAACAGACCGAAGTTCATTACTTTGATCTAAACCGAAATGATACTTTGTTTATAGTTATCTCCCAGCGATGACAATGTTGATAAACATCTGCAGATTTTTTTTGACAGCTGAGAGAGCAGAGAACAGCTCTACACTTGTTATGAATGAATCATGGAAATGCTGGATTAAGATCGTGAGGGGGTTGAATCGAGGTTGTGATTTTTTAATGATTAATTGTGCAGCTCTAACTGTAAGCCTTTGTTAACTTGCTTCACATTTCTACTTACAAGTTGTACAATTGCAGAGCACTTGAAGCACAAGTTCTAGCTGACACTTTTCCAATTTGTAGAAAATTTGATTGGCAGGTCTCCAGCAAGAGCAAAGTTGCAGTGGTAAGTCTACAAGACTTATAAGGCTCTGCAAGCCACAGTGAACCCTGTGGTGGGATGACTTGGAGAAGACTTGCAGAATGTTTGCAAAGAAAGTTGATCTGGAGTCATGCAATGCAGACTTGCTGCGATTGTGCAACACACTTGTGAAGCCTGGCAAGTCTAGCAATAGCTTAGCAAGTCATTTTCAAACTTGCAGCTCAATTGCTTGCTATCTGGGACAGGGACTGATCTGAAGACTAATGCTGTGTACACACGGTCGGATTTTCCAATGGGAAATGTTCGATGTGAGCTTGTTGTCGGAAAGTCCGACCATGTGTATGCGCCATCGAACATTTGCTGTCGGAATTTCCGCACACAAATGTTTGAGAGCAGGTTCTCAAATTTTTTGACAACAAGACTTGTTGTCGGAATGTCCGATCGTGTGTACACAAGTCCATCGCACAAAAGTTCACGCATGCTTTGAATCAAGCAGAAGGAGCTGCACTGGTTATTGAACTTCCCTTTTCTCGGCTCGTCGTATGTGTTGTACGTCACCGCGTTCTCACGTTCAGAATTTTGGGTCAACATTTGTGTGACCGTGTGTATGCAAGATAAGTTTGAGCCAACATCCTTCGGAAAAAAAATCCACGGTTTATTTGTCAGAAAATCTGATCGTGTGTACGGGGCATAATACAAGTGGGCAGTGCCTGCACTACAACACTGTTGTTACTTTAGAAGCATGCTATGCCAGGTCAGGTTTACTTTAAAGAATGATTATTACTTTTATGAACAAAAACACATTACATCTTAAAATCTGGATCAATTCTTCACATTAAAATACAATCTCTCCATACAAGAGCACTATGCACTATGTTTGCAATTTTCAGTAGTATAGACATACTTATGCAGAACACTTAATCTCTCATAATGGCTTGGTTTGATTCCATGTCTTTTTCAAACTGTTGAACTAGCAGTTCCCTAATAAGGTGAACATAATATATTTTCTTCATAATCAGGGATTATGTTATTACAACGTGGAAAATAATAGAAAATAAACTATTTCATGAAGATGAAGTAATAGCCACGCATGGAAATAGCAGGACAACAGGTGTAAAATTTCATCCCATGCACTAAAAGGTATTACCCTGCTTGCCTAATGCAGATTTTAATAACAATGTCAAATGTGCCGGATAAAATAAAGCCCTAAGGAATCTGCTTGCCTTTCACTTTCTGTTAGTATACTAATGCGTACATGCTCCTTGACAACGCAATTGTTCACCACACTCAGCTTATTTGGAATGTGTAGGGGGTACAATACATTTACTATCTGCTATGTTGTATCCTGTAGGTGAATATGCAAGGAGTGGGCACTGACATATGAATTTAAGCTATTTACTTGTGCTTTAACCAAGAATGTCACATTCAGATTTAGGAGTTGATTTACTAAATGTATATAAGCTGTTTACTTAGAAAAGTGAATTTTCACTTTTCACTTTGCAAGGGAATGTTCCCTAGCTTAATGCGTGAGGTAAAGCTCTGCTGACTATCATCTAATCATGTGCAGTTAAAAATGCTATTGTTGTTTTAATTTTCCTTGCTCATGATTGGGTATTCTGTGCAATGTGAATTATCACTTAGTATAATACCTAAATGAAATTTACCTTGAGAATTTAGTTTGTAAAGTGAGCTTTCTCTACTCCTTTAGTAAATAGTCTCAGCTCCAATCTAATGAACAAAATAAATGTGTTTCAGTTACATGCTAACAGCATTGATAAAGGAATTCTGCACTCCTGCCAATTGTATTCAGACAGTTGCAGCTGTCTGGATACCCAAAGCAGTGACTGCGTCTGATAGGCTGCTGTCACTGTTCGGGCCAATGATGTTCCCCCTGGCTCAGTGGATTTTTAAATGGACTTTTGTGAAGCCGGGATAGTGCCAACAGGGCCACATACAGCTTAATTTTCAGCCAATTGTGCCAGAATCATCTGAAATTTAAGGTGTGGGTGGGTATGGCTACTGTAAGACTAGGCAAACCTTGACAGATACTTTCCTGTGTCTCCTTATACTGTAAGCCCACTGACCACCAGGACTCTCTGCTATCCTAGGGCTTAACCACATGAGGCATTCATGATCACCCTAGGATACTGGAAACAGCTCAATAATTCCAAGTCATGGCAAAAATATTTATCAAACTATTTATGGGCAGCCTAAGCTTTCACATCATATACACACAGGTAATGCACTTGCTATTTGATTAATTTAGTTTCCTCTATGCACTTGTCTTATTTCTGTATCTAGTGCTAAATGCATCTACAATAACCCACAGAAGCTACTAAGTTTTACATTTATGTGCACCGCTTGTGATTATGCATAAGCACATATGCTAGCCTCACTGAGCTAGCGTACTAAAGGAGTAAGTTGGTTTTGCTCTTGGTTTCAAACACCCAGCCAGGTTCAGAGAATACAAAAAAACAACTAGAATTTTCCTCTGAACCTGACTAAATATTTAAAGTAAATACAAGCTAGACTGTAACTGAGCAGTAAATCAACCTCATAATGAGTATGTCTGCTTATGCTATACTTCATGCTTTGTGAATGACATCAGTGTTGCATATCAGTGCCACCTATCAGTGCCCATCAATTCTACATATCAGTGCCCATCAGTGCCATCTTATCAGTGTCAACTCATCAGTGCTGCCTCATCAGTGCCCATCAGTGCTGCCTCATTAGTGCCCATCAGTGAAGGAGAAAACAAAATGTTATAACAGAAGCAAAGAAAAACTTTTTTTTTTTTTTTTCAAAAATGTTGGTCTTTTCTAGTTTGTTCTGTGTCCCTATTGAGAAAATATACCCATGTGTTTGTCCTTTTAACTATAGTAGTCAAGACAGGAAGCAACGGAAAATCCAATATTTTGAAGATAAATCATCCAACGAGGACACCAGTGCTGGTGACAACTGTGTAAGATAGGAATTCCTCTCCCTTTGGGTAGATTTATTCACAAGAAATGAAGGGAGATTTCCCAAGCTGAACACATGTATATGCTATCCAAAAAAAAAATTGTGGCTTCATGTACATTTTAAATAGTTATGTATAATAATAGGTCAATTATAATCAAAATTGTAAGGGCTTCTATTCTGTTTCAAGCACCACCTTATACATTGACATACCTCCATTAGACCTTGGTCCATCCAGCTCATCTCTTCAATAAAACATGGCAGTTTAATTCAGCATACATTTACATGTGAAAATTCAGTACATGGATCATATCAAGCATGGATATGATCATGGATGGATCATATAAAGTACTGGTCATATCAAAGTTTAAATGAACAACGATTTTCTACACTCTGTGTCTACTATGAAAACTGGAAACTAACAAGAAGAAGAAGGGAGGGGTCTACTTAAGGACTAAACTAACTAAAGCAAACGTGCAGTTATATTGGGGCAGTACAGTGGCTACTAGGATCATCAGTTTGAAACCCAACCACGACACTAACTGCACAGAATTTGCATGTTCTCCCTGTGTTTGCATGGGTTTCCTCAGGGTACGGTTTTCTCCTACACTCTAAAAACATGCTGGTAGGTTAATTGGCTCCTGTCTTAATTGGCTCTAGTACGTCTATGAATGTGAGTTAGGGACCTTAGAATGTAAGCTCCTTGAGGGCAGGGACTGATATGAATGTATAATAAATATGTAAAGTGCTGCATAAATTGACAGTGCTATATAAGTACCTGTAATAAATAAATATTGGATTATAAATTTTTACAAGCATTACATTACAAGTTGTAGACCAGATGCTAGTACAAAGATCTTTATATATTACTTAATGAAGTCTAATGCAAGGTGATGGATATAAGTTTTCCAGAACATTCCCGGTCTGAAAACGGCAGATTTCACTATTAAACACAACATGACTTTAGTCCATAACAGGAGACTCGTTCCCGGACCCAAATCATGTAAAAAAAGAGAGAAAAATATGCAGACATGCAAATGTGAAACTTAAGTCTATAAAATGATGAAGATGATTCTCAAACCCTATCTTTGAATCAGGGAAATCACAGGTGTCAAACCTCATCTGATTCCATATATATATATATATATATATATATATATATATATATATATATATATATATATATAGTTGAAGCCCTATGGCCGATACGGACATGGATAACCTTTATAGTTAAGATAAGACTTACCATATGAAATGAACCTGGAAGTGTGGACTTACCATATGAAATGGACCTGAAAGTGTGCCTTGGTCTAATGGACCGTATGCCAAAATAAGGGGGCATACCATAGTTTAAGAAATGATTATATTGTAAAGAGAAATGAATAATTGAGAAATGCCCTGAAAAGGGGGATGGGAGGGTGAGTATCGCGCACAGGAAACTGACAAGTACCACATTCGAGTGGGCTAGTTAAATACCCCCCGGGCTCCTCCCATAAATTCAGGCCACCATACTGGCCTTCCTACTTCTGGTTGAAGCCCTATGGCCGATACAGACATGGATAACCTTTATAGTTAAGATAAGACTTACCATATGAAATGAACCTGGAAGTGTGGACTTACCATATGAAATGGACCTGAAAGTGTGCCTTGGTCTGATGGACGGTATGCCAAAATAAGGGGGCAAAAACATTCAGGTAGGGGTATAGTATTTTATTGGTATTAGGTTATTCATTGAGCCAATTTTGAAAATGCCTGTGCCATCTCTACTTGAGGATTAAGGATATACAGGGCGAAGCAGGCTGACTTCCACCTGCCTAGTCTTTTAATGACGTGGTCTGGGACCCCGTGGCGGGATGCTGCTGAGGCCACTCCAATACGAAAGGAGTGGCCGGAGTACTGACTAGGGTTAAGGTGAAGGTTGTGGAGAAGTATCCTTATGTGTTTCACAAACTGACAGGCACTTAAGGGTTTGACTGGAAACGGTAGAAGGGGACTGGAGTGCGGTTGTTCAGGCAGGAGTGACAGAAGATGATTAAGTACGGTGACTGGACACCAGTCATTATTGGTTTTGTTAAGGTGATTGTCCACTCCAGAGCCTGCCTGCTGGGTTTTAGAAACCTCGAGGTGGAGGACGAAGTGGTCTCGGTAGCGAACCAAGTGCCGTCTGCGTAGTACTTGGCCTGCGGGGTTGTTGCAGGTAAACTCGCCAGGTCACAAGAACCCGTAGTAGGCCAAGTACATGGCTGCTTGTAGGACCGTACTGGAGAGAAGACCAAATGGAGAATATTCAGGATAGTCGACATATCCCTAAAGATGGGCCCCGCAATGGGTAAACATTTGGTACTGACCACCGGTTGGTGTTTCTGAGTGCCACGTAGGATGGCCCGGATAGCGTGGGACGAAAACAGTGAAGACTTTGCAGGGTCTTGAAGAGTCAAGAAATGTTGTATGCCGGCTAGGTATAGCCGAATAGTATTATGGGATAAGGCCAGCTAAGTGTGGCAATATGAAATGAAGGCCAGTACTTGCTTGAAATCTGTTGTTCCCTCGAAGCAGGGTGCCAGGAATTTATTGAACGCCCTCCAAGCTGTCTGGTAGGCTTTGAGTGTGTTATGGGACAGTGAGTGATTGATGAGCTGCGTTGCTCCTTGTAAATGTTGAACTAGTCCAGGGTCAGCTGAGACCAAATGGGGATAGGGGTCGATACTGGGTCGGCTCCAGGAACCTGTTTGAAAAAAGAAAACGTAATTAAAACGTGGCAGTGCGTCTGCAGCTAGGTTGTATTTGCCTGGAATAAATGAGCAGTGGATATTAAATTGATGTTGCAAAGACAGTTGTACCAATCTGCGCAGGAAGGACATGACTGCTAGTGACTTGGACCTGCCTTTGTTGATAATGTCTGCCGTGGCCTGATTGTCGGTGGTGAAGACCACAGTTTGCCCTGTCCAATGATGACCCCAGAGCTGTGCGGCTGCCACTATGGGATAGAGCTTGAAGAGGGAGGATGTTTGGGTGAAGCCGGGGATATCAACAGTATCTGCGGAGGCCAGGGTCCTGAAAACCATTGGTGGCCAAAAATTGCCACGAAGCCTGTAGAAGCTGCAGCATCTGTCACCACCTGGGGTGAATGGGACGAAACCGTAGGTATAAATAGGGATATATCATTCCAGGTGGAAAGGAATTCCTCCCACATAGATAGGTCCACTATTGCTGCGATATCTAGATTTAGGATCTGATCGGGGTCTTGTGTTTGTGACAGAAATATCAGCAGACTTGACACGAAGGTGCGACCTTGTGGAATAATCTGCATGGCGAAATTAAGCATTCCCAGGAGAGATTGCAGATGCTTTTTAGTACACCCCCTAGTGTGGGTGAACTCTTGGAGGACCGCCCTAATGCGGGTTAGTTTGTCGAGGAGGAGACTAGCCTGCATGGTGCCGGTGTCTAAGTTGACCCCAAGAAAGGTGATGTTGTGTGCTGGACCGTCGACTTTATGCTCAGCGATGGGAACATTGAGGTTTCCGAATACGACTCTGAGTTTGTCGAGGTCTCCTGGGGGCATACTGGGTGGTTCTATTAGTAAGAAGTCGTCCAAGTAATGGATGACCTCTTGACCCTGAGCTTTGTGCAAGAGTATCCAGGCGAGGGACTGAACGAATGTGTCGAAGAGCCATAGGCTACTCTTTGAACCAAAAGTCAATTTCGTGGCAAAATAGTATGCCTCCTTCCACTTGATGCCATGCCAGCACCAAAGGGATGGATGGATAGGCAGGAGCTTGAAGGTGTCCGAGATGTCGGCTTTGGAGAGCCAGGCGCCTGTACCTGCTTTGATGATCGCTTGGATTGCCATATCCACGGAGGAATATTTTAGTGAGAACTCTTCAGAGGGGATTAGGGAATTGAGACTGGGGATGTGGGAAGAATGAGGCGCAGACAGGTCGTACACCAAACGTAGTTTTTTTGAGAACTTGCCCTTGACAAGCCCAATAGGGCTGACTCTTCAAATACTGAAAGGGGGCTGAGTGAAGGGGCCTATAATGAACTCTTGATCTATTTCTGTCTGTAAGAGCTGGTCTATGGCCTGCTCGTCAGTGGCCGCTGAGCGGAGATTCCTACATTCGTAGGTAGTATGGGGCAGTGAAATGAGGCCGGTGTGAAACCCTTCTGAGAAACCCTGGATAAGGTAGGTGGCAAGGGAGGGGGTGGGGTGTGAGGTGAGGTAGAGCCCTAGCCACAAGACGTTGACTCGGCTTAGTCATGCCCTCTTCTGTTGCTTGACTTCGCACATGTTTCTTGGATGCGCTCATTGGCATAAGGTGCAGATGTGAAGCAGGCGGCACTGACTGAAGTTGCAGGACCCATAATTATAATTGTTGCAGATGGCTGCCCCTCCCACGGTTTGGACTGGGCATCCAAATTTTTCCACCTGAGGCATTTGTGCAGGGGCCGACTGACCCTGAAGTGCACCGGAGGTGGAGGGAAATTCGAAGGGGCGTCTGATTGTCGCATTAGCGCTCCAGGTGGTGGTGTGAGTGGAGGACTGGCAAGTTGCACACAGTGGTGAGCACAAGCCGGCAAAGTGGCGACAGAACAGCTCTGTGTCCATGAGGCTCCAATTTGTGGTAGTTTGAAACTGTGTGGGTCTGGCTGCTGCCTTTGCAGAAAAAGAACGATGATAGACATAAAATGAAAATCCTCCATACTTGTAGCCCAGATCTACTACGGTATGGAGGTATAAGTCCAGCTTTTCCCTCCTGCTGGGGACTGCTGAACATAGGACATCCCTCAGCATGCCAAAGGCCAATGTGAATTCTGGGACAGATCATTTACGATTGAGTCTGGGGTCTTAGGCCTTAAGGACCACCGACACGTCACCCCAGGTATAGGCCTTATTTTCCACCAGATCATGGACAGAAATGAGGAGAGAGGCAAGGTTGATGTCCCTGCCGTCCAGAATGTCCTTCCTTATACTGGCCGGAACCAAATGGGAGGGGTAGACAATGGAGCTCCACCCTGTGGTACCTGCAGGAAGGGGTGTCAAAACTTGGGTTGCGGTTAGGTCAGGAATAGCCGTGGCTGGCCGAGCCTCCAGGAGAGCCACTCTGGTTTGTACGTCCATGACCGAGGAAGACAGGGACGCTACTATAGTGTGGAGTTGTGAGATGGCAGAGGATATTGACTGGGGAGATGCCTGCTGGGTGCTGGGTCCTGCTGCGGCTGGTGGGGGGAAGAGGAGCTTGAAGAGCTCACCTTTTCTGGCTGTAGTGGGGAGGGGCACGCCTCTGTGTCTCAGCTCTGCCGTCAACTTGGGAATAGTCCATCCCCTGAGGGACTGCACACTGCCGCTCTCTGAGACCGGAGAAGGTGACAGAGGGGCCGTGAGGTCTTCGCTGCCGGCCTGGGACATGTTTGATCTAGATAAAATATCCTGTCCTTGAGATCGTGTTTTGGTTGACTGGAACCTGTTGGGGGTGACATGAATTTTACGTTTGCTTCCTTTCCCTAAAGCCATACTTACCCAGCTTATGCTCCTTTTTTTTTTTTTTACCTGGGGGGATATCGTCCAACCCGGTGCAGGGTGGACCTACTGAACTTTGACTGACCTGGAGAAAAATGAAAGGTGACAACTTAACGATAGTGTGAGTAATATGCATTGCGGTTACGTTGTGAAATTGCGAGTGATTCGTAAGTTTGATATCACGGTTTAGTGACATGATATCTAACAATGAGTGAAAACAAAAGATCAGTCGGAACCCTACCTGCGAAAGCCGAGCCAGACACGTAGTACGAAAATACGAATCGGTAACAAAGACCTTGAAACTTTCGAGCACGGAAATTTGCGAATGCGGAACTTACGAAGACAAGAAAGCTGGTTTTCGAATAGTCGGCCTAGTGACGTATATCGCGCACAGGAAACTGACAAGTACCACAGGCGAGTGAGCTGGTTAAATACCCCCCGGGCTCCTCCCATAAATTCAGGCCACCATACTGGCCTTCCTACATATATATATATATATATATATATATATACATATATACAGAATGTATTAAAGAGGAGCAGTCCTTGTATCACAGCAAACTACTAGATATGTGCAGAAAAGCACACATCAAATATCCAGCGCTACATGCAAAAAAACTTGTGTATAATGAAAATCCATGTAAAGTCCAATATGTGGGAAAGAGTTGAGGAGGAAGATCCTGCAGTTAAGTAGATTTGGGACTGATACGATCCATAAGCATGTAAAAAAGCAGAGAAAGCAGGACACAAGTATCAGTAAAAGTACAGCTTGATTCCATCAAAACAATAGCACACTTGTAGGCAGGTTGAACCAGTTTGTTTGATGCTGTCCCAGCCGGAAGTGTAAGAATTAATCCTATGTCTGGTTCTGTGATCTCTTTGGCGGGCTCTTCTCTGGTGTAGAAAAAGACCCGTAGGAGCAGAATGTTTCTCACTACCGCCCACATGTAGAGACATCTAACTTGGGGTTCACCCCGAAAATACCAATACTGGAGAGTGCCTCTGAAGGACTATGACCACTGGACTACAGCTCTGCAGGTATGCTGGGGTAGCACAAAAGCCTTTAGTTAGAGCTAGGGAATTAGGAAAGTATCATTTTTGCCTGTCAGACTGTGAAATGTCTATTTTTGCTAAAGTAAAGTATTGAAACGTCCCTGCCTGGCATGAGATTATTAGATTATTATTAAGTGGCACACAGAGTTCCCCCAGTCTTAAAACATTGGGGTATGAAGGTTTTCATAAAGAATGGAGTAATGTGAAGACACAAGTGGTTACCAAGCGCAACGGAAGTTTAACAAGCAGCCTGTCGATTGTGTGTACCTGTTATAGGTGGCACGCTCTCTAGCAGCGCGGGGGAGGGTGTGTTGTCGGCACTCCTTTCGCGGTGGCCTGTCTCCCATGGCAGCGGGAGCAGATTACGCTGTGGGGATTCCCCATCCTGTGCAGGGGTGTGGAGTTGGATGGCTTGTGAAGCCCTCAGGGTGGGGCCAACTCTGCTGCTGGGAGTTGAGGTGGAAGGTGCTGGACAGATGAATGTGGATATTGGATCAGTGTGTCTCTCCTAATTGCAAGTGATTGTGATGGTGTATAATGTCACAGGGAATCAAAAGAGTTAACTGAAGAAGAGTTGTAGTGTCAAGTGTACACAGTGTACATTAACCTCTGGGAGCAAAGGCTCGTCTTAAGGTCTTGAGGAAGACAATGCAAAACAGAGGTACCCCATGTGTGTGTATGTGAAAAATGACCCGACAACCAAGTGCCTACCATAGCCCAGAAGAACCTACATGGGGTAGGCCTCACATATGTATTTGGCGCCCAATGATTTAATGGAAAACATGGACAATGTGATAAGCCGTCACCTGCTGCTGCCCCCCCCCCCCCCGCTTACACACTTACATTCAGATATAGTCGAATTACTAAAACTGGAGAGTGCAACATCTGGTGCAGCTCTGTATAGAAACCAATTAACTTCCAGTTTTTGGTCAAAATTTAATTGAACAAGCTGAAGTTAGAAGCTGATTGGCTACCATGAACAGCTGCACCAGATTTTACACTCTCCAGTTTTAGTAAATCAACCCAACTGTTTCCAGCATGAAGTGCAGAGGAAATCCATCGTATGCGGCAACCCTATATGTACATAGATAAATATATAAATGGAAAATATATCCAGAAATATTTGATAAATATATATTAATTGTATATAAAATATATAGAATTGTATATAAATGCATATAATCCAAAATTCCAAATATCTAATTTAGGCATACTGTATATAAAAACTATGAGCTCACGTCACCTGAAAGTTTTTTTCACGTCACCTGAAAGTTGAGGTTTTAGTAGAGGGGTGAGAGTAGATTTAAGCTTAGTTACAGGAGTTGGACAAAATTATAGAAACAAGTTTGGTAAAAGAACAAAATCGTTACCTAATATGGTGTTGGACCGCCTTTGGCATCCAAGACGTCTTGAATTCACTTGGGAATTGGCAAATATAAGTCTTAGATGGTGGATAATGGAATCTGATACCACTCTTCATGCAAAAATCTGGGTCACAATCCTGCGCAATGTTCTTTTGCCTCCTTCAGTCAGTCGACCATGTCAACCGCGCTTATGCTTTTCTAATTACATTTTCACGGAAAGTGTATTTGCCATCATAACCTTTAATACTGTACCTCGCAACACCACAAATAAATTTGCAACTTCAGTCACAGAGGCTCCAGCTAAGCGGGCCCTAAAACAATCTGCCTTCTTTGAAACTCGGTAAGCGCTGACATGACTCCGTATTAATAGGAGTGCATGCATTGAATGCTGAAAATGATGCTTCCCACCTATTAGTTAGGTGTCTCATTACAGAGTGGAAGCAAAAGAATGTTACATCATTTCCACTTTCAATGTGAAAAATTTCACTTTCACACCTGAAAATCATGTGGTGTTTCAATAGTTTTGTCCAACCCCTGTAGGTTTTGACTTACCCTTCTACTTTAAATATATTGTTTATATCATAAGGAAGGTTTTGGCCATGATTAGTATAAGAATAATAAAAGGTAACAGGTAACAAGTTAGCTACTGTGAAATTTGAGACTTAACAATGTTATACGTTTTAGCCTCCATTTAAACTACTGATGCTAGGCCCTGCGCATACAGTATGTGCATTTTTGCATGTAGGGCGGCCAATTAATTTCACTGGGCTGCCTTACATCTGATAAATATGGCAAAGCAGCTCATGTATCTTTTTGAGCTTTGAGTTTCACACATCATGTGATTTTTGCATGCATTCTCACGCTACACTAATCTGAATATGGGTTTAGTACTAAACACTGAAATTAGCAAATAATTCAAATGAAACAATAGTTACATGTCTGACTCTGTAAATTGAATACAAATTTTGTGAATAGGACTGAATAGACTAAGATTAAACATTGATGATCTTCTTTATGTAGAATATGAGTACAGTAAAACCTTGGTTTGTGAGTAACTTGGTTTGAGTGTTTTGCAAGACAAGCAAAATCTTTAAATACATTTTGACTTGATACATAAGCGATGTCTTGATATAAAAGTAGCGTCATGTCACAACTGAGTATAAAAGAGGAGAGAGGCACCTCTAAGTGTAGCTATATGGTTACATTTAATAAAGGTACAACATTTAGCAACTCACATGATTGATGATTAAAACAGGCACATCTAAGTATGCAGGCATCCGGGGTACATAGACCATCCTCCTCACCGCCATCGACGTCATTCCTTCCACACTGTGCTCCATGAGCGCTTCAAGCCTCGCTTTCAGATTGCTCTACTGCAGGGTAGTCTTCCCGGTCACAATTGCAGACTGACAGCGGTGAGAGCCGGATGTGCGGAGGACCGTCTATGTGGACAGCTTTACCCCGTATGCCTGCATACTTAGATGTGCCTCTTTTAATCATCAACCATGTGAGTTGCTAAATGTTGTACCTTCATTAAATGTAACCATATTGCTACACTAAGAGGCACCTCTCTTCTCTTTTATACCCTGTAGCTCCTGCTGGATTTTCCTTCTATTCCCCTTGTGGAGGCTGCCGATGGTGGATGGACATTTTATGGTTACACAACCTATGACAGTGCTATAATCTTTTTATATGGACTATAAACTGAAGGACTTATGAATAAATGGTCGTGGAACGAATCATCTGAGTTTCCATTATTTCTTATGGAGAAATTCACTTTGATATACAAGTGCTTTGGATTACAAGCATGTTTCCGGAAAAAAATTATGCTCGCAATCCAAGGTTTTACTGTAATTGGTGCCATAAGGTAAACTTTAAATTGACAGCTACCTGAAACTAACACAGGTTGGTTGGTTTTTTGGTCCTTAAGCCCTAAGTTGTTTATTTTTTTCGATATCAAGAAAATTACTCAAGTTACTTCAGATCCCAAATGAGCTCCAGCCATGGACAACAAAAGGGACAAGTGTAAATGTAGTGGAAGCTCTTTTTTCTGCAATTCATTGCCAGCATTGTACGTTGTAACAATCTCGCCATCTGAGAAAAACATATTATTGTGAATGCATATCATGTTAGCTTCCTGGCACACTTGTGGATCCTGGGAATGGAAGGATTATAACCCATGCCTTGCTTAGAGTCTCAGCTTGCCTGGGAAAGAGCTGTATACTTATGATCTGCGCTGGTTTAAAATGTAATACAAATACTGCTATCTTCTTTCACCACCTTGTAGTCTCAAGAGAGAAATAGAGATGATTGGACAAAGACCAATGATCATCATTGATTTACTGGTTGCTATCTCTATAGCGTATCTGATGAAAACAGTATAACTGGCCACTTAATCGAAACGTAATACAAGCCTTCCAATCTACCATGGCAAAGCATCCAGCACTTGTTCCAAATATCTGACCTTAGAATTCCTCCATCCCGTGATACTAGCAAAGTGTTTAAACACTGGAGCTCAGTACATTCCTCAGTCACTTTTCACTAGTATCTCCAGTTTTGTTAATCTGCTATTGCACTGAGCATACGCCAAATTCTTGGCAAACATTCACAGTTCCAAAATAAGCCAAGGAAAGCTTTCCAAAACTCTGTTTGAGTATCAAATATTTTTTCTTTTGAAAGTCTTCTGAGGACAGTGTCACCTATAAAGCCATTTTGATGTCAACTTAACACTGACATTTTTTAAAGTACTTGAAAGTGTTAATAGCACATAATCTGTCATGGATGCCACTGTCACACAAATGTTAAGGGAAATACATGAAGTAATTTTTTTCTTTAAGAAATATGATTTTTTTTTTCTAAATCAAACATGTCTGTATAGCATTATATTCCATCCATATAAAACATGATGCACTGCTGATGGGCAAATTGGATTACACAGAACAATTTTCAAATGTTATATATTTGCAAACCTAAGTTATGTAATGCAAACCACTGAATGGACTGAAAGACAGATTTTTTTTATACTTTTACTGATACATATGATAATGATGTGATTACTGTTAGGCCAAATTTACATTTTCACATTGAGGTAGGCTAGGTAAAACCAAGCATTAGCCCAGTGCATGATAACACACAACCTGTGGTGTGTTAGGGTACCATTCATTTTAAGGGGCACTCAAACAAACATCCCAATTTAACCACTATGAAGCTGCGTTTTAATGCACCACACAAATCTGAACCATCTGTGTATTACGGTGCTCTGAAAAATAAAAGATGCAGGTATGTTAAAGTCTATTGTAGTGCACTGTCAGCAGTTGAACTGCCTTAACCTAATGCACATGCAACATAAAACACATTAATATACATACAATAATGCACTGCAAAGGCCTTAATGCAGATTTGGGATTACTGTATCACAATGAATCTGGTTTCAGTAGGATTGCGTGTTTGACAATTGTAGCTGTAGCAGCTTTATAAAATCACAATTGCCAAGGTTCTATAATTACAGGTATGAAAAATGCAGTACATACCTGTAATTATAGAGCCTTGGCAATTGTGCACATAATTCATGTTTTTCTGTTATAATTTAAAGTATTCAGATATTGAAATATGTCTGCTGATTGGTTGTCAGCACCCTATTTTTCCTTTTATGTAAATTACCATATCAGCAAAGAAAAAGAGAAAGTAGCCTATAGGACAAGGCCTCAGCAATATATTGGTTGTTTAAGCACTTCAGCCCCAGAAGAATTTAACCCCTTCCTGACCAGAGCACTTTTTGTGATACGGTACTGCGTCGCTCTAACTGAAAATTGCGCAGTCCTGCGATGTTGCACCCAAACAAAATTGACGTCCTTTTTCCCCCACAAATAGAGCTTTCCTTTGGTGGTATTTGATCACCTCTGCAGTTTTTATTTTTTTCGCTATAAACAAAAAAAGAGCGACAATTTTGAAAAAAAAAAGCAATATTTTTTACCTTTTGCTATAATAAATTCCACCAAAAAATATATAAAAAAACAAATTTATTTCTCAAATTTAGGAAAAGAGGGACTTGAGGCCTCCAAAGAGGCCAAGGGACTTTTAGGGTGCTCAATAGACAAAATGAAAAATAGCAAGATTAAAAAAATACTAATTTTATTTTAAATCTTATTAAAAAATCTTTTTTTAAAAAAAAGAAAAAACAGACATGAAGCAACAAAGCTGATATGTTTCCAAGACAAATCTATACAGATGTAATACAGAGCTTAATACCACTTTCTCGACATGTTTCACTTTTTAAGCTTCTTCAGGAGATATATAGTGTGGCATCTGATCAACTAAAAAATGAAGAATGAATAGACAATAAGCGCTCATGTCCAAAGATGTACGTAATAACCACATTATTTAAATTCAAAATGTGTAAGGTCATAGTTTGTATGTGGTAATACATTCATATGTAAAACAGTTGCAGGGTATAGATACATACATATGATATAGCATCAAAGGTGCAAAGCAGATGCAAACAAGATACAATACATTTGAAAAATAATTAGTTTTGAAAAATAATAAACATACACAGATTATATTGAAAAAAAAAACCCATATATACATTGTTATAACCACCCAGTTCACCTTACCGGTCTAGTGGAGACATATAAGGTCTGTAGAGATAAACTTAGATTATCCGCAGTGCATTATGCCCTTCAAGACTGGCCTCCTGTGGTGGCATGCAGAGAGGGATAAAGGGAAAAGATTTTCTCTTATGTATAGAGTAAATAAAACTCTGTAAAAATCAAGAATTGGTACTATCAAGCAATAAACTAGGATAATAAGTCCTAGCACAGAGTTATTTTATGGTGAGCCACCAAGGGGCAATGAAGGTTAAAAATACTTGGTAGGGTGAATGGAATCAATAGGGTTTTAAAGTCACATCCTGGATCCTGGGGTTAAACACTAGGGGGCGATCAAGGGGTTAAGTGTGTCCCAGAGAGTGATTCTAACTGTCGGGGGATGGGCTACCACTGACATGACAGCGATCATTGCTCCTGATGACAGGGAGCAGTAGATCTCTGTCATGTCACAAGGCAGAACGGGGAAATGCCTTGTTTACAGAGGCATCTCCCTGTTCTGCCTCTCTGTGACACGATCGCAGGCCCCGCAGGCACAGTCACTGAGTACGCAGTGGGTGTGCGCCCCGCCGGCGGTGCGCGCACGCCCACAATGCCGCGTCTTAAAGGGGCAGTACCTGTACGACGTATATCGGCGTGCACTGGTTGGCAACCGGTTAATAATTGTACTTTAATATTAATGTTAAGGTTATCCAAGTCATTGTGATTTCTATCTTCATCCCTGTTCCTTATGTTTTATTTTGTGAATCATGGTACTTTTTATTTCTTAACGAGGTTGAAAACCTCCAAAAAAAACCCTGCAAGACAAAGGCATAATGAGCTAGTATGCATCACATACTAGCTAATTATGAAATACTTACCCTAGAACGAAGCCTGCAGCGGCGCCCGCACACCGCTGACACAGCCAACATATTTCCTGGAGTTACTTCTGGGTTCGCGGGCTCCGGCGCTGTGATTGGCCAGAGCCCCAACTACAGGCCCTGAAGAAACGGCACCAGGCAGCTGTTTCTTCTGAGCGCATGCGCCATTGACATAAAATATATTTAGTTGCAAAGTTGTATGGCAGAAACTAAGCTAAACATTTTTTTCCCCTTTACATAGTAAAAAATAATGGATGTATAGTGATGTTGTCATTTTATATTATTGGATATAAATAGAGAATAAAAAGGGAAAGGAACCCAGGGAAAGTCCATCAATAGGTACCAGGAACTGTGCCAAGGTGGTCAAGCATGTTTGGCTATATGCCAAAAAGAGACCAAACAACTGATGGGCCTTACTTCAGGCCAACATTGTAGGCTTGGCGGAGGGGTAAAGCAGGACTACACCCACCCAACCTACCATCAGAACAGGCTATGACCATAATAATAAAACTATGGCAAACATAATAAACACTATGGCACCCAACACTAGACTTATTTATCTTACTATTTATCTTACTCTGAGAACATCAAATAATTAGGAAAACAAAATGTATCAAAATCTTATCCTATTAGGATAAAATATCACATATAAAACCCTGGACAAAAACCTTAAGTTGAGACAAAGGGTCCGATTAGAGGACAATATTGCACCTGAGGAGAAAGATATAGAAAGAAAGTAAGGAAAAGAAAAGAAAGAAAATGAGGGAAAAGAGCAAAGGAGTGCTGTCCAGGAATCCATCCTACCATCACTTCAGTGTCAACCCAGAGTGTCCGGGACCTGTAGGTAAGAAAGCCAAGAAGTCCATAGGTTTTCAAACAGGTGTTGTTTGTATCGTAGGTCATTAACCATTTTTTTAGACGAAACTGATATTTTTAAGTTTTTAGGTAGGCCTGGTGAGTTGAATCTGTCTCTCACACAAGGTTATAACAAAGTTGTTACCTCTAGCCCCTAGATTGTCCAGATACTTATTCTGCATTACAAAGAGTGAATTGAACAGAACTGGGAACTTCTGAGGGGACATCTTGTTAATGGAGCTCACAAGAGACATAAAAAGACACAACATGATCCAACTTTTTAGTAAGATTATGAACTAATATATTGGGGTTGATTTACTAAAACTGGAGAGTGCAAAATCTGGTGCAGTTGTGCATGGTAGCCAACAATCAGCTTCTAACTTCTGCTTGGTTAAATAATCTTTGACAAAAAAAACTGGAAGGTGATTGGATTTCATGCAGATGTGGACCAGATTTTGCACTCTCCAGTTTTAGTGAATCAATCTCATTGTTTTTTTGAGAAGTTGTCTGTTATCAAGTGAATACAAAGAACACTATTGTGTAGAGGTCCTTTTAGATTTCACCTCTTGAATTATGAAATTAAAAATTTGGAATATTGACTCTTACTTATTAAATATTGTATGATGTCTGGTGAAAGCTGCCTATCGAATACCTGATAGTACCTGAGATTATACAATATGTAGCCAGGTGCTGAGCTCACTGTGCTTTCTTTCCTTTTACCCACCCCTTCCCACTGGGCTGTTATATGGAGCAGGTTTAGTGATATTGAGCCCACTCTCCTCCTTTATTTTCCTGCTGGTGTATAGCCAGGGCTCCTGTGATTTTGCAGTTGTAGGGTTTCTTCTCCCCCTGCCACGGCTGCACTGTGCAGGATATGTAAAATCCCCTGCTTATTCCTGCCCCCTCAATTCTGACAGCAGCAGCTATCAGCTAATCAGTAGCAGAGAAGACTTGCCAGACAACAGTGCATAGAACACTGGAAAATGCAGTCCTGACAGAATGCTGCACAATGCAAAGTGATGGGCTGCAGAACTACAAGGCCCACAATTTCCTGGCAAAACAGAGGAGGAGAAACAGAACTTTTCCTGAGCAATTCTGGAGAGATCTAGGTCTTTTGAAGGAGGAAGCTGAGCTGTACAGATTGGTGCCAGAGCTTTTGTAGTGCGGGGATCAGAGAGTGCAGACCCACCACTGGGTTGCCTGTGTCCACAACCAAGAACCTGGAGACTGAGCCACTGAAAGGGCGTCCTTAGTGCTGTGACCAGAGCTGGAGAAACCAGTTTCACTGTGTGCCTACATGGGTGAGGACCTTATTGTGAGGACCTGATCCGGATAACCAAGTTGTGAGGACTGAGTCTTTCAGGGACAGCTGACCACCAAGTGTATGGGTCCGGACCTGTCGTCTGCCAGGAGTGGTGAGCAAAACTACAAACTGGAACTATTGGGGCTGTATGCATAGTGTGCACACAATGAACTTTATTTATTTTTGGGGACCTGTATGTGTCCCAGAATGCAACAGGGGAAAGGAAGAGGGGCCAGAAATGCTCGTAGATCGCTGCGGCGATCTCACTCGGAAGAGGAGGCGGGTACCTGTCAAAACCAGGTAACCCCCCCCCCCCCCAAAAGTGCCAAATTTGGCAGTGGAAGGAGGGGGGGGTTGAATAAGCTGAGGTTACCTTTTTTGTTGGAGCTTTGCTTTAAATGTGTTCAGTCATGCATTGTTTAACTGCCTTGCCATAATATATCTAACATCCAATTGCTTGTGGTCTATTTTTCTGTGCACTGTTATAAAGTGGTAATGGTACTAACGCTTAAGTTAGACAGGTGTGAAAGGCCTTCAACCTATAACCAGGTGTGTCAGTGGGGACTGAGTAGTTTAACGACTTCAGCCCCGGAAGAATTGACGCTTTAATGACCAGAGCATTTTTGCGATACGGCACCGCGTTGCTTTAACTGACAATAGCGCGGTCGTGTGATGCTGTACCCAAACAAAATTGACGTTTTTTTTCCCACAAATAGAGCTTTTTTTTGGTGGTATTTGATCATCTCTGTGTTTCTATTTTTTGCACTAAAAAAAAAAGACAGACAAAAAAAATATATATTTTTTACTTTTTGTAAATATCCCCCAAAAATATATAAAAAAAGAATTTCTTCCTCAGTTTAGGCCGATATGTATTCTTCAACATATTTTTGGTAAAAAAATCGCAATAAGCGTATATTGATTGGTTTGGGCAAAAGTTATAGCGTCTACAAAATAGGAGATAGATTATGGAATTTTTATTATTATTTTTTTTTTATTAGTGATGGCGTCGATCTGCGTTTTTTTTGCATTTACATAGGCATCTCCCCGTTCTGCCTCTCCATGTCACAATTGTGGGCCACCAGAGGACATCAACGTGCATGCTCTCACTAGCCTGCGATGACGGAGGGATGTACGGGTACGCCATTTGCGCAGCCGTGCCATTCTGCCGACGTACATCGTCATGCAGCGGTCGGCAAGTGGTTAAAGAGTCGTGGCAGAACACATGCAGAACCTATTTTATCAAGTGGCTGCTGTGGGGGTAAGTGCTACAAATACAATCCATACAATTCCACTTCATAAAAGAGATCCAGATTGTAGATATATGATATACAGTAAGTGGAAGCTGCCACCTAGCAGGCTGGAGAATATTTTAGCACCTAAGCTCAAAAGAGATATATGTATACTGATATATGCACACTTGAAACACTGAACAGTTTTTACCGACAATTTAAAGTGACACTAAAGGTTCACGTTTTTTAAAAAAAAATAACAAATATATCATACTTACCTCCACTGTGCAGGTCGTTTTGCATAGAGTGGCCCCGAACCTGCTCTTCTGGGGTCCCTCGGCAGCTCTCTTGGCTCCTCCCCACATCAGATAACCCCCTGGGAGAAGCGCTCTCCCGGGGGGTTACCTTGCGGGCGCCCCCCCCGAGTCCAGAATTCGGAGTCCATAGACGCTGAATGCAGGACTCAGCCCCGCCCCCCCAGCAGCCACGCCATTGGATCTCACAGCAGCGGGAGCCAATGGCTGCGCTGCTATCAATCTATCCAATCAACAACCGAGAACGCTCTAGCAGAGAGCCAGTGCGACAAGTTCAAGGGTTCCGGTAAGTAAAGCGTGGGGGGCTGGGGGGCTGGTCACTGACAGGTGTTTTTTCACCTTAATGCATAGGATGCATTAAGGAGAAAAAAACACAAACCTTTACAACCCTTTTAAGCATTATTATAAAAAAACAAAAAAATTGATATATTGCAGCTTACCAATCACGTGGTGGCTGCATTCAATTTCTTTTTTTTTAGGCTTTTTCCCCTTTGTTTGCACGTGGTGATTTGGCTGGTAACACACCTCCTGTATTAGAATGCCCCCACTCTGGATGAATGAGCACAGGGGTCACCTTTGGACAACAGCATTGTCAGTCTGGGAGAAGGGGAGTGTTAGATGTACTAGCAGAAAATTAGATACATTCATACATTGAAGCCAAACTCCAGCTAACACTTTATAAGCAGTTAAAACAAACATTTTTGTCTCCTTTTGGGACAAAGATTTTACATAAATAAATAAAAGCTGATCATTTTAAGCACCCCTGCTAGTGTAAAATGGGTTTTCTCATCTCTGTAACTGATATATTCTGCTGGAGAGCTTGTTCTTTTGAAATACAACAGATTTACTGGCTGGATCACCAATGAAAGTAGAAGAAAGAAAGACTTAAAAAGAATATTAATGCAGCCATGACATCTAAGAAATGGTAAGCTGCAATATAAAATATGTTTGCTTTTGGGTTAAAAATGGTGTACTGTGGACTTCAGAACACCCCTGTGCCTTGTAGTCCACAGAACAGAACCTGAAACAATGTCAACCCCTTTGCACCTAAGAGTAAAACAAATCCTAATGCCTAAACCCAATTTTGCAACTTTGACCTTTGTTGGTAAAACCGTACATATCATCACACCTACTTTGTGCATCCAGGTGTATTATACCTTGTTTTTTTCAGAACAAATTGGGATTACATTTGGTGGTAAATTGTAATAAATATCTCCTGATTTATTTTAATCATCAAAGGAAAACTGGTCCAAAATAGAAAAACCTTTTTTTTTTCATTGAGCTATATATTTCTTGCTACTACCATAACCTGCCATCAAAGCACAACCCAAAATAAATTCTTCCACTCCTGACGATCGCAGCCATACCACATATGTGTATGTTAGTTGTTTTTTGTACCCATAGTACAGCCCAGGAACAATAGTGCACATTTTGCTTTTTTTTTTATCCTACCTAAAACACACTGACACTAACATTAACTGACACTGAAAAAAAAAATCCTGTCCAAAAAATACTGGCCCTTGACCCTGACCTGGCACAGATCTAGATCAAACCTTTTTTTAATTTTAATTTAATTTTTTTAATTATTATTATTAATATTTTTTCTATACGCACTTTTTTTTCTATCTCTGCAAAGACAAAGAAAGATACAATGTGTCTTTCTCATCCATTCACAGAGACATGATCACTGTGCTAGCCAATCAGAGGCTATCACAGCTAACAGGTGACCCAGTGTCACGTCTATCCCAACTCAGGTGGTCAGACACTATAGCTGGCTACTGTGTTCTTCTACCTATAGCAGCCCCCTTTCCCTTAAGGCAAGCAGGCCGACCAGTACTTGGTTGCCCCCAGAACGTATACACAATGCTATAGTGCCTGGCCACCACACCAGGGCAGATGTGAACTGAGCAAAGCAAACAGATACTCGCAGTTAGCAGACAGATAGCGTGGTTCTATGACAGTCCAGGTAAAAGGCAGGCTGAGTTCAGGGAATAGTCCAGTCCAAAGTCATACACAGGGAAATCCAAACTAGTAAAGCAGGGCTGACAGACAGGTAGCTTGATCAGGACCAACACATGTATTACTCTCTATCACAAGCAAGGGACCGAGCATTTGGCTTGCTTATAACAGCCGCTTGCAGCTTGCAGGTGGACACAGACAGGGAGAATACAATAGCCAAACCCGGATGCTGGAATGAGGAGCAGGAGCACTTAAGTGATCCTGACACCCAGAATCAGGAATTCCTGGTCCCGACCGTTAGAATGGAGCCTGGGGCTCTTGGTGAGACCCCAGTCTCTGTGCTTGGAGTACACCATGTGGCGCGCTTCCAGCACAAAGGGAGATACATAAATATGTGGCCGCATGGAAAAAAAGCCCAGTCCAGTGGGGCCTATTTGGGTTACATTGGCGCCAAGGGGTTAACAATGTAGAGGGGGTTGTGTTCTGAAGTCCTACCTCATTTCCTGCACTAGGGTGACAAACCTACATACATACAGTACAATGTCTCCTAAGGCCTCATGTACACTGACCATGAAGGCCAGTGCTGCTGCCAGGAAACAGTTTCAAGCAGCAAATCACCGTGCAGATTTATTTGGCATCTTTTTAAGCACAGTAAAAAATCTTAGGCACTGATAAAATGTGTTTGAGTGTGTGTAGCCCTTGAAACGGGTCAGATTTATTCTGCTGTGAATCTTTTTTATCATTAAATTACCTTGGAGGTTGTTTCTTTGGCACTCTCATTGGATTGTATGTTTTTAAAAATCAGAAGTCAGCAATCAACCTTGGTGAACATTTTTAACCAATCACTATTATTTTTCACTCAAATAAGTCTTCAAATTATTAAGACTGTAAAGAAAAAGAAAAATCTCAACTGTATTTCCAGTTGACATCTATTGTAAGCCTCAGTCTAGTTTGTCCCACATGACCCAGGGATGAAGGGTGATATTTAGAAATTGCTGATATGACAAATTTCTCTTAATACTCTGCTACATATACAAGATCGAAAAAAATTTATGCATTAGCACAAATGGCTGTAAATCACAATAAAATTACAAAATGTTACATGTTTTGTTTTGTCATGTTGTTAACCCCCACCGGCGTCAATGTAATTTTCTTTTGAAATATGTTGTTTTACATTAAATATGCATTATTATTTCTCAGTTGCTGAAATAAACCATACTGAGAAAATACTAAGTATTTAATTAAAATAATAAACAGTATCAAGAGTAGATTTCTGATTTGTGTCCCTCCTTGCAACATAGCCTATATCACATGCATACTTTAACTGACAAGCAATATAAATAATTATTTTGATTTAGTGAAATTCCCTAAAGCAGTTACACAATGCATTTCCAACCATAAACACTGGCTTCAGAACAAATAGAATAACGTGTTTTTTGTTTCATTTCAGCAGTCTTCTGCATATAACAGTACAGAAACAACCGTTCCATCTAGCAGCACATTCAGATTTTTTTTTCATGCTTCATCAGTTAAAAGCTCATTGACCCCAAGAGAAAAACAACACTCTTATCTTGTTATTGATACAAGTCTATTGATTTTATGAGGATTTTTTCTTGCCCTTTACAAGTGAAATACATTGTTTATTGGTACTCAGCATTCCCTATTCTTCTCTGTAAAGTGGTTCTGCAGGTATTCAGTTCACAAGAGAAAAGGCTTTGGTCATATTATAAAGGAATAATGTACATTACGCACTAATTTCGGCACATCTGCAGATGGGTCCATAGTTATAATATGGTTTAATTAGTTAAGTTGCTAAAAAAGGCAGCTGTCTATGGAATTGAGGAGGCATGGAGCAAACAATATTATAAAATATTATATTTTACTTTACTAAAGTATATTTGCTAAAAGTTCTAAACTTTTTTTTAGCTTTTAACCACTTGCCTATTGGGCACTTTCACCCCTTTCCTGCCCAGGCCAATTTTCAGCTTTTAGCACTTACACTTTTGCTATCAATTTTCTTTTATTAGGTATTATAAAAACAAAAATATACATCATACCAGTTTCAAAAATACATATATAAATAACATCTTTTAAATATCAATAAATAGTCTTAATGACACCCTCTTCTTTCCTATTTCCATGATATCTTCATACATTCCTATAACCCATACATACATCTATTCATTCATCAAACTTTCAAAAAAACAAAACAAAAAAAAAACACAACTTATAATTTCCGGAGTCCTTCCAATTATAAGTATTCTATCAATCTATTTGAGGACTGAAATTCATCCCATTTTTAACATATTTCTGGCATCTGACCACTTACATACCCTTCTTCTCTTATCTGTTTTTCCATATATTAAATTTTGTTCATTTCAAATATCCATTCCACCACTGTTGGATTATTTGTTTCTTTCCATTTTCGTGCTATTATTGTTCTAGCTGCATTTGTCATGTGGTAAAGAATATCTGTTTTTGTTAGCCTTGTTGAATCAGATGTAAGGGAAAATAACGCAATGTTTATACTTGGTCTCATTTCTACTACTGACAATTTCTGATAGATCTCAAATATTTTATTCCAGAAGCTTCTCACCCCTTGACATTCGTACCATACGTGATTCATGGTCCCTCTTTCTACCTTACATATCCAACAAGTCTCTGTATTAACTTTGTTAGCTATATTTAAAGCTACTGGGCTCTCTCCTGCGCCCTCTGGAACGCCCGCTCTGTCTGCAACAGACTCACTGCTGTTCATGACCTCTTTGTCACTAATTCCTTTAATCTACTTGCTCTCACCGAAACCGGGCTCCACGAATCTGACACCCCTGCTTCCCTATCCCAGGGTGCCCTTCACTGGACTCACTCCCCTAGGCCTAATGGATGCAAGCGAGGTGGAGTGGGATTCCCCCTATCCCCCCAGAGCACCTTCCAGGTTATTCACTCTCCTCCCTCTTTTTCCCTCTCATCATTCGAAGCCCACTGTATACATCTATTCTCTCCTACTTCCCTAAGAATTGCTGTGATCTACCGGCCCCCTGGACCATTATCGACTTTCCTTGATAAATTTTCTGCCTGGCTACCCTACTTTCTCTCTTCGGAAATTCCCACAATCCTTCTCTGTGATTTTAACATCCCTGCTAATACAAACACTCCTGCTACTTCTAAACTTCTTAGTCTAGCCTCTTCATTTGACCTGAAGCAATGGGTACAGGCTTCTACTCACTCTGATGGCAACACCCTTGACCTTGTATTATCCTACCTATGCACTCCATGCAACTTTTCAAACAATCCTTTTCCTCTTTCCGACCATCACCTTATTAGTTTCTCTCTCCCCCTGTCTTCCACCACCTTTCCCTCCAATTGCCTAACCATCACCCGTAGAAATGTTTGCAACTTCAACTCTCTCCTCTATTCTGCTACTGACCCCCTCTATGAAAAAATCTCTCCCCTGTCCTGCCCCAACCAAGCCAGGTCCATCTACAATAAATCCCTGTCCTCCACCCTGGACAAGCTCGCTCCCCTCACTACATGCAGAATCAGGTCTCGACCCCTACAACCCTGGCAAACAGATGACACTAAAATTCTCAAAAAACGTAGTCGCGCTCTTGAGCGTCTGTGGCACAAGACTAAGTCTCTCAAAGACTTCAACCAATACAAATCTGCCCTCCAAAAATACTATTCTTTCCTCCACACTGCCAAGCAAACCTATTTTGCAGCTCTTATTAACACCTTCTTATCCAGTCCCCGTAAACTCTTCTCTACCTTCAACTCTCTACTTTGTCATCCACTGCCTCCACCCACTGACTCACTCACTGCCTAGGAGATCGCTAATCACTTCAAAAACAAGATTGATACAATCCGTGATAAAATCTCCACTTTAAAGGTATCTCCCCCAGCTAAGACCCCATGTCAACAGGTACAACTGAAACTCCCCCTATTCAAATCTGCTACTACAGACGAAGTTGCTAAACTCCTTTCTATCACCCACCTAACCACCTGTCCCCTGGACCCTATTCCCTCTCATATGCTATGGTCACCCCCTGACTCCATTCTACACTCTCTAACCCACATCTTCAATCTCTCCCTCACCTCCGGCATCTTCCCCAATGCTCTAAAACATGCACTGGTCACTCCCATACTTAAAAAGCCATCCTTGGACCCTACCAATCTTAACAACCTATGCCCTATCTCCTTGCTCCCCCTTTCCTCTAAACTCCTTAAACGCCTTGTTTACAACCAACTGAGTGACCACCCCATTAAAAACAACCTTCTTGGTCCCCTTCAATCTGGATTTCGCCCTCAACACTCAACAGAAACTGCTCTTTTAAAACTCACAAATGACCTACTACCTGCAAAAACCAACGGACACTATTCTGTACTCCTACTTCTGGACCTTTCAGCTGCCTTTGACACGGTTGACCACCCCCTCCTCCTCAAAAACTTTACTCCCTCGGTCTCCGTGGCTGTGCTCTTCAGTGGCTCTCATCCTACCTATCCCAACACACCTTCAGTGTCACTTACAATTCTACTTCCTCCACTCCTCTTCCCTTCTCTGTCGGGGTCCCCCAAGGTTCTGTTCTTGGACCTCTTTTATTTTCAATCTACACCTCTTCCCTGGGTCAGCTGATAGCCTCTCACGGCTTTCAATATCATTTCTACGCTGACGACACACAAATCTATCTCTCCACCCCTCAACTCACTCCATCAGTCTCCTCACGCATCACTAACTTACTAACCGACATATCTGTATGGATGTCACACCACTTCCTCAAACTCAACTTGTCCAAAACCGAGCTTATAATATTTCCTCCCCCACGTGCCTCTTCCCCTGACTTGTCTGTCAAGTGCAATGGCACAACCATCCACCCGCCCCACATGTCAGGGTACTAGGTGTTATCCTGGATTCTGAACTCTCCTTTCGGCCCCACATCCAATCACTTTCCAAAGCTTGCCACCTCAACCTCTGCAACATCTCTAAACTATGTCCCTTTCTAACCAACGAAACCACAAAGCTCCTGATTCACTCCCTGGTTAGCTCTCGCCTCGACTACTGCAACTCCCTCCTCATTGGCTTACCTTTAAATAGACTATCCCCCCTTCAGTCCATCATGAATGCTGCTGCCAGACTCATCCACTTTACAAACTGCTCAGTGTCTGATACCCCTCTCTGCCAATCCCTCCATTGGCTGCCACTCGCCCAACAAATTAATTTCAAAATACTAACACAAAGTTACAAAGCCATCCACAACTCTGCCCCCAGCTACGTCACTAGCCTAATCTCAAAATACCAACCTAATCGCCCTTTCCGTTCCTCCCAAGACCTCCTGCTCTCTAGCTGCCTCATCACCTCCTCCCATATCCACCTCCAGGACTTCTCCCGAGCCTCGCCCTTCCTCTGGAATTCCCTACCCCAATCTGTCAGACTGTCTCCAAATTTATCCACTTTTAGGCGATCCCTGAAAACTTTCCTCTTCAGAGAAGCCTATCCTGCCTCCATCTAACAACTGCACTATTTTCTCCATTAGCTCATCCCCCACAACTATTACCCTTTTGTATAACTTGACCCTCCCTCCTAGATTGTAAGCTCTAACGAGCAGGGCCCTCTGATTCCTCATGTATTGAATTGTATTGTACTTGTACTGTCTGCCCTAATGTTGTAAAGCACTGCGTAAACTGTTGGCGCTATATAAATCCTGTATAATAATAATAATAATAATACCATCTCATTGCGATCTTATAATTTCTTTCTTGATATTTGATTGCTGTAGATGTTTTATGTATTACACTTTGAATGACAGTGGCGCGGTGATGCAAGACTGTACCCAAATTACATTTTTATCATTTTTTTCACACAAATAGATCTTTCTTTTAGTAGTATTTAAGCACTTGCCCGCTGGGCACTGAAACCCCCTTCCTAACCAGACCAATTTTCAGCTTTCTGTGCTCTCACATTTTGAATGACAATTACTCATGCAACACTGTACCCATATGAAATTTTGTCCTTTTTTTCACATAAATATAGATTTCTTTTGGTGGTATTTGATCACCTCTGGGTTTTTTTTATTTTTTGCGCTATAAAATGAAAAAAGACCGAAAATTTGGTAAAAAAAAGCATTTTATTTTGTTTCTGTTATAACATTTTGCAAATTATAATTTTTTTTCATAAATTTTGGCCAAAATTTATACCGCTACATATCTTTGGTAAGAATAAGCCAAAGCAGTGTAAATTATTTGGTCTTTGTGAAAGTTATAGAGTCTACAAGCTATGGTGCCAATCATTGAAAATTGATCACACCTGATGTTCTGTCTCATTTCTTGAGGCCCTAACAAGCCAGGACAGTACAAATGCCCCCAAAATTACCCCTTTTTAGAAAGTAGACAGTTCTTAGGTAATTAGTAAGAGGCATGGCGAGTTTTTTGAAGTTGTGATTTTTTCCCCACAATTCTTTAAAATGAAGATTTTTTTTTTTCACAAAATTGTCATAGTAAGTTGTTTCTCTCACACAGCATATGCTTACCACAAATTACACCCCAAAATACATTCTGCTACTACTCCTGAGCATGGCAATACCACATGTATGAAACTTTTACACAGCCTGGCCACATACAGAGGCCCAACATGCAGAGAGCACCATCAGGCCTTCTAGGGACATAAATTACACATCTAAGTTCTAGACTATCTCTTATACCATGTACACACGATCGGACATTCCGAAAACAAAACCATGGATTTTTTTCCGACGGATATGGGCTCAAACTTGTCTTGCAAACACACGGTCACACAAATGTTGTCGGAAATTCTGATCGCCAAGAACGCAGTGACGTACAACACGTACAACGGCACTATAAAAAGGAAGTTCAATAGCCAGTGCACCACCCTTTGGGCTCCTTCTGCTAATAATCTCCTATTTATCCCGTGTTAGTAGAAGTTTGGTGAGAGACGATTTACAATTTTCAGCCTTGTGCTTTTCAGTTCATTACAGCTCTTCAGTTTGTGCTTGTGGGTTTGTATCTATTCTTCAGTGCATGTTGTCAGTTTGCTACTGTCTTTCAGTGCGTTCTATTTATTAGTTTCTATCTGTTTTTCAGTGCGGTCTTGTCCACTAGTTTCTGATTTTCAGCTCATTCTTCTCAGGTTCTTTCTGATTTTCAGTGCGTTTTGTTAGTTCGTTCTGACCAGCCGACCATTTTCTACCCATGTAGATGGATGTGCATGGCATGGATGTGCCACGGATGAGTACTGATGTGGCACGGATAAGCACTGATGTGGCATGGATGTGGCACGAATGAGTACTGATGTGGCATGGTTGTGGCACAGATGAGAACTGATGTGGCATGGATGATTACTGATGTGGCATGGATGAGTACTGATGTGGCATGGATGTGGCTTGGGTGTGGCACGGATGAATTGCTCCATTTTGGAAAGTAAACACCCCAACGTATGTTCTATAAGGCATAATGAGTCTTTTGAACATGTCATTTTTTTCCATACATTTTTGGGAAATGTGGAAAGAAAATGAAAATGCATTTTTTTTTTTTTACACAAAGTTGTAAATTTATAAGATATTCTCAACACATAGCATGTACATAGCAAGAATGACACCCCAAAATACATTCTGCTACTCGTCCTGAGTATGGCGATTCCACATGTGTGAGACTTTTCCACAGCCTGGCCACATAGAGAAGCCCAACATGCAGGGAGCACCGTCAGGTGTTCTAGGGACATAAATTTCAAATCTAATTTGACTACCTAATACACTTTTGTGAGGCAATGTAGTGGTAAGGATGTGGCATGGATGAGCACTGATGTGGCATGGTTGTGGCACGGATGAGAACTGATGTGGCATGGGTGTGTCACGGATGAGCACTGATGTGGCATGGATGTGGCACGGGTGAGTACTGATGTGGCATGTATGTGGCATGGATGAGCACTGATGTGGCATGGATGTGGCATGGATGAGTACTGATGTGGCACGGATGAGCACTGATGTGGCATGGATCTGGCATGGATGAGCACTGATGTGGCATGGATAAGTACTGATGTGGCACGGATGAGAACTGATGTGGCATGTATGTGTCACGGATGAGCACTGATGTGGCATGTATGTGGCATGGATGAGCACTGATGTGGCATGTATGTGGCATGGATGAGCACTGATGTGGCATGGATGTGGCACGGATGAGTACAGATGTGGCACGGATGAGCACTGATGTGGCATGGATGTGGCACGGATGAGCACTGATGTGGCATGGATGAGTACTGATGTGGCACGGATTAGAACTGATGTGGCATGGATGTGGCATGGATGAGCACTGATGTGGCATAGAAGAGTAATGATGTGGCATGGATATGGCACAGATGAGCATTGATGTGGCATGGGTGTGGCATGGATGAGCACTGATGTGGCATGGATGTGCCACGGATGAGTACTGATGTGGCACGGATAAGCACTGATGTGGCATGGATGTGGCACGAATGAGTACTGATGTGGCATGGTTGTGGCACAGATGAGAACTGATGTGGCATGGATGATTACTGATGTGGCATGGATGAGTACTGATGTGGCATGGATGTGGCACGGATGAGCACTGATGTGGCTTGGGTGTGGCACGGATGAATTGCTCCATTTTGGAAAGTAAACACCCCAACGTATGTTCTATAAGGCATAATGAGTCTTTTGAACATGTCATTTTTTTCCATACATTTTTGGGAAATGTGGAAAGAAAATGAAAATGCATTTTTTTTTTTTACACAAAGTTGTAAATTTATAAGATATTCTCAACACATAGCATGTACATAGCAAGAATGACACCCCAAAATACATTCTGCTACTCGTCCTGAGTATGGCGATTCCACATGTGTGAGACTTTTCCACAGCCTGGCCACATAGAGAAGCCCAACATGCAGGGAGCACCGTCAGGTGTTCTAGGGACATAAATTTCAAATCTAATTTGACTACCTAATACACTTTTGTGAGGCAATGTAGTGGTAAGGATGTGGCATGGATGAGCACTGATGTGGCATGGTTGTGGCACGGATGAGAACTGATGTGGCATGGGTGTGTCACGGATGAGCACTGATGTGGCATGGATGTGGCACGGGTGAGTACTGATGTGGCATGTATGTGGCATGGATGAGCACTGATGTGGCATGGATGTGGCATGGATGAGTACTGATGTGACACGGATGAGCACTGATGTGGCATGGATCTGGCATGGATGAGCACTGATGTGGCATGGATAAGTACTGATGTGGCACGGATGAGAACTGATGTGGCATGTATGTGTCACGGATGAGCACTGATGTGGCATGTATGTGGCATGGATGAGCACTGATGTGGCATGTATGTGGCATGGATGAGCACTGATGTGGCATGGATGTGGCACGGATGAGTACAGATGTGGCACGGATGAGCACTGATGTGGCATGGATGTGGCACGGATGAGCACTGATGTGGCATGGATGAGTACTGATGTGGCACGGATTAGAACTGATGTGGCATGGATGTGGCATGGATGAGCACTGATGTGGCATAGAAGAGTAATGATGTGGCATGGATATGGCACAGATGAGCATTGATGTGGCATGGGTGTGGCATGGATGAGCACTGATGTGGCATGGATGTGCCACGGATGAGTACTGATGTGGCACGGATAAGCACTGATGTGGCATGGATGTGGCACGAATGAGCACTGATGTGGCATGGTTGTGGCACAGATGAGAACTGATGTGGCATGGATGATTACTGATGTGGCATGGATGAGTACTGATGTGGCATGGATGTGGCACGGATGAGCACTGATGTGGCTTGGGTGTGGCACGGATGAGCACTGATGTGGCACGGATGAGCACTTATGTGGCATGGATGTGGCACGGATGAGCACTGATGTGGCATGGTTGTAGCAAGGATTAGAACTGATGTGGCATGGATGTGGCATGGATGAGCACTGATGTGGCATGGTTGTGGCATGGATGAGAACTGATGTGGCATGGATGAGAACTGATGTGGCATGGATGTGGCATGGATGAGCACTGATGTGGCATGGGTGTGGCACGGATGAGCACTAATGTGGCACGGATGAGCACTGATGTGGCATGGATGAGAACTGATGTGGCATGGATGAGAACTGATGTGGCATGGATGTGGCATGGATGAGCACTGATGTGGCATAGAAGAGTACTGATGTGGCATGGATATGGCACACATGAGCACTGATGTGGCATGGGTGTGACATGGATGAGACCTGATGTGGCATGTATGTGGCACGGATGAGTACTGATGTGGCATGGATAAGCACTGATGTGGTATGGTTGTGGCACGGATGAGAACTGATGTGGCATGGATGTGGCACGGATGAAAACTGATGTGGCATGGATGACTACTGATGTGGCATGAATGAGTACTGATGTGGTATGGATGTGGCATGGATGAGCACTGATGTGGCACGGATGAGCACTGATGTGGCACAGATGAGCACTTATGTGGCATGGATGTGACACGGATGAGCACTGATGTGGCATGGTTGTGGCACGGATGAGAACTGATGTGGCATGGATGTTTCACGGATGAGAACTGATGTGGCATGGGTGTGGCACAGATGAGAACTGATGTGGCATTGATGAGTACTGATGAGGCATTGATGTGGCACGAATAAGCACTGATGTGGCATGTATGTGGTATGGATGAGCACTGATGTGGCATGGATGTGGCACGGATGAGTACTGATGTGGCACGGATGAGCACTGATGTGGCATGGATGTGGCACGGATCAGCACTGATGTGGCATGGATGAGCACAGATGTGGCATGGATGAGAACTGATGTGGCATGGATGTGGCATGGATGAGCACTGATGCGGCATAGAAGAGTACTGATGTGGCATGGATATGGCACAGATGAGCACTGATGTGGCATGGATGTGGCACGGATGAGTACTGATGTGGCATGGATAAGCACTGATGTGGCATGGATGGGGCCCAAATGAGTGCTGATGTGGCATGGGTGAGTATCGATGTGGCATGGATGAGAACTGATGTGGCATGGATGAGTACTGATGTGGCATGGATGTGGCACGGATGAGCACTGATGTGGCATGGGTGTGCCACGGATGAGCACTGATGTGGCATGGATGAGCACTTATGTGGCATGGATGTGGCATGGATTAGCACTGTTATGGCATGGTTGTGGCACGGATGAGAACTGATGTGGCATGGATGTGGTACAGATGAGAACTGATGTGGCATGGATAGATACTAGGCCTCTGAGTTAGCATTTTTTTTTACGCACTCAGTACGTCGCCTTTTCACTTTTCTTATGCGCACAATTTATTTACCATTATTTGACTATGTGACTCTTAGAGCCCTTTCACACTGGGGCGGTTTGCAGGCGTTATTGCGCTAAAAATACCGCCTGCAAACCGACCCAAAACAGCCGCTACTGTTTGTTCAGTGTAAAAGCCGGAGGGCTTTCACACTGAAGCGGTGCGCTGGCAGGAGAAGAAAAAAACTGCAAGCCGCATCTTTGGAGCGGTGAAGGAGCGGTGTATTCACCGCTCCTAAACTGCTCCTGCCCATTGAAATCAATGGGGCAGCACGGCTATACCGCGGCAATACCGCGGCTATAGCCGCGCTATGCGAGCGGTTTTAACCCTTTTTCGTCCGCCAGCGGGGGTTAAAACCGCACCGCTAGCGGCCGAATACCGCCGCAAAAAGGATGGTAAAGCAGCGCTAAAAATAGCGCTGTTTTACCGCCGACAGTATGAATGCAGTATACTACAATATTTCCTTTAAGATTTACAGCTGGCCCCCTTAAATGTCCTTACACTAAACGTACAAGGTCTAAATATCCCACAAAAACGAATTAAAGTTTTTCACTTCTTAGCTCCCTCAAATGCACATGTTGTATGCCTCCAAGAAACCCATTTCACAGATAAGGTGACCCCTAAATATTTTTGTTCAGGTTATCCCCAAGTTTTCACAGCCTCTGCCAAGACTAAACAATGAGGGGTGCTAATAGCGTTTCATCGTACTACACCCTTTTCCATTCTTACAGAGATCAAAGCCCCAGAAGGTTGTTATCTTATACTCATGGGATATCTATTGGATTCTCTAATCACAGTGGTATCCTTCTATGCTCCTAACAAAACTCCATCCTCATTCCTCTCCCACTTATTACAGGTAATGGATACTCATAAAACGGGCACACTTTTAATCTGTGAAGATTCAAATCAAGTCATTTATCCTTTTTTTAGATAAATCCCCAACTCCTATTGCCTCTAGTTCTCAATCTCGTAAGTTCCAACAACTTCTTCAACAACACTCTTTTTTAGATTCTTGGCGTGAAATCAATCCTGCTAGACGCCAATTTACTTTTTATTCTCATCCCTATAAATCATTTTCCCATATTGATCACATTTTGATCTCAATAGGCATGACCCCTGAACTCCTTTCTTCATCTATTATCCCTTTTACATGGACTGACCACTGTGCTGTACTTTCAACTTTCACTTCTCTAGTACCCAAACACAAGATTCTACATGGCATACCGTATATACTCGAGTATAAGTCGTTCCGAGTATAAGTCGAGGCCCTAATTTATTACAAAAAAAATGGGAAAAACTTATTGACCCGAGTATAAGACGAGGGTGAGAAATGCACAGCTACTGTAAGTGGAAAAGAGGGTCAACAATGCCCATTTGCAGCACCACTGTGCCCGTTTGCATGCCTCACTGTGCCCATTTGCAGCCATAGGTCCCCTGAACTTCAAACTCGGTAGTTAAGGGTTCCTAGATGCCCCCTAGCTGCAGCCAAAATTTGGGGTCTCAGAACCCAAAGGGTCCTGAAATGACATTGCTGCAGATGGACACAGTTGACCGAATTTGGGGCCCTGTATCTCGGGGCCACTTAGTGCTAGGAACCCCAAATTTGGTGTGCAAACCCAGTGGATCTAGCACCATATAATTTCCAAAGCTGGGGTTTCTAGCACCAAGTGATCCCGAGATACAGGGCCCCAAATATCAGTTCAGAAAATGTCAAGCACTTTTCTGCAGCAGAGAATGACATTTTCTGAACCGGTTTTGGGGCCCCGTATCTCAGGGCCACTTGATGCTAGGAACCCCAGCTTTGGGTGTGTTATGGTACCAGTTCCACTAGGTTTGCACACCAAATTTGGGGTTCCTAGCACCAAGTGGCCCTGAGATATGGGGCCCCAAATTTGGTTCAGAAAATGTCAAGCACTTTTCTTCAGCAGAGAATGACATTTTCCGAACCGATTTTGGGGCCCCCGTATCTCGGGGCCACTTAGTGCTAGGAACTTCAGCTTTGGATATGTTGTGAAACCAGTTCCACTGGGTTTGCACACCAAATTTGGGGGTCCCAGCACCAAGTGGCCCTGAGATACGGGGCCCCAAACTCGGTTCGGAAAATGAAATTTTTTGCTGCAGAAAAGTGCTTGACTCAAGTATAAGTTGAGGGGGGTACTTTCAGCACAAAAAAATGAGCTGAAAAATTCGACTTATACTCGAGTATATACGGTAATAATGATTCAATCCTATCTCATCCATTACACTCCTCTGATCTAGAAATAGCCATAAAATATTACCTGGCCAATAATGAGACACCTGATATATCCCCACTGACCCTATGGGAAGCTCATAAACCTGTTCTCCGTGGGGTTTGTATACGCCAAGCCTCATTTCTTAAAAGAGAAAAACGACAACTAAAACAAAAATTAGAAGTAGAATTTAATACATGCCACACAATTTTTCAATCTAATCCTACCCCTGTGACTAAATTACAGCTTGATAAAGCACGTTTAAACCTTGACGCGAATAAACCATACACTCTTTTAGCTTGAGCACTTAAAAAACTAAATCGCCAGTAAAGATCCTCCACACCTTTCAAAAACATCTTACCTCCTTATATAAAAAGAAAGGATCTTTTGATCAAACTTTAGCAGAATCTTTTTTTTCACAAATCAAACTTTCAACTATTCCTTTAGCCCAACACGATTTTCTTGAAAGCCCCATTACAGCTATCAAAATTAAATTAGCAATTAACTCTCTTAAATCAAATAAACGTCCAGGCCCAAATGGCTTCTCTGCCCTATACTATAAGAAATTCTCTTATATCCTTGCTCCAATGTTAACAGACGCATTTAATTCTCTCCTTAACGATCAATTCTTTTGGGCCGAAACAATAAAGGCTATAATTTCAAAGATCCCAAAACCTCAGTCAGACGATACATCTTGTTCTAACTATAGACCCATATCATTACTCGAACTTGACATTAAGTTACTAGCGAAAGTCTTTGTGACCTGCAGGACTACTTTACTAATTCAAGCAGCTAAATCATGACAAATACCCATCTGTCTCTTATCTTTAGATATCAAAAAAGCATTTGATACCGTTTTGTGGCATTACCTGCATTTCGTCCTGCAGCGTTGGGGATTTGGTGCTCATTTTCTTAGCTGGGTCTCTTCATTATACAAAAATCCCAAAGCTTATGTTAAATTTACTGGATATAAATCAAACCTTTTTGACATCTGTAGGGGTACGCGTCAGGGATGTCCACTTTCCCCACACTTATATGCCCTACTTATTGAACCCCTTGCTCAATCAATTCGTACTGACCCTTCTATTAAAGGTCTAGAGTTAGCTGGTCACCAACATAAACTTTGCCTATTTGCTGACAATATCTTAATCTTTATGTCATCCCTTCATATTTCTGTCTAATCTTATAAGTAAACTTGATCACTTTGCCCACATATCTGGTCTAATTATTAACTCTCAAAAATCTAAAGCCTTAAATATATCTTTACCTCCTCATATTTTACAAGCGCAAACATCCCTCCCTTTCTTATGGTCTACTTCACGCCTTCTTTACCTAGGGATAACTCTCACACCCAGTCTTTCTGACAATTTCACTGCCAATTATCCTCCAATTTTGCGTTGAATATCCAATCTTCTGACACAATGGTCCTCTCTACCATTATCTTGCATAGGTAAAATTAATTTAATAAAGATGGCTATTCTGCCCAAAATTCTTTCCACTTTTAACCACTTGCCACCCACCATATAGTAGAATGAAGGCAGCAAAGTGGTTTCAATAACCTGACGTCATATGACATGATCAGGATATTAAGCCGATGCGCGCCCCCGGGGCGATCGTTGTTGCTGTGTGTCAGTCTGACACCCCACAACTCCGATCTAGGTAAAGAGACTCTGACGGAGACTCTTTACCACGTGATCAGCCGTGTCCAATCACGGCTGATCACAATGTAAATAGGAAGAGCCGGTGATCGGCTTTTCCTCACTCGCGCCTGACAGACGTGCGTGGAGGAGCACCGATCGACTGCTTTCCTGACACGGGGGGTCTGTGCTGATTGTTTATCAGCACAGCCCCCCCTCGGATCCCGTCCAGGACCACCAGGGAAGTTGCCCAGGACCACCAGGATAGCCACCACATTGGACCACCAGGTATGCCCCCTAGACCCCCAGGAAAATACCAATCTGTGCCCAGGCAGCTGCCAATCAGTGCCCACTCCAATACCTACCACTGCCAGTGCCACCAGGGATGCCTATCAGTGCCTCATATCAGTGCCGCGTATCAGTGCCCATCAGTGCCGCGTATCAGTGCCCATCAGTGCTGCCTATCAGTGCCCATCAGTGCCCAGCAGTGCCACCTATCAGTGCCCATTAGTGCCGCCTATCAGTGCCACCCTATCAGTGCCCAGCAGTGCCGCCTTTCAGTGCCCATCAGTGTTGCCTATCAGTGCCCATCAGTGCCAACCAGTGTCAACCAGTGCCACCCATGAGTGCCCATCAGTGCCACCTATCAATGCCCATCAGTGCTACATATCAGTGCCACCCATCAGTGCCGCCTACCAGTGCCCATCAGTGCCGTATATCAGTGCCCATCGTCAGTGCCCGCTCATTGGTGCCACCTCATCGGTGCTGCCGTATCAGTGCCTGTCAGTGCCGCCTTATCAGTGCCCATCAGTGAAAGAGAAAACTTACTTATTTACAAATTTTTTTAACAGAAACAAAAGCAAAACTTTTATTTTTTTAAAACTTTTCAGTCTTTTTTATTTGTTTAGCAAAAAATAA
This sequence comes from Lithobates clamitans, assembly GCA_037952925.1. Classification (NCBI taxonomy): domain Eukaryota; kingdom Metazoa; phylum Chordata; class Amphibia; order Anura; family Ranidae; genus Lithobates; species Lithobates clamitans. The sequence goes on along the minus strand of JBBGZY010001357.1, from coordinate 1,166,018 downwards.
AAACCACAGAGGTGATCAAATACCACCAAAAGAAAGCTCTATTTGTGAGAACAAAATGAAAAAAATTTTGTTTGGGTACAGTGAAGCATGACCGCGCAATTGTCATTCAAACTGCAACAGCGCTGAAAGCTGAAAATTGGTCTTGACAGGAAGGTGTATAAATGCCCTGTATTGAAGTGGTTAATAACCAACCTTGTATGGTTTAATTCCTCCGACCATAAAAAACTCAATAATCCTATAACTAAACATACACTAGCCGTTTGGGATACATTTAAATTAGTAAATGGACTACAATCTCCCCATATACCTCTTTTATCATTTCTTAAAAATCCACTTATCTATCCTGCATGGTCTTCCCCTAAATCTTTTAAAGCATGGACCTCCAATAATCTAACTCACCTCTGTGAACTAGCATCCTTTACTTCATTCAAAACTTTCCCTGACTTATGTGATTTGTTGTAGCCGTATTAGTGCAATTGTGACAGAGAAAATTGAGTACTGTCCGTGATACTTTTTTTATTTGCACTAACATACAATTTTTCAGGACCCCCCCCCCCCCTTGCATTCCCCCTAGCTCTCCTTCTGTCTTATCTCACTAACTCTGCTGCTATCTTTATTACCAACAAGTGTCTGGGGAATGCCCAGGAAAAAGCCAAAGTCTACTTACCACCAGCTTGCTGACAACCAAATTGACCTATCTAACAGTATGCGTTAAAAAAGGGGTTTAGTCCGCACGCATTTGCAAACGCATGCGTGAGCCACAGAGCCACGTCACGGCACCCTTGTATCTGTGGTCCTAACACTAAAGTATAAGTGTCCCCGCAGTGGAGGCACATGCATTTAATGGATAAATGAGAGCAGGTGGCTGGAGGGGAGCCCACCCCACCTTAAAGGTACAGGAGCACACCAAACACCCAGCAAGAGCACAAAGGCTGCTATCTTTATTACCATTGATTTGTATGTGTTTTGCTTTCTCTTTTTTTTTTTTCCTTTTTTTCTTTAACATTCTGCTTAAAAATTTGCGAATCAGAACTGCTTGGACCTTGAAGAAGGGGACATACCCCGAAAGCTTGTCCTGAAAAATTGTATGTTAGTGCAAATAAAAAAAGTATCATGGACAGTACTCAATTTTCCCTGACTTATGTGAAAGTCACAAACTTCCAAATTCAGAGCTCTTTCGATATCTTCAAATTAATACATTTTTATGCCCTATTTACATGAAGAATTAATAATTTAGATAAATTAACACGCTTTGAAAATATATGTAAATGTGACACACACACTAAGAGACTTATTTTAACTCTTTACACTCATCTTATTACTAAACCCAACTCAGACCCACCATCATATGTGGCTAAGTGGGAGATGGATCTTGGGTTTTCATTGGAAGCAGCCGATTGGGATAAGATTTAGATCACAACCAAGTCATCCTCACAAAATATAGCTGCCTTAGAGATAATTTACAAAGTACTCACGCAGTGGTATTTGGTCCCTGTCAGAATTGCAAAATATGCTCCAAATTATTCTCCATCTTGTTTCCGTGCCTGTGGTGATCTAGGATCACATTTCAATACATGGTGGGATTGCCCTGTAGCAAAAAACCTCTGGAAAGAAATATTTCTTATGATTTCAACACTGTTTGAAATCCCTATCAATCCTGATCCTGCAATAGCACTTTTAAACTTAAAACCTACCACTCTCTCCTACCGCCAATTCAAACTCCTATTACAGATCACTATAGCCACAAAACAAACAATTGCCGAAGCTTTGAAATCCCCTTCCTTAATAATTGCTGAAACTAAAAATAGAGTCAATCAAGCAATAATCCATGCCAAAACAGAGGCTTTCATTCAAGATAAAATATCCAACTTTGAGAATATATGGGATCCATGGGCGACTCACTTTTGCCCTACTACCTCTCGTTTCTTTCTTCCCTATCTATTTTTTCTCCTACCGTATATACTCGAGTATAAGTCGAATTTTTCAGCACATTTTTTTGTGCTGAAAGTGCCCCCCTCGACTTATACTTGAGTCAAGCACTTTTCTGCAGCAAAAAAATTTATTTTCCGAACCGACTTTGGGGCCCCGTATCTCAGGGCCACTTGGTGCTAGAAACCCCAAATTTGGTATGCAAACCCAATGGACCTAGTACCATAACATATCCAAAGCTGAAGTTCCTAGCACTAAGTGGCCCCGAGATACGGGGCCCCAAAATCGGTTCGGAAAATGTCATTCTCTGCTGCAGAAAAGTGCTTGACATTTTCTGAACCGACTTTGGGGCCCCATATCTCAGGGCCACTTGGTGCTAGGAACCCCAAATTTGGTGTGCAAACCCCGTGGACCGAGTACCATAACATATCCAAAGCTTGGGTTCCTAGCACCAAGTGGCCCTGAGATACGGGGCCCCAAAACTGGTTCGGAAAATGTCATTCTCTGCTGCAGAAAAGTGCTTGACATTTTCTGAACTGATTTTTGGGGCCCTGTATCTCATGGCCACTTGGTGCTAGAAACCCCAGCTTTGGAAATTTTATGGTGCTAGTTCCACTGGGTTTGCATACCAAATTTGGGGTTCTTAGAACTAAGTGGCCCCGAGATACAGGGCCCCAAATTCAGTCAACTGTGTCTATCTGCAGCAATGTCATTTCGGGACCCTTTGGGTTCAGAGACCCCAAATTTTGGCTGCAGCTAGGGGGCATATTTGGCTGCAAATGGGCACAGTGAGGCATGCAAATGGGCACAGTGATGCTGCAAATGGGCATTGTTGACCCTCTTTTCCACTTACAGTAGCTGTGCATTTTTCACCCTCGTCTTATACTCGGGTCAATAAGTTTTTCCCATTTTTTTTGTGGTAAATTAGGGCCTCGACTTATACTCGGAACGACTTATACTCGAGTATATACGGTAACTAAGATTATTTTTTCTTTTATCTTCTTTCTCTCTTCTATTTTTTTCCACCTATTCTCTCTCTCCTCTTTCAAATTACTCTTTATATAGTTCTGGTAGCACAAAGTTTATTTCCTTGCTAATCATTATACCAATTGTACATAGTTCCAATATGTAGTATAAGATTTTATATTCTATAATAAATAATTTATTTTTTTATTTTTAATTTATTTACTATACTCTTAAGAATAATTAAGACCTTTTTTTTTATCCAAGGTCATCTTATATTAACCTGGTCTAAGTTGGTTTTAACCTTTCTTATACCGTGTATGACGTAATCTTTATAGTAGTTAGATCCATGCTAAAAATTTTTTAGTTAAACTACTTTTAGTTTATGTTGGAACTACAACTCAATATCATTACCATATATGTGATCTTTTCTTTTGCTGCCACCATATGTACTCATGTATGCTAATTGTTAAAATTCAATAAACAAATTTGACAAGAAAAAAAGCCTGAAAATTAAAGTAGTTAGAGTAGAGGGTTAGATCCCTTGTCACTTTTTCTGCTCCCTGTTTGGTTTTAGGAAGGTTTTCTCTCACTTCCTGGTGAGTCTTTGAGACAGGATATCTTTCCAAATTGAGGGGGAATCCTTTCTTAGACATTTGGGCTTTGATTTACTAAAACTAGAGAGTGTAGAATCTGGTGCAGCTCTGCATAGAAACCAATCAGCTTCTAACCTCAGCTTGTTCAATTACAGTGAGGGGAAAAGTATTTTATCCCCTGCTGATTGTGTACATTTGCCCACTGACAAAGAAATGATCAGTCTATAATTTTAAATGGTAGGTTTATTTTAACAGTGAAAGACAGAATAACAACAAAAATATTTATAAAAACGCATTTCAAAAAAGTTATAAGTCAATTAATCAGATTCCAATCTCTCCACTATGGCCATGACCAAAGAGGTGTCCAAGGATATCAGGGACAAGATTGTAGACCTACACAAGGCTGGAGTGGGCTACAAAACCATAGCCAAGCAGCTTGGTGAGAGGGTGACAACAGTTGGTGCGATTATTCGCAAATGGAAGAAACACAAAATAACTGTAAATCTCCCTCGGTCTGGGGCTCCATGCAAGGTCTCACCACGTGGAGTTTCACACGCGGGAATCTTGTTAATGATCTCAAGGCAGCTGAGAACATAGTCACCAAGAAAACAATTGGTAACACACTACGCTGTGAAGGACTGAATTCCTGCAGCGCCTGAAAGGTCCCCCTGCTCAAGAAAGCACATGTACAGGCCAGTCTGAAGTTTGCTAATGAACATCTGAATGATTCAGAGGAGAACTGAGTGAAAGTGTTGTGGTCAGATGAGACCAAAATTAAGCTCTTTGGCATCAACTCAACTCACTGTGTTTGGAGGAGGAGGAATGCTCCAAGAACACCATCCCCATCGTCAAATGTGGAGGTGGAAACATTAAACTTTGGGGGTGTTTTTCTGCTAAGGGGACAGGACAACTTCACTGCATCAAAGGGACAATGGACAGGGCCATGTACCATCAAATCTTGGGTGAGAACCTCCTTCTCTTAGCCAGGACATTGAAAATGGGTCGTGGATAGGTATTCCAGCAATGACCCAAAACACACGGCCAAAGCAACAAAGGAGTGGCTCAAGAAGAAACACATTAAGGTCCTAGAGTGGCCTAGCCAGTCTCCAGACCCTAATCTTATAGAAAATATGTGGAGGGAGCTAAAGGTTCGAATTACCAAATGTCAGCCTCGAAACATTAATGACTTGTAGAGGATCTGCAAAGAGGCGTGGGACAAAATCCCTCCTGGAATGTGTGCAAACCTGGTGGCCAACTACAAGAAATGTCTTACCTCTGTGATTACCAACAAGGGTTTTGCCACCAAGTACTCATGTTTTGCGAAAGGGTCAAATACTTATTTCACTCATTAAAATGTAAATCAATTTATATGTTTTTTGAAATGCGTTTTACTGAATTTTTTTGTTGTTTTTCTGTCTCTCACTGTTAAAATAAACCTACTATTAAAATTATAGACTGATCATTTCCCTGCCAGTGGGCAAATGTACAAAATTAGCAGGGCAGCAAATACTTTTTCCCTCACTGTAAGCTTTGACAAAAAACCTGGAAGCTGATTGGTTTCTATGCAGAGCTGCACAAAGTTCTACACTTTCCAGTTTTAGTAAATCAACCCCTTGGTGTTCCTATCAGCTGATTTTTCCTCATTACATGAATAGACGGTAAGGGGAAATCAGCTAATTGGAACACCTGTTTTGATGACAACTGAATGTTGACTGAACTGTCTGAAGTGGCATGTGCCAAATTAACTAAGCAAATAGAACTGTTTCAGGTCTATCTGCACCACCTGCAACAATTTTTATTTCAGAGTGAAATAGAAACTAGCTCAGATCTGCTCCTAATTAATAGAGGAGATGTGGCAGTTTTTCATATAGGAAAAAGCCACAGATTCCCACCAGGTGTGACCTGTCATAGGAGATGTGAACTCTCAGCAGAACGCTCATATCGCTCTCTCTGCATGTGCAGTTTTTAACAACTCTCCTCTTTCCTCCTGCTCTGAGCTGCGGGGACAGGGATGGATAGAGCGATCAGACCATGCCGTTCCAGCTCTCATGTTCTCTGTGCTGCCTGTCACAGACACGCAGTACAGAGAACTACTTGATCCTAATTAACATAGGGGCGTGCATCCATTTTGTTAATTAGGAGCTGCATCTGCTGAATTTTTTATTTTTAGAAGAGTAGTGCAAGCATTATGTTTGCACCACTCTTTGTTAATTGAACCCAGTGTATGTATGATATTAGACATGTGCAATTTGTTTAGTTCCAAATTAGTTTTTTAGTCGAAATGCGACAAATTCGTTAATTTGGAAATATTAGAATTAACAAAAACCCGATTAACAAATTTTTCCAAAATTCAAAAATGCAAAATTCTAAAATTCTGAAATTCTAAAATCCGAAAAGAGAAAATTCAAAGATTCGGAAATTTCGAAATTTGAAAATCCAAAAATCACAAATTTGAAAAATTGAAATTTCTAAAATTTTGAAATTCGAAAATCTGAAAAATTATAAAATCCAAAAATAAGAACAAAAATCCAAAAATAAGAATGAAAATCCAAAAATTCAAAATCCCAAAAATTTGAAAATCTGAAATAATAACTTACAAACTAATAATAACTGTTACTAACTATTAAATTATAGGTATTGGAATTTCCTTTCAAATTTGGCTGTTAGTGAACATAATGAATATGAATTTATCCGAAGTTATGAATTATCCGAAATAACGAATGCCACATCTAAACAAATGAAACGTAATGAATCAATAATAATAATAAATAATAATAATAACTTTTAATTATTATTTATTATTAGTATTAATTTGTTATGTTCCATTCGTTTAGATGTGGCATTCGTTATTTCGGATAATTCGTAACTTTGGATAAATTCATATTCCTTACGTTCACTAACAGCCAAATTTGCAAGGAAATTCCAATACCTATAATTTAATAGTTAGTTATTATTAGTTGGCTAGATCATTATTTCGGATTTTAACATTTTTGGATCTGCATTTTTATTTTCGGATTTTCATTCTTTCGAATTTTCGGATTTTCGTTCTTTCGAGTATTCAGATTTCCATATTTCTGAATTTTCAGATTTCTGAATTTTCAAATTTCCAAATTTCGAATTATCGAATTTACAAATGTATTCGAAATAATGAATTTTAATCATAACAAATGACCCGAAAAAAACCCACAAATGAAACAAAAACGAACGCATTTTTTGGCAGTGCACATGTCTATATGATATCGAGGGATGCCTACACTGTCCACTCTGCAGTGTAAGGTCTTGTACGTGTATGAAATCGCAATGTGTACAGCAAACTTTTACAAAGTATTTGCAAAGCTTTCAACCAGCTTCCAGAGGATTTGTAAAAGCCTTTAAAATAAACGTCAGTACCAGTATGGCAATGCCCCTGTTGAAGGTCTATTGATGGAAACGCATAGGGCGGCTATAACTCTCTACATTGCCACTCTGTTTTTATATTTGTGATCATTTTTATGTACAACGGTTTTTTAGCAATAAACAACCCTGATTTGCACTATGTGGAGGCATTCCCCTTTTTTTCCACATACTTCCTGGTTATGAGAAAATGTTTGAACCTTGGAATTGTTCCTCACTTCTATTCTGGTGATTCAGCGGTGACATCTCGGTCTGCAAGTGTTCCATCGGTCCTTGGCTATCCGTACATCTGCCTGTGGTGGCACACTGCTCGATTGACTCTATGCTGATGGCAGTAGAGTCCAACAGTTCCGGTAAGCGTACTCACACCTACTTACTGTTTTGATGACCTCTGATTGGATATCTTGAAAGTTGATGGAACCCCAGTCCTGACTTCACTTCATTATTTTTTTGTCACAGACTTTTTCTTTATTTTTTGAGTACGCCCCTTTAGTGGGGTACTCACATAAGTTTGTAGAGACATTCACATAATATCACATAAGGTGTTTATGTTGTTCTGCTTTAAGCGCTGCGATTTATCTACTTCATTTGTTTATGTTTGTCACATTGTTTGTAGCAGCTCCTTTCTTGAACTAGTTGAGGGTAGCGCATTAATCACCTTTATCACTGCCCAAATAGAATAAAAGTTTGAAGTAATTCACTGTGATTTGATACTCTGAGAGGTAGTGCTCAGTTCTAGTACTCAATCTATAATTGGGGCTGCTTATACTTGGTTAATTGCTTCAACCTATATTACGCTGAATAGTTTGAAATTGATTTTTACTTTTTTCAGTTTACATCATAATAATTATATATTTATATGCACAGTATCATTTAGGAAACGCAGTTAGAACCATTTAGGCTTGATATTTTTATTTAAAGAGGAGCTCCAGTCAGTTATCAAAAAATTAAAACTCAGCAGCTCTAAATGTTGCTTTTAGTTCTGCTTTTACCATGAGTTTGTATTTGTGGGAAGGAGTGTAATTAGCCTGAGATATGTGAACACAGGGGTGTCATGTGTTCACATATCATCCTGAGGTGACGAGGGAGCTAGAGAGCAGGAGATCTTGAGAGGAACGAAGAGAATGAGTAGGTTGGTATTTAAAGACTAGGCTAGTGATGTAGCTGTGGTTGAAAATTGTGGATGGCTTTGTACGTAGTTGTTAGTATTTTGAATTTAATTCTTTGGCTGAGCGGAAGCCAGTGGAGGGATTGACAGAGAGTAGTGACACAGAGCGATTGGCAAGGTGAATGAGTCTGGCAGCAGAATTTATGATGGATTGAAGAGGTGATAGTCTATGTAGAGCTAAGCCAATGAGAAGGGAGTTGCAGTAGTCAAGACGAGAGATGACCAGCGAGTGAATTAAGAGCTTTGTTGTGTCATTGGTTAGAAAGGGGCGTATTTTGGAGATGTTGCGGAGGTTGAGGCGGCAGGATTTGGTCAGTGATTGGACGTGTTGCTTAAAGGAGAGTTCAGAGTCCAGGACTACACCTAGAACCTTGGCATGTCGAGATGGGCTTATAGTTGTGCCATTAATTTTGACAGAGAGATCAGGGGAAGGGGCATATGGGGGAGGAAAAATTATAAGTTCATCGTGATATAGTAGCAAAAGGGAAAACGGGTAGTGGAATTTTAAATATACCTCCGTGTGCACATCTACCATGCAAAAAAAGAATTTTACTAATAACATACAATTTGTCTAAATATCTAAAAGAATGTCTTTCATTTTACACAATATAAAAACACATGTTGCTATAAGTTTAATACATTACAAAAATAAGTGCATTAAATCTTCTGAGAAGGTCAACGCGTTTCGTGGATCATCTGCTTCATAAGGACCAACAGAATTAAGCACCTTGAAATAGGTAAATCACAGGTAATTAAAAACAAATCTAAAACAAAAGAAGAAAAGATCATGAATCACACCAAACAATGCAACATATTACTAAATTGTTGGTCACTTTTTATCTGAAAAATTATCATACAAATTTTTTTTACATTCCTCATGAAAAACTAATTAATTTATCTCATAAGTATTACATATTAATCCATCATTTGGGAAACAGAAGGATACTTACCCAAAGTGGATGCGGTAATATATGCTCAGTGTTTATGGAAGGAAAGGATCTCAGAAGATAGCCTGCCGGCCCATAGGAGGATAGCCCTCAGGTTCAAATACAAAGACCAAGTAAATTATAAGGGCCAGAGAGAATGTAAAGTATTAAATTCCACAGGGCCCATCACTGCATTTGTATAGACCAGTTATACCATATATACTCGAGTATAAGTCGTTCCGAGTATAAGTCGAGGCCCTAATTTACCACAAAAAAATGGGAAAAACTTATTGACCCGAGTATAAGACGAGGGTGAGAAATGCACAGCTACTGTAAGTGGAAAATAGGGTCAACAATGCCCATTTGCAGCATCACTGTTCCCATTTGCATGCCTCACTGTGCCCATTTGCAGCCATAGGTCCCCTGAACTTCAAACTCAGTAGTTAAGGGTTCCTAGATGCCCCCTAGCTGCAGCCAAAATTTGGGGTCTCTGAACCCAAAGGGTCCCGAAATGACATTGCTGCAGATGGACACAGTTGACCGAATTTGGGGCCCTGTATCTTGGGGTCACTTAGTGCTAGGAACCCCAAATTTGGTGTGCAAACCCAGTGGAGCTAGCACCATAAAATTTCCAAAGCTGGGGTTTCTAGCATTAAGTGGCCCCGAGATACAGCGTCCCAAAAATCAGTTCAGGAAATGTCAGGCACTTTTCTGCAGCAGAGAATGACATTTTCCGAACTGGATTTGGGGCCCTGTATCTCAGGGCCACTTGGTGCTAGGAACTTCATCTTCGGATATGTTGTGGTACCAGTTCCACTGGGTTTGCACACCAAATTTGGGGTACCTAGCACTAAGTGGCCCTGAGATACGGGGCCCCAACTTCGGTTCAGAAAATGTCAAGCACTTTTCTGCAGCAGAGAATGACATTTTCCGACCCGAATTTGGGGCCCCGTATCTCGGGACCACTTAGTGCTAGGAACTTCATCTTCGGATATGTTGTTGCACACCAAATTTGGGGTACCTAGCACTAAGTGGCCCTGAGATATGGGGCCCCAAAATCGGTTCGGAAAATAAAATTTTTTGCTGCAGAAAAGTGCTTGACTCAAGTATAAGTTGAGGGGGGCACTTTCAGCACAAAAAAATATGCTGAAAAATTCGACTTATACTCGAGTATATACGGTAGGTATATTAATTACTCCCCACCTTTCAAAGGTTGTATATAAAAGAAGGGGAATGCTTACCCAAAATCTAAATTGATGTAGATATATTGTCTTAGATCAGGGGTGGAATCCAAATAAGTTAAAGTGCATGTTTTAAGATTGGTTCTGCTTTTAGTTGTTAATTATTCTTGTGTATTTACTGAACACTTAAAGAGATTGTAAACAATCACCTTGTAAAACAACCTATTCAGTTGAAAATAGAAATGAAAGGGAAAACATTTGTGTATAGATATAAAAAAAAACAACATTATAAATACCTTTTTTCCCTTTTTTATAAGTGATCGCATTCCCTCTGTTCTCAGCAGCATAGGAGCTGGGCGGTGAAGGAGAAGCAGCTGCACACTGATTCCCAGTGAATGGCTGTGCGGCAGGGGAATGTCAGGACAAGTCTCATCATTGCAGGAGAGCACGCTGAGTTCCCAGCTTAGCTAGAGACCTGATCACGCAGTGCTATTCTGCTTAGTGTGGTCAGTTATTAATAGGAAAGGAGAGGGACTGGCAGGAACACCAGGGATTTCACAAGGAAGCAATAAAAAAAGAACAGGATAGTCTCTCATACAAGTACATGGTACAGCAGACACATACCAGGAATATGAAATGTTGGGGTAACATACACTTTAAATGTTTCTTTTCATTTTATTTTATTACTTTGACTTCTGTTAGCTTCAGAGTTTTTTGGTATTTCTACAATGTTAAAACATAGATCTTAAAATGTATGTATAGGCAAAACCTTTCTTAAAGTGGTTCTAAAGGAAAATATTGTTTACCTTTCCCTGCATTAAGGTAAAAAAATGCTCCAGTATTTGTATTGCCCTCTCATCCCCTAAACACTTACCTGAGTCATCACTCAATCCAGTGCTGAGCCTGTCTGCAGCAGCTCTCTCCTCTCTCCCCTCTCTCACAGGACAGAGAGGCAGCAGCGAGAGCCATTGACTCCTGTTGCTGTCAATCAAATCCTGTGAGCAGAGAGGCAGGAATCCGCCAAGCCATGCTCTGTGTGTCTATTAACACATACAGCAGGGCTCAGGAGCTCATCTGCACTTGTGCCACCTTAGGAAGCAGATTCCTATGGTGGCACATAGAGAAGAGAAGGAGCCTAGAGTGCCGGTGGGGGACCCCAGAAGAGCAGGATCAGGCTGATATGTGCAATACCTGTTTATTATTTTCATTATATAAAAAAAAATAAACAGACTTTACAGCCCCTTTAATAAAGATTTCTTCCTATTTCTTCTCCAGGACAGGAAGTAGAGGAAAATATGTCAATGAGACACAGCAAAAAGTTAAGTGACAAGTGTTTTAACCCTCACCTAGAAAAAAAAAAACCTTTTGTGTAGCGCTACCCCTGAAGGAGATGCTTGGTAATTTGGGTTCTCTGTTCTGGGCCTTAACTTCAAGAACAACTTTAGCCCCTCTGACACACCTGGTTGAGTGAAAGTTACTGCACACACTTTTAGGAACACAAGTGTGGTTACCCTTAACACAACTGTGCATTAGTAGCAGGAAATAGACACAAGACCATTTAGTGGTAAATTAACTTAAAGTGTCTCTAAAGGCAGAAAATTTATTACTTTAATGAATTCTCTGCATTAAAGTAAAAAAACTTCAGAGTGCAGCTCCATCTGCCAGACCCCCCCCCCCCCCCCCCATACCTATCTGAGCTCAATCTCGATCCAGTGCTGTGCATGAGAGCAATGGCTTTTCTCTCTCCCTTCTTGCAGGCCAGATCTGCTGTCAATCAAATCCAGTAATGAGGGAGCAGAGGATGGGGCCAAGCTGCTGGGGATCAAGCTTGTAGGTGTGCAACAATTGGAAGTGGCTTCCTACCGAGAAGAAGAGGAGCCAGGAGTGCCAGCAGGGGATCTGAGAAGAGAAGGATCTGAGCTGCTCTGTGCAAAACCATTGCACAGAGCAGGTAAGTATAACTTGTTTAATATTTTAAAAAAATACTCTTTACAATCATTTCAATATATTGGTATGGGTTAGAGTAAATGGTGGTTTGAGCATAAATGAGGGAAAGATTCAGACACTGTCTGCTAAATAATGAGATCTCAAGGCTGAAGTGATTTTAAGGTTAGAGTTCTGTACCACTAGACTGGAACCAACTTAAAAATCATCAAGATCAGCAAAAAACTGTGCATATAACTGCAATGTAAATAATAATACTTTAATTATCTAAAGTGCACTCTAGGAGAATGGCTAGGATATGGTATAATGTCAACTTAGAGGTATTGGTCATGCAATGGTCTCTATGTAGCCGCTGTAAAGGGACAGTCTTTAGTCCTAACTCTTCATGTGGCTAGAGTTTGGGCCCAATTGTAATATTGGTGCATATAAGGCTACTATATGTATAGTCAGTTCCTAAAGGACTCAGTCTCTCTCTCAGCAGAGAGCAAACCCACACAGCAGCAACTCACTAGTCGTATTGCAGCTCAACATCTGGTCACACACTGTGATTAGTCCAGTCTCTGCTCTGCCCCCAGGTGACTCTGGCTGTCTGGACTCCCAAACTCAGCACTCCAGATCCCGTCAGAGAGCAGTGATGGTGCACACTGGACAGGAATGTACTTTCTGGTCTCCCTCATGGCAAAAGAGGAAGCTTTACCCTGTACAGTCTGAGAAAATGCAACTCTTCCCCCTCCTTCTGTGAATCTCCCTCTCGGAAATGCAGTTTAAAAGCTCTTAATTACAGTAGAGTCTCTCTCCTCTGGACTACAGTTCCCACAGTGCACTGCTGCCTGACTCAGTCTATTGAACTCTTCCTGCTCAGCAGTTATCTCCTCTTTTTGATATACAGAGAGCAGCTGCAGCCAGTGCTTCTCTCACTCTTCATTCCTAGCCAAGCTCCTGGCTACATTTGTCTATACATACACTTTAATGGGAGTGTTTTCACTTAGTAGTAGTGCTGATGTTTTCTGAAACCTGTTTAAAGTTGCATTCGCTAAAGGGTTCTTGAAAGGCATTGTAAAAGCTTTTTGTACACATTTTTTTAATACAGGTTGGTGTCCATATATACAAGGCCATATATAGCATCACCAACTACATGCAGTGTCACTGGTGTCATTGAAGTTTAATATTTGCAATTGTGGGTGGTAATAACTTGGGACTAGGGATGAGCTCGATGTTCGAGTCGAACGTAAGTTCAACTCGGACATCGGTTGTTCGCCTGTTCGCCAAACATCGAATATTATGGGGCGTTTTCGAGCATAGTGGAAGGCCCCATAATGCACTGCAAGACTGCAGTGCATTGCTGTATAATAATTGGCCAAAGCATGCACCTGACCTGCATGCTTTGGCCAATCACAGCGCGCTCTGCTGAGAGAGCCATAATTGGCCAAAGACAGGGTGTCTTTGGCCAATCATGGCTCAGGGGACTAAGTCCACGCCCCACACTATATGGCTGCTTGCGTAGCGGCCGTGTATAGTGTGTGGACCGAGATAGATTGAGCTAGATTAGGCAGGCAGGTTAGTTAGTGGCAGTGTATTTGATATATATATATATATACAGTCTAGTATATATACAGTGAGGGAAAAAAGTATTTGATCCCCTGCTGATTTTGTACGTTTGCCCACTGACAAAGAAATGATCAGTCTATAATTTTAATGATAGGTTTATTTTAACAGTGAGAGACAGAAAAACAACAAAAATATCCATAAAATCACATTTCAAAAAAGTTCTAAATTGATTTGCATTTTAATGAGTAAAATAAGTATTTGATCCCCTATCAATCAGCAAGAATTCTGGCTCCCAGGTGCCTTCTATACATGTAATGAGCTGAGATTAGGAGCACTCTCTTACAGGGAGTGCTCCTAATTTCAGCTTGTTACCTCTATAAAAGACACCTGTCCACAAAAGCAATCAATCAGATTCCAATCTCTCCACCATGGCCAAGACCAAAGAGCTGTCCAAATATGTCAGGAACAAGATTGTAGACCTACACAAGGCTAGAATGGGCTACAAGACCATCGCCAAGCAGCTTGGTGAGAGGGTGACAACAGTTGGTGCGATTATTTGCAAATGTAAGAAACACAAAATAACTGTCAATCTCACTTTTGTGGAGGTTCAATGATCATGAGAACGGTGAGGAATCAGCCCAGAAATACATGGGAGAATCTTGTCAATGTTCTCAAGGCAGCTGGGACCATAGTCACCAAGAAAACAATTGGTAACACACTACGCCGTGAAGTACTGAAATCCTGCAAGGTCCTCCTGCTTAGGAAAGCACATGTACAGGCCCATCTGAAGTTTGCTAATGAACATCTGAATGATTTAGAAGAGAACTGGATGAAAGTGTTGTGGCCAGATGAGACTAAAATCAAGCTCTTTGGCATCAACTCAACTCACCGTGTTTGGAGGAGGAGGAATGCTGCCTATGACCCCAAGAACACCATCCCCATCGTCAAACATGAAGGTGGAAACACTATGCTTTGGGGGTGTTTTTCTGCTAAGGGAACAGGACAACTTCACCACATCAAAGGGCTGATGGACAGGGCCATGTACTGTCAGATCTTGGGTGAGAACATCCTTCCCTCAGACAGGGCATTGAAAATGGGTCTGGATGGGTGTTCCAGCATGACAATGACCCAAACACACGGCCAAGGCAACAAAAAAGTGGCTCAAGAAGAAGCACCTTAAGGTCCTGGAGTGGCCTACCCAGTCTCTAGACCTTAATCCCATAGAAAATATGTGAAGGAAGCTGAAGTTTCAAGTTACCAAATGTCCGCCTTGAAACCTTAATGACTTACATTGGATCTGCAAAGAGGAGTGGGACAAAATGAATCCTGAGATGTGTGCAAACCTAGTGGCCAACTACAAGAAACGTCTGATCTCTGTGATTAGGGTTTTGCCACCAAGTACTAAGTCATGTTTTGCGAGGAGGTCAAATACTTATTTCACTCATTAAAATGCAAATCAATTTATAACTTTTTTGAAATATTTTTGTTGTTATTCTGTCTCTCACAGTTAAAATAAACCTACCATTACAATTATAGAGTGATCATTTCTTTAATAAATATACAAAATCAGCAGGAGATCAATTACTTTTCCCCCTCACTGTATATATATATATATATATATATATATATATATATATATATATATATATATATATATATATATATACATATATATATATATATACATATATACATATATATATATATATATATATATATATATATATATATATATATATATATATATATATATATATATATACTCTGCATTTAGCGTAGACTAGATATTCAGTATAGACTCTATATTCAGTCAATGCAGATAATGTAGATTATATAACACAGTGTATTGAAGGGGAACCCCATGCCAAAAAAAAAAAGGCGTGGGGGTCCCTCCCAAAATTCATACCAGGCCCTTCAGGTCTGCTATGGATTTTAGGGGGAACCCCACGCCAAAATGTAAAAATAAAATGGCATGGGCCCCCCAAAATCCATGGCAGACCCTTATCCGAGTATGCAACCTGGCAGGCCGCAGGAAAAGGGGGGATGAGAGAGCGCCCTCACCCCCTCCTGATCCGTACCAGACCACATGCCCTCAACAAGGAGAGGGTGCTTTGGGGTCCCCCCATAAACACCTTGTCCCCATAGTGATGGGTACAAGGGCCTCATCTCCACAACCCTTGCCCAGTGGTTGTGGGGGTCTGTGGGCGGGGGGCTTATTGAAATCTGGAAGCCCCTTCCACCCTACGTGAATAGGTATGGGGTACATTGTACCCCTATCCTTCCACCAAAAAAGTATCAAAAAAGTAAAAATGATAGGAGACAGTTTTTGACAATTCCTTTATCTAAAAAAAAAAGTGTCCTGCAATGTCCATCCTTCTTCAATCACGGCCCAGATCGATAAATAGAAAAAAAAAGCCCCGCCTCGATTGGGAGGCGTCCCGCTGACTGCTGTCTTTTCGCCGTGACAGCTGTTATATAGCCATGGGCGGGACCACCCAGTAATGTAACCAGGTGACCCCTCCCCCTTCTGACATCATGTGTGGATGACCCCACCCCTTCTGACATCACGCCTATATAACAGCTGTCAAAGCGAAAAGACGGCAGTCGGCGGGACCCCTCCCATGGAGGCAGAGTTTTTCCATTTTATTTCTCTCTGGACTGTTGGACGCCATGATTTACGATGGATTTACATCGCAGGGAACTTTTTTTAATAAAGGAATTGTCAAAAACTGTCTCCTGTCGTTTTTACTTTTTTGACACTTTTTTGTGAATGTGCCTGATACCCATTCACATAGAGAGAGGGCCGGGGGCTTCCAGATTTCAATAAGCCCCCTGCCCACAGACCCCCACAACAAATGGCCAGGGTTGTGGGGATGAGGCCCTTGTCCCCATCAACATGTGGACAGGGTGCTTTGGGGGGGACCTCAAAGCACCCTCCCCATGTTGAGGGCATGTGGCCTGGTACAGTTCAGGAAGGGGCACTCTCTCACACCCCCCTTTTCCTGCAGCCTGCCAGGTTGCATGCTCAGATAAGGGTCTGGTATGGATTTTGGGGGGGACCCCCATGCCATTTTCATTTTACATTTTGGCATAGAGTTCCCCTTAATATCCATACCAGACCCCAAATGCCCTAGTAATGGACTGGGGGGGACCCATGACATTTTTTTCAATAATTTTTTATGTATATTGCCGGGATCCGGCAATACATTACAGCCGCGAGCAATTTTAATTGACATTTTATCCTTTAGAAATTTCATTTTGCTGCGGTACATGGGTTCATAAACGTGGGAAAGATACACTACTTTACTGGCAGACTAAGGGGACCCCCAGGCATGATGTTTAAAGTAATATTTAATTTTTATTGTCTCACTTTAAGCATTATTAAAATCACTGCTCTTGAAAAAAAACGGCCATTTAAAAAAATTTTTTTGCATTGATACATGTCCCCTGGGGCAGTACACGAGTCCCCATACACTTTTTATGGCAATAACTTGCATATAAGCCTTTAAAATGAATACTTTTTAGACTTTAATGGTGTTCACATGCATGTTTTGGTGCGAACCGAACTGGGGGGGTGTTTGGCTCATCCCTACTTGGGACAATAATTTTCTAACTAGAAATAAAATTTTATGCATCTTTTAAAACGAGTAAAAGTTTTCCCTCTTTTGTATGTTATTACAGTTAGTTACTTGCTTGTATGTTGTCATAAATTGGATAAACAAGTTTTTTTTTTTTTTGCAAGCTCGCAAGCTGTAGGTTCAGGAGGTATTTCAAGGCCATAGTTTTTACTATTACCCCACAGCAATGTTGTATAAGAGAACATGAAGGCACACAGTTAATAACCACATTACAAATAGATTCCTTTGCAAGTTTACTTCCAGTATAAGGTACAGAGTTTGCTTTGATCTCCCTTTGCTTGGGTTTTCCTGTGTGTAATTGCCTGCAGGAGCCCTTGTTAAGGGATTCTAGGACTAGGGAAGCTCTGCTTGCATTTACAGATTGAAAACCAGATGGCTCCTGGCTGAGATTACATGATGTTTGTGAGTTTGGAATCCAAAAGATATGATGTAAATGTAAAATTCACTCTACAAAGGAGGAACATTGTGGGTTGTTTACATTTTGGTAATGCAATAAAATAAAAAACGTAATATCCAGCACAGATTTAAAACTAAAGGTCTGTTCACAACTAGGCATTTTAGGTGCAGAGCTTGCTTGCTGCATCTTTGATGTGCTTTTTTAAAACACATGTGTTATATAGTATTCAATGGTAGTACACCTAAAAAAACATGTAAAATGCACATAAAAGGCACCGCACAGATGTGAACTGGGTGTAAAGTACCAGTTTTAAGTGGACACTGTTAGGTTTATTTACTTGCCAATGTCTTATAAATAATACGAGGAATCGTTTTGCCATAGTTTTCTGGCACCAAGGAATGTGAATATGATAGTGTCACATTTTCATTACTTGTTATCTTTTTTGTATCTTTTACTTTACATTATGGAAATGGAGAATTTAGAAGGCAGATAGCCTTTCTCAGGTTTGTGATTATCTCAGCAGGACTACAAACCAGAAACTCTGAGAAGGAACTCTTATGCCGCGTACACACGGTCGGACTTTTCAGCTACAAAAGTCCGACAGCCTGTCCGACAGACTTTCGACGGACTTTTGGCGGACTTTCGACGGACTTGCGGCGGACTTTCTAACGAACAGACTTGCCTACACACGATCACACAAAAGTCCGTCGAATTCTTACGTGATGACATACACCGGACTAAAATAAGGAAGTTCATAGCCAGTAGCCAATAGCTGCCCTAGCGTGGGTTTTTGTCTGTCGGACTAGCATACAGACGAGCGGATTTTTCGACCGGACTCGAGTCCGTCGTAAAGATTTGAAGCATGTTTCAAATCTAAAGTACGTCGGATTTGAGGCTAAAAAAGTCAGTTGAAAGTCCGGAGAAGCCCACACACGATCGGATTACCAGCCAGCTTTAGTCCGTCAGCGTCCGTTGGACTTTTGTAGACGAAAAGTCCGACCGTGTGTACGCGGCTTTACTTATAGAGTGCCTATAAGCAGGGCTTTCTTAATGCATGGGCACTCCTGGGCATTACCCAGGGGCCCCAGGTGCATGTGGACCCCATGATAATATTGTATTACATCATACGTGCAAAATGTCCCAGATTTGCCAGGACCGTCACGCTATTTACCAAGCTGTCCTGGGAAGGCCGTTTCCAGAATCTGGGTTATGGATACAGCAGCAGCCCGTCACAGGGCTAAATCTACAATTTCATTTACAATTATAATTTGAATGACATTTCTCCCCGCTCTACATTTACCCCTGCTGTTTCCCATGCTCTTCCGGCTCTTTATAGAGGTTAAGAAAGAATCCCAGAGGCAGAGCATCTTACTACTGCTGCTGCTTTTTATTCTTGAGAGTAGGTGCATAAATTAGAGCAGGCTGGTAGGGGCCCCAGTGAATTACTTTGCCCAGGGGCCCATGGTGCTATTAAGACAGCCCTGCCTGGAAGCTATAGGAAGCCATGGCAAACTGTGATACCATCAGTGAAGACATGGTGAAAGTGATAATAAATAATCTTATTATTATGTTAATATAATCCAAATAATTAGGCTTTTTAAAATGCGACCAAGAATTACTGTGTAATTAATCAAATGTTAAAACATCATGTTACCCCATGCTAAGACCAATTCACATACACTGAAACTTTTGAAAATTGTACTTCTTGAAATTAGGGGAGCAACCGTGGGCAGGGTGGAATTAAGGGCTACATAAGTAGCGTAAAATTATACGTGTGGATAAATTGCAGTTGAAGTAGAGGGAGCTAACTTTTTTTTTCCATTTTGGCTAGAGAAAGGGAGGGTTATAGTCCCTGTAAGGTTTATTTTTGCCATCTGTGTCCCAATGGGGAGATTTTCTTTCACTTCCTGTCCCATAGCCAAACAGGAAGTGAGAGGAAATCCCTGCAAATTAAGGAAATCCCTTGGGGACCCCCAGGGTCACCAGAACTAGTGTCCGCATTGGAAGATTTCCCCTCTATTATTTTTCTGGGGACAACCCAATATTTGTGCTTTTCTTTTACTTTCACTTTCAATAATAATGCTAAAGAGCACAAATAGTGAGGGTAAATCTCCTTAACAGGGGCACAGACAGCAATAAAACCTGACAGATGTTCTAATCCATCGCCACTCTATCCAAAACGAAAAAAAAAAATATTTGCCTTCAGTTGTAAAATTATAGAGTCTACAGCGGACCCAGAACTTGGCACTCACCTGTGAACGCACATGGCCCTAAAAACCAATCTGTACAGTGTTCAGCTCCTTTCAGCTGCAGAGTGTTTCAGCCTGCTATAGACTGTGGCAGGCTGCAGGCAGTGGGGCTGGATGCAGCACTAAAATGCCAAGATTGTGCTCACAGGGGCGAGACTCCCATATGCAAGGGGCCTAACAGTTAAATTGTCGCTCACCTTGCAAACAGGAAAGTTATTTATGTATTTCCACTTATTGCACTGAAGTATCCTTGCAATCAGCTTCACAGAACACTGCCGTATAATATATCCTCTCCCCACGCTAGTTGATCTGCAGCTCTCCGTGGGATCCTGCACAAGGGGATGCACAAGTTTAAAAACATAAGAGAACATAGATCACGGAAGGAGTAGACATTAACCGGAAGTGCATGTAATCCTTTCCCCTGTCTGCCTGCGCAGTCTGCAGTGAGAGAGAGGCCAAGATTCTTCTTTGATCTATATGGGTTGTGTAAAGGCACTCATCTGATCTGGATAATATGAGTGCATTTGATTTATTTATCTTTTCAGTTTAATAACACTGAAAAACATTTCTTATACTAGAGCCCAATTAAGCGTTCAGTTTAAATCAGCTAAATACATAGAAATAGTAGACAGGCTTGTCCCTTACCAGCATGCTGTAAAGAAGGACTCTTGCTCTCTGTAGAAGCAGTGGTCACTCTGCAGAGGTCCTGGTGGAGAGTTAGATCTACAGTTCTTCAATTAGCAAAGTTCATGCCCTGTGACAATACAATGGATTCAGTGGACTTTGTACAGATAGTTTATTAATGCTATGAGGTATACATGATTCTATTCTTAAGTTGCAGTTTCTCGTTCTGTGTTCATCAACTAGTTTATATCTAGGTTAAGTAACTAGTTTAGCCTCTGCTGAGGACTGAAGATGGGAATAACAACAAATTATAATTCTGAGTCTTGGTTATAAACTCCCCCCCCCATGTACGTAAGAGTAAGGCTGGATTTCACACCACGTGCATTGCATATAGTATATCTTGACATACCTCCCAACATTTTGAGGTGGGAATGAGGGACACCTACTAACAAACGTATGTAG